>CP130735.1:49456601-50056601 GCA_030553155.1 Nippostrongylus brasiliensis | reverse complement strand
CAGTCCAGTATCGGCTCCGAGCCATCCTCTGAGCTGATGAACTTGGTCTTCTTTACGTTCAGCCTGAGGCCGTTTTTGGCCAGTGTCTCCCGCCACTGTTGAACCTTATCCTGTAGTTCCTCTCTGCTATCTGCTGTTAGAGCTATGTCGTCAGCGTACAGGATGGTTCTGAGTGGGTCTTCCGTCAGATGCCGGACCATACCGTCGAGGGTGAGGAGGAAGAGGAAGGGGCTGAGTGCTGATCCTTGGTGTACACCTACCGTGATGGTCACTTTCTTTGTGTGTCCGTGTGGGGTGCGAACTGTTGCTCTGGACCTGGCGTACATATCCTTTATCATTTGGACCAAGCGCTCCGGCACATTTCGTTGCCGCAGTGACCACCATAGTAGCGTACGGGGTAACCTGTCATAAGCCTTCTCGAGGTCCAGAAAGACCAGGTAGATCGGTCGGCGCTTTTCGCGGTATTTCTCCATCACCTGCCTCGCTACGAAGATGGCATCCGTAGTAGATCTCCCCGGCATGAAGCCGAACTGCTGCTGTGGGATTTCGACCATATCTCTCAATCTACTGTCTATCAGCCGTTCGAAGACCTTCATGGTGTGAGATATCAGCTTGATTCCTCTGTAGTTTGAGCATTCTGTGGCGTCTCCCTTCTCCTTGATGATGGGTACGATGATGCTGTCTCTCCAGCTTTCAGGCATCTTACCTTCTGCTGTGATCTTGTTGAGGAACCTCGTCAACAAGGTCACAGCAGAAGGTAAGATGCCTGAAAGCTGAAGAGACAGCATCATCGTACCCATCGAATAAATAAATAAATAAATAAATAAATGAACAAATAAATACGGAAACAGAAAGACGCGGGATCAATTCCCGTCCGATGTCAGTGTTTTGCGAATAACTTAGCATCTCCAAATATATAAGTCAATCATCGTACCCATCAAATAAATAAATAAATAAATGACAAATAAATAAATATCTGATCAGCAGCGAACTCACATCACTGTGATCGTTAACCTGATTCTTCAACAAGTACTGCCGTGAAACGAGGCAGATAACGAAATAAGCTCTGACAGCGAGAAACACCACCTTAAATTATTAGAAAAATTAATTAATTGAATAAACATAATATGGTAAAACTGCACATGATTACCCAATTTTAAATTTTAGAAAAGTAAACCCAAAAAATTATTCAAATACCTGTGGATAGGCGATAGGAACAGGAACCCAATCGTAGTTACACAGCTGAGCCATGTTGGTACGGAACGCCTTAATCTCCTGAACAAGCTTATAACTATAAAGGCATTTTTCAAGGATCTTAGGTAAATTTTAGAAAATGTCAACAATATTCATTTTGGACTGTGCAGCTTCTAAACAGACTCCAGAAGATCGTGATTCCACACTGCCTGTTGCCAAGTATGAATGGATGTTCAGACTTCTATTTACGAAAATTTTGACCGCTTTGGAATCCTATTGGACCGAAAGACTCTCGAAAGAACAAAATTAGTGAAACTTACATTTTGAACGCATATCATAGCGTATGGCATTTCAAAATACTTTTTCTCCAGAGCTTCAACGCAGATACTTAACGCCCACTGTAACGGCACCCAATATTTGTTATACGACAACGAGATGTCTTCCAGGTGTTTGAGCTCGTTTTCGTTTAGAAACCCTGAAATGCGTGCTTTGCCCTTTTCTGGATTAAGGAAACATTGGGTAAACAAACCTACCGGCGACTACCAGCGTTTCCATAGTTGGAAACCGCCGCCGGACTCGCATAGATATATCGCGAAAGGCGAGAATCTGTAGGAAGCTCTTGGTGAGTAATAAACCCGATAACGTTAAGCAAATAAAGAAAAAACGAAAAAGCAAAAATATGAACGCGAGGATTTGAGGTCAATTCGTACTCTGCGACACCGAATACGGTGCGGAATACGCTAATGACTGGTCTGAATGGCTCTTCGGAAATTCCATATTCCGTGCTGTATTCGACGCTGCAGAGTATAAACGACCCTTGAGAGCAGAAATACTTATCTGAGATAGTACTGTATAGCGTATGATGTCACGACGCATCTGTTTAGCGTCTTTGCTCTCGTCGCGAAGAAGATTGGCCAACGTCAGCGCCAGACTGAAAAAAAATTGAAGTGGGTAAGGTAAAATAAAGGGTACAGAGGTGAAAGGTAAAGTATTCGACGTTGATCACTTCCCTCGCAGAATACGCCACGCATTCGCGCTCCACTAAGAGTTGTAGGGGCATGGTGAATGCGTATTTGGCCTAGGTAGTGACTTGCGGGAGTCAACCGCTATACCAAGTCAGCGTATTCACATCCCCAGACAGGTCTGGTACCAATTTACCTGACCTCGGAGGGATGGAAGGCTTGGTTAATCCAAGTAGAGATCGATCGCTCGACCATGATGGTGTCAGTAGTGACTCTTGCTACTGCGCATTTGAATGACGTTAGGTCAAATAAAGGGTATAGAGGCAAAGGGTAAGTTGGGTTGGGGAACTCACTTCTCTATCCATCCCATATTCTTGAACGTATCTCTCCATCTGTCTACGATTATGGAGACGAAGAAACCTAGCATAAACGTGAGCGGGATGTACACCAGACGACCATCGCAGTAGTGAGCGATAGCCTCAAATGTTCTAAACGAAAAAAATTGAAAAGAAAACAAAAAAGTAAAAATTCAAGCACAGTTGTAAGGATATCCTACTCCATACGCTGAGCTAAAACCACTCACTGTTGCTGTTCAGCACTCAGAGCGAATCTGTAGACGACGAATACAATATAATAACAGACGAGCCATAGAAGCAACTCTCCCGATATCGATTTCCAGATCGATCCACGCCATCGTAATAGCAGACGGAAGAAGGTGAACGTTGACACCGACGACACCGCAGAGTTGTACGACACGGTCATTCTTACCCGAGTTACACCTATGGAAGTTCAGCCAGGTATATATTTAAAAATGACGCTAAATTTATCTAAAAAAATAGGAACAATTAGTGAAAAATCGGTTTTGCGATGACTGGAGGCCATTCTGAGGATGACAAAAATCCCGATGAAACAATGAAGTGAGCTGGCAGCAAACAGAACATCACGGATTGTTTGAAACGGATCGATACCCTATATTTGTATGTCCTTATAGACTCTGATCAGTTCCACGCATTTAATTTCACACCTGGAGATTCCCCCTTTCAATCGATATCGATACAGGTAGAGAAATTAAGGTTCTAACCCACCAAGTGTGGCATGGGTAAGCACCAGGGGTGTGCGGAAAATTTTTCTGAAAAACCGGAAGACGGAACGTTTATGACCAAAAACGGTCGGAAACCGCTGTACGGAAACGGAAATAGTCCAAAAATCACTAAGTTGTTGGACTTTAGCCAAAATAGGATCCCAGAACGTTTCCATTTCTGTCTCTAAAAGAACCCATAGTATGCTCGTTTTGTTCCCAAGAATGTGCCTATTATTTTGGTGAAGGCGTTCAACGTTTGGTGATAGCTTCAAGGTAAACGGTGAAAATTCCTCACAAAAGCCATATCAAGTTCATTCTCAATTTCTCTTTATAAAATTCTTCATAAACCAAAGCCGCGCAAGTACCTAAAGAAAGGCAGACTTTTTGGCGTGATAGACAAAATTGCTTTACAAATAGAATTAGAGGCCTAAAACGAGTATGTTATGAAAGAAAAAGAGCAGTCTTCCAAGACTGTCGAGAGAGAGGCTTTTTCTCAGATCGTTTACAACGAAACCAGCAGAAGAAAGCAATCTTTCGCAGTCGGAAGATGTGGCAGGAGCCGGCAAATGCTTCATTGCAAGTTTTCTTAGAGGAGTTTAATTCGCTGCATTGGTTTCACTCTTTCAGAATTCGAATGTATCATATCGACATCAGCGCAGTAACTTCAGTCTCCCTTGTGTTGGCCTGCACATTGGAGCTGTTCGATTTCTTCTTCCGCTTCCATGTTCCGCCCAAAAACAGAGAGCGGAACACGGAAAAGGAAGGGAAGGGCAAAAACGGCCGGAAGCCGGAATTCGGAACACGGAAGTTCCGCACACCCCTGGTAAACACCTATGAGGAAGGTATAAATGAAGAAGGTATAAGGATGTGGGTCGAAACAAAGGAAGGAAATCCGACCATTTTAATGAGCATCTAGAACATTTTTTATTGCTAACCGCAAAATTTAACTCGTTACTCTTGACTTACCCTGGGCCAAGCCAAGGTAAGAAGTGCCAATTTCACTCGCACGTTCGAGCGATCGATCCCTGCCCGGGCTAGCAAAGCCTCCGATTCCCAGGGGTAAGGTAAATTGGTATCAGATTTATCTAGGAAGGTGGAGACACCCATAAGTCGTTGTATAGGATGAAAACGCCCTCACCGTGTCCCTACAAATCTAAATAGAATACGAGTGCGTGGCACGTCCTTTGAGGGACTGATCGACGCCTATTGTGATCTTTACTTAGATCACTGTTTAGCGAAAAAATTGAAATCCACGTCAAGTTTATTGGTGAAAAAAGATGTTCACAAATCAGACCAAGTAATTAGGACTCTTAGAACTTCTCCTGGATCGGAGAATAATATCGACTGATTGTAGATCTGACACCACCGTATTCAGCCTAGCGATCAGGTGGTACCACAATCGGTGTCGTGCTCAGCGGTAGAGGTATAACATCAGTCAGCGTTCCCTAAATATTTGACATTTGAGGAAAAAAATAAAAAGAAGAGAGAAAGAAAAATTGAAAGACAAAAAGGTATAAACACAAAGTGAACCTTCGGTCACCTTATTATCATCGGTGTCGGAGTTGTTTTCTCCGTCTGTATCCTCGATATACAAACTGCACACGTTCCTGTCGTCTGAACAACCAATTGAGCAATTAAAACGATCTTTCCATTAATTTATTTAATCTTATTCATTCTGTTTTATAAGTCAAAAAGCACCAAACTGTCATGGACACGGCGCAATTTCGCAGTAACACTTAACAGCGGAGACACATCAGACCTGGAGCAGAGATGCAGGGGACACGGCACTTCATCATACATCGTTAGCGAGACTTTCAGAGTAAACAAATCCTTCTTAGTTGCAGTATTCCTTTAAAGCTCAATACTTCGAGTTCAAGGCAAAATGTCTTGGGTCTTTCTAAGGGTGGGTCAGAAATTTACCAGACTATTTTAACATTTTTTAAGCTGTCGATAAATGATTTGGGGTTGCGGTTCTCGCTCCGAATGAATAAATAAATAAATAAATAAATAAACACACAAGGAAACAACTACCATCAACGAGATCGACAACAATTTCCGGCGATGTGGCTCGAGGAACGTCCACCATCACCTGTGGTGGATTCCAGTCAAACGGGATATGATAAACACGACCCATTGGAGCGGCGTGAACGCTGCTGCGACGCGGACTGAACATCCGGTCTCCAAAATACCAAGAAACTTTGAATTCAAAAAATTCAAGGAAAGAATCACGTGAAGCCAAATATGTTGTCGATTGCTCGCTTCAGAACTGAGCTCTTCGGACGCGATTTGACTGTAAGCAGCAAATGAATACCTAACACATAGGTTACTTCTATTCAGTTCACTTACACAAGTTCTACATAAGCTTACTGGAATGTTTTAATTATTCAGCTCACGCGCGTGGTTCAGTGGCAAGAAGCGCTACCGGCACTAGTACGTCCAACGATGTATCCCAGCCCGGGTTAAACCTTCAATCCCTACGGGTCGGGAAAATTGATCTCAGACTTGTCTGATAAGGTAAATACACTGGCTTGGTATTGCAGTTGCCCCGCTAGTCATTGTATAGACCAAAAACGAATTCACCGTGCTTCTACGACTTTGAATGAGAGATGAGCGCATGGCGCGCCCTCATAACCCGAACCAAGGCCAAGCACTCCATCTTTACCCTTCACTGGACTATGAAAATAGCGGAAATCACAAGTAAAGAACTCACCGTGACCAGATGACTGTTTGTCAGATGCCTCCTTTTTTGTGGACTCACGAAATCTAAAATTGCTAATGTTAGATAAAAACGACTCAGACGGTTCAAAAATTGTAGAAAATGAGGATTAGTACGCCGACGAACTACATATTTTTGGGGCAAAGGAACAAACTTCACGCTCTCGACCGATCCCTGGAAAGGATTTCTGTTCCGATGGCGAATGTACGGCGGTTTGTAATTCGGATCGCTGAATCGGTCCATTATCAGCGTAGGACAGATGCCGAATGTGTCGTCGACTATGGACATGCCCGTCTGTAAGTCTTCAAATAAAAGTAGTATTTATTTATTCGATACGCACTTAGGCGTGCTATTTGTGGAGGTTTAGTGGGACATACAAACAAGAAAACACTAAATACTGCAAATTATAAAAAAGTCTGGTGATTAGTAGAAAACTAAAACGATTAGCACAACAGAAATCTTGTTAGTAACATCATCTGAAATAAGTGTCTTCAAAGTAAAGTATTATACAATACAAATAACATCAAGAAAAACATACGACAGTGTTCTGGTCGATGAGGAAGTTGCACTCGAAATGGTCGTCATCTTCCCCGAGTGGATTCAGAAGCACCTCGGCGACCTTTTAGAACAGAGTCAGACAATATTATTCACTCCTGATATCTCTAAAAACCTACCCAACTTACCCACCCCGAACCTATTGGATTTGTTTCACCCATGTTGAGCTAATCACCCGGCGAATCTTCGCGCAGCAGAACACGCCATGCCCTCGTCACCGATTCAGGATAATGGAGCGGCGATGAAAGCGCACTTGGCCTACACAATGACTTTCCAAACCAGTCGCTCCCCTTGTTTCCACATTCCCAGACAAGTCTGGTGCTAATTTACCCGACCCCTGACTAATGAAAGGCTAGGTTAACCTGGACGAGCACCAATCGCTCGACCGTGTGAGTATATGTAGCGCTTCTTACCACTACACCAGGACTACCCTTTATTATAGCGGTTTGAAGCATACATACCTTCATCCAACCGACGATGAAGATGAACTCCAAAACTGTCATGAATGGAATGAAGGTATTGAACTGAAACACATCAATTACATGATGATATACAGCTTCCCTTAGAAACCAACAAATGTGCAGCTTAAGCTCTGCGCTTACAGTATGCAACGGTTCCCGTCTATTTAAAGCTAACTATCGGTCGCTACAAAGGACCTTCTTGGCTCTAGGAGGTGATGGCGGGACAACAACAAGTACCTGTGATGAGAGTTATACTAGTCTTGACGTAACACGATGTCTGATAGATCATGAAATAAAAACTGATCGCAGGTCCCTGTCGCGTCGCAGCGCGATGGATGTTGAAACCAGTTCTTAGTCGGATGAGTGGGATATTTGCCGCTTCACTTAGCTTTTATACATCGAGGTTACGGAGCCAGGACAATCGAACTTCATCATCGCGTGCGACCATCGTTATCGATTGAATCATACTAATACTTCTAGCAGTTCCGGCAATTGAAAGTGCAAAATTTGACTTACGAAGAGTTCTACTAGCTTCTTAGCTATGCATGACCCACGATAATCAGATTTGATCTTAATTGAAGTGACGAGCGAGTTTGTGGAACTGATGAAAAAGGCAGCAAATGGAAAGACAAGGTTACGGTTAACCAACTCACCTCGATGTGTTCGTTTCTCTCCGCGTCTCTTATTACAGTTCTCGTGAACGCACATACCACAAAGTATACTCGGACCGCTAGAAACACGACCTGTAAAAGTTTTATCTACTCTGAAGAAATACCGGTCTAGCAGCAGATTGAGCCGACTTACCTGTGGATAAGCTAATGGTATAGGAACCCAGTCGAAATTACAGAGCTGGGCAAGATTACTGCGAAACTGTTTCACCTGCTAAAGAAGAAGAGAAAATAAACAACAATAAAAATGGATGCTTAAGTCTCTACTTCCACCTTCCCAGACAGGTCTGGTACCCACTCGGTGGTTTAAGAAAGATGCTGCAGTGAGCGTGCTAGTATACTAGCAGAAACGTAGAATTTCCCTTCAGTACTGAATATACATTCAACTTATTTGGTACAAATGCCTATTCCTGCTTATCGACTGATCCCGGGTGTTGCTGCAAGCAAAAACCATCTGGCCCAAGCAAGGTGCTAATGGAGATGGCCGGCTCAGTTGGATAGGTAACCAGTCAGCTGACAGGATAGTGGACTACCACCGCGGTATGCCGAATAGGTCTGAGACGCGGGTTCGAATCCCGTCTGAGTTGCGATTTTCGAGATGATCCTTGCACCATCATCACAGCATCTACTTCTATGCATAGCAGTAACTCGCACAAACAGGGTGCGGCAAAAGTCCGTCAACACAGATACTTGACCGTCTAAACGGCAGATCTCAGGCAAATGCTGTGAAATTTACAACGTTTTCTGCCTTAGACCACACACATATAACAAAGCATCTAAGTTTCGGAATGACCTCCTTTCGCATGAATACAGGCTCTAAGTCTCTTGAGGAACGCGTCTACGGCGGCACGCAGGTTCACCGACGCGTCCGGGAAAATCGACAGCCACAAGTCCTGGAAGACGTTTTGGAGAAAGAAATTCTTCCGTGGGCTTCTCAGCACTTCGAAAACACCACTTGGACCTATCAGCAGGACTCTGCACCTGCTCATAGTGCCGAAGTCGTATAGAAGTGGGGTGCCGACATTTTTCCTGATTTCATCTCAGCAAAAAAAGTGTCCACCGAATAGCCCGGACCCTAATCCAATGATTATTCAATCTGGTCCATATTGAAGAGCAAAGCCTGTGCGAACGTCCCACGCGAGCACTGATTCTCTCAAAGAAGCCTTGAAGAAAGCCCGGGAGGAAATTGATAAAGATGTCCTGCGCGCCGCCGTAGACGCGTTCCCCAAGAGACTTAGGGCCTGTATTCTTGTGAAAGGAGGTCATTTCGGAACTTAAATGCTTTGTTATATGTGTGTGGTCTAAGGCAGAAAAAAATTCATGAATTTCATCTCATTTGCCTGAGATCTGCAATTTAGACGGTAACGTATCTGTGTTGAAGGACTTTTGCCGCACGCTGTAATAAAAAAAAGCCTAATTTGATCGATATTTTGCTCAGAATTGTAACAAAATTGTAACATTCAAGAATGAAAACGTTAGAAACCATACCTCTTCCACGGCGACCATATGTGGAAGGCAATAGAAGCAGTCCTCCTTATAGGCCCGCACGCAGATCGTCAACGCCCAATTTACGGGCGCCCAGTACTTGTTGTAGCTCAGCCGGATGTTTTCCAATTCCACGAGCTCTGATTTTGTCAGGTAGCCTGAACGTATTGGGTTCTTCGAATTATTATTCACCAAAGAAATGAAAAATTCCCAAAAATCCTCTATAAAAAGATGATTAATAAGTTTTCCCCCCAAAAAGGGCTCCTTCGATTATCGGGGAACAAATCCTTGGGAAGGTTCTTTGAAAATCACCCACCTGTCTCAACTAGCGACTCCAACGACGGAAAGCGCCGCCGAACACGTATCGAAATGTCACGGAAGACGAGGACCTTAGAGGGTTTTCAATTTTTTTTAAAGGAAAGGTCAGGTGAAGGTGAAGTTAAGAGGATGGGATTTAAGAAGTCTCTGAGGGCGCTTGGATGAAATGGTATGAACCATTTAGCTCCATTTGTTCCAGAAATTAGAAGCTCCACAAAGCATACTTCGTGGAACACTATCTTATCGCCCCAGAAACTTTTTCGTAACCTTAGAAAAAGTAGGGTAAAAGGTATAGGTTAAGAATGACTGGTATTCGGAGCTGTCGCGTACTCTCACCTGTGTCAGCAGAGCGTAACGAACTATCGAACGACGGTAATTCACGAATTTCTCTGATGTTCCTCGCAACAGCGACAGTGTAAAAGCCAAACTGAAAGAACCCTGTTCAAAAAAAAAAGAAATTTCGTCGAAAAAATTCATTGTAAATGAACTAAATTCACTTCTCTATCCATCCGAGATTCATGAAAATATTCTTCCATCGGTCGACGACGATAGTGACGAAAAACCCCAGCATAAAGGTGAGCGGTATATAGACCAGAAGCGAATCAAAGTGTTCGGCGATTCGCTCAAAGTATCTGAAAACTGGGAACGAGCATAGTGCAGTGGTAGGAGGCGCTACTGATAACCATACAGTTGAGCGATCGATCCTCGCACAATTTGACCAAGTCTCCCGCCAGTCTGGGGTTGAGTAGGTTGGTGCCAAACATGCCGGCCAAGGTGAAGACACTGACTTCTATAGCGGGTAGCCCCATAAGTTATTGTATAAATAATGAAAATGCGAATTCACCATGCCTCTACGATTCTAAGTGGAGCACAAATGCGTGACCCAAGCTCAGGGACTGGTCAAAGCCGTTCACTTTACCTTTATCTATACCTATCTGAAACCTGACTCGGGAGTCCTACGTGCGGATTCGCCCCTTCTCCTCCCATACTAGTCAGTGTCTTCACCTTCCCAGACAAGTCTGGTACCAATTTACTCGACACCGTAGGGACGGAGGGCTTGGTTAGCTCGGGCAGGGATCGATCGCTGGACTGTGCGGGTGTTAGTGGCGCCTCGTACCACTGTACCACATAGATGCAAAATTAAAGTGGACAATTTTTCTAAAACTACTAACTTTCGAGCTTCATCCGGCAGCAAACATCTGTTGATGGCGAGTACCACGTAATAGCCACACAGCCAAACGAGTAGTTCGTTCATGATCAATTTCCATATGGACCCACGCCATCGGAACAGAAGTTTCATGAAGACGAACACTGACACCGATGAGATGTCCAGATTGTATGACACAGTCATCACCTAAAAATAAATTATTAAAAAACTAGAATAATACCAGGAGCAGCAACAAGATCAGAGATGTATCTACATGACAATTGCTAGAGGTTTGAAGAAAACTGAAAACTTCAAGGACCGCTGTCTTCGGAGAAGCTCAAACCCAAGCACCAGTTCAACTAGCCTAAAGCGGTTTGCTAGAGTGGACCTATTTCACTAGTCGCTTCGTAGACAGCTAAATTCTACTAGAAATACTTCTAGAGAAAGCAGAAATGACAGAAGTTCTGGAAATTAAGGGGAGTTTAAAAACTTAGCACAACGCACTCTTCAAATTCGGAGGCCGGGATTTTTCGACAGCAGTCGATGATCCAATGACACCGGCTGTGCAAATAGAATGATCATTGCTTCAAAATATCGTCGACGGACTACCGCAGTCGATTTTTACATGGCTGATCCGACTCATATTCGATTTGTGTGTCTGAAAAGGGATTAGCATAGAACTCGTCGGCATTTCAGCTCCGGATCAGTTCCTGAAATTCAATGACTCGAAAATGAACAATACCGTAGGCACCAGCCGCCCTGACACATTCAGAGGATGTGACCAGTTAAGTGGGGCAACATAGGTTTGCAAATAATTGGATTTGTGTGACCGCTGCACTTGTTGATCATTAGTAGACGATTGTGAGCCGAGCTGTTGCTGCAAAAGTTTAAACTTTAGCGGAAAACGCGCCCTAATCGAGAGAGGCACGCGCGACCGTTTGCTGGGGACGGAACTGAGCACCGTATTGTCATCGCTTTACGTTTTTCGCTGGTATCCATCTGTAATCCTTTGTTATCTGTAGATCTTGCGCTCTGTAACGAGTTTAGTGCGATAAGCCTTTATGAGTGACTCATACTGATACAATTTCAGTGTATTTTTTGGTAGCGGATGATGTTTTCAGTGATCTTCCCCCACTTGTTCAAAATTGGTGGAAAAAATCGCCAAGAGGCAGTGTCCTATTCTAAGAACTCCAAAAATGAAACAAAAATTGAGAATGACTCCGTTGAAGTACGTTTAGGAGCTAGATGAACAGCTTTTTTGTCGTCTGCTTCTCAGAATGTAACCCAACTTCGGTGCCGTTCGGTGTGAATAAAATCGGTTCTTGTTATTCGTTTCACCACATCTTGCATTGTAATCGTATCTTCCCCTTCTCTGTGCATTCTATTCGGTAGTAACGTTCATTTTACAGAAGCGGGTCATGGCGTCGGCCGCATTACGAGAGATAGGAATTTTTGTGAGTCTAGTTTCATTTCATAACAGTTCTCATTCTTTTTTTATTACAGTTTTACTCTTTTCATGTGAGCTCCATTTCAGGATAATATAGACAGCGTCATCGCCCAGGTTTCCGTGGGTGATCAACAACCGAAGGATGGCTTAGAGTCCGATAATGATGACTATCTAAAGTGAGCTGCTGAACCTATGGCTTATTCTCAGTAGAAGTACGTAGAATACGATTCTTGACTTTTTCAGACTGAAGAAACTTGAAAATGAGCTGGATCATCTGCAAGTGATGGAGGACTATGTGAAGCTCGAAACAAGGAATCTCGAGAAAGAGCTGCTTCATGCACAAGAGGAGGTGAACATCAAAAGCCAGGATCTACTGATCTTCTAGATTGTTCTATTCATTGTCGCATTTATAGGTGAAACGTATCCAGTCAGTTCCACTGGTTATTGGACAATTTTTGGAGGCTGTCGATCAAGATCATGCCATTGTCGGCAGTACAACAGGTATTTTATATGTTTGTAGCAATTTCATCTTATTTGTATACGAATTTGAAAATGATCACCATGTTCAAAATTTGAATAGAGCTCTTCATGTACGATGTTTCTACGCTCATGTTCAATTCTGTACGATTTCTAGGGACTGGCTCAGTTTGGTAGTTGAAACCAGGCTGTAGAATTGGGTTTTAAATCAAATATTAACAGCAGCTTTCATCTTCAGTCAAAAGTCTCCCTTCCCTATAGGTTCAAACTACTATGTTCGCGTGCTGTCGATATTGGATCGTGAACTTCTGAAACCCGGCTGCTCTGTCGCCTTACACAAGTACTCGAATGCTCTCGTCGATGTATTACCTCCGGAGGCTGACAGTTCTATTCAGGTGGGATAAGCCGTTCATTTATTTTCATCTAGTTGATTCTTCGGTACTATTGTACTTTTGGGGCCCACGTGTTTCATTTAAAATACGCCTACTGGGGGTAATCGGCCACGAGAAGAACGATTCTGATACACGTTTATTTATTATTTATTATGTACACCACAAGGTGCGCCCAAACTATGATTAATAAACAGTCAACTCAAAACAATTGCTTAAATAGTTAAAGTGGAGGAAAACACAAAATAGAACAATGTGAAACTTAAAATTATCAGAACCTAAAAACAAGTTTGAAAAGAAAAAAAAGTAAGAAAAAAAACACACAACTCAATACGACGGAATGCTACAAGCAGAGCCGTTTTAGAAACACTGCTAAACTCCAAAAGTTAGAACTTCAGAAGTTAGAAACAGACATTACTAAGACTAATAAAACACAATCCCCAAAAATGTCCAGTCAATTCGATATACTCGAGCCATGTAGCCAAGTGATAGGCAAAGTATGCCGCCTGTCAGAGTTCAAGGTTAAACTAGACACCTGTCACAAATAAGTGGCCATGAGTAACAAGGGTAGTTATGTCCACCACCTTGTCTTATGCCAGTGAATTGTTATGGAAGTAGGAGTAACTAGAATAGCTTAATTCAGCTAAGCAACGTCCAAAGTTGACCACAAGGCTCGAACAGTCCATGTGTAGCTCCACAGCAGGGGTTTTCCAGTGCAACTGACCGTGTCATACCAGCGCGGGCCCGACCAGAAATCTTTGATGGGGACCCCTTTGAGCTAATTACGCACGCTGGGCGCCGGCCCTGGGGAGCTAACTACACAAGACTAGTACGTTAAGTGCGGAAATGCCTTATAAGCCCGTTATACTAAGTTTTAGGCGAGGAAACCTACGAAATAGTACGCGGCGGCGGAAGACGCAGGCAGTTCACTCTCTTCTCTTGCATACCTCGAAGTGCTTCCACTGCTGAGTCCGCGTTCAGCTCGCTACGACTGGTCGGGGAGTCTCCAGTGGAGGCTCGGACAAATTCACCAAGGGTTCTCTTGGCGCGGTTGCGTAGAATTCGTTCCCGTTCCCTCCATTCCCAGACAATATTACCATGGTAGTACTGTCTGGGTATTGTCCGAGCCTTGGTGGTGTTGCCCGAGCCTCAACGTGGTGCCACTGGAAACTCTCCGACCAGTCGGAGCGAGCTGAACGCGGACTCAGCACTGGAAGCACTTCGAAATGGGCAGGGGAAGAGAGCGCACTGTCTGCGCCTCCCACCGCCGCGTGCTGTCTCGCAGGTTTCCTCGCCTCTGAAACTTAGGATAACGGGCTTAGAAGACATTTCCGCACTTAACGAGTATCAGAATCGTTCTTCTCATGGCCGATTACCTCCGTAGACATATTTCAAATGAGAAAAATGGGCCCCAAAAGCACACTAGTACCGATTATTCGTTAATTCGTCAGCTTTTTGTATCTTTTCTAGCTATACAATATAGAATTTCTTTCGAAATACCTTCAATCATATTTATTACCCTATTTGGTCCATGTTTCTGGAGCTAGGCTTGCCTTTGATCCTCTTTATCGTCGTATTGCTCACTTCTGTCGTAAACTTCATATTAATATCCTTATCTTTGTACAATCTTCATCTTCCTTTGTTTATTTTTACTTCTATTATAGATGTTGCGCCCTGATGAGAAGCCAGATGTTTCCTACGCGGATATCGGTGGACTTGACATGCAGAAGCAGGAAGTGCGGGAGGCTGTTGAGCTGCCCCTCACTCACGGAGAACTTTACAAACAGGTTAGCTTTCGAGGACCTGAGGTCCCGTAGTTACGTTGATTCAATCTAAAATATGCTTTTTCTTTTGTATTATTCACATTTCTTAAGATCGGTATCGATCCCCCTCGTGGAGTTCTTATGTACGGTCCTCCGGGTTGTGGCAAGACCATGCTTGCTAAAGCCGTCGCAGCCAACACAGCCGCGTCTTTCATCAGAGTAGTTGGATCGGAGTTTGTCCAGAAGTACCTTGGAGAAGGTGCGTTTGTTTTCTGGTTTTCAATTTAGTAGTTATAATTATTCATTTTTACTTAGGACCCCGTATGGTCCGTGATGTGTTCCGTCTCGCCAAGGAGAACTCGCCGTCTATAATTTTCATCGACGAAATAGACGCCATTGCCACGAAGCGATTCGATGCCCAGACTGGAGCAGATAGGGAGGTTGGAGGATGACTATTGGAATACTGTCAAATTAACGAAGGACTCATTTTACTGTACGAACTTTAGGTGCAACGTATCCTTCTTGAACTTCTCAATCAAATGGACGGTTTCGATCAGAGCACTAATGTCAAGGTTGGTCATAGTTCCTATGTGTAACTTTTCTCGGTTTTAAATTGGACTTCCTAGGTGATTATGGCAACAAATAGACACGACACCCTGGATCCTGCTCTTCTACGACCCGGAAGGCTCGATCGCAAAATCGAATTTCCACTGCCAGATAGGTATGTATTTGTTGTGCGAACAGAATTACCCACAGGTTTGAAAAGCGATTGATGTTCTTCTGGCTCTTTACATTAAATCATGAGCTCACAAAGGAAAGTTTACAGAAAAGTGTGTAAAATGTGAATTTCTAACTGTGTAGTTTTGAACTCCTGCTTTTTCCTATTTTTTTAAGTTTCCTCCTAATTTGTCTCTATTTTTCGTAGCAATTTCTTCTATTGTTTCATCACTCTATTCAGGCGTCAGAAGCGTCTCGTATTCACGACAATCACCTCGAAAATGAATCTGTCGGATGATGTTGATCTTGAGGACTACGTAGCTCGACCAGACAAGATCTCCGGTGCCGATATAAACGCGATTTGCCAGGAGGTTAGTGCCTCCACTTTTCCTCCCTTCAATTATTTTTTGTTAGTGATTGCGTATTTCATTCAAAACGCCTATTTTAGGGTGGAATGCATGCGGTCAGAGAGAACCGCTACGTCGTGCTCACCAAGGACTTCGAGAAAGCTTACAAGAATGTCATTAAGAAGGACCAGAATGATTTTGAATTTTACAAGTGATGTGATTACTACGGTGACAACTACTGACATCATCCCAAGCTTCACACCTCGATCAGTTCATCTATTTAATTAAATCTACACGCAAATTATGCGGCCACGGGATGTGCATCACATGTCCAATAAACTGTTTAATTTATTCTTTACAGTCTTTTCAGAGCATAAACGCCTAATTCAAGATTGTATTCAGTAACGCAACTATTGCATTAGAATAAATAACAAGAAAATCAACGGAGACAGAGAATTGTTATCTCGAAATTCGGAAATGTACATGAGAAACGACCATACTAAACACTCTGTCGTAGCTGGTTACGAAGTTCGATGACCTTCTCCCGGTCACCAGGCGGCAACATCGCTATCTCAGCTTCTGTGAGCCGCATAACTTGCACCAACAGTTCGGCGTTGTGCTGTTCATCAGGCGTAATTTCGGGTTGTGGTGCCGGCTGAAATTCTCACGAATTATGCTATATATTAAGAATAGTAGAAGAAAATATGCCAAGAAATGAAGAGGACGTCCCAGCCTTCAGACTGCTGTACCCTTACAATCAACAGGCTACCATAATTTTCCCTTTTGAGCAACTTTTCTAATTTTTAACCTGCGCTGTTTACGCAGCTCCGTTGACCTATCAATATACTTTTCAATGATGTAGCGAGAATTTCAATTATGAAAATCCCTACTTGCGCTGGAGTAGGATGAGCGTACATCTGTGGCGCAACAGGAGCTCCGTAACCGGGTTGCGTGACGGTAGGTGCAACTGGGACGGCTGAAAACGTTAAAATTAGGAACTGATGATTACGATGAGATTCAAATTTATTACATCAAGTGTATCATTTACACACCAAATACAAGAGTGTGGTCAAATACAAGAGAAACCAATGGCAACAAAGGTGGCGCATTGAATACCATGTGTTTACGAACACTAAGATAAAGTGATTAAGTAAGTGAGAGGAAGAAGATTCAACTGAACACCGGAAAAAAGAGTAAAAATGAAATTAAGACACAGTTAATTGAAGAGGTAGAAACACAAGAAAATAATAAAACCCCTGAGTGGAGAGGTGCCGCTTAGTCGCAGTTTTAAAAATGCTGAATATATCCGAAAATTGCAGAATAAAATGAAACCTAACTCACCTTGAGCAGGGTACGACATTTGGTGGAAAGGAACCGTCGAAGCGGCCGGTTCCCTGTGGAGCATAGCAATTGCGACTTGAGGATCAACGATACGCATTACTACTTGTGCCTATAATTAAGCACGCTTTCGTTAAAGACACAAAAATGGCAAGAAAATATTAAGAAAACAAATAAAGTGAACAAAGGATAGAAGAATACGATTTACCTGAAGGAGTGCATACGCCAATTGAGGATTCTGTATGAGCATCTGTTTTGCCTCGCTTGGATTGGATCGAACAACATCCTTCATTTGCTTCATCAGCAAACTCAACTGTAAGTGAGAGGAAGAAGATTCAACTGAACACCGGAAAAAAGAGTAAAAATGAAATTAAGACACAGTTAATTGAAGAGGTAGAAACACAAGAAAATAATAAAACCCCTGAGTGGAGAGGTGCCGCTTAGTCGCAGTTTTAAAAATGCTGAATATATCCGAAAATTGCAGAATAAAATGAAACCTAACTCACCTTGAGCAGGGTACGACATTTGGTGGAAAGGAACCGTCGAAGCGGCCGGTTCCCTGTGGAGCATAGCAATTGCGACTTGAGGATCAACGATACGCATTACTACTTGTGCCTATATAATTAAGCACGCTTTCGTTAAAGACACAAAAATGGCAAGAAAATATTAAGAAAACAAATAAAGTGAACAAAGGATAGAAGAATACGATTTACCTGAAGGAGTGCATACGCCAATTGAGGATTCTGTATGAGCATCTGTTTTGCCTCGCTTGGATTGGATCGAACAACATCCTTCATTTGCTTCATCAGCTCGAACATCTTCTCAGGTGGGAGGGAAGCTACTGTGCGGGAAATAGCCTGAATTTCGTTCGTCACTCTGCTTAAAAAAGATCAAAAGTAATCCAAGATTCTTAAAAAAGCCAATAGAAAACGACAACAACAGACTAATGTCAGGAGAAGAACACTAACAAAGATCTGTATTTTCAAGGATACATCAGTGGAACCCGTGAAAATGTGAAGAAATGTGCAAATTTGAACCACGATATGAATTGAGAGAAAATACGGAGAGAGAAATGGTAAGATGCGCTAGAATAGTTCAATGGGCCAGCTCCTACAAAACTTAAGCTCACCTACTCGTAAGCTGGCCTATTTTATAGATGAAAAAACTTCGCTTACCTCAGGAGCCCGGCCTTCCTCCGGCTCCGGACCATAGGGACTCTCTTCAACTTGCGCCGCATTGAGTGCAGCCTGTAACTGTTGGATCTCATCAACGCTTCTGTCTCCACCGGCAGCACTATCCACTCGTAATTGACGACCGTTTACTTCATACCTTTAAAGGTATTATAAATCATCCTCAGAATAATAAGTAATAGGTAAGTGAACCATTGAGAAAATGCTTTACCCGTTCAGGTTTCTGATGGCCAGCTCAGCTGTTTGAACATCGAGAAACTCAATGAATCCGTAACCTTTTGGCTTTCCGGTCTCACGATCGTGAACCATCTTGATGTGGACGACATGTCCTACCTGAAAACCAAAGATTGCTCGGTTTCCCCTGTTTAGGCATAACTATATCACCACAATGAAGTGCAAGATTTTAAGAATAATGAATGAAAATAAAAATTGTGTTACCCCATCGTGAGCGGGAAAAACTGACCCACCTTCGAGAAAATCTGCCGTATCGTGTCCTCTGGAACTTCGTAGGAAATGTTTCCCACTAAAAAAGGTAGCGTAATTCGTGAGAAGTTACTATGGAAAATGGAATTGCGTTAGCGTTGACAGCTTCTGTCAACTATAAGATTTCAAACTGCCAACTACGGGTCTACTCAAAGAAGAATTCAGATTCGAACCGCAATTTTGTGAGCAAGGCTACAAACAACAGCGTATTTGCAGCATACAAAATATTTGAACGTTTGGTTGGTTCGATATATCTAGACGTCTCTGCTTGAAGATTGTAAGGCAATAAAAATCAACAAAGATAGCCGAAATAACTTATACAATTTGCAGTTGACATCAGCCGAAATAACTTATACAATTTGCAGTTGACATCAATCAAAATGAAAATGTAGGACTAACATCAAAGGAATCTCAGCAGGATTTTATACTGCTTTTCGGAGAAACACAGCAAAAGAACTCGGACAACTTCCAGCACTGCTCAAGTAAGGAAAGTAATTTGAAAAACCTGGGAAATATCATGCCTATGAATATTCCAACATGTACTTCAGTGCGAATCGAAAGCAATTTATAGTAGTAGTTGAAAAAAAGAAGGCAGAACGAACAAATCCCCTCACCGAACACGGATCTCTGCGACCTGTCCACCTGCATCGTTGTCGCTGGAATCACCTCAAGCACCGTTATATGAATAGACCCAAAGATCAATACAACCAGAAACCAGAGGAACAGACCAGAGTGGGTTTTTAAGCTTTTCCACCATTACAAGCATGTGGCTGCGACGCAGCCGCTGCGCCTCGCCGTGGAGCAGCTTTGCCGACAGAGACTACTGAGCGCGCCGCTATTCGAGGAAATGCTGCGCACCTTTCCATCTCTTGATATTTTGAGTGGAGCTGCAAGTTATAATTTCTCCAAGGTATGCGCCATGCTCCCGACTACAACGGAGAGTCGAGAAGAGTAGTTGAATCCTCATCACCTCCATTATCTGGAAGGATGGAACTTGGCCGGTATAGCTTTCGAATTAAACCACCCACAACTGTTGTGTAGTGATGAAGGTTAGAAGATCATCATGATTGAAGCCATATTGTTAGGATCTGACTTCTTCTTTACAATGTTTTTCCTTCCTCAGTTGTCGACAACCTAGTCGTTGTTTGCACAAGGAACCAAGCTGGAACAATGGACCACAGCTTAGCTACACCTGAGGATCACAGTAATTGTTCCTCTGAATTGCGCCGTGCCTTTAGCCCCAGCGCGGAATTGCGCCGGTTTGGGACATGTATGAGAAGAATTGTTGAATACTCAAAATTTCTACTATCTTGTGAGGTATGGAACTAGAACCGGTAATAGCGAACATTCTCTTTAGTTCTCGAAATGAAACTGCTCCGACCCTAATTTGATGTCCTCGGTTAATAAGATCATCCTAAATGGGACAATTGTGGCTATTCGAATATTTCAGGTACTATATATATGGGTCTTAGGGTGCAGCCAATAGAAGTGTACTTCCTGCACTCGAGGGGGTGCTAAAAAGATCAAATTTCAAAAGTGTATTTTCAGATCCTCCTTTCTCAAACACCAATTTGAGCGGGTTTCCATGAGAAATTTCCTCTTTCGCTGCTCCTCCTAAGCAACATAGTGGTTTTTAATGTTAAGGTTCTGATTCTTCGCTTCAGAGCCCTCTTGCTCCACTCGATCGTGCCATTTATTTCTGTGTCAGGTGCCAGGTGTAAAGGCGGTACCCTCGGGTGTATTCTAATTTAGTAATTGATTCCGTGGAGAGGATCAGATGAGAGCTGCACTTGGTAATCTCGCGTCGGGACGACGACGACGACACCCAAGCCGATATCGGACAGAAACTAATCCTGATGGGTGTCTGCATGGTGAATGGCCGTTATATTTTCCATGATTTTATCGGTATTTTACCTGATAAATATATTTCTCAGAGCCACAAGGAGCAGCTTCGGACTCATGTGATGAATATGTCACCGATGTACGAGAAAGCGGAGAAACCGGTAAAGAAGCTCGATCCCGAGCACACTAGTTACAACTACCAAAAGGTAAGTGTTTATCTCGGTGGTTATCTTTGTTCTTCGTCTGCCTGCATAAGAAACGCAACAGATCTCTCAAATTTTCTGTTGAGGAGAAACAGGCCCCGGAGAAGCTGGCTGTTCTCAGCTGCCCACATTCTGTCGGTTTTCATTCTGATCGCCTCGCCATTGTCGATTTGGACGAAGCCAGTGAGACGTATTGCCAGGTAAGCATCTTGTTACTCACGGCTTGGCTAAAAAATTTCTCTGTCTGTTTTTTTTTGGCTATGAAATAGTCGCTAGTCATTCATGAATATCAGTTGTTTATTTATTCCGCTTAGCAATCGGTGACGTTGATAAAGCTAACTTACTAGCAGACGAATTCGAATCAGTTTACTCTGTAGATGATGGGAAGGTTCCCACATTTGATGTAGAAGTTCAAGAGCGTATGAAATCGATTCCTTGGTTTCGGGAGACTGACATTTTCAACGTTATTTCGCACTGGAAAACCTCTTATTCTCATACACCTGATAACATTCCCTTCTACTTCATACGAAAGGTCGCCCATGTTATCACTAGACCGTTTACATACATTTGCAATCATTGCAGTCTATTAGTGCAGTCTATTATGCGCTCGGAAATTCCAAATAGATGGAAACACTCCTTTGTGACTCCTTTATTGAAAAAAGAACCTGCTAAGGATCCGGGCAATTACCGTCCAGTCAGCGTAACTTCTTTCTTTTGCAGAGTATTTGAAAAGGCCATTACATAGACCCTGCATAATAGAGCACCTAGAACGAAATTCGATTATTCCGAAAAACCAGCATGGGTTTGTGAAAGGTCGGTCTGTGGAGACAAACCTCTTGGAAAGATTGAACAACTGGACTGAGATACTTGATCAAAATAAATGTTGTGATGTGATTTACTTTGATTTTTCAAAAGCTTCTGATAGAGTAGGCCAGTCGAAACTCATTTATAAGATTAGCAAAATTGGATTTCATCCACTCCTTGAGAAATGGTTGAGGGAGTACCTTAGCGGAAGAACATTCCAAGTTAAACTCAGAAACGTATTTTCAACGGTTAGAAATGTTGCGAGTGGTATTCCCCAGGGAGCCGTGCTCTCGCCAGTGCTTTTCGCGTTATATGTCGCGCCCCGAGTCCTACCCCCGGGCATCGGACCGAAGGCAGACCCGAAGGTGCGGTGACCGAATGAGGTGGGTTCTAGCTCTGCGACTCCTGATAGCTGCCGTTGCTTGACGGTAGAAGGCCCTAAGACCCAGTCCGGCCAAACTGGCTCTGTGAACGAACGGGCTTGTATTTGTGGTGCCGTTCCCTGATCACAAGCTGTTGATCAATAATGACATTCAAATCGCACCGTTTATAGTTCCCCGAATCTGCGAATATAACGTACAATTACAGCAAATGTCCTAGCAACTGCGGATCCCTCCCAGGTGGTCATTAGGGGGCGGCTCTAAGACTCAACCCGCAGGGCGTATCCTGACGCCATCCCACCAGGAACCTGCGTTCCATGCGGCGGGGAAGGCCAGGCAGAGGCCATGCGGTTACCTCTTTTCGGCTTCGGCGATCGGACGTTGCGGCGGTGGTGTCGGCGGCGCGTTGGGTATCCCGGCGAAGTCGTTCCCGCGGGGGGTCCGGCGGGAGCGAGAGCAGCGTCGGACCGAACGTGGTGTCGAACAGGCGGAGCAGGCGGGTCGACTCGGAGGACAGAAGGAATGCCGACACTGCGGGCAGTAGGATATTTATAGCCGTCGATTGCGCGCCATTGCTGATCTTGACTGGCTGATCGCTGGTCATGATGAGCGCGTCCCACGTTGGCCACCCATTTTTACTTTGGGAAAAGAGTCGTGCGAAAGTCACGACACTATACACGTCGGACCTTCCTTCGATTTTTGCTGGATCCAGAGTCACTTGCCAACAGTTTGCGGATGATTTGAAGATCTACTGCGAGTTCAGAGAGCAGGATAAAAAATGTCTTCAGGAAGGGATCGATCTTGTACGTAATTGGGCTATGCATTGGCAGCTCCCACTGGCACATGAGAAAACCAAATTCATGAGAATTGGTAAAGCTTCGGGATCTCCCGACTATTATTTGGAAGGAAAACAAATTGAACGGGTTAACAAGATAACTGATCCAGGCTACGTGTATAATAGTAACTTGGATTTTTCGGATTACTATAGATCTATCAGTAGCAAGGCAAATATTAGAACGTATCAAATTTTCAGAGGGCTTAGCACAACCAATAGGTCGATACTTGTAAGAGCGTATAAAACTTACGTTAGGCCAATTCTAGAATGCGGGACTACGGTATTTTTACCACACAGGAAGAAAGACCAACGTCTGATTGAAAAGACCGAGTGCAAAATAATTTCACAAGGAAGATTATTTTGCGGTACAATGGTTTCTTTTATGCTGGCATTCCGCGTTCAAATATCAGAAATAAGTTCCTTGGTCTCCACTTCTTATACTCTAGAAGGGCTGTTAGTGAAGCTTGCTGTGTGTTCAAAATGTTCAAAATGTTGTCTGGCATTATTGATATCGATTTCTCCAAGTTTTTCGAACTGAAAAGGACAAGAAGGAGAGGACACGATCGTAAAATCTGGTATCCTCGCCCAACTTCCAGTACAAGAGCTCATTTCTTCACAGTAAGGGCGGGTTCCAGGTACCTGGTATTGAACAGCAATTTGGTTCCGACACCTAACAACATTAAGCGTTTTAGAGCTATGGCTGAAAAAGCTTTACTCGAGCATTAGGGATAGGGGAGGTTAAATCAACGGTGCAGTCATCCTTCATGATATTTGTTTGTAAAATTGAGAGCCGTTTGTCTGTTGTGATTATAAATGACCTGTTCTTTAGGTTTATAAGTTTGTTATGTCTGATGTTGCGATTATCCCACGACTGTCTTAAATGGTCGTAATAAATTATTTTTATTATTACTCCAATCCATTGTCACCATCTGCATATTCTTTTAAGCAGGTATTATTTAGGTATTATCAGTGCTGAGCTTCCCGGATCCTGGCGATGAACCAGGCCGAATGAATTGGACTCGATCAGCACCAAATCTTCAGACAATGCCGAATGTGAGTTTCCAACTGAAATATGTATAGTGGGTAAAATTGAACTGGAATGAACCTATACATTGTTCTCCCCTTAAGGTGCGTCGAACCCATATGGTCGTGCCGTGTATGAACAGCAATCGGATCTACATCGTGGAGATTGACAAGACCGACATGAAAATTGTAAAGGTGAACGTGGTCGACACTTCATAAACACTATACATCACAGAATCCGTTTCTTAGCTGTCTGCAACTCCATAACTGTTCTGTTTGTTATCTTTATCTCGAATACAAAACATAATAAGTATTCAAATCAATAATACAGACGATCGACTCGGATCTGCTGAAGCACTACGACATGACGTGTCCCTATGCGGTTCATGTGTTACCGCTGAAAGGCGCACCTGTTCATATTGCGACAATGGGCGACAACTACGGACATGGGAAAGGTACGTTTCAGGCACATTTATATGTAGTTGGATGTACCTGATTGAAGAAAGCCTTCAAACCATTCTTGGCCGTTTAAATTAGTATCCGATTTATCTGGTAAGGTGGGGACAGTTGACTCTACAACGGCTGGTCCATGCAAGTCATATGTCTTGGCTAAGTACTAAGTACGCTTTTAACGTGCTTCTGTTCCGGAACTCTGATGCGTGGCGCATATTAATCGATTTTCAAGTAATTTGTTACTATTTCGATTCAATTAATTTAATTTTCAATTTTTGATTTGACTAATTTTCTACATTACTAATTTTTAAGTGATTTTTTCTAAGTACAGTTCTGTTGACTGTTCTTATTGTAACAGTGTAGTTCAGGACGAGCAGGTATTGGAGCAGGTGTACCCAAAAGATGGTAGTAATGTTGAATTAGAAGGAAGAAGATAGTCATCGTGGGATTTTTTTGCAATTTAAGACTTGATCAGAATCAACCGTAAGCTGGGGTAGTTGACTGCAAGTTTCATATACCGATTATGTCCTGCGCGATCTAAATCAAACTGAAATGTTTCAGGTGATTTTCTCCTGATTGATAGGAACTCGTTCGAAATCCGCGAACGTCATAATCGTGGCGCATTCTACGGTTTCGGTGGAGATTTTTCGTTCCAAACTCGACGAAATTTGCTCATCGCCTGTGAATGGGGACATCCGCGTCTGTTTCGAAACGGCTTCACCCGCAGCGATATTGAGAATGGTGAGTTTCTTAAAGGATGGTAACCTCTAGACTATCACTAATCGCTGGGTTTCCTCCGTGATGGCGATCTGCCGAAGGTGAGATCGACTGGTTCGAGGACTTTAGACGGTCAGACCGCAGTAGGAGCGAAAAGAAGGAAAAAAGTCAACGCATACCTTTTCAAGTACTCGAACGAGTCCAAAGTGATGAGAGGAATTCATAGAACGCTTTTTCCACGACTGCTTGGTTGCATAGGATCTCCTTTTATTTGATCTTTCCAGTTTCGGAGTCGTTCGGTAGCCAGCTTCACGTGTGGCAGATCTCTCCGGGCGAGCTTAAAGAGAGCATCGAACTCGGACCATTTGACGGCTGTCTTACGACTACAGTACGGTATGGGGCTTATCTGTCTCATCTTGACGAACATTACAGTACTTTACAGTTCCTTGAAGTCTTTTCTTTTGATATTTTCTTCATTTTTCTCATCTTTGCTCTAGTTTTCTACACAATCCCGACTGTAACCATGCATTCGCGTGTTCGGCCGTTGGCTCTTCGGTTTTCCATCTTCACATGAACACGCTCACCGGAAAGTGGACAGCTGATAAAATTTTCCAAGTGGATACAATTCAGGTAATGTTTTTGCTTGCTCTTCAATCATAGAGTCTTGTTACTTCTTTGTCTGAAAATGGTATGTGAAAGAAGATCATTTTGCGCATCCGAGCCGTTATCTTCTGAGATTCCGGCTAGCGCTTTCACTTACTTCTGTACCTGATGTGAAGTGAAGATCAATCAATCAAAGATCAATCACTTGAGAGTGTTAAAGCAAAAGTTCGCGTATATTAGGTCGGTAGTTGCGTCCGTATCATTTAGTCTAACATGTTCTACAAGGATATTTTTCGCTTTCGAAATTGGACAAAATGTGTCCGATGGAGTTGTTTGGAGTAATGCGAAAAACTTTTGTGAAAAGCGGACTTTGTGGGCTGGGTACTGAATCTAATGAACGGATATTCGAATGTTTTCAATGAAGCTGAACAACAGCGACGAACTCTCTGACAAAAGCAGACCACCTAGCGAAAGGTCTACATGTTCAAGAGAGAAAGTGGCACCTGAAAGAAAGGTAAGCGTCTGTAATACTGCAAATGGCTACCTGAGCTCGCGAAATGTGTTGCTTTTGAGTAAGAGAAAGGAAGGCTTAAGGAGGACGTAAGCATTGCCATTGGACTTGCCTGCGTAAGCCTGAAGAGAGTTTCATAGTTTTGTGTTTTGTGCTTTGTTTATAGGTTGTGTTTTTTATCGATTCCAATCCTAGCTCCACCTTATTCTCTTCTATTATTATAGATATAGGTGAGGCAAAATATTGTTTTGATCACCGAGTTTGTCGGTTGAAGTATTCGTAAGAACTTCGAAATTTGGCTCCTTTCACTTTACATCCAAATTTTATGCAAATTTATCGATGAACTGCAAGGAATGGCGTTACATTTGAGGACACGTACATAACGAACGTCTAGTTCCAGACGGCAATATTGCGCTGATAATGATGATAAGATGTACACTCCAATAATTTTTACAAAAAATATTTCAAACAAAGGGATTGCATGAGTAGAAACTGCGAAGACCTTATTAGATCATTTTTATTTATATTTGTGTTTTTATTTTTGTTTGTTATATTCTTTTATTTTTTATCCCACCGGGTACTGCAGGTGGAGAATTGGCTGACGTCCGAAATGCCGGCGCTTTTCACCGACCTCGTGATCTCGATGAACGACCGATTCGTCTATGTGGCCGGTTGGTTGCACGGCTGCATCTGGCAGCTCGACATCTCTGATCCATTTCGAACATCCGTTCGTAATAAAGTGAGTTCCGAGGACTTCCGTGCAATATTGTTGCTACGTAAAAGACGTTCCTCAGTTTTTATTTACCATTGTCCCACTTTCAGGTGATCCTTGGTGGTTTACTTGGAGGAACATTAGAGGCAACAGTGAAATCACCAACGAAAATCCAGTTGGTGAGCTTTTCCTCCACGTTTTCCTTATCGTAGATGAACATGTTTTTCGTTGTTTTTTTGTATCGAAGAGTTGGTGAAAATGAGGGAGAATAACGGCGGTTTCTATGTGCACGCAGTAGCGAGCGATGCTCCTTGTACGTTTAAAGTATTATACGGGCATTAGCTCTGAAGATTTCTGAGTTTTTTCTCTTTCAGAACATTTGCAACATATCTGTTCTCCTTTAGCACGTGCTTACGTCTTTGACTGATTTTCTGTATTCAGCTTCAGCTCCTTAGGGGGTCGTAGTAAATCGAATTTAAGACTATCAATGGCAAAGACAGTCCTCTAAAGACGCGCCCATTTTGTGTTCCATTCAAATCGTAAAGGCATGTTGAATGCGTATGTGGTGTATTAAAATGACTTGCGGGGCCAGCCGGTGTACCAAGTTAATGCGATTATCTTCCTAGACAAGTTTGGTGCCAATTGACCTTACCCTGGAGGTATGGAAGGCTTAGTTAGGCCAGGAGAGCATCGGATGTCAGTAGCGCCTCATACCGCTGCACCGCGCGTGCCCTTAAGAATGTTATCGATAATCTTGTGCTCGTGTTTTTGAGGATTTGCAGTTAATGTGTTAGTGTGTTACTGTTATTGTTGCGATGGTGAGTTCGCTCACAGTGATCGCGTTACATGTGTTAACCACATGTCTGGATTAATAAATAAAATAAATAAATAAAATCGATTCTATGATTTCTACAGGAAGACGATACCCATGCGTTTGGTTTCGTGCACACCACTCATGAGGCCGAGACCACGACGCCGCTCGTTCGTGGTGAGCGTTTCCGAGGTGGACCAGCATCGCTGCAGCTTAGTCTTGACGGAAAACGACTGTACGTCGGAAACTCGTTCTACAAGCAGTGGGACTCGCAGTTCTACCCCGAACTTATTGCGTAAGTTATAGCTCTCTTTACAGTAGAGTTGCACCAACACCGTATCCTGTGTTCACGTTTTTTCGATTTTGTGATCCGAGTGCTTACTGCATTTTCTTACGTGCTAGTCTCAACACTTTTGCACCAAACATACATACACAAGCCATTCAGCTGCCTCCAGGTCGCCAAATGATTTGATGAATAGTAGGAAACATATATAAAACATTAATAATAACAAATAAAGCGAAGCACAAAAAGCATGCAGCAAAAGACGGCGAGAAACTGATGAGATGCGTCACTCGGAGTACGGTAACGGGCAATCGCGGCGGGACCCTAGAGTTGACAAACAAACATCGTGGTTTTGCTTATTTATTAGTAGGAAAGGATGCTTACCTCTTTCGTTCAGGAATGGCGGCCAGCTGGTTCGAGTCGACATCGGAGACACAGATATGGTGCTGTCGAACACATTCCTGATAGACTTGAAGGTATGTTTCTCTAGCTAATAACTAAGGTTAATATACACAGCTTTATTTGGGCTTATGTCTCGGTCTAACCGCCTTCGTCAAAGCTTCAAACTCGGAGATTTGAACTGCCACAAGATCTTTTTCAGGACATGGATGGAGGTCCGTTTTTGGCCAGAGATCTTCGATTCTTCACCGGAGACTCGACCAGCGACAACTTCTTGTAGATAGACGACGAGCACGTTGCTCGATATCGTTAAATACATAAGTTGTTTTGAAGACTGTCGCCTGTTGTCGTATGATTTTATTTTGTTGAACTGTTCGCAAAATATTCACGTTAAAACAAAATTTCATTTTCTACTGTTAAGTGTCTTCACAATGACTGGGTAGACATTCCGGTGAGCCCGGACAATGTTCTCTGAGAGACTTCGTTGACATTTACTACTAAGCGCATTCGCCGTCGACTAGAATTGCGAGAATACAAACTCTATTGTAAGATCTCTTGTCAGCATTGTAGGCAGTTGTCGAGTTCTTTTCTATCCTTTCGTGGTCAATCTTCGTCGTCATCCTCGTCGAACGGTCCGTCGATGCCGTTCAGGTACTGACTGAATGACGTCGCCTCCGTTGAGCTGCCTTCTGGAATTGACAGCCTTGCTCGTAACTATTCAATAAATTAGTAAAGTAATAAAATATGGTGAAATAAGGACCTTACCACCATTGGCAAATTGAATCGGAGGTGGCAATAAACCTCGTTGTTCGTAATGTCGGAGGTAGTTGCACAGATGCTTCAGTCGACGCTCTTTACTACGTCGGTTCTGGAACCATACCTGAAAGGAGCAAGAAATAGGCTGAAAGATAAATAGGCACAAGACTAAAAAAGTCGGAATGAAATAAGCTGACGCTTCGATTAACAATTTTTATCAATTTCAACTGAGAACGAAATAGTGGAAAGTAAACAACTCCGGGGAAAAGAAGGCAGCTAATCGATGAGAACCCTTAAAATCATATTCTACTGATCAATAAGAAACTTGTAGAGTGTTTGAAAAATTTGACAGACTGTCCCGATTCCCCTGATCACTCTTAAATCGAAAATTTTATTGAAAAAAACTGAGTATAAAAAGTTACAATTACGGAATGTAGTGCCCACAAAGGCTAACGATTGTTCCTTTCTACGTAACGAATTAGAGCGCTAAATAAGATGATGAATTTGTATTGAGCAGTTGCAAAAAACTAAAAAGAAAAGAAAAATAATAAAAAATACAACTTGACGAAGCATGGCTTACCTGGATCACTCTCATGCTCAGGCCTGTTTCTAGCGCCAGCCTTGCTCGAGCGTGCTTCGATGGTTTCGGAGTGGATGAGAAAATTCGGTTCAGCACGTCCAGCTTAAATAGGAATTTCTTGCATCAAAGTCACCCGATAGTATAAATCGATTATTAGCCATCCGCACGACATCGCGTCGCAGCGCGATAGACCTAATTATTGTGCGATCGGCTGTACATTGGTAGCAGAATGAAGGCAGAAAAGACATGATAATGCAGCAAGATCGGCCAGCGCTGCCTACCGTATTCATACGAACGAGCTTGAGTCAGGAACTATGAAACCATGGGAGAAATGATTAAACTTTGAAATGCATTTTAAACGGCTTTCATCCACACCTGATTCTGCTTGATCGTTGTCCGAGGCCCTCGACGCTTCAGAAATTTGTTGTCATCATCACAAAACTCAGGAAACGAATATGAGTCGAAATTATAGGTGAAGGTGTCGACCTCCTGAACTGGTAAAGTAAATCGGGTTAGTGGTAGAGTCGAAAGAGTCAGTCAGAACCTTCTTCACTTGAAACTCGGCAAATTGATCAGCCTCGTATGCGCTCGGTTCAGACGAACATGCTGGAAACGACGGCGGTGCGGAACGTTGTTGCTGCTCTTAACAAATATTAATTGATCTTATTGATCAGCTTATTCGAAGATAATGAACGCTATGGTGAGCTTCCATCAGGCTGTTACCAGAAGAATGGTCATAAAATAAGCGGGCAAAAATTGATAATGATAAAAACTAAAGGCTAGGCTAGTCTGTTCGCGAATGATGATCATTGTGTGAGGATGCACTGCAATCATTTGGGTCTGTGATAGCTATAAAAGTGGATTCTAATTTTGATTTTGCCTATTAACCACTACAGAACCAGTACAGTGACTACAAACGACTGTAAAGTGATCAATCGATCGAAAGTTTGGTGTTCACCTTCGATCGATTGACCGTTGTGTAGAGAGGTTGCAAAGTGCAACTGGAAAATTAGACATGCTAACCTTCGCGTCATGGATAAGAATTCCAGCCATATCGAACGACCTCAACGGGATCTCTCCTACAGTAACTCTGGGAACGAGTTTTCCAAACTTTTGCATTTCCTTAATTTCTACGCCGCGTAAAGACACCTCAATGGAACCAATAGTAGATAGACAAACAGACCAATGTGAAAGGTAAAAAGGTATAGGTACCGATCAGTTTCCCTACGGACGTGCCGCCGCATTGATTTTCCATACAGAATCGCAGAGCCATAGCAATGTGTACTCGGCTAGTACAACGACTTACGTGAGCCAGCCGCTATATCTAGTCAGTGTCTTTGACTTCCCAGACAAGTCTGGTGCTAATTTACCCGACCCAGAGCGATGGAAGGCTTTGTTTACTCGGGCCGGCATCGATGGCTCCACCGTGAGGGTATCAGTACCACAACATACCAAAGCGTAATTTACAAATGATTAGTCATAGAAACGATAAAACCATTGAAACACAAAAATACCTGCGTAAAAATGCTGCATACAGGCTACCGTCTGTGCGACTTCATCGACCAGAATCTGCTCGCCGGGAGACAATCGCCGGCCACATCGATTGCACGCATGGCAGTCAACATGGAAGACCATGCCGGTCTGCAAATCGCTCTAAATTATTGGAAATTCATAAAAATCGTTAGAAGGAATAAATATAAATGTGTTGATGATTATCTGTTAATCACCAAACAGGCAGAGCTCGAACCGACGCCTCAGGACCTCAGGATTGAGCCGGGAGAAGAGATCGATCCTGGGGCCGTGAGGCGCTTAGTGATGAACAATTCCAGAAGATTGGTCACCAGTAAAAACTTGATACTTACCGGCACATGCTTTTTTTCAGCAGCTCGTGCGAGAATTAGCGTTTACAAATAACCCGGAAATAACAAATTCATCAAGAGGTTCACTCACTTTCAACTTATACACCATATCGCTGGGTGAGATACCCAACTTGCACCCAGAACATCGATATGGACTGCAATCTCTGAAGAGGTTCAGATCAGCTACAACGAGCAATCGATATTGATCGGCAAAATTTACTTGAAGTAATGTATGCTGCAGAACAGCTGGCCGTCCTTCTCGAAGCACTTGTCCTGTAGTTGAACGTCGCAGACACAGCAGCGGACGCAGTTCTCATGGAAGGAGCGCGAGTCGATCTGAACGATACGGTGTAAGAGGTCCTGCAAGGAATAGGGAGCGAAGTATATCTGCGAGAAGCGTTGTGGGTGGAATCGGTCGAATTCCAGTAATAAAGAGCCATTTTTGAATCAAATATCGAAAAAATAAGGTCAGATTCAGTAGAAAGTTGAACAAGTGTTCCCTAAGGACTCAACAGTCTGGGGTTTGGACGAGTTAAACAAGCACCAGTACACCTCGTTCGAAGCACCGAGCCAACTCGTCCGAATGAGGTCCCTCCAATGGAATTATACGGTAATTAAATTATTAGCATGAAGTCGGGTGGTGGGTTTTAGCTAAGTGAAAACGAAGCGGTCAAGTGCATAGCAAAGACCACAATCACACACAGACCAATCACTCACTCTGATCAAGAATCGATCGACGATTTTCGTCGAACACACCCGACATTTACTCTGAATACCCCTGAATTTTCTTCAGACGAAAATCGAATTTCACGATTCTCTGGCTCACCTGTGCTTCTGTGTCGACACCGATCGACTCGACCACATGTCCCATGGCGGAGAGGGGTGGTTTCGTGTCGGTGAACTCGAAATCGACATTCATTGCTGATCCAGTGCATGCACTGTACGACGATCCGGCGATAAGGTGGTGACGATGGGATACGGTAGGTGAGCTGCAGCTCGCCGTCGTCGTCAGGACTACGCGGCCGTCCAATCGTCGTCGACTCGGGCGCTTGGCTCGAGGTCGGGGTGGAGCCAGCCAGTGACGGACGGGGACGGCCGCTGGCTGGAGGACCAGGCCGCTGAACAGCATCTGTCACCGTGCCCCCGGCATTGAATATTAATGCTGAACCGTCAGACATTTGCATTTTCGACAACTTCTTCTCGCCAACGTGCACGCGCTTAGCCCCAATTCATTCTCAATGTGACGCGACAGCGCGTACGCGTAATCGGTTCTCGTCCAGAATGTCCCAGCTTTACTGGTCTCTAGAAAGGGCCACCTCTTCTGAAAAAAACATCTAGTATCTAACAACAGGTGCGCCAGAGAAGCGCAGCCATAATCAAGGACAAAGGCAGAGACGCAGAGGACGCGACGCAACATTGGGGACCATAGGCACGACACGGGGATTGTAACGGAATATCATAATATTCTAGTTTTATTTTCTGCTTTCGTAGGTTACTGTCATTAATAGTGGAAGTAGATGTTGCAGTGGTGGTGCTACGATCATTGCAAAAACCACGGCTCAGGCGGTGTTCGAACCTGGGTATCGGGGCTATCTGGGACACGGTGGTAATAGACCACTACACTGTAATAAATTAATAATATAAGGCAAGAACGTCTGGAACCTACGGTACTATTTCACACCGATGCTGTGCTTTTAGTAGTATGTAGTGCATCGTTGTATTAGTCGCACTTAGACGACGAACGCAAGTCCTCGTGATAATTTTATTTTAATTACAATTTTTACTTATATTACCTATATTATTATTCAAATTAGGGCCCGCGTGGTACAGTGGTAAGAGGCGCCGCTGACACCCGCACGGTCGAGCGATCGATCCCGGCCCGGCAAACCAAGCCTTTCATCCCTTCGGGGTCGGGTAAATTGGTACCAGACTTGTCTGGGAAGGTAAAGATACTGACCTGGTATAGCGGCTAGCCACCGCAGGTCATTTTATAGGCTAAATACGCATTCACTATGCCCCTACGACTTGAATGGAACACGAATGCAGCGGAGCGTCTTCAGGGGATTGATCAATGCCGGCACCTTTACCTTAACCTTTTACCTTTATATTACTAGTCATTATTTCATATTTATACTTTTTACTTTTTATTTTTACATTTGCCGTTTTACTTCATTTTAGTTTTTAGTTGAAATAAAGCACAGCACGATTGTCTAGTATTACTCAGGTCTGTTTCATTTGGCACACGTAATAGTGTAGATAAAATAAAATAATATTGAATGGGCGCATGAATGATCCTTTTTGTACTTTTCCGAATAGACAGGAACTCATATGGTCCATCTCATATGTGACACGCATCTGGTGCCAGCGTAGGCTTCACTGATGCGCTCACGAGTAAATCGATGATCGATTAGCGCAGGTAGCTAACAGCAGCAACAGTGACAGGCGAACGACGTAATGAGCTGTTGCCTGTTAGGGTTGATGCGCGAACGAATGGCGACAGATCGTAACTCTGAATAATTTACTCCTGGCGCAGTAAATAAATCGCAAGCAGTCAGCTCGAACACGCGAGCTGAGTGACGAGACAAAGAATTACTGATAGTCTTCAATGGTTATGGGATTCGTGTACTCGGGCCAGATGGTCTTATGAGTCAAGAATACCTAAGTCAGGGTTTATGATGTCTCCACGATTCAGCCAGGCGTGAAGCCGAGTTTCAAAACGCTTCATAGTTATATGTGAACTCATTTGAACTTTTGTTTCCCGTCCTTCTGAATTTTGGAATAGTCTTTTGTAGTTAGAACTGGTGTTTGAGCGAGTAGTTTTTCCAAGAATACATTTGACATTACAGGTTCCGACGAACGCGACACCGCCGGCAACATAACAGTTGTATGTGAATTCATGAAAATTTTAGGATTACGCAATGCCGAGCTGAATTTTCACGCCTTTCCAGATTAACCATGGCCTTGAGCCCAAAAGGGTTCGTAATAAGCAAATCAAATCTGAAGCTTAACGACGTTGTAACTGATCGATAAAGGCTTTCTTCCACAACACATAGGTGGTGAAGCGAAATTGCTTTTAGCAACACAATGCACTCTTTAAAAATTGTTTACTGCCGCGAAAAACATTCAGTGTGACACCAACATTCAGAGTGGCACCTAGATCCATCGAAACTTCTACTCTTTTACACTTTTCGTCCTTCGTTCTCCATTTGCAGGCCTGCAATTTCTAACAACAAGACAATCGCGACACTGAAAGATTGGTTCGCCTCCCAAGGGTTTATAACGTTCTAAAGATCAAAGACTGACAACTCCACTGGTAACATCTCCACAGATCGAGAAATCGAATAAAGGTAGTCTATATGTGGGAAATTAACCCACGCTGTCTGCTTTTGCTTTTACAATTGTCTTATACTATATTCGCTTGGACTTCTCATTGACGCCTGACCTGAATTGACATTCAGTTCATCCCCGGCTTCGCATTTCCGGAAAATCTTTTACTTAACCCATTGACGACCGTGTGTCCCGCCGGCGGGACACAACGCAGGGAACCAGGGAGCGCGCGGTCGTCAATGGGTTAAGGTCGACTAGGACAAGCCTTCATTCTCCACTTCCCATCAATCTTCGCTTACAGAAGGCAAACACACTAATGTTACCAACAATTATCGGTACTAAGGCAAATACCTTTATGACTATAAACACTCAACACTTTATGAGCAATAACGACAATCCTCTGACAGGTAATTTCACGTGAAATGAAATAAATATCCTGAAATGCGGTTTTTCCCATGTTCTACACGGTCACTTTGTTGAGTTGTCATGGTTGTTGTTCGTGAGTACAAACATGGGATAACATGTCAACTCAGTTTCAACGTGTTCACACCATCACGTGACCCAAGCACAATCTCGCCAACCTTCGAGAACAAACCTGCCATCGATCGACACTTTGTGTGCCGTCGGAGCTGAAATACTGCGAAAGGGTCATGAAATCACCGGGCTTCGGTCACCCACAGCAAATGATGTCTTCTCAACTGAGACATACAGATGCTACGGGTAGCCCAGACCACGGCTAGACGGGGTCGGGTGGTGACGTTACTCCATGAAAACGGGTGCTCGGCTTCTGTCCGATCTACCTGCGACCCAATGACACTGTGATACTTGCCACCAGAGGAGTATAACAGCTACATCGGGTTGCACGAAGACCGCGCTAGCCTCGGTGCGGTAAGACGGCGACGGGAGCGCCAGGACTCTACCCTGCAGGTCGTACATCATGTGCAATGACAAACCTCTACAGTGCACAATGAGCACGCCTGCAGGGTGTTTTCGGGACGACGGCTCGCTTCGCTGCCACCCACGCCGAGTAACAGTCTAGTCATGAGCTGAAGAGCCACGACGAGCCAGTCACTCGGGGTAAGCGAACACCACTCGGGCCAGTCCGGAAGGCTGGAATACATGGGATGTAGCAGACGAAACAGCCGATTCATCAAGCGAATACAGACGGGATGAGGACGACAAGTACATCCGCGACAGGTACCAACAGGACCGAACGATGAGCAGAGAATATTGAGCGGGCTGACGCCGTCCGCCTTTTATACAGATCACGAGTGGGCGGGGCTACAGTTCCCGCGCGGGGCGACGCGGCGCGGACCTGCGGACGGTGCGCTGAGCTGTGTGATTTGCCTTGGGATATATTGCCAGTCTCCTCAGCCTTATCAATGGTCTGCGGTGACATTACCTCGGGTATAATGTCACCCGATACCCACGAGAAATCCTACGACGAGTGTATCACAAGCGATGGACTGCGGAGTGTTCAGCGTTTGGTCTACACTGATCAGCTGGCCATCAATCAAAATGGAAACTCCGTGGAGATGCGCTGCGTTGTTTAAATTACAAAATAACAACAAAGATAGGGGCATTTCAGAAAAACGACTCGGTGATGGGTATGGAGTGTGGGTATGTGTCGATTCTTACTCTCGCCGGTGATGCAATTCAGTTCATCGATGTTCTGAACCTCTGTTCAGTAGGACTACCAGAGGTGCTTGTAATCGCTCTGATCACCTGCCCGTAAAGGGTATGATTAGTGTAAGGTGATCGGGTTTCAGTATTATTATAGCGGTTTAATTTACCAAATTAGGACTTATTGGCAGTTTTTGTAGTGATCTTAGCGGGGCTAAACTTGGACCGTCATAGGTGAGCTTCAACCCGACCGTCCAGGAAATTAGTGGTCCATTAGTGTGGACGGGTATACGTTTACCCGTGACCTTATGGACAAAATCGATAATATTTTACTGACAATATAGGAGATGAAATCATTCCCAGATGAAGTATCTGAATCTCGAGTTTGGCGAATAGAACAACTTCATTTATTCAGCATAGGCATGGGAAACGTTGCTTTTCAACTACATCGCGGAGGTTCGAATCCGGCATGCCTCGCGATTTTTGCGATGAGCTATCGTCGAAACAACGTCTATTTCTATTTTAGGAAGATCGATCAGATTATTAGTGACGTTATTGTGACTCATTGAGGGAAGCCATTGTCAGAAGTGTAAGTGTAAGAGGCTTAGTCTGACGTTTTCCTAGTGATATTACATCAATAATTTTTTCATATACTTTTCATAGTACAGACAATTGACGTGGAACTCCGAAAATACTCAACAAGGCTTGAAGTTGGGAGTTGTTTCAGGAACGGTAAAGGTTGTTTTTGCCGAGGACACCCCCATAGCTGAGCGGCTCATCAATGTTGGTTAGTCTTCGCAGAGCACGCCGTGCATTTGACTCCTGTTCGAAATTGCGAGAATATTACAGGAGAGTGTTTTGCCTACACAACAGCCTTATCAGCCGTGTGCTATTAACCCTGCTTTTCGGCCTATTTAGAGCTAAAAGGTGAAGCAGGATACCATTCTCCCTTTCTTCCCTTTGTTGTTGGGAACCGGTACATGGACTGATCCTTCGCCTAACCTCCGGCCGAGATCGAACTCGGATCGAGCGAATGGTATTGGTGCCACCTGCTTTTTTTGACCACACGGGAGAATGAACATTGAGTTCTTAGAAGGAGAATCCGCTTTACGTTTTTTTTTACCACACGGTAGGATGAACATTGAGCTTCTAAAGGTGAATCCGCTTTACACTTCGAGATGGGAGTTCCATTATGGTCAATCAGTTGGAAATTGTATATCCCTTATCATGCTTGGTGTGCCTTAAAATGATATTTCGTGTTAGGAGATGGGAATCTCCTCTGATTACTATGTAGTTTTTCCAGAATTCTGTGACGTACAGGAAAAAACCGCAGGCAAAGCTGAGCTCCCAACGGTGTGTACTTTAATGGTTCATCCACATAGAGCGGCTTTATTGCTTTTTAATTGCGAAAAGAATTGGAAAACATGCTAAGAGGAGATTTTCAGAGTTAGACACTGAAAATCTCACGTCCCTAGGGCTCAGATATTCTTGAGACCTCTACAATATCTCGACAACAAGCAAAAAGCGTTGAATCCCTCTTTGTATGTACTATGGTCCGTGTCTTCTCGAGAAAGTTGGCTAAATGAGGAAAGTCGACGGCCATCGACCGTATCGTCCTTGATCGAAAAAAAAAAACGCTCTATCAACTTAATAAGGAAAGTCGACGACCATCGACCGTGTCGTCCTCATTCGAGAGAACGGTTCGCAGATACTATTCAATTTTAGCATATGTTCAGGAATGAAAAGTCGCGCTGAGCACTACTACACTCATTGTCCTTCACGAAGACCATCAACATGCCTGATATTTTTTAAACAGTTTTTAGAATGGCGTAATAGCGAGATTTTTTCATGCGCCGGTTTAAGTTTACTCTTCATCTGTTTTCTTGTTCAATTTCGTGACTATTATGTTAGCACGCCTATTCTCGCAGCAACTAATGACTGGATATCGTTAGTGATAGTTCTATTTATCTACCTGTTTCCACTGGAATCGGTTGTTATTTCAGTATGGAATTATTGTATACTGACTGATCAGAACTTTAGATGACACCTCTTGATGGAGTATGGAGAATTGCATGAAAAAATTCCGTACACTGAAATGCGTGGAGTGGAGTAGTTTCGTCTATTCCGTTGAAATTTCAACCTTTTCGAACGAAAAGGTGTATTCAGACGAGAAGCCACGACAGCTGAATGTTATCCGACAAGTATTTCTAAATACTGAACTAAATTCTAATTAACTATCGACACTGGAACTACATATGGTGGTTGCAGCGTATGTTTGTACCTCATGAATACTTGCTTTGCTGTTCTTGTAGTTTATCGTAGTTTTCTAACCACTATAATTACTCTTTGAAACAAGATTTAGAGAAGTTATCAAGATTTTTGAAAATTTAAAGTTACATATTCGATCTTTGTCGCTAAAAATGGTATCAAAGGAATTGAGAACAGCTTCCGAATCACACACTCCAATCATTTCTACTTCAGCTATCAGTGGTTGTTTTTCGCTTAAATATGGGAGTATCGTAGGGTAATGCCGTTAACGAAGCAGTTACGGCTGCTGTCGCAGACATCAAGTGCTATCTGTTGGTGACCTCATCGGTAGCGCTCGCCAACAGCACTGCTACCGGCGACTTATAATCGGATAATTATACCAGTGGCAATGCTCTGGGTATGGCCTCGCTGTTCGCACAAAGAACCCTTGTCCATCATTAATGATACTTACCTTGTGCATCGGTTGACAATCTATTGACGTACTTTAACCTTTGCCTTTGTAAATCCAAGGCATACGAATCGTAAACGGTCATCTTTGATAGAGGAAGATAGCGAGAAAGCCGACATCTCAGTGATTTATTATACACCCGTTAAATACACCACAGAATTACAAAAGCGCAATCTGATCAATATGCAAGCTTCAGAAATAATAACCAAGAAAAAACAATAAAAATAAAGCATAACCCGATGTACAAGAACAGTAATATGCTCTACATAATATATGAATATGCCAACAGGAGAAGAAAATGAACGAAGAAAAACTCACCGGAGGTAATTTGCGTGGCTTGAAAAAGGAAGGACGAAAAGGAGGAATCGGGAAGATTCTTCAGGTGGCAAGTAGAGCTCAAAAGCCGTTCATTACTCTATTCAGAAAGCTACGCGCACATGCACATTTGGCCCTCATTACTTCGCTGAACCCGTGGTGGTAAAACGTGAGGAGAAGGAAAAACGAAACTATATAGATGACAATTACAACCTACATTTTAACGACCTGTAAACTGTCTTAGAAATTCATATTGAGATAATCTGTCGCTCATCGAAAGATGAAAAAGTAAAGCGATTACATCACATGATTGATACAGAAAAGAGAAAGAACAACGCGGAATGCACCTACAATCATAATCCGTCTTTTCGAGACGTTTGTGGAGCTATGTGAATCGAAGACGACATCAAATCTCGCAATTCGGGTATAAGTCGCATGGTTTTGTTCAGAGGGTATGTATTGGATCGACACAACGCATAATCGCGTACGTCTCCCCATCCACCGTTTTCTTTCGAGGGTTTAGGAGAACGATGGGATACCTGTAACGGTTAAAATTGGCGTCAAATTATCACAAATTAAAAAAGCACATGAAAACCATTTCTCGTTTCCGTTTCCAGTTCCGTGTTGAGAAAGGGAACCGAAACTAGGTATTCAAGTCGCTTGAGATGCTCTTTCAGTTTTTTCATACTTCTCATTTTTGTTTTAATTTAATTTCCCGTTCTGTACAATGCACAAGTAGTCTCTGACAATGTACGACTGTGATGAGGAAAGGCCGACTTATAGTATATGCCATTTAAGCCGAAACAATGGAATAAGAAAAAAAAGGAAATTTGAAAATGAGAGAGAACGAAATAAGTACTCCTGCCAATTTAGACAAGAGAAGGAATAAAGTGTGAAGTTTTTGACGATGAAACATTTAAACCGGCGGGTCCATCGTCCAATAGTAACAGGTCAAGGATGTAAGTGTTGCGTAGGTTAACCCCACTTGATTACTTTTATTCCTTCGGGTTTGATGCTTAGGTTTTGAGAGCGTCAGAAGAGCGATATTTGAACTCTAGCGCTGAACCCAGAGGAACGAAAGTAGTTCGGTAAACTATATTCTAACTACATATCCTTAATTAGGCGCAAAATTGAAGAAGAAAACAATAGTTTCAACTGGTAATATTGAATGAAACAGCATCGGGAATCAAAAAATAATCCATTGAAAGGACCTCTCGAATTCGGTGAATTCATCAAAACCACCCCGGTGTTAGGAGAATGTACTTGCGCGATTCCTCCGCAGCATAATGAATTCACATTTAGGCTTATGAACGCGCCTGGGATGTCCTTACCTCCCCAACGCTTATTGTTAGGCTTCGACATGTATACCTAAGCCTGAACGTTGGGGAGGTAAGGACACCCCAGGCGCGTTTATAATCCTAAATGTGACTTCCTTCAGTTGTGGAGAATCGTTTCACTGGAATCTTACAGGGAGGCGGTACTACACAAGGAAACGGGCAAATTCCCCAACGATTGGGCAAACAAAGACATAGGAGACGTAAGAGAATGTGAAAAAAGAATTATGCCAGAAACTTACGTCAGTGACGGTTAATTTTGAAGGGAACAACAAGTTCGCATGCTTCTCCAACATCACGCGTGTTGCCTTGTAGGTGTCGTGCGCACACCTGAACGACATATTCTTAGAATTACGCTTCTTGAATAAAGCAGTTGGATGGTTGAAAACAAACCGATAAGCTCAGTAAGAGAGAATGAGGAGGCAAAAAAGTAGTAAGATCACTTCTTAGCGAATACCCCTTGATGGATTCACCTACTGGGGACCTAAGCTTTGCCGCAACCGTCATCCACTTATGGGTTCAAAATAAACTCGAAACGGAAATCTTCAGAATAGGGGGCATTCTTACTAAAAGGAAGGCGCAGATGATGAAAGAGAAGCCGGAACTATTACAGATTTATGGCCCACCTAAAATGAAACTAGTAAAAAAAGTAAAGTGGTCGACATGGATCAGCTCCCTAGGCAGCGGCCTTTGATTCAGAAGTGTGTAGATAGTGAAAGGGCATTTCGCCAACAAAGACGGGGCCAGAAGTCGTACAAATCAGCGGCTTCACCTTCCCAGGTAGAACTGGTACCAATTTACCGACCCATGAGAACTGAAGGCTTGCTTAACAAGGGCAAGGATTGATCGCTCAATTCAGTGGATAGAAATTGCGCCTCCTGTCACAGCACGCGCGTATTAATTGATATATAAGAAGCGAAAAAAGTAGCAGAACAGGGTCTGTACCGAACAATTCCCTGAGAAAGGGTGCATACAAACATTAAGGACCACTAAATGCTGAACTTCATGAATACCGCCACCGATAAATTTTGATATGATCCAGGGAAGAAACACCTCACAAGCAAAACTCAACTCTAGAGAAATGAAAAAATAGAGAAGAAAACAGAATCTTACCTGTGCGTATGAACCCCACAATCGCCAATGTGTATCACTCTGGGACTCTTGGTGAATATTACTCGGAAACGTTGCGGTAAACATCGGACAGCGACCTGCGAAAGTGAAAAGTGAAATTGCTGGAGTGAGGAATTGATCGAAATTTCCTAAAGTTAAAAAAAAATAAAATTACCTGCAACAAGGACCAATCCCAATTGTAGTCGTCGAACTTGCAGAATAACTGGAAAAGACAATTTCGGAAAGTTCATTACACCAGACGGTTAGTATGAGGGTTGGTGATCCACATATTTTGGATTGATAAAGTTATATTATTGAGGTTAAAAATTAGTCGAAGCTGTAGCCCTTTCACTTAGTCATGACTTAATGAATCTGCTCGGATGAATTTCAAAAAGGCAAAAAATTTGTACGCCAAAAATAGTCGTATAGAATTAGCTGATCACATACCTCTGAACAGTTCTTCACTTTTATCCATGATTCACGCCTGAACGCCATTCCCATGTTATGCTTTGAACTGTACCAAGGATGAGCACCTAGCTTGGCAATGGTTGCCCCGTACGATGAGAATGTTTTCAGATAAAATCCTAGCGAAATAATCTCGCATTTTTCGCAGTATCTGAACATTTAAAATAGTAAACTATTACATATGCAAAAACAAACTGAGATCGAAAAGGTAGAGCTTACGTTGCTCTATTTTGTATAATATTGTTGAGAACATATAAAGCGTCCGGAACGACATAGTGGTCTTCTTCGAGCAGCAAAACCCAAGCGTCCGTTAGGCCGTATCTATCGAATACACCGTCGAACACATAGTTCATCTAAATGTACCACTTTTTTCAAAAAAAAAACAACTAATACAGAGGAAAACAAAAAAAATGATGATGGGGTCTCCAGGCGGGCATAGCCGAATGGGAGCAGTATCTTTCCAACTGGATTGCCCTCAATTATTAAATCTATCAAAAAAAAAAGAGAGAGAGAAGGAACTGGGGCTTGACAAACCAAAAAGAAACATTGCTGCGACGGAATATGGAAAGAAGAAGAAAGAAGATTTCAAAATGCATAAAAGTACACCCTGTTGAGAGCCAAAGGCTTAGTACATGCCTAAGCAAAAATCTCAGAAGCCAGCCTACAATGTGCTACAGTTTATATTTTGCCTTAGAATGGTATCCGAGAATAACAGAGCCATAGAAACTAGGGATAAAGGAAGAAATAAAATAGAAGCAACCTGCAGACCATGATAAATTGAAAAATTAATAAACCCACCTTCCACCACCAGTGGTGCTTTATTTGCGTGATTTTCGCAACCCTGTAGTTTCCGTATTTGTCAGGATGTTCTGCGTTGTTGCACTTGGCCTCCATAGCTCTAAGAAATGCCAAGTTCAGCTGGAGCTCAAAAGTTAGAAATGCATGGAAAGAAACATTATGAGAACGCTAACACTCACGCATTTTTGCTCATTTTTTCGGCACAATCGTTCGGGTCTTGGCCGGGAAAAACATGCGGAAATATTTGCATATTGAAAGGGTAGTAAATCTGGAGGACCTGAAATCGATAATTTTGTTGGATTCTCATATTAATTAATAAGTTTAGACACAAGGAAAAAGGAGAAACGACGAAGATAAACGAACCCTAGCAAAAGTGATGTTCCTTATCATGTCGTTAATAGGAGTAACATTGATATCATGACTAAAAACAATCAGAGTGTCTTCGATACCCTTCGCGTTACGAAGAGCTTCAATGAGGTACGAAAGGTAGTTCGGTCGATTGTGAACCTAAAATTCGACAATGAGTTAACTTTCCTGTGTAAGAAAAAAAATAAAGAAGAGGATACATGAATAAGGTGGATTAGGTTCACTAACCTGCACAACTATTACTATCTTCACCTCCTCAATCGGACCAAATTTAGCTAAGTTCAACAGTTCAAAGTTCTCATTGAGAAAATCCACCGAGCGTACAATTTCTTCACCGGAAATCGTCACATTGCCACTTGGACCTGAAGTACATCACATGTGTTTAATCACTCCATGACAAACCTAATACTTGTAGAAACTTATACCTGGTAAACGACAAGACCCCACAGACTTTTCGAGAAACCTATGATGTGGGGGAACACACCAGCTACTTGGCTTAGAATCCACGAAATTGATAACAAACTGCCCTAACAGCTCTGATAAAAGAGAAAGTAGGGTAATTTGAGCAGCCATACTTTTGAGTAAAAGTTTCCTTTAACACATGTAGGATTACTTGTAAAACTGTTTCGTGAGATGGTGTTCAGCTTCAAGAAGAATATACCTTAATGGATGGTGAGAGTTCTCCTCTCATTCATTTGCGGCTTTTTGAAATTTCAAATGTGAAGGACGGCAAGTTTGACGAATCTAGCGTTGCTCTCGAATGGCTTGAATAGGCCGTTCAGTAGGGGAGACGGTATGGGTAAGACACAATAAGACGATGTTTTGAATTTTGCCTATCCACTGCTAAACAGTGGTAAAGAAAGCTACTGCATCGAAATGAAATAGAATTGGATGAAAATCTGCATTGAATCTTCAACATTATTGCATCACATCAACGGGATGAGAAGGACACTGTTTCAAGTGGTGCACCTAGCATCTAAAGAAAAGTTCTACCATTGACCTAAACTTCAAAACAAACGAAAACAAGAAAGAACTGATTAAATGACTTACACAATGGTAGCACACTCAATGAAAGAACAACAACTTGAAAGCCAGCAGGTAATTTTACAAGATGAATAAACTCACTATGAAATGACCACACAGAGATATCCTGTTCACTGCCGTAGTCGGTTAGCGAGTCATTCATTAGGTCAGCTTCGAGCTCTTTCGACGACCGTATATTGAGATCAGGAAGCGCCGGAAAAGAAGGCGTCTCCGATAAAATACTATCGGTAGATGGACCTCTCATGATAACCACGAACAGTCCGAACTGAAATATTTGAAACATTTGCGAATCAAGTATTTACGACTTTCAAATATCCTAAACTTTATAGGAAACCATCTAGGGATTGGAAATAGTGAGATGAAAAAAGACTACAAGAAAAAAGATGTAAGAAAGTTATCCGGCTATATTGTCAATAACAGCTCCGGATCTGCTCGTAACAGGGCTTGTCGCAATCATTCTTCCTTGTAATCCATCAACCAATATTGTGAGCTTGCAAAATCAAAGGTGGAGGACAAGAAAAAAACTACAGCAACAAACCATATTTGTATCTACCACAACAATTTTTTAAAAATGTGATTCAATTCGCTTCCAGCTCACGATCCCTTATACTAGATATGCCATTTGAAGGCTTTTATTCATAATATGTATTGTACGGTTGGAAAATTAATTTTAAAAATCCAGCTGTGCTATCAAGCCAAGCAGCAAGTTTAGGAATCCTACAACTGGGTATCGTGTCGCATTTTTATCACCCACTCCCCCATATGTTTACCACAGCCTTATTCAAACACTCCTTCCCCGATGACAACAGCAATATTGCATTCTACCCCAAAATTCCGTGGACATAGGTTTGTTGGTAAAATCGATCCTTTTTCATTTAACAACAGTTGGACAGCTGTTCTATTCCACTATCATTGTAAATAATTTTTAGCAACAAAGAGTCACCCTTTTGTTCGCGAAAACATGCCTGCCTATTATCGGAAACGGAACCATAGATTTGAAAAAAATGAAGCAGTTTTCCATTATCGGTCCTGTTCCATGAAAATTTTTGTTAAAAACAAACTGCTGCTGATGTTCCTATACGGCACGAAAAGCGAATTCAGGCTCTTATCAGACAAAAAACTGATCGAATGGCAGCACACCAACATTTTCTTCGTTGTAAGAGAAAATAACGTAGAGAAGTATCATTCTAATACAAACATCACTTCATCATGGCTGTTTTAAGGGGTGGGCGTAGATTTATGTTTATTTACACTGATTTGAGAGCTAAGGGCGAAAAAATTTAAAAGAAAAACAAGGGTAAACAACAACTAGTACAACAACGAAGAAAGGGGTGTAAAATATGCAAAAAATGAAAAGAGCTACTCAAAATCAGTCAGTACAATAGGAAATAAATTTAAAAAATGAAAAGCAATGATCTGGGACCAGACTCACCAAACATATCGAGATGACGATGTTCAGAATTCGTAGCACGCGGCGATGAAGCATCTCCCGCCACCACGATCGCCCTCTAGCTAACCTTCGATGCTTCAGCGACCAGAGTAGAGTAATGGCTGAAAATTTGCATTAAACTTCATCGTCATAATCAAATTACGGTAGCGAACGGTAACCGCGAAAAACAACAACAGCAACAACAATAATAATACCATCAAAAACAACACAAAACGATGAATGCCACCGACTGCAAGCCGACACTTCCGTCGCGACGCGACGTCGCGAAGCGGCGGAAGCGGTGCTACCGAATGCGATTATCACTATTTTGCGGTTTGGTGAACGAATAAACAGGTATCTGGAAGAAGTCCACGGTATGCTGTATATTGTCGAGAGTAGGCGATCCGCACTTTAGCGCAAAATAAGTACCCAAAATTTCTCAGTAAATGTTGAAGTGAAGTGATCAGCGCTCATCAAACCCCCGGTATGCGCCATGCATCGGTCTGAAATTCACAATCGTAGAGGCACGGTGAATGCGTATTTGCCCTATTCAACGATTTGTGGAGCCAATCCGTTCTTCAAGTCAGTGTCTTCACCTTCCCAGGCAGGTCTGGTACCACTTTACCCAAACAACAAAGTAAGGAAAGCTTGGTTAAACTAGAAGAGGATCGAACGCTCGACTGCGGAATAGCTGAGCAACTTTCACACTCCAACGGAATATTTTTCGGAAATGAAACTCTACTGGGAGGATGCTTGAGAATCTGGATAGTCCTTAAGAACTGGTCTTGGAAATTCCAACCGAATTCGACGGGCAGCTAGTGGAAGACATAGGTATGTAGGGCGATCGAGCCAGAAAGGGATTATTTTGCGAAGCGACGATACATCCTGTATTTGTTGTCCATCGCTCGACCAATTACGCTCGGTTACTGTAGGTATAATAAGAGCAGGGGAACGTTAGCCATGGCTATTATAGAAGGTCGACAGTTCAGAGGTTGAAGGCCATTCCGTGATCCGTTCTTCGAAAAAAGTGTCGCGGCCACGGTTTGGAAAGAAAAAAGCGGTTTTTCGAAATATACAGGTTGTAGATTGAAAAATATAGATAAAACTGAAAAAAGTAAACGGTTACACACTGAAAATTACACCGAACTTCTTGCTTTTCTCCGATTCCCTAGGACTTCGTTCAAATGCTGATTGCTGCATTTGCTGTTGTTTTTGGAACTGGAGCACAACAAGTTAATGTGAAACAAAATATTTCTCACAGCAATTAGAATCGAGCAAAATTTTACAAAAAAAAAATCCGATCCGTAGCATCTAGAGCACAACCGAAGAAGAATAGGTAGTCGTTCTAAATTGATTGATTGATTGATTGATTGATTGATTGATTGATTATTACATGTAATCGGAACATGCAGCCATCAAAAAAAAAACCAAACAGACCACACAAAGCACACAACCAAATGAATAAGCACGAATAACGAGTCAATAAACACAGGGGGAAGAAGCTAGGAGGAGTAAAAAGAAAACGAATACCCTAGTTCGACGGAATCGTCGGATGTGGCAACGTAGGAATGAGATATGAAGAGGACCACTTATCCAGATGGAGAACCTTCCTTAGAGCTGAGGACAGTCTGAGAATCTTATTGTCGATAAATACCTTTCTGCAAGAGCAGCTGAGCGGTCATGCAGAACTAATTCACAAATTCTTTGTTGTGCACGCTACTACTAAAAAGGCTATTGTTGCTCAGCGAGGGGGAGGCTGGCCGGCGGTCTCTGAGCAGCTCGAAGCCCCGTTCGTTGGGTTTCCTCTCCTTGAGATACTGCTCAGTGATTCCTAAGGATCTTGCTCAATATTTCCATGCACAGTTTTGCTAGAGAAATCGACGTTTTCATTCAAAAAGAGCTGGGGCATCAACGAACGAGTGGTCTCCGAAACCCCGTCGGCGATAAACCCGCTTGATACCATGGGTTTGCGGCCAATTATGATTCGTCAGGATCGGAGTTTCGGAGACCGCGAAGGTTTTGGCCAGAATCAGATGGTAGAGTCGATAAGAGATTGCGGACATCATATAAAATGTGATCTGAGTAGACAAAGATCTCCCGTCGAGGTCTACCAAACCCTGACTCATCGCGGGATGTGATAAATCCGCGATAAACCCTGATTTAAACCCCGACGCGTGTTCACGAATCTCGCTTTGCGCGCCGTTTGGGGTTTGATCGGGGTTTATCGCGGGTTTAGCAGTGATGAATCTGGCCCCAGGACAACTGTCGTACTCCACTTTCTTTTGCAGGGCCTGCATTCATCATTGGCAAACCTCGATAAACCCCGAGATACAGCCAGTGAACGGCGCGCACCTTTGTCTACTTATCCTAAACTTCCTATGTTAAACGCAATCTCTCATCGACTCTGCCGTCTGGCTCTGGCTGCGCCGCGGTTTCGGAGACCGCTGGTTCGTTCATGAATGTGGGCCCAGGAAAATTACAGCAACTAAGAGTCGCCGGTTTTGTGGCGAAAGCGTGGTTGGTCAATATGACAGTCAAAAAATAAAAAATAAACATTGTTATTTGTTACTCATAGCCGGCAGTAAAACAGTGCAGCAACAGTGCAGGGCAGACACGCAGAGGACGCATGCACTGTTCCTGGACATTTCACGTCACAAATGCAACGTACGTATGGCGGAATTTCAGCGGATCAGCACCGCGGCAGCGGCACTGCTTCGGTGCAGAGTATAAATGAGTTTTACGTGACACTGATAAAAATCTCGAGGTCGATTTTTTAATGAAAAGGTTTAGCCTTGTTCTGACAAAAAAAGCACAAAGGCGCCGAAATGGTGAACAGCCGTGCAGAAGTGGTAAAACTGACTGGCGACGTGGAGGTGGCGCGATAAGGACGAAGTCGATAAGAAGACTAGTTGATGGGGGAAAGTGCAAGAGATGTTCGGACAAGAGATCGTGATCGGTCACTTCTGCTGTGATTTAATGTGCTGTGATGTTTTGCGATGGAAGTGCACGATACCGCCGTGAGCAGTCGACTGAACACTCGAAAATCCCGTCGACTAAAGACCGATCCATAGTCGGCAGCAAAGCAGCTCGGTAACGATTTGGAGTAGAGCAGACACGCGAGGTCTCTCGCCTATCTATGGCGTGCGTGGTGCATTGGTAAGAAGCGCTACTGACACCAGAAAACAGATCGATCCTCGCCCAGACTAAGCAGGCCTTCCGTCCCTCGGGGGTCGTATGAATTGGTACCACACTCGTCTGGGAAAGAGAAGACACTGATTGGAACAATGGAAGACGAGTGCGTGGCGCGTCCTTAGTATAGTTGTGCTCTCCCAAAGATTTCGAATAATCGAATATATTCGAATATCGACGATTTTCGAACGTTCGAATTCGAATGTCATTCGAAAATCGCGATTTTTCGAGCATTCGAATCCGAATACATTCGAAAATCGCGATTTTTCGATTATTCGAATTCGAACGTTCGAATATTCATTCGAGCACAACTATAGTTCGAATGCGAATGTTTCGAGCATTCGAATTTGAGCATTCGAACACAAATGTTTCGAGCATTCGAACTCGAATACATTCGAAAATCGCGTTTTTTCGAGCATTCGAATTCGAATACATTCGAAAAGCGCGATTTTTCGAGCATTCGAATTCGAATACATTCGAAAATCGCGATTTTTCGAGCATTCGAATTCGAATACATTCGAAAATCGCGATTTTTCGAGCATTCGAATTCGAATACATTCGAAAATCGCGTTTTTTCGAATGTTCGAATTCGAATATTCGATTTCGAATAGAATTATTCGAATTCGAATATTCGATTTCGAATAGAATTATTCGAATTCGAACGTTCGAATATTCATTCGAGCACAACTATAGTCCTTAGGAAATTGGTCAATGCCGAAAACTTTACTTTTACCTGTAGAAGACGACATTGGGCAATGTTCTAGGTAGGAGATAGTTACTACCCTGTTGGTGGACAGTGATTCACAAAGTTGAGAGGTTGAAACTCGAGAAAGACGTAGTTTGGCGGATAACGCGCGCGTCTGCGGCATCGCTCCACTGCTGAGCAGGAGTGTGCGGATTTTTTTTTTTGAAAAAGCGAAAGACTGAGGACGGAATGGAAACGGGGATACGAAAAACGGAAACGGAAATAGTGTAAAAGTCACTAAATTAGTGGAACTTAGCGAAAACTGGACCACAAAACGTTTTCATTACAAAATGAACAACATGCAGGTTCATTTCTACTACAGCTTCGTCATTAGAGATGAGAAACCTAGCCTCAAAGCTTATGCATTAGTACAGGTGTGGGTCCTCAAGCCACAGCATGCCACCGCACCAAGCATACTGTAGACTAAAAATTCAGGCTTGAATCTAACCGCAAGCTTAGGCCTACGCCCCTCACCCTTCACTGTCGTGATAGCACGAGGCCAAAAAACACACATGAAATGTATGAAAAATAGCAACAATGTAGGAAAAGTTGTCCCAATATCGTGAGCAACAAGTAACGGCTTCGCCCGATATCGGTATGGGACTCGCAGAGCGAGTTTCCGGCGGGGAAAAGACTGTACTGACCGTGTCATCCTCTCAAACGTGTCGACGTCAGCACAACAACATCAGTCTCCTTCTTGTTAGCCTGCACAGTGGAGCTCTTAAATTTTTCCTCCGCTTCCGTGTTCCGCCCGAAAAAAAAAAGTGGAACAGGGAAACGGAACGGATGGGCCAAAAGCGGCCGGAAACCGGAGTTCGGAACACGGAAACGGAAGTTCCGCATACCCCTGCTGCTGAGTGTGAATGGATCCCTGCTGCGACACTGCAGGAAAACTATACAGCATTAGGCGAATTTCTACTATCTGCGGGACATCGTTCGGCTAACCGAGAGCACCGCACGTGATACGTGTTGTGATCTCTCGGCAAAGTGTTGTTTGCTCTAATGAAATTAGCACACATACATGCGATAAACATCGATATCGGGTTGCCTGGTTATCCAGCCAGGCAGAAGACAGATGTGTGATTAAAGGGGTGGGCATACTCCACGCGCCAAAAACGCGGCGCCTTTGGCGCTGAGCAGCAATTGGGAGGGCGGAGCTCAATTTCGCCGCTGGCTCCTCCCCCGGCAGCATTAGCGCACGGCGGCAATGGCGAATGGTCGGGACCAATCGCCATTGCCGCGGTGCCCGGCGGCTGCCGGCGCCAAAGCCGCCGCAGTTTTGGCGCGTGGAGTATGCCCACCCCGCGGCGGTTCCGCCATCGTCGCTGCAGCGCTCTGCTCGTCTGCGCTCTCTCTCAACACTGCGCCAACGGCGCCGCGTTTTTGGCGCGTGGAGTATGCCCACCCCTTTATGGCGCCGATATGAGCAGCAGCGGCAGCAGCAAAAAACAAAATAGCTGAATCGCGCTGCTTCTCTGGGACCATTGAGCTCAGACGACTCGTGTTTCGGTTTTATCGATTAGGTAGCGCGCGATCGCTCACCAATCGATAAAGCGGTGCATCGCGGTCGCGCGTCTCGATCTACTATAAAGAGGAGATGGAAATGCACTAATTTAAAGTCCACGGATTGAAACTATGCCATTTTTTTGCTCGAACATCACCTTCGAAAACCTGAGGCGTTGATTACTAATTTATCTTCTTACCTTTGATAGTTTTGAATTCACTTATATTAATTTTGAACACGTTTTTTTAGTTTCATGTAAATATTCTGTGGATACGTCAATTTCATTGAAGATTTTGTTTGTTTTACAGAAAATGAAAAGACTGAAAAAAAGAATTTCACATGTTTTTGCAGTCTGTGACCGTAATTTGGAGAACGGGCCTTGATCTAGCATTTCACCACTACCAACTTTACTCACCGTCGTCAAAAGCTTCAAAACAACGCTTCTGATATACGTTGATTAGGCCTTGAGTTCAGACGGCTCAAGCCACTGAAGATAATCAATCGATAAAATTGATCGGCGGCGCGTGTGCGTGCGTCACTGCTCAGTATTTCACTTGCAGCGTTTTTCGCTCTGCTGTTGCAACATCGTGGTCCACTTTTGGTTTCTTATCGTTTTCTCTTGCTTTCGCAAGGTTTATCTTCCTCTATGTCATGCCTGCCTTCTCTTGTCTTCTGTTGTTGTTATTCCTCTACCTTTTCTTCCTATTCTGTAGCAGACCTATAACGGGAGGATGTTGGGTTGATTAGTAAATAAAAAAACGCCCTTTATTGCAGCGGTTCTAGGGGTTACTGCGATCTATAGTTCCTCTATGTGATGAAAGGTATAAGGGTAGAAGCTTTTGATATTGATGTGCTGTTGATGCTAAGTTCTTCGCAAAAATCGCGACCGTGCCAGGTAGTGAACTCGGGTCTCAGGTCTGACAGCGTACCCACAAACGCGTACAAAATCGATTATTGCTCTCATATTCGTTTTGCGTTATATCCTTTACCTTACCTACACTCTTTTTGACTTGAATGGTTGTTCGGTGGAACATGTTTAGAACAGGTTAGGATTTATTTGAATAGCCTATTTTAGGTTTTCTGTATAGGGCCGTTTGAGTATCTAAGTAACTATTTTTGTTACTGTTTTCAAGCTTTTTTTTAGCTCAAGAAAGTAATTTTCATGTTCGCACGTGGTACAGTATTGTAAAGTGAGGTTTCTACCAGCACGGTCGGGCGATCGAACCTCACTAGGGCTGTACAAGACCTGCATCTCTCAAGGGTTGGGTAAATTGATACCAGATTTACCTGTCAAAGTGAAGACAGTGACTTGGTATACCCTTACAAGTCCTTGTAGAGGGCAGATACACATTCACTATGCCTCTGCGATTCCGAATGCAAGACCGGTGCGTGGCGCGTTCTCGGGGTAGTAATCAACGGTGACGTCCTTACATATTCCTTTACCAATAAAATATCGAGGAAATGGACCATAGTAGGGGTCTGGCGACGGACGAAGCGTCAAAACTCCCATAGAACAGCTGGGGCCTACTCGGTCCCTTTCGGTCTCAGCTGTTCAGGGACCGTTGAGGCAGGCTCTGCTGTCATTTGATACCACGGAGACCGGTAATAAATCTTCCACACCCTTCAATATAAGAAGACGCTCAAAACAACAGGAGCCTGCACAGACAAAGCCCTCAGCTCACACGAAAAACTTAGGAAATGTGCCCTGGCGGCTTTCCATGGCGATCGTCCCTCGATGCACTCACTTACTTTCCAGTGCAGTATTTTCTTCGCTTATCTTGTCGCTTTCATCTTCAACGCGGCACTTTGACGAGCCTCCTAGGAGGATGAAAAAGAGGAAAACTACGGAGAAAGTGAGCCACGGAGTGTCTTGGCAGCCTTTAAAGCCGGTTCGGAAGTGAAGTAGCGAGTTTTCAATCAATTGAATGGAAGGAATTCGCGCCCATCAACACATTCGAGGGTCAACCTTGAAAGAAGTAATCCGTAGGGTTACGGAAGTAGTCTATCATTAGAAACCAGTTCTTTTCGTTGCTCCCGAGTTTGAAGAAATCGTTTCTGGGACGACTTCCGGCCAAAGAATAGTTGCTTTCCGATCAGATCCATCACAGAAAATCGGTCGAGCGTGGAAATTGTGATTCTGCAGAAAACGGTGGAAAATAATGTTGCTAAAAGGACCCTTGAATTGAACGAAAGTGGTCGGCGTAGATCAGTTTCTTCAGTACGCGCCACGCATTTGTGTTCTATCCAAAATCGTAGAGGCATAGTGAATGCCTACTTGTCCTTAACAATGACTTTTAAACGGAGAAGACTAGCCAAAGAGCAGCTGCTAAGAAATCCTACCTCTCTAGTCACTTTATGATTCCACTGGTTCGGCAACCAACTGATGGCCTGGCCTTTCCGTGAAGGACGACTCCTCTAGTTTCTTTCCAAAAAAAGCGGATGAAGTTTATTCATTATTCTGAATTAAATGAAATCAGGCATTCTGACGCCTTCTGGAATTGGACTGTGAGGTCGAGAGATGTTTTGGAGGAGAAGAAAATTTGAAAATCCAGAATTTCAAAAAAAAAATCGAGAAAAACCATTTCAAGTGTAACCTCAACCTAATGAAAAAGAACGGATTGGTTATGTAGAAAATCTCCCTAATTAAGCTATGCTAGTTCATAGAACTGTTTCAGCGACAAGCACAAAGTACGCCTGATACAGTACTGAAACTGTCTCTTGAAAGTGTTGTCTGACATCGAATATGTACATATGTCAAGCGAAGACAGTTGCAGCAGAGCGATAAAAGTAATGGCAAGAAGCTCTCGGCTGGCATATGATTTAATGGAGTGTCACGATGGATATGGGCAAGAACTTGAGCCTCTTTAGTGGTGAATAATCCGGGACAGAGGAGTGCTCGATTAATTAGCAGCAGGTCTAGCAGTTGGTGCTATTTCCAGATATTTGGAGATTGGATAGAGATCCAATACCACGGTAGGGATGTCTTACCGCTAGGTAATCAGGTTGGAAGAACCTCTGACGATCACATCAGACCGTCTGATCGTTGATCTTCATCTGTCTTACAAGGGACCTCAGTAAACTTCCCCCGACGACTCTTAACGAGACCCATATGGTCTTAAAGAGCTTGAAGTGTAGATCACAGATATGTAATCTATTTTTGCTGAATGGCATTGGGTGGTCCGAAAATGGCCAAGAAACATCGCTCTTGAAGGCGCTGAATAGTCCCTGAGGTGAGAGGGTGTGTTGAATATTCATTGCTAGCTCAGTGGTGCCCCAGTGTACTCTCGCTTTGAGAGTCAAGGGTTCGGTTGTTGTTGGTACATTTTTGTTTTGCTTCAATCGCATAGATACCAAAACGCGCTCATTTTGCGATTTTGCCATGGAGGTTGAAGAAAATCATGTTTGATGCAGCGGAAAACGCACAGTTTCGAACGCTTCGATCACGGATCTAACATTAGCTTCTGAATTTGTGTTCGTTTAAGGCAAGTTACGGTGGATATTGGCTACCCATATAAATGGTGGTTTTTGTGCGGTGGTTTTTTGCGTTCTTCGGACCGCCCACTTCCATTCAGCAAAAAATGATCACATATCTGTAATCTACGCTTCAAGCTCTATAAGACCATACAGGTCTGGTTAAGAATCGTCGGGGGAAGTTCAATGACCTCCCTCGTTAGATCGGAACTGCGAAATCCGGCTCGGTGTTGGTAAAGATGACATCTCTCCAGCGCTCTGTATGTGACTTGCAAGAACCTCGCCGTGGCTGATCTATCAGGTGGTGTCTAAGCCGCGTAACACTGAGCAGAAACAGTCATCGAGTCGAACAAGTGAGCGCGAAGTAAGATGCATCCTGGTGTTGGTAGGTGGCCTCTTTGACAGACCCGTAGATTGATCTCACACATGTCCTTCTTCTGATGACTTCTTCCTTCGTGTCGTTTCCCATGTACACGAAACGCTGCAGGTAAACACATGACTTCGATCGGGCAACGGATCCGTCGAGTTTTCCATACCACCAGGAGTTCCTCATGGACTGAGCAAACTTCGGACTTTTTCACGCTCGCACGCGCTCGTCTACCCGACTAGTATATGCGGAAGCTGTTAGAGAAGTGAGAGGTTCTGCTAGTTCTCATCTAATTGCCCAATTACGCCTTTAAATTGGACGTCTTTTCAGAGACAGAGAGGGTCAAATTTCCGTTTTTGTCGTACTCCCGATTAAGGGTTTCCCTACATCCGCTCGATGTCCCCTATTACGAAAGGATTTAATGACTCCCATGAATTCCGCTACATGCATCTAACCTCATTTTTTTGGTCCGTACAATACTGCCGTGAAATTGAGTACTTGACTGACAACTACGGTTTGACAGCAGTTCCGCCTCCTACCGCATGGTACAGTGCTAAGAGGCGCTGCTGACACCCAGATGGTCGAGCGATCGATCTCGGACCGGGCTAACCGAGCACTCCATTCCTCCGGGGTCGTCACAGACATGGTATAGTGGTTGGACCCTGCAAGTCATTATGTGGGTCATATACGCATTCACCATGCCTCTACGATTCCGAATGGACAACGAGTGCCTGGCGCGTCCTTACGATTAGGGAACTGATCAACGCCAGCCCTTTACCTTTTGACCTCTAACTGTTATCACCATCGCGTCTAGTGCTGTTGAGCAACGGGAATTTCGTTAATGATTCCTTAGTAGGCTTGAAAATTTTTGCTTGAAAGTTTTTGATAGAGCAATTGTATTTTTTAGGTGCTTGACGATGAACTTGCAGAAAAACTGCTCTTTGAGCATATGTTCTCGTAGCTCTCCATGGGATGGGGAGTAATATCGAGCCGGTTGATACATACTATGTGCTGGTTGAAAGCGTATAAACGGCTAGACGAGCAGCAGACATGATCTCATGAGAGTCGACGTGATGGACGACAGACGGGTGCAAGACAGATGCAACGCGTCCGACGTTTTGGGACGGAACGCTCTCTCTCCGAACAAAAAATAGCCTGCCATTGTGGGGTGGATTCATCTTTGTTGCATGAAAATGTCAGCCGAAATGATCGATAATAAGATATAAGAGCGCATGAAAATGGAGAGCGCTGGATTCAGATCCTTTTTTGAGGCGGTTGGTAAATGTAAAACAGCTTAAAAAGTAGTCTCAACAACTTTGCAAAAAACTTCTGAGCCTTTTCAGGGAATGACTGAAGAAATTCTTCATGGGCACTAGACGCAATCGTTAAGATAGTGCTGCTGATAATACTTACTTGCCGATCAGGTATCTCAATTTCACGGTATTATATGGCCGAAATGACTAAATGAGTCAAGATAAAGTTAAAGCTATTGACTCGGACCAGTCCATTAAGGACGCGCCACGTATTTGTCATCCATACAGAATCACAGAGACATGCTGACCGCGTATTGGTCTACACAATGACTTGCTGGGTAAGCTGCTGAACTAAGTCAGTGTCCTCAACCTCCTGGACAGGTCACGTACCGATTCACCCGAATCTGGAAGTAATCTGGGAGGGTTGCTTAACCCGGGCGAGGATCGATCGCTCGACCGTGCGAGTGGAGAGAGTCGCTCTTACCGTTGCACCACACACGACATAGATAGACATAAGTAAAAATAAGGAACGAAGCAAAAAGGAATTCCAGCTACTTGCTGGAAGCCCTAAGGTAGACGGACTTCCGTCGAAGCTCGACTGACCGAGGGTGAGCTCCGACAGTAGACCGTTGTTCAGCTCCAATAACATCCACGCCAAACGAACCAGACGATCACACACATATTTTCAAAACATGGAACAATAGTCGCTCTGAAAAGCTCACACGTGCGACGTTCTCATATATTTATTCCCTTTGTCATGACGAAAATAAATGTGATATTGCGGTGGGCCGTTAAGTTTGGACGTTTGGGTATTCTTTGTAGTTTTTTTGAACCATATCCTCTGAGCTTCTGAAAATTAGTGTGGATGATGGTTAGTACCACTAATGGTTGATCGATTTTGTCATTAAACATTGAATTCTGTTATTATACACTTGAAAAAAGCAGACATCTGATCGTTTAAAACCGGCCAGCGCTACTGAGAGTGTAAATAGAATTAAGAGGATTAAATGTATGACGAGATCTCGTCTCGTTGTCAAGGATTTTCCTCAGCAGCTTTGATTGAAACCGTTCAGTAAAAAAAGCACATTACAAGACCGCTAAGCTGAAACTTCTCCAGCAACTTTCGATATTTAAAGATGAACCGAATTCCTCTCCAATACAATCACTTGTTGGGAATCGTTTCAGAATTTCAGAAGTCTAATGAAATGTTTGGGTAACAAGAATTTCTGAATGGGAGACGGGTGTATGGCGCGTTCTTAGTGGACTGATCAACGCCGTCTACTATCTTTTGTTTATAGTTGTGGTGAGTGAGTCATATTCGGACAGTTATTAATGAGTAAGCTGGAATGTCTGGGATATCAAAGTAACGAGAATAAAACAGACTACAAATGCAAATCAGTTCATATTTCTGCTAAGGAGCTAATAGAATGAAAAGCTAGAAAACTAGGAGAAAAAAGAAGAGAAACTACAGAGCATATATGTAAATAACAATGAGGGTAAACTTTAGGGATGTCGAATTTGGCGGCTGAGCCGACGCGTGGCCGTCGGCCAGCTGCTCTGGCACTTCCGTATTCGACATCGTTGTCTATGCAATGACATCGTTGCCCCCGTCAATTAGGAGGCTAACAAGAGCGCATCGACAACGTCTCGCGAATAGTTTGTAGAGCAGAATGATGCGAGTCTGGGCCAGAAGGAGGCATCAGATCCTTCTGGTCCGAACTCGCACGGTTTCTGAGGGTTAGAACTATGTAGAATGAAAATTAGAGGCGCAACGTATATAATTTTCAACCACACATTGGTTGAAAATGACCGCATGGTGCCGTAGTAACAGGCGCTACTGACACCCGCACGGTCGAGGGATCGATCCGGGCCAAAGCTAACCAAGACTTCCATCCCTCTGGACAAATTGGTACCAGCGTTGTCTGGGAAGGTAACCACACTGACTTGGTGTAGCGGCTGGCCACGCAAGCCATTGCATACGCCAAATACGCATTCGGAGGGCTTCTACGGTTCTGAACAAAATACAAGTGCATGGCACGACCTGATGGGACTGATCGACGTTGACCACTTGACAGGACAGGTATGAGACAGAGGGGGTTCGAATCCCGCCTGAGTAGCTATTTTTGTTCTCTATCGGGAATCACAAAGACAGAAAATATTTCCAAGAGTAACCACCACAATTGTCAAGAAGGGCCGGATTGACGACAACGCAACAGGAGGCGGCGGCCATTAGCGAACGTGCAAGTCTTTGATGAGATAATCGCCTTGTGGAGCTGTGTGGGGTTGTTGTTCAATAACCCAATCCCCTCCCCCTCCTCGTGCAGAGGGAGATTAGTAGTGGCGGCTCGCCAGGAGAAAGGACTATGAAGCTGTGAATAAAGTGGCCTCATCGGTCCAAAACTCTCACCCTAAGGGTGTGCGTTGTGAAGTGATAAGAGGCACTGCTCCCTCCCACATGGTCTAGCGATCGGTCCTCGCCTGGGCTAACCATGCCCTCCTTCCCTTCTGGGTCTGATGACTTGGTAACAGACTTGTCTGGAAAGGTGAAGACACTAACTTGGTATAGCGACTGACCCTGCAGGACATTGTATAGACCAAATATACATTTATCGTGCCTTTACGATTCTGAATGGAATGCGAATGCATGGCACGTCCGTAAGGGACTGATCAACGATCACCATCAAAAAATACGGTATTTCAAGCGAAGTTGAGAGGTATGTAGGTGGGACAGCATGGAAGGTAAACATGATTAAACGGCTACCAAGGTGTAATGGCTAGCAACACCTGGGTGTATGCAAGAGGTGTCGGGGAAATGGATTGGTATAGAATGAATGACTGTGAAAGATGAGAGTGAGAAAAACGGAATGGATGGAAGATGGGATGAAATTTCTCATTCTGCAGCGTTCTTCCGTCTAATATCTTCGTTGTGCTCATGGGAGCGATTCACTGCAGATTTACTACCGGGAGGAATCGCCGCAGTAAATCTGTCCCCAAAACAAAGGCCATAAAGTTGTCGAGCACTTCAGTGATATTCTAACATCTGATATAACCCACAGAACACTGGCGGTAATAAAAGCGGAAAAGCGCGTAGATAACTCAAAATACTTTATATAGTATATATAATATATTAGCCTGAAAAAATAGGTAAAAAAAGAAAAAACTCAGCTCAATACGACGACGTGCTACTTGCAGAGCAGTCTTAAAAGCAAAGCTAAACTTCAAAAGTTGTAGGGAAGATGCTAGAACAATCGCAAAAAGCGCGGCTCACACGGGATTCGAACCATTATTCGGTCCTGTGCAGGGTACTGTGATGTTAGACCGCTGCACTACTAAGTCGATGACATTTGCGATGATTCTAGCACCATCATTTACAACATCTACTTTTCGTAAAAAGCGGCGATTGACGAGAAAAAAGCGAGGCGTTGACGAAGGTGAGTTGTGTTTCCCACCAGTGGACCAGTTATTAAACGACAACCGAGTGTATACGAGGGACGGATTACACACCCATCACCCTCACCACCACCAGCCGACGTCTGGCGGCTCTGACCTGCTCTGTATTGTTGGTTGGCGATGCTGTTCGTTTGGTTTTTTCCCGGATCGAAACATGACAAGCTGCGCATCACCGAACAGCAGAAAAAAGAATGGAACGAATCGAAAATGATGAAAAATTGATACGAATCAGATGTTTGACGCGTAGGCAAAAAATTAATTGTTCTAGCGTAACATGAAACGGTCTCTCATAAACTAACGGGGGTTGGACACACTAGCCGTTTTGTTTACGTTCCCTTCTGTTTACTTTTTCTGGTGGCCATAAACCCACGTGAAAATAAATAAATAGAAGGTAGGAGGAAGGCAAGAGGAGAAGGTAAAATCGGAAAAGGTAAAAGATTAACACTGCTAGCGATAGGGCCTAATCACAAGCGGGGGCCAGACGCTGCCCAATTCAGTGTCATAACCTTCCAGTCTTTCAGTCAAGTGCGGTACCAAAATACCTGACCGCATAGGGATGAAAGGCTTGGTCAGCCTAGACGGGGGTCGATCGCTCGACAGTGCGGGTGTCAGTAGCGGCTCTTACCACTGTACCACTAGCGCCCTTTACGAACTAGAGGAATGCAAAATCTCACCTCAAGATCTTCAAGAGAGGTGGAGAGTGATGACAGTTCAAATACGCCCAAAGTAGGGTAAGGACTGCCGTTAATCCTGAATCTTTTGAAGTAAGATTCCATGGAATTGAGAAAAATCTCTGGTATTTCTCAGTTTTCATCAGATTTCCTAAGACAGTGTGCGAACCGTAATTGATTTCCTCGAAAAGATTTTCAAATTCTTTTTATACTTGGTAGGAACACTCCACAAAGAGCTTTCAGCTCGCATAAAGAGGGGTAATATAGTTTTTTTTGAAAAGGAAAAAACTATATAGTTTCCGGGTTAACTACGCAAAAATGATGAGAAAAATTGAAAATATTTCGTGATCGGCTGTCGTTGAATCTCGACATGTAGAATATCAGACTGAAGCCAAAAAGCCAACTTTTTGGCGAATTTGCTCTCGTCAGATCCTCAAACCGGATAACTAAACCCAAGTTTAAAGCTCTGACGAAGGCGGATTTGAAGGTATTATGGTAATTTAATTGGTTTGATCCCCAAAGTTTAAAAAATTGAGATCTACCTGTTTCACCGAGTTCGGCGAAAGCTGGTCGTCTGAAAGGGTGGTGCAAGAGAACTCGAAGGCAAATAGGCCGGCCGGATGGAGTCGCACGGGGGCATTTCGCTCGGCACATCGAAATGTTTCTGCTGCCAGAGAGGAGTGAGGGCGGATCGAATGACAACTATGAATAAATAAACAGTAGCGAGAACGAGCGGGACGGCGTATTAGCCCGGGTGACCGACCGTTTTCCTGCAACCGCCAAAAAGCTCGTGGAATAATGCCATCGACGGCTTCCAATTCGAATTCCGATTCCACGTTGGAGCGAGCGACTAGCGGAGGAAAAAGAACGACGGACAGCGAGAAAACACCAGAGATTGAATAATGGCGTTTATATATCAATCTGGTTAATATATTCTGGTAGTAATTTAAATTGGCTGAACGAATTCAGCATAGAAATCGTATGCTATGTAGAGATGCTACCGCAGAGGAGAATAACATTTAGGCGAACAATGTCAATGGTAAAAGTAAAGCGGTCGGCATTGATCAGTAACGTAAGGATGCGCCATACATTCGGTTTCTGCTTGGAGTCGCAGAGGCATGGCAGAGGCACGGTGAATGCGAATATGGCTTGTAAGTATGTATAATAACGGTGTATACAGTACCGGACATATCTTTTGATCACTTCCCGGAAAAGCCGCTTAGGAGCGTTCCAGAGCGGCTTTCTTGAATAACTTTCTCAAATGCCAACTATTCGTGAAAGGAGGCACATTGTAAAATGCAGCTGTCCGAGCTCTATCGTTTGGTATATAAATTATCCACACTTGAATTTTTTTGAAAAATTGTTCCCTCAAATCTGGCTTGGTCGGGTATCAATCTACCAGACCCCAGATTGATGGAAGGTTTAAGGTTTCTTATGGATTTACGGTTGTACCGATCTGTGAATACCAATCGATAGAGCTCGAGCTGCTGAACTCAAATATATATATATATATATATATATATATATATATATATATATATATATATATATATATATATATATATATATATATATATATATATATATATATATATATATATATATATATATATATATATATATATATATATATTTTCACAAGTAATTGAGTTTCGACATAGTTATCTAAAAAAGCCGCTCTGGAACGCTGCAAAGCGTCTTTTTCGAGAAGTGATCAAAAGACATGTCCGGTACTATACATATATCAGTCTTCACAGTCTCGACCATGTCTGATATCAATTTACCCGACCCCGAAGGAATGGATGGCTCGGTGAGCCCGGGTGAGGATCGATAGCTCGACCATATGAGGGTCAGTAGCACCTCTTGTCAGTATTCCGCACAGAATACACCGATTTTTCCAGGGTCACCCATGACACCTAGATGGTTGAAAATGTGTTCTAAAGAGTGCAAAAGACGAGAATTCAATAAGAATGAAATGATATATCAGCCGAAAGGTCTGGTGATGGAGACGAGTGGTGCGGGTCGAATGGCGATGGGTCGGAAAGTGAAGGGGAATTGAGAAAAAAACGCGGAGGCAGTGCGATCGGCGGCGGAACAGGTTCCATCACATCATCGTCAACAGCTGGTAAAGGACTGCCTACGCGCGAGGCATAAGGTGGACAAGGGTGTTGTCATCTGTTATCTGATTCTTTTTTGTTCTTTCGAGACGATGTAAATGTAAATGCAAAGTGTTCGACGTCGATCACTTTCCTAAGGATGCGCCAAGCATTCGGTTTCCACTCATGATAGTAGAGGAATGACGAATTCGTATTTGGCCATATAATGACTTGCGGAGCCATTGTAGGGCCAAATACGAAGTCTGGTACCAACTTACCAGTCCCCGTAAGAATGGAAAGTTTCGTTAGCCCAGGCAAGAATCGATCACTCGACTGTCCTGGTGGGGGTAGCGTCTCCTACCACTGGGCAGAGAAGCATTGCGTAAACTGAGGAAGCAGCGGAATGCTGCCCATAGTGGTAGGTAGCACTAATCCGTCCCTGTTGTCACCACCACACAAGGAAAGCTGGACTGAGATCGAATGACATGAGCTTGAATTCAAGTCTGGCTACATCTGACTGGGTAAAGAGAAAAGGAGAAAGCACCCGGAGCGATTTCGAATCTCCAACTGATCTAGGAAGTTCTTCATGAACGAGTCGCACGGATGGAGTCGGTCTGACGTATTCAACCATAGTGATTCACTAGGCACGGCGTAAATTCGATCAGAGTTCTATTCACGGGTTTCGCTTCGTTTCGCTGAGCCGCGCTAAAAGCGACCTCTGCGTGACTGTGACAGATGGTGGATTAGATTTCCTTTACGAGAAAAGGTAAAAATACCAGCCAGAGATGGGAACGGGATCGATCGATGGATTGGAGATGGGGAAAGATGAGAAATCGCTTCGTGCGCCGAGGAGGAGACACAAGAAAATTTGCCTTTACTATTTCAAACCACATTTGTAAGGTAAAAAAATGGTAAAGCGGTCATCGTTGGTCATTCCTTCAAGGATGCGCCTTCTCGCTCCGATTCAGAATCGTAGGGACATGTTGAACGCGTATTTGGCTTATACAAGTACTTGTGGGGATACCCGCTGTTCAGTTCAGTGCTTTCACCGTGCTGGACAAGTCTAGGACCAATTTTCCCAACACCGGAGGTATGGGATGTTTAGCTGGTCTGGACAAGGTTTGATCGCTCGACCATGCGATGAAAATAATACCCTTTACCACTGCACCACGCACGCCCATTCGCTCTTTACTCGCAGTGGGTATGGGATTCCTCTCCCTTAGAATTTCTTACATCCCCTACCTCCCGAATAGGTACGGTAGATTGATTTAATTACACTTTAAGCTAATTAGAGAAGAAAGACGGATGAATTTCACGGCTGGTCGCTTCCATATCTGAATTAAAAAGGCCTTCTCTCATACGTCTCTTCTCCCCTCATCAGCTTCCTGATCAATTATGGCTGGAATGGGGATGGAGTGCAGATGTGCCAGAAAACCAGCTGGTGAGGTGGTCCAATGTGAACGTATGAGCGTGGAATATGAATTGCACTAGTTCACAGCAACGGTGGAGTTTTGTATTCTGTGCAGTTGAAATTATTACACAAATCATAAACGAGGCCCAACTAGTTATAGAAGTCGCGTTGCAGCGGTTGGAAGCGCTACTTCCATCCGCACTGTCATGCGATAGAACCTCGGCCGGCTAACCGGGGCTTCGATACCCCAGGGGTTGGCACTTCACCTTCCTGTTAAGGTAATGACATTGGTATGATCAGCGGCTGGCCCCATTACGACATTGCATGGGCCGAATGCGCGTTCACCATGCCTGCACGATTGTGAATGGGAGGCGAATGCGTGGCACGTCCTCATGGGGTTGATCAGCGCCGACACCTTTACCTTTACCTTTATATTGTTTCGACGGAGAGAAATGTGATGGCTGACGGCCTAGAGATTGCGGATCCTATGGAGAACAGGTCCACAGAAGAACTGCATGAATAAGCCGCGATAAGACGGCATTCTGCTTATCGTCTTTCTGCTGATTTGCCACAAAACTGGCCTGACGACTAGTAGCCCCAAGCCCATCCCCACCATCTCCCAGATTCTGATCACCGCAAAAGCATTCCGATAGTGAAAAAGTAAAGAGCCACGGATTTCTGCTACCCGGCAATAGCGTTCCTCGTCTAACAATGCTTGCCCAGCTGCGTTAATGGGATGAGACGGAGGAAAAAAGGTGAACGGATGTCTACAGTACGAATTCGTTCATCGGATAGTACAAGCGATTGAGAATGTCGATGGTGAATTCTGCGCTGGTAATGAACTTAGAAGTTGACTGAAATTCGATTCTTTTCGGAAAAAGAGGAAGTGCGTATGGGAAGATTTGCCGCCAGGCACTGATACTTAGCTACTGCTCTTCTTCATTTACTTTACTGCAGAGATCTAGAGATGTTCTGGCGGCTTTCCCTTTTGATACGAAATTATTCTTGGTAGGGTTTATCATAGGTCACCCTTTCACAAAAATAGAATGAAATTTCTTAAGTATGCGCTTATCGGACTCTTCTATCTAACACTTTTAAATTTCTCTCCAGTAACTTGAAATCAGAAATTGTCGCGTGCAAATAACTTCTTTCAAATAGTTTTGGTATAGCCACAAGCTATTCTAGATCATATTTAGGTTATTGAATTAGTCGGCTTACTGTGACTGGAGGACCCGTAGCACGAGGCGCTACTGTCACCGGCACGGTCGAGCGATCGATCCCGGCCCGAATTCTGGTGGTCCCCGCCCTCTTATGGAGATTCAGGATAAAGATTTTGCTCCAGAATACGGACCCTCTGCGAAATATGGGGGCAGAGAAGGATAAGAACAGGAAAAACTCAAAGAAGGACATTGTCCAATGAGACGAGTCGCTGCGATTGGGGAGAAATCCTGGATTGAACACGAATGCGGCCGTGCGTCCTTAGAGAAGTGACAAACGCCGATACCTTTACCTTTTACCTTTACAGGGATCAATTAGCGAATTCTGGTGGTTTTCAATGAAAACGACTAGAGTGTATGTTTGCATCTACCGACAGGCACTGATTTTCCCCGAGGATGTATCAGCACCCACTCGTTTTTACTCAGAATCGTAGAGACACGCTGAATAGGTAATTAAGCTACACAAGACCTCTGCGGTGCGTCAGTGTAATCAGCTACTCAGGCAAGACTAGTGTCCAATTACCCAGCCTAAAATGTATAAGAGATCATCTATCTTCTGTTCGATTGCTGGCACGTAATGATAACGAACAGATAAAAAATAAATAGGTAAGGTCTTCTGAAATTATGCGTTCGTTTCCCGCCCTCTCGCGGAGATTCAGGATAAAGATTTTGCTGTTGAATACGGACGCTCTGCAAATACATGTGGGAGCAGAGGAGGATAAGAAGAGGAAAAACTCAACGAAGGGCATTGTCCGATGAGATGAGTCGTTGCGATTGGGGAGGGAGATCCGAGAAAGGAGATCTCCCAAAATAAAAAGAATTGATCCAGTCAGGGAACGGCGACAGGAGGAAATGGCGACGCTCAAAAACTGGGAGGGAGCAACTAACCATGGTGTGAAAGCATTAGCGTTGACGACTCTGGCATAGGAAAAATGACAGAATTTGAGGAAATGGACGCGGTTCGCTGCTGCAGTGGCGGCGGCGGAGGCCGAGACCGGACAAAAAGCCTCCGCGCTCCTCCCCCACCTTGTCCCCCCATCGGAAAACGCTAAATGCTGCACAAATTCGCTTCATTGTGAGCGTTGTTATGGCAGAACGTGGGGTAAACATCGGACGATGTGTACTTTTCTAGATAAATCGGTAACAGTTCCATCAAAGATGATAGCATGGTAGTTTGATAGCCCGTGCAAGAATCTGCAAAGGAAAGCGACAGAACTGAATAAACGACTTACGCTAGATAACAAAACGAGCACTAAAGAAGTCAGGACGTATCCACTTTGCATTTTCTACATTTATTTTCTTTCATTTCTTTCCAGTCCATAGTGGGCTGAATGTTGAGTTCCAGTGGGTTACAACCGACTGGGATATAATGTTAGTAACATAGCAAAAAAAACAACACAAAAACACAAAAAGACACGGTTAGTAACAAATCAATGAAATCATTGAGATAATCCTTGATGGTAGCCCTTCGGCAGCACTTGAGAGGGGGGAGGACGGAAACATATTGATAGGACAAAGTAGAGTCCCGCTAGGTTAACGGCATGGATTTACGGGCTAGCAAAAGGTAGTTCGATTCGCGGCAGGAATATACTGAAATATGCCTGGGTTCCGCTTTGGGAACCTTCCACCCCAGAACCATCGACGAGTATATTTTTCGATTCAATTTTTAGGTAATTGGTGAGCTGTAGAGTCCTACATAGATCAAACAAATGTACTAGACGTGGATTGCAGATGGTGGTACAGCGGTCAAATTTGGTGGATATCCCAGGAGGGCGCTCGTACAAATCTCACCTCAATAGCGGCTTTTTGTATGCAACTTTGGAAAGAGCGAGTAGAGTTTTTGAGAGTACAGCAAGTGAGAGTAAGCCAAATAGTGTATTTCAGAAACGCATGACGGAAAAGGAAAACAATAACGGATCGAGCAAATGCTGCGAAGAATTAAACAAAACTATGAAAGTTATAAAAACCTGGAAGGAGAGTGACCGTTCGACAAATTGAAAGGACAGGGGTATGAGCGAATGTAGAAATGAGAAAGAAAATTAATCAAATGGCATTAACGCCTAAGAGACAGCGTCACTGGTCATACCATCGGCAGCTGGTAATTGATTAGGTCACCCACAGAGGCGGGAGGAAGAGAAGGGGCCGGTCAGGTCAGGTCCCAGCTCGATATCGAATGGAAAGTGATCATCAACTTTCTCTTTTACCGATTTTTCTGTGATTCTCAGGCGTTTCATATCCTATGTTTTCTCATCCTCATTCGATCACTCTAATTTTCATGTTCACCATATCACTTTGTTGCTGAGTATGAACACTTCTTAAGGTCATTGTGAACATCTGTCCGGAGTACCCAGGTTCCCTCTTCTTTGAACCTCGGCATTGATGTTAATCTTTTGGTGTTAGTATGTTAAATGCCTTGCCGATGTTGCTAGGTGAAATTATTTATAAACAGCCTGACATTTCGAACTTCTCGTCGTCTTCAGAGGCCGATTCTACCGTAAACGAATTAATAAGTCCACCTAACAATCTCGGCAAGACATACTAAAATACTAACACCATAATACTGTCCGAAGTGTTCTGTGATTGTGCTCGATGAGCTCGAAACCTGTCCTCATTCGACTATGTAGACGTTACGTCTGCAGGTAGACGCTTTTTTGGCGAAAATATTCTAAAGTGGTCGGTAAAGGAGCAGACTTGGAGAAGAATTCAACAAATAACAGCACATTTACTTTATTCCAGAAATCATACTTGTGTCTTATAACGACCTTACAATGTGCTATGTACAATGCCTGTATGAACCGGTTTTGGGCAGATTCAGCCATTTTACATTGAAACCAATTCGTTCCACTCTCCAAAGAAAAATTTAGAAAAGTGCACCCTATTTCAATAGGCTTTGACACCGCTCTGCAGATTAAACTTCAGAGTGTGTTTTTAAGTTTCAAAGCCATGGTACTATAATCCGTTGGAAGCCTGTACTCAATCTTTTCCTAGCGAAAGTCCTATGATATTTCTCTTTATCCAAAACTGTCGGTTCCTACATTCGGTTTCATTTTTTGTGGCTTCTAGCGTTCATCGATCAGCATTTGAAGCTTGAAACAAAAACTCCATAAGTTTGCGGTTTTCGCCGATCAGTGATTGATCCTACAAAATTGACAGATCACCGTAGAGGATCAATTCAGGTGTGCAGTGCCATCATCTTTGTAACCATGGTCACAAACTAGAAGTCATCTTGCTGAACCAAAGACGATTACTGCAGTGTCTTACCACCACGAAAGGGGAACGTGAGAGGTAAACAGAGCTGGCTCGGTTCTGACGGAGAATAGGAAAGCGTGCGAAAAATAACCAAAGTGTTCCTCTTTGTTGACTGGAAGCGAGAGCGCCAGCGTTTGAGAGCAAGTGGCTGGCTAGCCGACTTTTCTCTAGCATCGATATCGTTGAAAGTTTCCGCTAATTTGGGGTTTATCTATGAAACAGGCAAAACCACTATTAAACCGTTAGACGGTTAAGGGGTTAGAACGGAATGAGTGGGTTAGTTTACAAAGCCCGTTGGGGAACTTGGAGTTACCAAAAGTGGAAAGAAACTCACTAAGGCCGTTCTCCTGTGGAGTTATACCTGCGGTAGCATACAGTACCGGACCTACCGCAACGTCAAAACGGCGGTAGCGGCGAATTCTTGCGCTGAAAGGTGCCATTTTTGGGGTCTACACGTGGTGACCCCGACAGAGTCTATCGCAATTCGTTAACGCCGCATGCCCAACGGGGGTCCTCGCATGGTAGTCCTGCCGAATGCGAAGCCTCATCGAGTGATGAGTCACCCGACGAGGAATCGAAAGTGACCGAAAATCGGCGGATCAAAAAATTGCATGTTAACAAGATCCACGAATATGGAAACTTTGTATATGAAAAGGTAGATCTTGAGCTGCTAAGTTCAAGTACTAACTTATTTTTACGAGTGAAGCAGTTTCAAAGAAAATATAGGATAACGGCGGTTTCTGCGCAAGAAAGCACCGCTTATCGTTGCGGCACGTCCGGGGCTGTAGTTGGACTTTTAGAGGTATGAACGAAGAAATGACAGTCCTATCGTCATTGGCTAACTAAAGTGCAGACGAGCCGGAGCCTTAGGGTAACCGGATGAGGTATTCTTATGTACTTGATGAACGGAAAAAACTCCAGAAATAGTTAATAATCTTGCGATAGTCAGCTGCACTCCACTTTTTATGGGTGCTAATAACGCGATTATTAGCACCCGCGATAGACAGCAGGGGCCTACTGATAGTGGAACCGAATGTGGTACTGGCAGCTTCAAAATCATCAAAATTATCTGGAACAGGCAGACGGTAGAATTTGCACATCTTATGGAAATTCAGATTGGAACTCGGCTGCATCTTCAGAAGAAACTGGTACCTTCTATACTCGGCAGCACTTTAGTTCGGCGCCGCAGCTGTATAGAGACGTAGAGGACACGGAGGAGTTGTAGAAAAGTATGCTGATGATTCTTAGAAAACAGGTGAATTAGTATCCTACTAATAAATAAGCGAAACCACAATGTCTGTTTGTCAACTCTAGGGTCCCGTCGCGATTGCCCGTTAGCGTACTCCCAGTGTACCGAGGTGTAGTGCCAATTTGAAACCAAATTGCTTCTCATAAAGAGAGAAACAAAACCTCTGCTGGCGGCCGATAGGACGCTGAACGGCTGGTGCTTACACACAAGACATCTCCTTGTACAGCGATAAAAGGCGCTACTTCCATCTGTACAGTTAAACGATCGATCCTCGCCTAGGCTAGATAAGCCTTCCATTCCTCCGACGGGTAAATTGGTATAAGTTCTGTCTGGAAAGGTGAAGATACTTGGTTGAACAGCTATTGACCTTGGCAAGTCAATGTATGGGGCAAATATATGCACATCCGCTGTATGCGAGAACTGATCCGAGCCTGAAAATCAGGATTCGAACTGGTTGCCAATTTAATGGGGCCGCGTGGTGCAGTTGTAGGAGGCGCTGCTGACACCCGCATGGACGAGCGATCGATCCCGACCCGGGTTAACGAAGCCTTCCACTTGGCGGAGGCGGGTGATTTGCTACCGGACTTGTCTGGGAAGGTAAAGACACTGACTTGGTATGGTGGCTAACCGGCAAGTCATTGTATGGGGCGAATACACATTCACCATGCCTCTACGATTCTTAATTGAACGCGAATGCGTGGCGCTTTCTTAGAGGGGCTGATAAACAATAACCAACACCTCCACCTTTTTCTTCATTTTTACCTCTACCAATTAAAGAGAACAGGCGGGAAAAGGAGGATGGGCAACGCTGCTAACTGTGGAACCAGGCATTATCGGCATTATTTCCGCTTTTACCCAGTGCAATGACAGCTTCTAAATTTTTTATTGACGATAAAAAGTGACGTCACCGGTGGGCCAGAAGAGGAGCACGAAAATGTCGAGCAGCGGCTACTCAATACATTGCTATGGCAACGAAAAAGGCGATAAATTGTGGCGAGGTCGAGTTTTGTCCTTGAAATTGCGCCCGCGCACAATTCGACAAGTTCCGCACTGAACGACGCGAGCGAAATCGAGCACTCCGAAGAACGTTGGGCCAAAATAATCCACTCCCAGGGTCACTATACGGGGCGTAGTTTGAATAACCTACGCCACTCATTTTTTTGATCCGAAAAATTTCCAATATCTTGTACCTAGAATTCTTATCCAACGCTGTTCCCATAGGATCGCCGAAGTAGGCAGCGCTCATATTCATGTCTCCCAAAATACACCCCGAATTATGCCCCGACTGGCACCCAAATCGTAATTCACCATTGAGCAGGGTAATTTATTTACGGTTCATTCGCGGTCTGTATGATGTTCAGCGCAACCCACTAGCGCGGCGAGGGTGAACTCCCGGCTAATTCGAGGTTTATTTGGGAATCATAGGTCACTGCTGCTTCACATTCCTCGAACCTTCGACGCTGGTAAGTGGTTAACTAAATATTCACCACGAATAAACCGAACAGCACGTTGATAAATCGCGATTCCAACGCCGTTCGGGTTACACTTCGGGGTTCATGACGGGCATGCTGTTCACAAATATGGGTCATGATAAGGAAGATAAATATCTCAATTATCTGGCTATTACAGTCTTTCTGTGAAAAATGTTCTACTAAACTGTGCTATGAGTTCACTTTATTCCCTCTGGAGATTTCAGCTTGTTTTTTATCTTTGTTAACAAAAAGTAAACAAGGTGTCAATGGTGATGAGTTCTTGAGTTCAGTTGAATCCGAAGAGCTACTGGAGGCATTTCTGATAGGATGCTTCAATTTTTTTCTGCATGTTTCAAGAACGGCCAATGATGTGATGGCTTCTGGAACTTGGATGCCTGTTCCGGAATCTTCCAAGGTCCTGGAAGCTAGTCACCACCAAACACAATCGTCTTCCATACCGAGCGATGTTTTGACTTTAGCCGAGCCTGATCGCGAATTCTGGTCCGTGAATAATACACGGAATTCTTTTCAGGTAAGCGACAATGGCCTGAACAAAAAGCGGCATCGCACCGCAGTCCTTTGTGGGAGAATTCAGTCGGAAATGCAGAGGTGATCGACGGTTTTTGGCGTGAAGAACTGGAAAAAAGGCTGGTGCCGGGTAGGAGAATGGAGACATCCGGATTTCCGTATCGGATTCGACGAAAGGAGCTGAGAGAAGCTTCCGATCAACGAAAACAACACCGGTGGTTGGAGGGAGGTGAACATAGCTGTGCGGCCGAATTTCATTTGAGACGCGCACCTCCCCAGGGGATGACGCATGCACAATCACACGACGGCTTGGACCACTATTATGGGGGCCACGAGACCCACCCGACCCGGTCCAATCACCTCCTCCAACGGCCGAATGGACATTTCAAGTACTCCGACAGCGGCTTAATTGAAAACGGCCGCGACTGGGTGGTATCGAGTCTTTACGTACCCCCAAAATGCCCTTGTGGAATGGTAGAGGCATGATGAAAGTGTACATGTCCTTTATATAAAGTTCCAGGACCAGCCACTGAACAAGTCAGTGTCTTCACCTCCACAGAAAAATATCTGGAACCAATTTATCCTACCCCCGAGGGATGGAAGGCTTGGTAAGTCCGGGCGAGGATCGGTCGCCGGATCGTGCGTGTGTCAGTATCGCCTGTTACCATTGCACCACGCGAGCCTAAAAGAAATGAGGGCAGACGGATTTGGTTCAGGGTCGGTTTCAGGAAAGGGAAAGAGGCTACCCATCCTTGTACGTTTGACGGAAGCTGTGAGTTCCTGGATCGAAGGGATGGATTATGCCGCGTCTTCGAATTTTATCCGGAATCGTTTGCTTGAAAATGAAATAAATGATGACAGTGCAGTGAATAAATCCAAAAAAGGCCGCAAAACAGGCAGATTCCAGGTCCGAGAATACCGACCCCGTCAATTTTCAGCGAAATAAGAACACATTTATAGTCTTAAACTACAAAAAAAGCTCAACGACAGCGAACACAATGCTGACGAGCGCCAAAACTCAGATAATCGTCCACGATATCGAACGGTAAGTGCGAACTGTAATGGAGACGAAATGACAGCCGAGGAGGCGACATGAATTGGTCGTAACGAGTCCGAACACTGGCGGAGACAAAATCGCGTTGATTTACTGGCGCTCTGCCTGCAACTGCAATTAGGAGAAATCTTCTCGAGCAAACAAGACGAAAAACAAACCCTCAGAGCACAACATTTGGCCATAATCTACAGTATCTCACCACAAGTTCATATTATGTGGCCAGTTAAATGCGCCACTTCTACCTGCACAGTCGAGCAGTCGGTCCTAACCGAGTTCTTCATAAAGGTAAAAGGTAAAGGTGCTGGCGTTGATCAGTCCCCTGAGGACGCGCCGCCGCATTCGTGTTCCATTCAAGTCGTAGAGGCATAGTGAATGCGTATTTGGCCTATACAATGACCTGCGGGGGCCAGCCGCTAAACCAGATCAATGTCTTTACCTTCCCAGACAAGTCTGGTACCAATTTACCCGACCCCGGAGGGATGGAACCGAGCTCTCCATAGTCGGGTAAATTGGTACCGTTGACACGCCTGGTCAACAGGATACTGATGGATTACCCTCTTCAGGGTGAAAAATGCCGCAGAACCTGGTATGAAGCCTGTTCTCGCTTCTTGGTTGAATAGGCGACGGCATAAGATGGCTGTTTTGCTGTATATCTCAGAGAGTTTCTCATGGAGGGCGCACGGAGTCAAGTGGTAGAAGGCGCCACTTTCACACGAATGATCGAACGGTCGATTCCGCTCAAGGTCATTCAAGCTTTCCATCACTCCGAGGTCGCGTAATTTGTTACCAAAGCTGTCATGGAACACGGAGACTGTGTCTAGTACATTGGCTGACTTTGCAAGTCATTCTGGTCGATTCAGGTGATTTAATTGACCGATATTTACCTCAATCATCACCTTCCGACACTCGCGCCACTCGTGTCCCTACTCCCAAATGCTATTCTATGTGTTTACTCCCAAATGCTATTCTATGTGTTCTAAATAACTGTGAGCGATTTCGTGTCGAAGCCGACTGCGTGGCGCACCCTATGAGGACCAGCGGTCGTCACGGTCTCTTCCCAATTCTTATAGAATTCCTTGCGAGTAGGAGTATTTGTAGGTGCCTTGTTTGGCTCAGTGGGGGTCGAAGTTGGTCCAGATGTGAGCGTACAATCCAATAGCCCATGGAAGCGGCTAGGCATGGAAACCGACATTTGAGCGACAAGCTCGGCGTTTTTGCGTAAAGCAGGATAAAGGGAGATGAAAGTGAAATATGCATTCGTTGGTAGGGCGACTAGAATGCATTATAGATGAGGAACAAGCAACCGCTTCGTCGTCGCCGGAGATCAAAACCGAGGGAATCGACGAAAGAGAGACGATGCATTCGTGGCTGTGAGTTATGTTTACATTTATACATATTTCCCGAGCGCAAGTGGTGTAGTGGTAAGTGACTTCGCTTCCCCTCGAATAGTCAAATGATCCATCCTCACCAGGGCTAACCAGGCCTTCTCTCGCTCCTAATAGGACTGGGTAAACTGGTACCAGACTTGTCCAGGAAGGCGAAGAGATCGACTTAGTATAGCGGCTGGGCAGCGAAGGACTTTGTATAGACGATATGCGCATCACCTTGCCTTCACGATTCTGAATAGAAGACGAGTGCGTGGCGCGTCCCTAAAATCACTGATCAACGGCGACCACTCCATCTTAGCCTTAACTCCAATTAGAGAAGCCAACAGCCTTCGGTGACCTCTAGAAATGTGAAAAAACACATGAGAACTGTTGTCGTTCGGTCGACCGAAAAAGGAGAAAAAGACAGACAAAAAGACAGCTTAGCTGAAGTGATTACGCTGTCAAGGGAACGATATCGTTAGATAACGCAGACGACCATGAAATTATACGTTTGTGCTCGAAATTGCAGGAAAAATTCGAGTAGAATCTTGTCAGTGCCTCGTCGGTAAATACACATTCACCATGTCTCTACAATTTCGAATGGAAGACAAATGCATGGCGCACAATTAATGGACTGATCAACAGCGACCACATTATCGGTGATGATCAGTCCATTAATTGTGCGCCATGCATTTGTCTTATATTTGTCGAGCGTACACTTTGAAAACATGCTTCGAATTTTTGGGAGAAGCGCGTTTGGTGTCGTCAGTTCCCCTTACTCAAAAAAGTTTCTCCTCAGAAATAACTGCCTAGGCTCTAAGGCAAAGGGAAAGCCGAAACTAGGCAAGCAAAACGACGACATAGATGATGCAAGGCGAGCATAGGAATTTGTAATTTTTATCTTTACATTCTGAATTTCAATTTGTAATAGGTAAGCCAGGTGAGAAGAAAGGCAGCCTGGTGAATGCTCCTCTCTCACTCCAGGACGGAGGATATTACAGTAGTGTTAAGGCCTGTCATTAGGAGTTTCTCAAAGAGATTCTGCTAATTTTGGACCATTTAGATTCCGTAGAAGTTACAACAGCACACTTACGTCAAAACAGGTGTTCTGGCTGGCATCGTAAAGGGTTCGGGCGACACTTCGCTCAGGGTGTTAACCATAATTTTCGAGGACAAAATGGGCAAAAAAAAACACTTCAGCTCGGTAGCTCGTAAAAATAAAACCGAGAGGAGCGAATGGCGGTGGTGAAAGGGTAGCACTTTCGGCGGCCGATGATGGCAATGGATGAGAACTTTTCAGCGACGTCTGGCAGTAATGAGGCGGAAAGACGTTCTCGTAGAGCTAGTCACCGCGGAACCAGTTTCTTCCATTATCGCCCCACTCTGAAAGCGGAAAGGGGTCAGTTCCACTATGAAATCACCGAAAGATGCAGCTGTGATAACTAGAACTCTGTTTTTTGTAGGCCCTGGAAATTAGACAGACGATCGGTAAATCGATGCTGGTTCTGATGCTTCCGTTAGAAGATGATTATGGCTCAGATCGGATCATTTTCGACGCTTGGCACAATTGGTGTTCTTTTTGTAGCTGTTTTGTTTCTACGTTGCTACATAACTGGAAATATCACATCAATGTACCCCTTGTCAGGTCTCGGGTGAGTTTCGTTTTTGGAATCATTTATTCAATTCTCGTTTATAAAACCTTTCTTTCCCGTGCTGACGAGTCTCGGTAGAGGCATCATATTTTTGTTCTCTACCTGGTACATGGTAGGGACGAAACGAGCTTTTGATTCTTGTGGTTTATTTATTCTGTTTTTCTTGTTTAGTTGGGAAATTGTTTCACAGAAAAAACCTTTCGTGGCTTATCAACTTCATGTACTAAAAAAATACGACCTAATGAAATGATCCATTGTCTTGGAAAAGGCGAAAATCAACGACAAAGACTGATTCAATTAGCTAGAAGCCCGTTTCAAACGGGATGCTGTGAGGAGAAATGAGAGGTAAAGTGGTCGGCGTTGCTCAAATCCCTGAGGATGTGCCGTGTATTCGTCTCCCATTTGGAATCGTAGATAGTCGAAGCGTATATAGCCTATAAATGGACTTGTGGTTGTCAGCCACTGTTCAAGTCGGTGTTTTCACTCTCCCAGACAAATCCTGTACGAATTTGGTTAACCCAGGAACGGTGGGAGGTTTGGTTTGTTCGGGTAAGGATTGGTCGCTCGACCTTGTGGACGCGACTAGGGCCTCTTTCCACTGCACCACAAAATTTGATTGGGCCCTTCATTGCCCTGACACCAATACTGTCTTGAGAATCGTGCACGAGTTTCTGATTCCAAGGGTTTTCTTTAACTATTAGAGTTAGCGGTTACACTAAAATTTTACTCTAGTAAGGCTGTGGAGAGCTACAAAAGCCTCTCGGCTTTAGCGCGGCTTCGGTTGTGAGATATTGGTTGGGTCCATTTTCAGGCTCAGATTCACTGCACTCAGAGATTTTCAAAAGCGGCGGAATTATCGAGACACTCACCATCCAGAAATAGCTCGCATTGCTTTGGCTTCCAAAATAGGAGGGTAGAGAAGGGAGTGATGAAAATTGGAGGGACACAAAACCCGATCGAAGTTCTTCAACTCAAGTCATAACTGTTAAAGTATCTATTAGGTTGTAAAGAAAGTTCTGTCCTTTTTTGCAGCCTATATTCAAGACGTCATAACTCGGCTCATTTCTGACCGTTTCTCTTAACTTAGCCACCATTCGAAAGACCACATCTTTCTTTAAGGAAGGCAGTTGAAGTGTGCCGCTATCGCGAAATTCTGAAGATAGGAATTGAGTCAAATGTTCGAAAGCGGATTCGACATCGTGTTGGTATTCGAACTCTCTCCTCTTTGAAAAGCGTTATGGACATTTGAAAATTGGCAGATAGTTAGCACGAGGTCTGGCCATTATGATGAACAAAGGCGAGTTTCAATCTTTCGTAGGCTTGAATTCTGGAGATGATATTTTAAAACACGTGAATTTGCGTTGCTGTAAAATGTAAAATGGACTCTATGGCTCCTAGCTTTCGCTGCATCGTTTATAATGTTACATATGTTCACGATGTGCACTTCCTTCTTTATCGTTGGGTGAAGGATAAAGAGCAAAAGGCACACTAGTACTGCTGCAGTTCATCATAACGTCACCATTGTCTTCGTGTCGAGAAAATCTGGTTTCTTGAATGTCTTAGAAGGTTCGTTGTTGTGTAAAAAAAGTGCAAAGCTCTTCTTATCATAGTATAATATCCATTCTTCGTCGCAGGTTAGAAACGGTTGGGGAAGTGGCTCCGCAGAATCCCTTCCAATTGATGAACCCACAACCCTCATTCGCACTCGGAGCAGAGGGTGCGAATCCCAACATGATGCTGAGTATTTTAATTAATCCAGATCTTCAGGTTTTTGCGACGGTGGCACTTTTTATACTGCTTTCTTAGAGAAAGATGTGCTCTTTCGAATGGTGCTTGAACTAACGAAAACGGCTTGACCTGAGTAGAGTTATGGCGTTTTAAATATAAGGACAAAACTTTCTTTATAACCTAATAATTAGTCGATCCTGCTGAGTTTCAACATTAACATTAACATTTATTACATGTTTTTTGAATCAGACAGGGTTCGAACTCACGCCTTCTAATCAAGCTAGACGATGTTAGGCCCTTTCCTAGCCAAAGAAATCCTGGCCTACCGGGTCCTCCAAGTACAATGATTAAAAGTTGAATACTTTCCATCTATGTCCAAAATGAACAGTAACCGGCGAAGAGAGATAATCAAGCAAGAATATTGTTGAGGTGTAAACAAAATGGAGGTTACTCAACTGTAGCTGTAGTTAAAGTACCACTAGCATAGGATAGTAGAAAAATAAACTACAAATTCAAACATATTTTTCACGACTTTAGCCCAGAAAGTACGTAGTTGCACACAAGCATTTGAATCTTTGCCTAAATGGCGGCAAAACGAACGCGGCTAGACTCCGCACCCTGCATCAGTTTGAATTTTCGCGGGCACCTGCACATCACGCCGCGGTGCGACGTGGCTCGCCGCGGCGCGGCCTGCTGCGGCCACTGGTTCGCGTGTGACGAGGTATTGATCGTCATAAGGGAGCCAAGAATGGCATCCGATGTGAAAGGATGGCCGAGTGGGTAGCGAATGCGGTTGCTATCCATGGTTTGGAGGTTCGGGGCCGTTCCAAGCGCAGTTTTTGCAATTCTCAGTTTAAGGTTTAGCGGTCGCTCTGCTTTCGATGGTTGTCCTTTAGACCCTCCATCTTCAGAGAACTAGTGGTTCACCCACGCCGAAGTTCCTTCCTTAGCTAGCGCTTAGGTAAATTACGCTTAGGTTTATATTTAAGCTAAGGCTTGGCGTAGCGTGATGTGGCTTGATTGTTAAGTGTCCAGGTTAGGGTGTTCCCATCTACTGGGCTTCTGGATTGGGCACTATTCAATTCAACGGATACTAGTACTCGATTTATTTCAGTCGTCGAAATTCGCTGAAACTTTTCACAGGGGGGGGGGGGGTAACCGATGGCGCTGATCACGAATCTGCTCTTCGTTTTTCGCGTGGGTGGTCTCGAACCACCCAAATCGCTACTTGGGTGGTCCAGTCAGGATCATCGATTTCGCTGAAACTCTTTATATGGGGGTGTTCTGGTGTCCTCAACATGATGGTGAAGTCCGTTTTCCAAATGACTGCCAAATACGGTAGTTATAGGCAAGTACCTACCTACCTGACCTGGTGAGACTTACCTATAACTACCGCATTCGGCCGTCATTTGAAAAACGGACCTCACCATCATGTTCAGGACACCAGAGAGCCCCCGTAGACAAAGTTTCAACGGAATCGGTGATCCTCACTGGGCCAACCAAGTAGTCGATATGAGTGGTCTGAGACCAACCAAGTGAAAGACGGACCTCAGATTCATGTTCTGGACCTCAAATCACCCTCATATGCGAAGTTTCAGCAAATTTCGACGACTGAAAGAAAAATTGAGTACTGGCGTCCATTAAGTTGAATAGTGCCGTCTGGGTTACCGTTCTCTTTTGTATCCTTATCGTTCGATACGTTTTGCCTTAGATTCGCTTTGCCTTATTCACCCTCTTCTACGGCCGATGTGCTCCAATCACTCACTCAAGCCCGCGCCGCGGCCGTGAGCGCTGTGCCCGCGAAAATTCAAACTGATGCAGGGTGCGGAGTCTAGCCGCGTTCCGGCAAAACGCGCCGAATTATTGCGGCACAGGTGAACTCGTCAATAAATTCTAATTCCTTTATTTTTCTTACCCACTTTCAACATTAGGTTAAGGTTGTTGTCGATTTATTTGTATCTATTAAGGTATCTGTTTATGGTGGTAACTGCATCGTGTTGGAGTATCATTTTCGGTTTGGAGCATGTAATCCGTTATGCATTAATTTGTTCGACTCTTTCGCTGTTTGCTTATGAAATCTCTTATCTATCTGTCTATCAATTCCTTTGTCAATTTATTCCTGTTCTTTCTGTTTCATACCTGAGATCAATGAATACTGCTCATCCGGCTGTTCGTGTGCTGTGCTTGTATGATCGCTTTCCTTCATTTGTGTCCTTTCCTACCTTTTCTCTATCTGCCTGCGTGTATTACTTGTTTTCGTTAACATTTTATCAAGAGAGGGTGGTTCCTTTGGTTTTCGCGGATCTGACATCCGTGTTTGACGATTGCACAGCTTTTAGCAGGTACAGATGGGTACAGGTAAGCGTTCGTGTTAGGGTCAAGGTCATGTCGCTGAAACTTTGTTTAGTGAGGTTTTTATGATGTTGATCTTAAGCACGATATTTCAAGGATTTCGATGGTATAGGGTATAATAAGCTAGCTCTTTACAACCCTGTGTATACTGCTTTTCTGCCCACCAATATCTACTGTTTTTGTTTTCATGGGTTATATTTTGCACAACTGGGTGACTACATTGTAATAAACATAACGTCAACATCGCCGAAATCGTCGTAAAAGATGACTTTTAAACAAAATAAATAAATGAATAAAAGGGATGTTGCATTTACGATCGAGAGTTCAGAATCCTCGTGGTTTCGCTGAAAAAAAGAGAAATTAAGCTTTTAACGAAAACTCAGAGATTTAATGAAATTGTTTTCGACCTAGGGTCAGTTAATGGGATAGTAACTCTTACCTGTTGCTCTTTGCTGTCTTTAGCTATGCTTTTATGGTTTTGCTTTTCTACTTGCTCTTTCGTTACCATACATCCTTTTAGTCTGCCTCCACCATTCCTCTCTACAAAAATCCATCTTTCTTATTTGCAGGCCTAGTCGCTATGATTTCTGTTTACCCACTTGTCCACCTTTCTCTATGTGTCGCTTAAGCAACAACATTTTCAAAGATCAACGATACATAAACTTAGTCAATTTTTATCCCATTTTAGTTGTTTAATTGCAGTCTGGTTGAATGTTTTAAATTTAGTTGGTACTTTTGGGAATATTACCAAATATTTCTGCTTTACTTATGTTTCGATTACTGCTTGTTTTCGTCGAAGCCTATCGCAGATCAATTCAACATGTTTGTGTGAATACGAGTGTTGTGTGCGTTCTTTGAGGTAGTTTCAGTGACTTCGAAACCGTATGAATGCCGCTATTGTGTTGTGGAAGCAACCGCCATGTACGGACATTACAAACAAAGGTAGGCGAATTTCGACAACGTAATTAAAAGCTTTCAGGCGTCGAGCGGTAATATTTTTCGAGATTAATTAGAAATATTCTTTTATATCATATTCGAAAAACACCGCGGGTACCTCTACCACTAGCTGTTGCTTAGATAAGGTCAGCGGGTGCTTCTAACTCTGATTTGATTTGATTTGGCGTGATTTCTCGGGAATAAAAATGAAATGCGAATAATTTATTTGTCTAACAACCGAAAATATCATGTTGGGTAATCTGCAGTTCCCGTTGTCTAGCTGTCTAGTTACCACCCAGCGCCCACTCAGGGTAGCAGAGTTTGTCGGTTTCGTGGTCGCACTTTGTACCCGTCGGGCAGCTGGTGCAGATGAAGGCCCACTCGTCCTCTTTTGTGTAGATGGGTTTGCCGACCTCATTACCCCTGGAATTAAGGAAAAGATAAATGCCGCAACCACTAGAAGTGTTTTTATTCTGGTGGAAAATGCGAAAACTCACCCTTGTGCATAGAGACAGGCAACTCCGTAATATTTTGTATCCTTGCATTTTGAATAAGCACAAGCCACCTTGTTGTTGCTGTGCCAGATCATCTGTAAGCAAATCGGGTTCAGTTGCCGCAGACGTTGCTCGCCTTGGGTGAGGATCGATCTCACAACTGTACCGTTAAAAGTGGCATGTCTTACCACTTTGCCGCGCTCATACTCTTATTTAGTTGTCATTGCCTACTACAAATCTCCTATGCCTCCATGGGCGAATTGGCTCAAAATCGAAAGGAAAGGAATAATTGATAACCTTGGTGGCCTGAGCGATTTTGTTATCCATATCAGCTGTATAGTCGCCGAGTGTGTCAACGGTCGTCAACTGATTTCTCCATTTTCCCAAAGCCTAAAAGTTGATTCAAAAGGAATTGAATATGTCCTCATTTTCTTTTTTCTTTTTATAATCTTTTTCTGTGCATGAGCTTGTGGGCTGAAATTCCTTGACATTTATAATGAAAATAGTAAATTATATTACAAAAATGATACTAACCTCGAGGCTTGAGACGTTGGGTATGTAACTACTTCATGAGTAACAGCTACAGTTCAGTCTGATTTCTTTTTTCCTTTCTAATATGCCGGCTGAGCTGGTAGTTGTATCCTCACGGTACCGTTAGCGATATATTGAATACTTGTTTTTGAACCCTTTTCGTGTCATCATCGAGAGATATTGTCGTGTTGGTTTGAAGTATTTCCAATTTGTGTGTTCTTCTACAATTGGCCGTATGCGCATTAGTCGTCGGGACCTTATTTGCCCAATTTGCGTACAACATCTGAGCAGTGATTTAGGGGAGTTTTTTTTGAAAAAGCTTTGTGATAGCTGAAATTCTTGGATTCGTCTTTTCGGGCGAGTAATCCTCTCACCTCTTCGATAATCTGGTCCTCGCTTTGACCTTTATTCTCGACCAGGATGGTGTTCATTTTGTATCCATACGGTACCGTTAGCGATGTGTGCATTCCCTTGCACTTTGCCGCAATCTTGATTACTCTCTCTTCTGCCTGACAGTGCCACATCTGAAATCACCTCTTTTGATATAACTTTTTTTACGGAATAATAGGGCGTCTTTCGCCATCTCCTACCATTACTTCCATGTCCGCAGCATACTTCGTGTAGCCATATTTTCCCAGGTGCGCGTAGCCGTTGGCAACGGCTGCTCTTAAGCAGAATTGATTCATTTTTCGAAGACTTTGCTTTAACTTTCTTCGTCATTCTATTTATTTATTTATTTGCTGTCCTATTCAGGCAATTTGTTGCAGAAATGAAAGTTGGCGACATCGATCAGACATCGAAGGGGCGGTTAGTTATTTTTCATTTCTGACCAATTGTACTCTGCAGAAATTCTGCTCAGTCGTTTTGATTACTTTTCTTCGAACCTTTAATTATGCAATGTTTATTTTGCGAAGAGTAAGAAATAGGAGGCTGTTTCCTATTTTTCTAAATTTGTTCGTTACCAGAAAAAGGAACTGGATGTTCTAAGTGTTGAATAGTTGTATTAGGATGAATATTGGCGAAGAAGCTAAATCTAACCGGACTCGGTTGTGGTATTCCACGAATTTCGTTCTAAGTGAGTCGTCCAGGGTGGCAGATGAGTAGTTAGCGCACATGTTATCTAAAAATAAGATTTTTCGACAAATTCGAATTTTTCATCTGTCCGTGCTTAGGCATCACAAACGTAATCCGAAAATTTAGTTATATCCTATGCAAGTCGAATCATGTGCTTCGCCTCTTTCCCTCCAACGCAGGCGCCCTTTTCTGAGGGACCTAGTTACTGGAGATAAAGAGTGGGTCCTATACAACAACACTGTCCGTCGCCCACAATGGGTAGACAGGGACAAACGCCCAGACCCGGTCCCGAAGCCCGACCTCCACCCTCGAAAGGTGATGCTCTGTTGCTGGTGGTCCAGGAGGGGGATGGAGTACTGGGAGCTTCTGTCCTCTGGTACCACCATAACCGCAGACATCTACTGTGCACAGCTACGGAAATTGAAGTTCCATCTCGACCACGCGTGGACAGGATGCAATTACTTCGTTCCAGCATGACAATGCCCAACCCACGTTGCAAAAACGACCTGTTCTGAGCTACTCGGGTACGGGTGGTTGGTAATCCCACACCTTCCCTATTACCCGGACCTTGCACATTCCGACTACTGGCTATTCTCCCACCTCCAGCGTCATCTGGAAGGAAAGCACTTCAAAAAGGAAAGTGACCTCAAAGCCGATTTGAAGGCCTTCTTCGCCTCACAGACCTCTGAGTTCTGGGAGAAGGGCATCCACCTTCTACGTACTCGCTGGCAGGAAGTGGTGAATGCCGATGGTGCCTACCTCTGATTGTATACAGGCTTTGTTTGAGAGAAAAAAATAAATATCTGATACCCCAAAAATTGCTAGTTACTTATTGACCAACCTAATAATTATATTATACTTCACCTTTCCAGGCAAGTCTGGTTCTAATTTACCATACCTGGTGGGATGTTGCTTTCATTCATAGCCTCATTCCTAGTCATCATAGCCTGCAGTTACCTTTTTAAAAGCTAACAGATTCTTAAGGCGGGAAAATCAAATTTTTCAACCAGCTAAATTGTTACCTATCTCCTCTGGTAAAGTGAACACACTAACTTGTGCAGATGCTGTCCTAGCAAGGTGCAGGTCAAATAAACATTCACCATGTCTATGATTTTCAATGGAAGACGAATAAATGGCGCGTTCTGAAGGGGTGTGATGATCGCCGAACCCTTTACTTTTTGTTTTTATTAAGTACTTGGGAAGTGGACTGTATAATAGATCTTGCAGTCAAATCGGAGTTTTTTTTTCAGAAAATGAAAGACTTTCAATTTTTGGCGGAAATCCTAGACCTCCTTACCGCAGTGAAAACAAGAAGAGAGCGCATTTTCCGAGTTAATGCTATAGTCCAGCTGCGGGTGGCTTTTATACAACCACCTTTTATACCGCCAATTCGTCGAAAACCGAAATTCAACCATTTTTTGCCTTATTTGTCAATGTTTGTAATTGTCATCAGTGACTGTCCCGTCTGTCAAAAACTGTCTAATTCTTTGTATCTCGAATCCAGACGCACCACCAAAACAAATTTATAGAGATTTCATTCACCGAATGCGGAAAACAACTCTCGGAATAGCTCTGTGATTTCAAGCATCAAAAATGGAGTGGGAGTTTGGCGATGTAGCTGTATGTATTAACTGTGTATTGTCAAATTTTACCACTTTTGGGACCTATTTACTGTTTGATATATATTTGTTTTTTTCTTTTAACTTTTCTTATTACTTTGAACGAAATTCTAGCGCTGCACATGGTCAAGACGACGAAAATTAACAAAACGAAAAATCTCTAGACTCGTTCATCCTTGATCCGAAAAATAATCCATTCTTCAAAATGCCGTTATTTTGTGATCATTCAAGCTATTGGAAAAGTTCACAGCTAATATTAGGGCACAATAAAAGGATATACTGTATCACATAATGGCCAGTATTTACTTTTATCCTCTCCTTCGATTTTCATCTCCTTACCGTACGTCCACTTTGTGGGCACGCATAATGCAGTGGTAAGGGGCACTATTGACACCCACACTATCGTGCAATCGATCTCGGTCAGTGCTAACCAAGCCTTCCATCCCTCCTTAGTCGGGTAAATTGGTACCAAACTGTTCTGGGAAGGTGAATACATTGACTTGGCTAGTGACCAGATCGGCGAACCATTGTACAGGGTGCGGCAAAAGTTCTTCAACACAGATTCTTGACCGTCTAAACGGCAGACCTCAGGCAAATGAGATGAAATTCATAGCATTTATTTCCTTTGACCGCACACATACAACAAAGCATATAAGTTTCGAAATGACCTCCTTTCGCACGAATAAAGGCCCTAAGTCTCTTCAGGAACGAGTCTACGGCGGCACGCAGGGCATTTTCATTAATTTCCTCCCAAGCTTTCTTCAATGCTTCTTTAAGAGAATCTGTGCTCGCGTGGGATGTTGCGCAGGCATTGCTCTTCAATATGGACCAGATTGAATAATCCTTCGGATTAAGGTCCGGGCTATTTGGTGGCCACTTTTTTGCTGAGATGAAATCAGGAAAATTGTCGGCGCACCACTTCTGTACGACTTTGGCACTATGGGCAGGTGCAGAGTCCTGCTGATAGGTCGAAGTGGTGTTTTCGAAGGGCTGAGAAGCCCACAGAAGCATTTCTTACTTCAAAACGTCTTCCAGGACTTGTGGCTGTCGATTTTCCCGGGCGCGTCGGTGAACCTGCGTGCCGCCGTAGACGCGTTCCTCAAGAGACTTAGGACCTGTATTCGTGCGAAAGGAGGTAATTTCGAAACTTGATGTTTTTTATATGTGTGTGGTCAAAGGCAATAAATGTGAGAAATTTCATCTCCTTTGCCTGAGATCTGCCATTTGGACGGTAAAGAATCTGTGTTTAAGAACTTTTGCCGCACCCTGTACATGTAAAGTACACATGCACCATACCTCAACGATTCTGAATCAAAAACGATTGCATGGCTCAGTCCTCATACTTACCTTTGAGGTAAAGGAGGTTTTGAAAGGGATCACGTTTTGTCCTGTTGCGACAATGTCTAGCCTTTATCAAAAGCTTCTGGAGGTAAAAGACAGGCGGGCTGGAATAATACAACAAAGAAATTTCGAAAGTCGAGGAGAATGCGATAAAGAGTGCAGGATGGTTTATCGACTGTTTCCGCTGTGGTTTCTAACAGCTAATTAGTGCGATCAGTACTTTATCAGGAGTGTGGCTGATTCAGATGCGGCGACCACTCGCTCTCCATCGCTCCTCCGCTATTCTACTGGCCATTTTTCGCATCGGTATGTACCTTTTTGAATATTTTTGGTGATTTTTCGATATTTTGTAGGTATTTTCAGCATAGTCGATCACATATGAACGGTGGCGCGGGTGTTTTCCGGCCAGAAAAACATTATTTTCTGATCGTCAAGTGACCGACGCAAATACCGTTATCAAGTGCAGCTCGGGAGCGCATCGTGTTGTGGCGTGGTACAGGTTCGGATTCCATTTGAAAACCTTTAGCCTTTCCTGTCGCTGTCTTAATTCCCTTTGTCTACTTACAGTTCACTCTATTCATCTCGTATTTTTATCCTATAACGTCCGATTTCTAATTTAATTTGATTTACTGATCGCATATAAGTGTCGGTTGATCAACAAAAATCATGGGGAACAAGAACCCGGCAGGCTTTTTGCAATTGAAAATCTCATCAGCAATTTCGTTCATTTTAAAGCCGCTTCGATTAGTTATCCAGGCGCATTGGGGTATATTCCGGGTTAACTCCGAGATTTAACGTACCACAATGACGTCGAGGGGTTTGGGAAAAATAAAACAAATCGGAAATAAAGCAGAAAAGTGGGAAAAGCTTACCTCCACTACTTTTATCGATTGAATTTGATATGATTTGACATTCCGTTACCTGTGGCGAATGTGGCTGCATCCGTTGCACCACCAGCTGTTGAGGTATAGGATGCCCCTGCATTCGTGAATCACAGAATTCGTGGACTGCAAGCTCGGGGTATGAGGAATGAGTGTTCTGTAAATGTTTTATTGATATTAAGAAAGAGTTAAATTGGGATGAGAAAGCAGAAGGAAATAAAATAATTTATGTAGCTGATCCTAAATATTTCTCTCTTCTGCTGATTTCTATTATTCGATTCATAGTTGGCGGCAAAGCGCCGCGCGAGAGCGACGGCTAGGGCATGGACGCAGAGGATGCGGCTCTGCTTGTAAGCAATGCCGCATCCTCTGCGTCCATGTCCTAGTGTCTGTTGCAACGGTTTGCAATTGGTTTGTCATGTGCAAGATTCCTGGTTAAACCCGATTATTTGTTCCAGGGCATAATTAGCCACATGAAATGAATAAATATTCGATGACTCCATGGTATGGATGCACGTGGTGTAGCGGTAAGAGTCGCAACTGCCCAAGACACGGTCGAGCTATCGATCCTGGTCCGGTCTAACCGAGCCTTTATCCTTCTGTGGTGGGGTAAATTGGTACCAGACTTGGCTGGAAAGACACTGAATTTCATGGTTAAGTGATTGGCGCGGGTAATTCATTCGATATCCGCAATCATTGCTTACTGTAGTTTGTATCGGCAGCTTGTGATTGCCTATTTCTAAGCGGAAGCGCACTCGCTCCGCAAATACCGCACCGGTAACTGGGATTAGTCGGTGATAACACATTATCACAGCATGTTATCGGATTATTTCCGCTAAATCTGAGCTACAGTGGCGTCGTACAAGAGTGCTACCAACTTTATCGGCTTGTGCTGCCCCAGAAGTGCAGAGTCTTTCGAAATTCCTCAATTCCAAGCAAATTTGTCAGAGAAAGAGCCACATTTTCTTTAAGATATTTTCCTGCCCGCTGTGTTTGGCTCCTCCTCTTTTATCGTTCAGTTCATTTATTTCTTTATTTTTCATACAGTCTATACTTGATATCCTCCCCGACGACGCCTTCCTTTTTACTCTTGTACTTTTTCTTCATTCCTCAAATGCTTCTTTTATATTTTCTTTTTCCCATCTCGCTTTTCCTTTTTCTCTAGAATTCCTAGTTTTGACATTTCTCGATGTTTCCTTTATTTTCTGGACTCTAATTTACTTTTTAGACGCCCCATCTGCTCCACATATGACTCTGAAAAGAAGACGAAAGGAGAGACATGCTGAGCAGCTGCCATCTAGCTGCAATGCGATCACAAATGGAGTCGTCCTCAAACCCACGCCCATGCAACAAAAGTGGAAACAAGAGGTATATATAGAGTGGGACGATCTCCGTGGTACCTTGGATTATTTGGAATTTTCTTTTTTTCGATTTTTCATTATTTTTAGTATTATGACTATCAGTCACGCCTTGGGCGGTTATACGAGGAGGACAAGAAGCTCCTCAACACCGCTGTCCCTCGAAAAGACGACGGCGAAGAGCCTGAAAGCCAGATGGTGCTCTATTCCTGTCTGGCGCTGAATATTTTGTCGTTGGTTGGCAATCTTGCCGCATCTATCCTCTCCGGATCTCTTTCTATCATGAGGTAAATCCTTTGGATTTCGGCTTGCTTTTGTCACATTTTTGCCAATCCCCTGATAGGAAAGCGTGAAAGGAACTTCAAGCACCTATACCAAGTATTATTGTCTCGAATTTGTATTTTTTGCATGGGTTTGGTACGTCTTTATACTTCCCTGAAACCCGTGTATATTCGAAATTCTGTATTTTTAATTTTTTCGTTTGCATTTCATTTTATTTCAGCACGTTCGTTGACTCATCCATGGATCTCGTTTGTAGTGGCGTAATGAACGGTTGTATGCGATTCATCGAAAAAGCTGATACGTTCAATTATCCGAGGGGTAGAGAGAGGCAGGTTTTCCAGTATTGTAGAAGATTTGAATTAATTTATTTCAAAATTTCTTTCGGTAAACCAACCGTTAAGATACTTGTAACCCGTGAGCAGGTTTAGAGGTTTGTAAGATGTTTTTCAAATTTTACGGTTGTAATTCACTATATTTACAATTAATCATTAGTATTCGAAAGACAGTTTTGTTTCTGATCGATCGTTTCATGGTTTATAACAGTTGCTGTCTACTATGACTCTGATTAAGAAAACTTTAAGAAAGCTTTAACTTTTCAATATAATTGATACCAAAGCTAACAGTTACCCATGATTTTTTGGTAAAAAAGGGTGCTAGGACACATCGTGGACCCGCGCCCGCCCCTGCGTCGCTCGCCCCCCCCCCCCGCTAACCCCCATCGGTCCATAGCATAGACGCATGCCAATGGCGTGTAATAACGATTATTGATGGAGGGTAGGGGGGGGGGGTGGGCGAGGGGTGACGCTATTGGCCGGCTCGCAGCAAGGGCGGGCGCGTGTCCACGATGTGTACTAGCACCAAAAAAAATGATTGTTGAATGTGAAATCGCCGATAGGTCCCGGCCTATTGGGTAAATTGCCAGCTCTCTAGCCAAAAATCGTGAATTCGTTTTATTTCGGCGTAACCTCCCACTCTAGAACCTCAAATTTTTTTTTAATTACAAATAAGCAAAAAAGTTTTTTTTGTATATTTGTAATTTTGTTAAGAGTTATTGTTCTGAGTTTAGTGTTCTTGATGCATTGTTTGGTTCCTTCAATTGGCGCGCAGTTTGGCGCATAAATAAATAAATAAATAAATAAATAAATAAATAAATAAATAAATTTGGGTTATGGAACCAACATATTTAACCCAAAGTTTGATGCACAGAGGAGAACGATTGAGCCCTAACGCTAATCGGAGTAAGGCATACATATACAGTACCGATCAAAATGATATGTCACCTTACATTTTTGAACACAACTAGTCGAAACCGAGAGGAATCCTAGTCCAATTGGTAGTTTTGGTAACCTTACTCAAAAATACATTGATCTATGCACTTGATGGAATATCTAGAATTTTTTCAAAAATTTTGAATGCGTTTTTATACGCATTTTCACATGACTATATCTCAGGAACCGCTGCACATAAAACCAATCCAAGGTGATATTTCGATAGAGCATGACTGACTTGTTGTAAAAAGCAACGAATGAGTAATTCAGATTGCCAATAAACTATCGATTTTTTTTGATCGAAAATTTTTATGGTCAAAAAATGGCAAAATTTCAAGACATCACTTTAAATAAAAATCTCTATATCAGTAATGAGTTGATGAAATTGCACCAAACTCAAAAATTATATAGAGCAGGATTTCCTCTTTTTAGCGCACATTTACATTTAAAATATCATCCACAAGTCTTTGAGAAAATGGCTTACAAAGTTGTACTTACATTAACTGTCATATTTAGAAAATCTGTATAGGAATCGACTTCTATTTTTTCCACCGCGTAGGAGACTTTCTAACCTTTGAACAATGAGTTATAGAGGAAATGAGTCCAACTCCTTTGTAGAAAAATTCCATCTAATTTGCAGACGTTGACACTGTTATACCTCACCAGTACAGTGTACGGTGGTGGGGAAAGCTGTTAATGCCTAGGCGAAACATTGCAAATCACAAAATTGACCATTATATCATGATTGTATGCATTTGGCTGTGGACGAGAAAAGTGGAGAAAAAATATGAATGCTCAATATTGAATGCTTCCCCCACAATGCGCTGTACCGGTGGGGTAGGGTAAGGGGTGGCATTTTCAAGGTGTGCAAATTAGTTGAAATTTTTCTACAAAGGAGTTGGACTCATTTCCTCTCTAACTCACTGGTCGAAGGTAAGAAAGTCTCCCACGCGGTGGAAAAAATAGAAGTCGATTCCTATCCAGATTTTCTAAATATGACAGTTAATGTAAGTACAACTTTGTAAGCCATTTTCTCAAAGACTTGTGGATGATATTTTAAATGTAAATGTGCGCTAAAAAGAGGAAATCCTGCTCTATATAATTTTTGAGTTTGGTGCAATTTCATCAACTCATTACTGATATAGAGATTTTTATTTAAAGTGATGTCTTGAAATTTTGCCATTTTTTGACCATAAAAATTTTCGATCAAAAAAATCGATAGTTTATTGGCAATCTGAATTACTCATTCGTTGCTTTTTACAACAAGTCAGTCATGCTCTATCGAAATATCACCTTGGATTGGTTTTATGTGCAGCGGTTCCTGAGATATAGTCATGTGAAAATGCGTATAAAAACGCATTCAAAATTTTTGAAAAAATTCTAGATATTCCATCAAGTGCATAGATCAATGTATTTTTGAGTAAGGTTACCAAAACTACCAATTGGACTAGGATTCCTCTCGGTTTCGACTAGTTGTGTTCAAAAATGTAAGGTGACATATCATTTTGATCGGTACTGTATGTATAGAAATTTTGAGAGCTCAGCTCAACCACACATCTTTGTAAAAAAGTGTTTTCGATTAGTAACAAAATGAGAGGTGCAGTTTAGGCTTGAATCGATCGGTGTGCTGATCTGCGCAGTACTGATGGCGTTTGCCAATGTCGGAATGGCGATGCAGGCCGTGCACAACATCACCGACTCTACCGTAGGTCGAGCACTGTTCATGGCTTACTCCTAGGGATCTTCATACCTAATGGGGGCCGTTTAGAGTCGACCCGACATGACTCCAGCGACAATTGCGATCGTCGGCGTCCAGACGGCGTTAAAGGCCCTGTTGTCGTGGGTTTGCTACAAGAAGGGCACTCCTTCGTCGATTGTTGTGGCCATGGATCTGAGGTAGGTGGTTTTTCTTCTAATTTTCAGCACATTCAAGCGAATCATTTGTATTGAGTTGATTCAGAAATGATGTCGTGAGCAGGATCTCAGCCGTGGTTTTCGCTCACATCGGCGATCGGTACTGGAGGCTGGCCGATCCGATCGGGGCGATTATTCTTTGGTTAGTCTAATAAACATTGCTTTTACGATTCTGCATGGAAGTCGACTGCACGGCGCGTTCTTAGAGTACTGATCAATGCCGATACCTGCAGCTTTACATTTTACAGTACAATGATAGCAGTCTTATGGTTTCGCCACGCGCTCGACAGCGTTCCGCATCTCATCGGACGTCGCGCCGAACAGGAACAAATCAGTAGGATCCTACGCATTGCTGTCGACCACGATCCACGGATACGGTGGGTAATGGTTACGGTATATGTATAAGCCCCAATTTTAGCCGTCAAGTCAATACACACTGTTGTGGCCAGAGATCCAAGAGTAAACCTTTATTCATAGTACAGTACCGGACGCGTCTTTTGATCAAAAGCCGAAAAAGCCGGCAAAAACAGCTCCGGAGCGGATTTTCCGAATAACTTTCTTATAATTCAACTATTTGTGAAATTAGGCTCAGATTTGAATTCAGTAGCTCGTCTGGTGTATAAATTATCCGCGCCTAAAATTTTTTCAAAATATCGATTTTTTTTTGCGTAACCCTCGTATCCATCAATTGCCTCGTCGTTGACGGGGCCCCAACAGGGGGACCCGTCAACGACGAGGCCAACGGGAGGCCCCGCGTTGGGGACTCCCACTCCTGGCTCGGTGCAATGAGCGCCGCATACTTATAGGCGGCGAGGAGGGGGCGAAGCCTAGTCGGTGCAACGAGTGTGGCATATTTATATGCGGCGAAAAGAGGGCGGAGCTCAGTCAGTGGTGAGTCACCAAGCGAGGAACCGAAGCGGTTACGGGATCCGAAAATCGAGGGGTCAAAAAATCGACTGAAAGCAAGTTTCATGAATTTGGAAAAAGTGTATATGGATGGATAGAGCTCGAACTGCTGAGCTTAAATCTAGGCCTATTTTCACAAATACTTGAGTTATAAGAAAACTATTCGAAACAGCCGCTTTGGAGCGGTTTTTGCCGGCTTTTCGGCTTTTGATCAAAAGACACGTCCGGTATTATATATCTTCTGTTTGGCGTTAGTTCTTATATTTTGATGTTTTCACCTTGATTTTTCTTCGAAATTCGTATTAGAAATTTTGAAATAATTTCGTCTCAGCGTCCTGCCGTTCACCTACTGATTAAAAAAATTCTTTATTCATCTATTTCTGATTGATGTTTTATTTATTAAGATGCCTGGATCATCTGATGGTGTATCATACCGGAGCGAAAGCATTCGTTGAATTGCACATTGTGATGGACGAACGTCTACCGCTCAAGGTGAGCTGTTGTGATGGCGGTCGCGTCGCGGCGCGATCCGTGTCCGATCACTTCCTTTGGTTCACGTTTTACGTGTGGAAATGTTTGATAAAGCTCGATATGTGGTGACTTGTAAGCGAAGAATTTTTTGTGTTAAGGTAACCCACGACATCAGCCATCCACTAGAGAAGAAACTGCAGCGATTGGAATTCGTCGAACGAGCGTTTGTGCACTGTGACTATTTTTGCGACGGCGATTAAACATCAATGACAAATTCACCGCCAAATTTTATTTTTTTTTGTGCGACATTGGTAATAAATAATATATTTTCATTAAAATCCCGCCGACTTTCTTCTATTTTGGCCATCCCTGGGTCAGTTTATAGTGGGCTGGAGGATGGAACTCGCGTTTGAGTACGCATCTAGAAAGTACACGTTGTCGGTTGGTCAGAACGCGCCATGCATTCGTCTTGTATTTGAAGTCGTAGAACTATACTGAGTATGTTGTCGTCCTAGTGTTGGCATTTGGAGCTTCTGCATTTTCTTCACCCTACCTAATCCCAACTCTTTTTTCGCTTACGTTTGAAAGAACTTTTTCTTCCGTTGAAATGATCTACTACATATCCTACTTCGGTAGTACTTTTTTGGAAGATTACGCTAATGAAATTGTTATTAATAATCCGATTTTAACTGTGTCACTAACCATCCACGTTATTTTAAATCGCATGTTTTCGGTGTTTTCATGGCTGTATACCCTACTAACAATCTTCACTGCTAGGCCACCTATGTGCGTGGTAAATAATAAAGAAATAATAAAAATACCTAATATATGTGGAAGTGTTACGGTTAAATTCAACAGAATAGCTACTTCCGGTTGTGTGTTCTGTATCTATACGTCATGTTGTGCTTCTTAATTGACCGTTCCTTAAAAATTAACTTTGTGAGCCGGTTTTCTCTACTTTTGAACTCTACTTTCTCTATTTGTCATACTTCCTTTATGGAGAGGTAGGAAGATGGCGTCGGTTGGACAGAACGCGGCATACATTCGTCTCATGTTTAAAATCGTAGAACCGTATCGATTGGGTATATGCAGTGATTTCTAGCCAGTTAACAGTTACCCTAGTTTTAAAACTTACCTTCCTTCGCGATCGACTTTCGATAAATCGGCATTGCAGTTAGTTTATTATTTAGTTCTGCTTATTTTTCGGGCTGTGACGAAGGTGGCAAGCCGAGACAAAAGAAGGCTAAATGACGAGGGTAATAACATTCTCGGGTGTCTCTAAACAAGACTAAATACCTTACTTATTTATTTAACTACACACATTGGCGCGCTAAAAGTACAAGTCAAAGTGGTTAGTAGGGCAATTATGTATTTACTAAAGACGAATACTTAAACAAAACAAAAAACTCAGATTGTTAGTAGAACATTTAAAGTAATTCACAACAACAATTTTGTTAGTAGCATCTTATTGGAGACACACCCAAGTGGGCAATATGGGCAATATAGCAGACCGCCTTAATATCCTACTTCCTACTAATAAATAAGCGAAACCACGATGTCTGCTTGTCAACTCTAGGTTCCCGCCGCGATTCTCCGTTACCGTACTCCCAGTGACGTATTCCGTCAGTTCCTCGCCGTTTTTTCCTGCATGCTTTTTGTTCTTCGTTTCATTTTTTATTACAAATGTTTTATATACGTTTCCTACTATCCATTATTCGGCGGCCTGCAAGCCTCTGAATGGCTGGTAACGGAAAAGCTTCAAGTTCTAGTAGCATAGATGAATGATGTACCAAGTGCAGCTTTGAAAAGTAAATTCAGATAGTTTCCAGATTTCTGTTTTCTCAAGGTTGTATTTGAAGAATGCACGATTCTCCTGTGAGGTTGCGGGGCCCATCATCACCGGTTAGTGGGGAGGGGTTCAGTGTTCTCTGAAGAGTGCGAGATGATTGTGATACCGTGTCTCGTGGCCGTCTCGCTCGTCCTCTTCTCCGCTTGCTCTCACGTTCGCGGGCCGTCGCCGCCGTTCAACAGTGATCGGTTGCGACGACGAGACGTTGGAACGAGACACATCATCACCACACTGACTGTGCAAACAGTCCAAACCCTCGTGCACCTGCCGACCAGCCTACCGACCAGCCGGCCCCTCGTTCCGAACACGGAACGCTCGAATATTCATTAACTTCTTCTTCTTCTTTGCCGTCTGTTGTGCTCCGAATCAGCGTCCGCTCTGTTAATTGTTTTTGATTCCATAAAGATCTACCATATGTTTGGTCTGAATTCACTCGCATTGTTTTTAGATCGGCATTTATCGTCTTCAGTTAGAGTTGTTCTGATGTCCTCTTGGTCATGCTCCTGGTACCTGGCGAGAGCGAGTCCTACCTTACAGAGAATGTCATCGTTTACTCGCAGCTCGTGTCCGTACCGCTACAAACGGAATTTGCCGGCTTCCTATCGAGAAATCATCACTATTTTTGGCTTTTTTACCCAAGATATTCCTTCAGATCTGCCGGGTGTCTCGTGAACTTGAACCGACTGAACACCTTGCCCAGGTCGGCGAACAAGCTTGAGTACGAAGCGGAGATTTATCCACTCAATTTTGAGGCTCTGACGAAGCGGCCTTATCTATCCAATTTTGAGACCATGACGAAGCGGATTTGCCAAAACGATACCCGTAACTAACTTGTGCCATCTTAGTATCTGTTTCATTCTACAATTTACTATAATATCTTTTCTTTATCTCTAGGGTTTTTTCTTTTTTCTTTTCAATTTTGTTTGAGGTTCTGATAATTTCAGGTTTTACAGTGTTCAAATTTGTGTTTTGCTCCACTATAACCATTTTATCAATTGAGCTGATTTGATTACCTGTTCAATTCCAGTTTGGGCGCACCTTGTGGCGTACATAATAAATAAATGATATCCAATATGCCCAGATTCAACGATTGCCCGTCACGGAATTTGCTAGTTTTCCTAGTTTTTTTTCTCTTTTCTTATGATTCTCACGTCTATCACGTCTTTCACTCGTAGGTTCATTCTCAGATAGCTTTATTTTTCAGTTGTTTCAGAAGCGATACATTTTCGAGCCACTTTTGAAGAATTCTTCAAATTTATTTCTCTCCTTTATTCCCTCGACATCCGGCATATTTATGCATCATTACCATCAGCAACATCTTGTTATTTACCAGATAAATTTTGAGTTCTCCTCGTACAGAATTTATTAATAAGCCTAATATATTAGCTTTCTGCGGCGACGTCCATTTTCTTTGATTTTGTGATCCGATAGCTTATTGCTTACTCGTACATGGTTGTCTCAACATTCCTGGTGAAAATCCCTACTCTGATCCACCCAGGCTGACCACATCGCCTTCCCGGACCAGCCACGGCGTCAACTCTCCGTCGATGGTGTTCTCCGCGGTGTGGTGTTCCAGTTTCGTGTCGTTCTCGTCCGAGCGTTCTCTCGTCAATTACTCATGGCGTTATCGATCGTGTCGAGATGTGTTGCACTGTTAACTGTTCTGTACTTTTACTGTCTTCGCTCTTTTTTGTAATTTTTGTGTTTCTGTTGGATTCAAAGAGGTCTTCACCTACAGTGTGACAACATCTACCAATATTTTGGCTTTTTGTAGCTATATTGGACTCTTAATTCTTAGCGGATAGCAGCAGCCGTCGAATTGGTTCATTTCATCCATGCATCTGAATAAGGCATTCGTGAACTTTGTACAAGAGAAAAAGATGCATTTCCGTCATTTCATTAACGAATATTTATTATGCTATAGCCTTTCAAACGCTCCGTATCGCATTCATCGAAGTCCATGGAAACGATCTTCTTATGGCATACAAAATAATTGAAGGTTCTCGCTCTCACAGATTTTTTATGTTCAATCGGTAACGTACTCGGGGCAAGAATACAAGTTGGTCCTAAAACAACTGCGGACAGCACACAGGTGACATTTTTTCTCCTTCAGGGCAAGTAATGGGTACTACACACTGACTAGAAAGGTGCAAGCTCCTGACCACTTGGCTCAATTCAAAAAACTTCTAGTTGGATACATTGAGCCGTGACATAAGGGTTTTTCTATCCTGTCTACTTCTGTTGACTTTCTGCTTTGCTTCTTTCGTCTTATTTTTTAGTTTTATCAACGCTCTTTTCATATGTCATTAACATTTGTTGAACTAGTTACTCTCATAGCTGCATGAACTCGGACTGCGCAATTTTAATATGTTTGCTACAAGAAATAATTCTTCACATGTGGTCTCCACATGTGTTAAATGTTATGTTATGTATGCTGGTCTCCTAGAAGTTCCTGGTTGGCCTTCGTTCTGGCTTATATGTATTTCCGGCTAATCATGTTTTCCGGCGGATTTGCATTCGACGGCAAAACCATCGGACAGATAGAATTTCGCCCACGGTTGCCTCATCGAGAAATTCGTTTGCCGCCTCTTCCATAAAGAAGAGCGATATATTGCCTTGAAACATACATATACTGATAGGAATGTAATTGGAGGAGTCGTTTTGGTAAGTCGAAATGCCTGAAAAACTTTCAAGAAAAATAGGCCCTCTGATTTTGTCAATGGATATCTTGAACAGAAGATCAAATTGGAGCGATACCACCTGACCCATCCTTCGTCCCCTGGCATATCCCTATCCCCCCGCACCTCCAAATCGATGACCCAGTCGTCGCTAGAGGTGACGTGCGCGTTCAACTTCGCTACCGGCCGGCCAGAATCGGCGCTGATTTCTCAGCTCCTTTTTTCGGCCGTCGAATCGATTTTTCTCTGTTAAAGTTCATATCGCTTCGTGTTTGTTTTTCTGTCCTATCGTTCTTGCCGTCTAATAATTTCTGGTCTTCGCCGTTACGAATCATCTCGATTCGCACCTTTTTCAAATACTTCTCCCGAATTTCGCGATTTATCCCATTAAATTGTGAGAGAAAGCGAGCGTAAGCCCTTCGAAACTCGTTATATCATATCACACCGTATCACAGGGAATTTTTAGTGTTTTTTCCGCCCTGAGAAACTTTTCAGGGGGGTCACTTTTCTTATTTCCGAACATGTCGAACTTCGCCTTACCTGGCTGCTCTGATCTAATTTAAAACCGAAATTTTCCACTGAGGCTGCACGATGTTGGGACCGGACGATTTTTGTAGTTGTAAAGCATTAGAGCTGCGCTTAGTGAGGAGGTATAAGGCGTGGTTTTCATCCACATGTTGAGGCGATCAGTTCCTGGCCAAGGCGAGGCAAGCCGTCACAACCACTAGCAGGCGGCTAGGTTGTTATCAGCCTTGTCTAGAAAGGGACGGAGACTCGGCTGGTCAATCCATAGGACGGGTACCCATTCAATCACTTCGGCAATTTGAAATGGCCGTTGAATGCTTGGCGTGAGATGAGATTTTTATCTTCTTATCGCTTACACTTCGCCTGATGCTGTTAGTTTCACGACTAGGGTGAATGTTGGGTGGAAGTACTGGGATCCACTTAGCCACGCTTGAGTGCGCCATGCATCCTAATTTCGTCCTAACAGCGTTTGGGTAAGGTACCCCTCGTGTCAGCCTTCCTCCAGGGCTTCTTTACCCCTGGTACTCCGAAACCCACTGCTTCGTTCGGGAATCAAGATTCTGGTAAATTGCTGGGCACGTTGCTATTACGTTACCGTTATCTACAGTAATTCGTTTATTTATTCCTTGCTGAATGAGCGGGTGCACTCAAGATTCTCACCAACTTATTGCTCCCATTCTTCTCGTCACCTTCCTGAGTACCACCCACCTGTATTGAACTGGTCGGAGGGGCGAGGCGAAGGATCGTCGTCGGTTCCACTTGACGATGAGAGTGTCACGGCGTCGATTTCCGGGCGGCTGTGAGCTCAACCGGCCGTGAGCCTACACGAGCCTACCCCTCGATTTACTCCAATTCTAACCCAGGCTGCGATGCCCCTCGCAGTTACAAACTTTGAGGTCGATTCAATCTCGGAGTGCAACTGGCCGGGGTATAAATTGCCCGAATGTTGTTAGGACGACGGGTTATTTTCTGAGAGGAAGATAATTTCATTTTACGGCGCCGGACAAATTTTCCCACTCCACGGTTTCAATGTGAGTTGGGAAAATTCAGAATTTTCTGGAAATTTATCTAGTGCGGCTGTGTGGTCTCCTGGAATTTATATGTGGTGAATGTGGAATTTAGGTTCTTTTTAGACCCACCCCATCATCCTAGTTGATCGATGAAATTCTGAAAATGATTGTCAAATTCACAAATTGAACCCTTGAATTACGCCCACTGCAAATTTCTCCGCAAACATTTTCGTAAGTAAATCGTTCATAGACCGAAATATAGCCATGATTTTTAAGTTTTACGGGTGCACGTGGTGAAGCGGTGAGAGGCGCTACTTCCACCTGCACGGTCGAGCGATGAATCGCCGCCGGAGCCAACCAAGCCTTCTATCCCTTCGGGGTTGGTTAAATTGAAGGGGAAGATAAAGACTCTGGCTTGGTATAGCGACTTGTCCCCACAAGTAATTGCATAGGCCAAAAACGCATTCACCATACCCCTACCGTTTTGAGTGGAAGGTCAAATGCGTGACGCGATCTTTGGAACTGATCGAAGCCGACCATTTATCTTTAACTTCTCTTTTGAGTGTTGTCGGAGCCCGCAGGAAAGCGTAGTGGTTAGGAATAATCGATAAACAACCAAAATCACATTATTTCATAAAATCGATAAATAGATAAAAATTGCCTAATTTCAAGGATCGTAGATAGTCTTCAGCAAGAGACTAGCTGTCCAGACTCACTGCGGACAGCTCTGGTCCCTTTCTTCTTGGGTAAATGTGGGGTGAATCTTACCTGTCCCGGTTAAGTTGGAGACATTAGTGGAAATGACTCCAATTGTTCCCACTTTCGTATTTTGTTCTTTGTTCTGGCAATCATTCCGAACAACGCTGGAGTGCCACTCGAGTCACTTTGCATTAACAGACAGCCTACATGTCAATGCGGTGAAAAGGATTCGCTTCGAGTTCGGGGTGGTGAGAGCAACGTCTGCAGGAAGTTCACTGACACCATAAAAGAGAAATATAAATAATAAAAATAATAAAAAGTGGCACCATAAGTCAAAAAAATTTAAAACATCATTTCAGACTTCTACCCCATCCAACATCTTGTCATCTGGTCACCTTTGTTAGGTTGTCGACTGGTCCTGCTTTTGCTTCTCTTCTTTTAATTGTTGCTCAGCTGAATTTTTCGCCTTCACCCGGATCATTTCAATTATATTTTACCAGGCCTGCATTTAGCGGCCTGCAGGCCGCCAAATGAACCAATGAGTAGTAGGAAACATCAATAAAAATTTATAATAACAAAACGAAGAACAAAAAGCAGCAAAAGACGGCGAGGAACTGATGAAGTACGCCACTGGGAGTACGGTAACGGGCAATCGCGGTGGGACGCTAGAGTTGACAAACCGACATCGTGGTTTCGCTTATTTTTTATTAGGATAATAGTTTTCCTTTTCGTTTTTGTTTGTCTTTTGCCTTTCGTCCTTCGTCTTTGTCTCACTCGTTTTTTTAGCAGATAACACATTTATTCGGGTGCCTCCTTCCCAGAGGGACTCGATGTCTCAATGGCGTTCAGCTGATCGCAAAAATGGTGACTCAGACAGGATTCGAACTCGTGTGATCACCGAGACGTTCCCTTATCTATGTTTGTTTTATAGCTCGCGGTCGACCGAACCTTCTACCAAGATCAGGGTTCTTTCTGGGGTCGTTGCTTTGATAATCAATTTCTATTCTTATACTTATTTTTGTAATTTTCGGATGCGGTGTTCTCTGATAGATGACCTATCCAATCGCTTCCTTATTTGGCGCGCACCAAAACAAAAACATGTTCTGGTTCTCCTGTGGTTACCTCTAGGACTTCAATTCGGTGAACATTCTGGCCAGCAGGGAACGATCACTGATTACCACAATTATCGATGAGTGGAGCGCTGTCAATTCACATTATCAGCGAGTGCAGCGCGCGATTGCAGCGCTGAGATTGCAAAAACCCCCGACGGGGAATCCCCGTCCCCCTATCGATGCGGTGATGATGACAGGTGAATCAGACGACTGACGAGCAGGATCAACGGTCGGTTCATCGACTGAGTCTACCCCTATCTTAACCTTGAAGGGTTCAAGAAGCGCTAGATGCCTTCTTCGGCCGTTTGTCTAATAGAATTCTCCAGTCTCTCTGTTTCTGGGCGTATTTGTTTCGGGGTTTTTCTTTTCTTATTGCGTTTTCCTTCACCTCCTCCTCCGGCGGGTGCATGCGCCAATCATCTTCACCCGTTGGGCGCCGGCGACTTCACGCGTTTTTTCCTACTATGGCAGCCACCCCACGGATCTCCTTCTTTGAAGGTTCTCCTTCAAGAAGGATCCCCAGCCGGTTGGTGGCGAGGCTACGTGGCGCGACCCCATGTGGCGGATAGGGGATTAATCGCGGACCAAAAGCCACCTTATACTTGCCGTGAGACGCGGGCGGAATCAGTGTCGAGCAAGCTGATTCTACTGTGCCATACGGTGACACCTCCTCACGGAGGCTAACTGTCTGGCCTAAAAACTCGCATTCGGTAGACACGGAAGTATAAGCGAGGCGGTTCAGGGTCGCCTCTAATAAATAAGCCCTTAGCTCCAGCGGGATAGTCTGGCTAGCTACCCGCCGTATCCAGCCCGTACGGCAGAGCCTGGCAAGCTGCCCGTACGCCCCTCATATGCCGAAAACAGTAACAACAAAGAGCCTCATTCCCCTGACCCCGAAAGAGCCCCCAATACGGCAGCGTTGGGAAGGACGAGTACGGAGAGGCTGCGAAAATCTCAGGGCCTAGACAGGCTGCCAAAAAGAAGAAGGACTAAGATGACGATCTGTACTTACAACGCACGAACGCTTGCATCGGATGCGTCTGTCGAAGACCTGATGATGCAAGCCAGGAAGATCAAGTACAGCGTCATCGGACTGACCGAGACGAGAAGACACCGCCCACTACACGCCGTGTTCGACACTGGAGAAGAACTGTTCCTCGGAACATGCGATAGCAGAGGCGTTGGTGGTGTCGGTGTCCTCGTCAACACGAACTTGGCCATGAACATCGATTCGTTCGAACAACTTACAACCCGAATCGGACGTTTACGGCTGATGCGACGTGGATCAATGCCGGCGTTGACGGTCTTCGTAGTCTATGCACCAACATCGGACTACGACGACGAAGAAGTCGAGGCATTCTACATGGAGTTGGAGAAGCTCTACAAGGAAGATCATACCTTCTACAAGGTCATCGTAGGAGATTTCAACGCGAAGATCGGACCTAGAAGGTCGTCGGAAGAGCTTCATATCGGCGTCCATGGTCTGGAGTGGAACGAACAGGGTGAAAGACTGTCTGAGTTCATCATGTCGACGAACACCATCCATGGTAACTCGCAGTTCCAGAAACCCGCCTCCAGACGATGGACTTGGGAGTCTCCAGGTGGACTGCACCACAACGAAATTGACCACGTTATCGTCAACCGAAGGTTTTGCCTAACCGATGTCGCTGTTGTTCCGAAATTCTTTACGGGATCCGACTACCGTCTCCTCCGTGCAAGCTTCCATCTCACACGGAGGCAAGAAAAAGCCATGAAATTCAAGAAGAGAGGCCCTAAAACACTCGTGAACTGGGACCTCTTCTCCTCGCTGGCTAGCTGCTGGAAAGATTCCGCCGAGGACAACATCGACGAGGAATACAACAGGTTCATTGCTCACATACGTGACTGTGCTCAAGAAGCCGAGAGCCCCAAGAATACCAGGAAACGCCTTTCCCACGGAACTCTCGAGCTGATTCGCCAACGCGGAGTGGCAAGAACCGAAGGCGACTACCTGCGAACGTCCGAACTCGCAAAGTTGTGCAGAGAAGCGATAAAGGAAGACCTTAAAGAGAGAAGAGTAGCTGCGCTAGTTGATGCAGCTGAAGCGGGCAAGAGCATACGCAACGCTCGTCGAGGCTTAATCAACTACAAGACCACGATGACAGCTCTCCTGCGCCCGGATGGAACCCTCACGTCCTCCAGAAGGGCTATGGAGAAGGTCATCCACGACTTCTACTCCGATCTCTTCGATAGCCACGTCCATCTTCCCGAATACCCAATCCCGAACGATGGACACGTCATCCCTGCGGTTCTCCCCTTCCGAGATTCGTCATGCGATTTCAGCGATGAAGAATCGCACGGCTCCCGGTCCCGACAGGATCCGACCCGAACATCTGAAGAACCTGCCGCCAGTCCTCATCAACACCCTGGCAAGGCTCTTCACACGATACCTGTCGGACTGCAAAGTACCAGCAATATGGAAAACTAGCAGGACTGTGTTGCTGTATAAGAAGGGAGATCCGCACGACATCGGCAACTATCGCCCTATCTGCCTGCTGTCTGTAGTCTACAAGTTATTCACACGTGTCATTCTGAACAGGATCGACCGAACGATAGACGAAGAACAGCCGTGCGAGCAAGCCGGGTTTCGAAGAGGGTTCAGCACAATCGATCAGATCCACACCGTGATCAGGCTCATTGAGGTGTCCCGAGAGTACAAGACGCCGTTATGCCTCACATTCATCGATCTCAAGAAGGCCTTCGACTCTGTCGAAACGGAAGCGGTGATTGAGGCTCTGTGCAAACAAGGCGTCTCCACTCAGTACGTCAAGATCCTCAGTGAGCTCTACAAAGGATTCACGACCGTGATCACACCATTCTACAACAACGTTCGCATCAACGTGAAGAGGGGTGTGCGCCAAGGTGATACCATATCACCGAAGCTGTTCAACGCCTCTCTCGAGAACATCATGCGGACACTAGAATGGGACGACATGGGAGTGAAGATCGACGGCCGGCAGTTACACCATCTTCGTTTTGCGGATGATATCGTACTCATAACACCATCTATCACCCAGGCAGAACGCATGCTGGCCGACTTCGATCACGCGTGTGGGAAGATCGGCTTGCAGCTGAACTTGACGAAGACGATGTTCATGAGGAATGGATACGTTTCTGATGCCCCATTTTCGCTCAACGGAACGAACATCTCTGAATGCTCCAGCTATGTGTACTTGGGTCGGGAAGTCAACATGACCAACGACTTGAGTCCAGAGCTGGGCAGGAGGAAACGAGCGGCTTGGGGCGCGTTCAAGAGCGTTGAAGAAGTAGTGAGGAGGACGAAGAACGCCCGACTCCGCGCCCATCTCTTCGACTCTACGGTTCTTCCTGCGTTGACGTACGCTTCAGAATCCTGGGCGTTGCGCAAGCAGGATGAACATGCGATTTGCGTCGCGCAACGAAGTATAGAGAGAAGGATGCTCGGAGTGACTCGCTTCATCCAGGCGAGAGACGGCATACGGAGCTCCGAGCTACGTCGACAGTCGAAGATCAGAGACGCAGTCGCATGGGCCAAGTTGTCGAAGATCAGGTGGGGCGGACACGTAATGCGATTTTACGACGACCGTTGGACAAGAGCCGTTACTGACGGGATTCCACGGGACGTCAGAAGAACACCAGGTCGCCCACCTTTGCGCTGGTCGGACTTCTTCGTCAAATCCCTGAACGACCGATTCGATGCTCTTCGTGTTCCTCGAGCGAGCAGGACCCATTGGTCTACCATGGCACGCGACAGGGACGAATGGAGACGTTACTGGCGCCCGCTCGAGCAAATCGATGATCAACGGGACGACAGGTGATACAGGTGATACAGGTGATGGCAGCCACCACTATTCTATTCGCATTTTTCCCGTGGCTTAGCCATTCGCGCTTGTCGGCTTTTTATGGTATATTTGCCTATTTGATAATTTACCTTTATTATGACGCGCGCGGTGCAGCGACGAGAGCCGCTACTGAAATTAGCACGATCGAGCGATCGATCCCCGTCCGGGTCAACTGAGCATTATACAATGGTAAGATTCGCTGCTGACACCCGCGCGGTCGAGCGATCTATCCTTGTCCGGGCTAACCAAGGTTGCCGTCCCTCCGGGGCCGAGTAAATTGCTACCAGCCTGGTCTGGGAAGGTAGAGACACTCACTTGGTATAGAGCCTGGCCCCACAAGTCATTATATGGGCATTCATCATGTCTCTAGGACAATGAAAGGGAAACGAGTGCATGGCGTGTCCGCAGGATACTGATCACTCATCTTTACTTTCATTTTTTACCTATTCTGCCGAGTTTGGCGCCGGTTACTATAGCGCATGGTAGAGGAAGATGTTGTTCTGATTATAATTTATCTTTGGCATGCCATCCATGAATCAGGGACCAGGACGTCATGGTGTTTTGCCGTATCATTTTTTACCGTATCACTTTTTCTAGAAGGCGATTTCCGGAATGAAATGGCAACCGGTATCTAGGCTCATGTTACAGTTGCTTGTAGGTTCACCATGGTTGTAGGTTTTTACCAGGGTTTAATGGTATGTCGGTGGAACCTGATGACAGGTGATTTGTCGATGTAGGATAATTTGCCGCGGAACCGGATCGAGTAAATGGAAAAGCGCAGTCTGCAACGCTCTCAGCCACTGGAGCGGTCGGTTTTTATTGGCTATGGGTTAACCCGTGGTGCTTCTACCCGGAACATCATTTACCTTAACGAACTTCGAATTTCACGCCCAGCCAGTTCATGCGGAAGTGTCGGTTAATTGGCCCATGGGATTAGATCGCGACCGCAAACAAGGTCTCCGATTTCGTGGACGGCGATGTTTGAAATAAAAGGAGTACTCGCATTTAATCTAGACTAACAAGTCGTATGTGCGGTGTTCAATGGAAGTAGTGGCGTATTCCCGTATGCCGCGTCGTCTGCGTCTCTTTCCCATACTCGGCTAACACTGTGCGGCTTTGCTGCTGACTATGAACAGGCAGCTGCGATGGAGAAGCCCTAAAAAGTCTATGATTTGCTTGCGATTTCTAAAAGGGTAGAAAAGGTAAAGGTAAAGGGGGAAAGGTATGGGTAAACCCGCATTGCTTCTTGGCTATGGGTTTTTGGTGTTGATAAAGACCTAAAGACGCGCCGTGCATTCGTGTTCCTTTCAGAATCGTAGAGTTAGGTGAAGGCGTATTCGGCCTGCTTTTACATTCCCGGACAAGTCTGACACTAATTTACCCGATCCCGGAGGAAAGACTTAGGCAGCCCGGGTTAGGATCGATCGCTCGACCGTGCAGATGTCAGTAGCGGCTCTTGCCACTGCACCACCTGCGCCTTTATAAATATTTTGTGAATATTGATCGTAAAAAGTAGAGTTGTAGTGGTCACTATTACGGGTGACGTTAACAGGTGGCGCTGTCGGACGTCGATTTCCTTCTCCTCGATTCGATGCCGAAAAAAGCTGTCCTTTTCCTCTCCAGGAGTCCAGATGGAGATTCGACCTCTCCTTTCAATTCCCGCTATTTCTCCATCGATCTTCCTATGATGTTCTCGATCCTTTTCTCCTTCTCCTGAATCTTCAGTGCCACCGTGGTGCCTTGGTAAGAGGCGCTGCTGATACCGCACGGTTGAACAATCGATCTTGGTCCGGGCTAATCATACATTCTACCCCTCCTGGGGTCGTGCAAATTGGCACCAGACTTGTCTGGGAAGCTGAAGGTATTGAATTGGTATAGTGGCTGGCGCCCGCAAGTCGTTGTATAAGTCCCCTCCATCACGCCTCTGCGATTCTGAATGGTGAACGAGTGTATGGCGCGTCCTTAGGAGAGTAATCCACGATGGCGAATTTACCTTTACCCTTCACCTAACAATTCGTCACCATTCCCCGACCAACCAGCCGGTGTTTGCAGTATGACGATGACATTTTCCGCTCCGCTGCATTTGGCGGTCAGCGGACGGCGGACTTCCACCATCCAGGGAAGTGGTGAGGGAATCGGCTATTCACTTCGTTCACGCGAGACCCTTGCTTTGCAGATCGTCGGTTGGAGTGTCGTCGTTCGGAAAAGGGAAAAGACGAAGGACGGGGGAGCGAGTCGGTGGGGGAGTTAGGGAATCGATGCGCGGATCGCGGTTAATTGAACACCTACCGACCGACCGACGAGCGACCTTCAGACGCGAAACGGCGCCTCGCGACGGTCGGCCAGTCTACTTCCCACTCCGTCCGTCCGCCTCTTCCACTCTACTTACCTACCCACCCACCTTCACCTACCGATTACCTATCACATGGTTCGATCGTCCGGGTTGTCTCTGATATCCGCTGCCGGTATCGATCGCCGTCTGGACTGTGATCCGATCGATCGGGACAGCGAGTGGTCAATTATGCCGACGGTGCTGAATTCTGATGGATTCTGATGCAGCGTACCGTCCCGTCGTCGTTGTGCTGGCGAAATCGTCGACTTTACGAATGCTTTTGGACGTCCACCTCCTCCTACTGACCCACCATCTAACCTGGGTCATTCCTAAACCTATAGGCAGTTTACTGCAGTTTATATAATACTGCAGGTAGTTCATGTAGGCTTGAATTAGTCCACCAGTGGGAACGTTCCTTGAAAATGTCACCAAGCGACTCTCAAAGGGCCAAGAGATCGTTTAACTACCCATGGGAAATACCCTGAGCAAAATTGGTGAACGGATTTTTTTAAATGGATAGGTGAGTAGACAAATTTTTTAGTAGTCTTTGCTCAACGGCTTTTGTGCCGCCAAATTTTTTTATGTTCAGCGATCTACCTTATAGCCTTTCCTCGTGAGCTGTCATTACTGTCTTGGGTTACCCCCCTAAGAGAGTCTAACTTCCTTTTCTTTCCCTCTCTCGTTGCTTTGATGATACAATAAAAGTTTCGAAAAAATCCTGACTTGGATGGGACTCGAAGTTTGGTTTACACGTTATATTGTTAGGCTCGCTGCGATTCTAACCCATTGCATTGCCGGTCAATCCCTTATAAAATACTATATTCATCATTTTGATTAGTCTGTTTTATTCATCCTTTTTTTATTTGTATCGATTTCTCTTACCTCAAGATGTTGTCTGGTGGAAATATTTAATTTGACGGACTAAAATTTCGACCTTACCGACGTTGAAAAGATGCTTTGGTTTTAGAACGAGACAACGTTCCTGATATTTATTCGATTTCCAATAGGTTTCTCAGATAGTTTCTTCTCTCTGAAGATTGACCACTTCTTGACCATTTCGTTGAAGAAATCCTTCGATACCTTCTTTGGAGTTTTCGTTTTTTAACGACCTATTGCCTTCGTTCGTGTTTTTCATCGGCCATTTCGGCCGTTCACGGAAATTGATGCCACTTTTTGTCAGATTCGTTCTGCCGACTTATTATTTCGCCGGATTGACGTTCTCTTCCGAACGGCGAAGAACAACGAATTCGATTACGAGCCTAAAGAGCCCGCCCGTCGTCTTGGCGTTTCTGGCGTATTCTGTTTGTGCCCGCCGATTTTCGGGACATTTTCAGCCGTTTCAGTCTATCTTAGTACACTAATTTTATGCCTATCGATACAAATATTTATTGCTCATTGATTAGAATCGTGATCATGTGCCTGTGTAAATGCAGAGTAAAACAATATCGCATCAAAGGCATTAGCTAAAACGGCAGAATAGGTAGGTTACGGAGTGCTGTCAAATTAGATTAATTGGTGGCCGCGAAGACTTTCGAAGGGAATTATCGAGACAGTTTTTTTCTGAAATAATTTAATATGAAAATTTAAGGTAAGGTACCTGATGTTGGTTAGTATCCTATGCATATGTACGCCATGCATTCATCTTCCGTTTAGAATCGCAGGGGCATGGTGAACGCGAATTTGAACTATGCAATGGCTTTCTGGAGCCAAACACTCCACGAGTCAGTCTTTACCTTTCTGTACAGGTCTGGTAACAATTTACCCCACTCCGGAGGGGTGTAAGACTTGGCGAGCCCGGGCGCTGATCGATCAGTCGACCATGGGGTGGAAACAGCGCCGCTTACTACTGCACCACAACGCCGATCAGTCATTAGATGCATAAAACAATTTCGAAGTACATAAAAAGTGAAAAGATGAAGTTAGTGAAAACTGCGGATTTTTTTTCATTCTCAATTACCTCAAATCACATTTTCTCTCTCCCATGCTGCTTTTTTTTTGGGGGGGGGACGCAGAGCAGTACGGGTTTATTACTGTAGTTCTGGAGGTTTATTACTGTACTAGCGCCCCATTGAGTATGTAGTTCAGGAATAGGTACAGCCATCTCCTTTTTTCGTGGAGCCCACACTTATTTACCGGTGTCGCTCGTAGCGACACATTGTCCCACTGGACCAGCCACAGTGTCTTTTGTAAACCTAAAAAATCATCGGTTTTTTTTCCAAAGAATGTATTTGTGTATTGGACGAAAAGACTTGTTTTCCAAAGGTTTCGCCCTCTAGAGTTCCGACGAAAAAATTGGAACTATTTGAGCCTTTTTGATCGAATCCCTAGAGTTGCCCATATAGAATTGAATACAATATCCTATATCTATTTGCTCGCTGAAAAATGCAAGTTTCATGTGAATTTTGCGCTTAATTATTTATTTATTCATTTTCTGGAAGCCTGCTGTCCGCCGAAGCGTGACCATAGGACAATATACGTTCTGCGAAGTGCAATAGGGGAACTTTAAATTAAACACTTAATTAACAAAAAAAACGTTGCTGGGCCGAAATCGATAATAGATGCATGTGCCGAATGATAGCGAAGCGACCTGGAACGTATCAATTAATTAGAAAATGTTTCACGAACATATTCTATGGGATGCGCCACGCACTTGATTTCATTCAGAATCGCGTATGAACGCGTTTTAGAACATACTACATACATAGGTACATAATAGTAAATAACATATAACAATAGCACATATAACATATAATAACACAATAATAACATATAGTAACACATATAACATATAATAACACATATAACATATAACAACATAATAAAAACATATAACAATAGTAAAAAGGGGAGATCTTTCAAAGGTCTGGATAAGGGAGAGTGGTGAAGAAAAACGTTACTTCCCATATCATTCAGTTCCAGTGGTAAGGGGCGCTACTGACACTCGCACGGTCAAGCGATCGGTCTTTGCCCGTGAATTGGTACCAGACCTGTCCGGGAAGGTAAAGACGCTGACTGTTATGATGGCTGCCACCTCGACCAATTGTATCGACCAAATACGCATTCACCATGCTTCAACGATTCTAATGAAATGAGAATGCATGGCGCATCCGAAGAAGACTGATCAACTGTAACTACTTTTCCTGCTTTTTTCCTTTCGTAGAAGTCTTTCCTGCCGTGCCACTTCATCGTTAACAAACCCACTCGAGCGTGTCCCAAGTGATTTCTTTCCACTACCGCTATCGGTCTGCTCAGGGCCTATTCTTCTCTTTTGCTCTCTGTTTCTTTCTCTGTGTTTTCTGTCTCTCTTGTTTCTCCCTGTCTTTCTCTCGGTGTCTTTCTTTCTGTTTCTCTCTCTTCTTTCATTCACTAAAGTGTGGCGGCGTCGTATTTTCTGGAGAAGAACACGGCTCATATGAATGTCACCAGCCTGTCTCGCTATAATTGCATGCAATTCTGCTGAAATGTCGTTCTCTGTCGACTACTGCGCTACGAGGTTGTTCAGGGGAACTAGGAAAGTGAGGGACTCCATCCAACTACAGTACCGTCGGTAAATTTCCGCCAAAACGCGATATAAACGATACCAGCCACCCATCGGCCTTTCGGCCGCCGAACGTCTATTTAGAAAATAAACTGAAGAAAACGGAAGAAACATCAGTAAACAGAGGAAAACGAAAGAAACATTCTGAAAAGAAGAAGGAAACCAACTGTTCTAACCTTGGCGGAAGTTGGGAACAGCCAAAAAGCGCAAATACCGACAGAAAATTTATGGACACTGAATAGAGGGAAACGGAGGAAACGTTTTGAAAAGTGTGAGCCGTAGGGATAAAAACACGATATAAAAATAAAAGGATGAAAAGGAAGGGCAGAGAGTGAAAGTAAAGGAAACGTAGGAGATTGATGCAATTTCATCAGCTCCCTTGTCGCTGTTGGTGCATTTGGTGTACGGTAACAGACTATCGCTGCGGAACCCATATGAGCCACTCATGACAAACATTGCTTGGGTTTCGCTTTAATAAGCTAATCTATACAGTAGAATGGAACGTTTTTATTGTTCAGCCACCATAAATCATTTTAGAATTATTTGTATCGAACGAAAAGCTTACGAAACTCGCAGTGCAACACTTCACGGAAAGTAGCCATAGTTCGAATTTTACTTCCGCCCATTTCTGAACGTAAACTTTTGTCAGGCTTGTTGTTTTTTTAAATGATTGTCTCGGTTTTCTCTCTTCAGGTATGGTATTCTTTTTTTAATGTTACATAGTAACGTAAATCTTGCGACATAAATCTTAAGTGGAACTTAATTAGACATATTCACTGGATGTAATTAGCCTAACGACGTTGACCTTGTGTGGTCGTCGCTTGATGAGGTCAAGAAACACACACATGAAGAGTAAAAATTTCAGAATTTCACTACACTTTTTTTTAACCGTTGGATAGATCATGCGCTTCTGATTATGGTCATGTAATTTTTATCCAGTGAAAATAATTCTAAAGTGATTAATGGCGGGTAAACGGTAGAAACGATGTGTATCGTTTATATTTTGGCGGAAATTTACCGGCGGAACTGTTGTGCCAAGAGGCGCTACTTCCACCCGCACTGACGAGGGAGGATCGATCCTCGTCTAGGCTATGAAAACCCTCAATACCTCAGGGGTCGGTTAAATTTTCAACCAGACCTGTCTGGAACAGTAAAAACACTGACTTCGTATAGCGGCTGGCCCCCGCAAGCCATTCTATGGGTCAAATAGCGCTCACCATCCGCACTCTCTACGATTCTTAATGGAGATCGAAAGCATGGCTCACTTTTACCTTTACTCCACACCTCTCGGCTTTTATAGTGCCTTATCTCATTCTCTTGAAAGCAACGATGGGTTTTCGAAAACTGAGCACCCTAACCCGGAAGTCGCGTCTCGCCTTATCAGAGCGTTGTCATCTGTTGCTAAGCTGCTTTGGGTTCGACTTTACCCAGCGCTTCTGATGACGTTGACGACATTTACATCTACCTGATCAGGCAAACGTTTCCTTCACGATTCAGTTGAACGAAGATGCTCAACACCTATCGATTCTGTTTGATTCTTCTAGTATTTTTTTTTCACTGGTATCTGCTGGTGAACTTCGCCGAGCATCGGCGCGTCCCGGTGGGCGGTCCGTGTTCGATTCCGACGACGAGGATGGCGCACTTTCGCTAGAAATTCTCAATTCACATGCGAAATTCTTCTTCGGGCATATAGATGAATGATTAAAGAGTGCTGTGGAATTGATTGCCGTCGCCGTTGTCGTCGTCGTCGACATTCGCTCTGAGCGTGTCTACTTTTCATCAGGTTTCACCGCCTTCGAAGAAATTGCCTCAGGCGAAAACCTTTAATTTGACTTGTCGCCTTTCCACCGAGTTCAATTCATCTCCTCTTTTCTTATAATTTTTCGAAGATCTAAAATTGAAATTTTTACGCCAGACGGGTTGCGAATCACTCTTTGCGATGGTATGGCTTCCTTCTTGATTGTACAAAATTTTCGTTCATTTCTCGCGTATTACCATAATTCTCTCGATATGATGTTCTAACTTAGCGGACTTGTGAGGCATTCAATGCATTCTACCAATACATTCGTCAATCGGTAATTTTTTGAAAACCGCCACTTTTTATGAAAAAATGTGGGAAGACAACGGTCATCATGGAGTTTCTATTTACTCCATCATCAGGTATTAGAAACTAGAACTCTGCAGCTGAAATTCGATCACCAATTTTTTTTTGACACTGGGATAAGTGGACTTGTCTCCAGTTAGAGAAAAAGGAAAAAAGTCAAAATCGCACCTGTTCGAATGATTTAAACTTCGACTATGTCTGATATTTGTTGGAAAGTTATCATATCACTGTTCGAAGAGAAGTGAATCCGTGGGAACTCTCATGAAATCCAACAAAAAAAAAGAATTGTGACTCGACTTTGAGCGAAAATTCCTCCCTATATGTGATTCATTCTTCATATTGTAACTGTATCATTTTAAACTGCTACTTGTTTCATAAAGTTCACATTATACAATGGTAAGATTCGCTGCTGACACCCGCGCGGTCGAGCGATCTATCCTTGTCCAGGCTAACCAATGTTTCCGTCCCTCCGGGGTCGAGTAAATTGGTATCAGACTTGTCTCAGAAGGTGAAGACACTGACTTGGCTGGCCACCACAAGTCATAGTATAGGTCAAGTAGCTCTACGATTATGAATGGAAGACGAATGCGTGGCGCATCCTCAGCTGATTGATCAACACTGACTGTTTTACCTTTACCTGTCCGATTTATTCAGTGTTTTCGATTTTCTAGCAACTTTTCTGCTCGTTCTATGTTCGGCGTGACCTTGCTCCTACCGTCGGCTCGAGAGATTTCCAGTCGTTCGCTCTCAACTTTTCGAGTATTCTTCTTACCTGTGCGGGCGCGCTCCATCCACTAATGGGTTCATTTCAGACGGTTCTGATCGCGTTTTATGGCCACACGATGACCGGCGAGAACGGCGTCCCCGAGAATTCCGAGGACGAGTCGGCCGTTGACGATGCCGGCAAACTGCCGATCGGCACCAGCGAACTCGAGCAGGAGATCAGGGAGTTGGAGAAGTTGTTGCGAATCGAACGTGAAGAGCGACGACGAATCCAAAGTGAAGCGCAGGTTGGTCGTTTTTTCGATTCGGCTCGGTCGTTTCTATGGAACTTACCCTACAAAAGAGGCGCGCGTGGTACAGTGGTAAGAAGCGTTACTGACACCCACACGGTCGAGCCATCGATCTCCGCTCAGGCTAGCCAAGCCTTCCATCATTTTGGAGACGGGTAAATTGGTACCAGACCAATCTGGGAAAGTAAGTGCCCTGATCCGGTATAGTGGCTCGCCTCCGCAAGTCATTGTCCAAGCCAAATACGCATTCACAATGCCTCTACGATACTAAATAGAAGACGAATGCACGGCGCGTACTTAGGTGACTGATCAACGCCGACCCATACCCTACAAAACGCAAAAGTTTGGAGTGCGTTCATAGTTGGCAGCAGGGCAGCGCAGCAACAGCACGCAGCAATTTCGGAACTAAGGTAGAGACGCAGAGGACGCGGTAAAGCGGTAAGTGCCAGAAATGGGGTTTCCTGCAGAAATTGTACACTCCGGCGTTTTGTTTTTTGAAATTTGTTTCAAATTCAAAACTAGAAAAGCAATGCGCATCTCGAGGTCGGAAGCTACTGGGCCAGCATGGAGGGGGATATGGTTTCAAAGCGGATCGGGAAGCAATTTAGGTGAAAATTGGTGAGCGGACAGAGGTGGAAGAGGGATAAGGAAATGTAGGGATGGGCACGGTAGAGGAAGGAGTAGTTTTGTACTTTTGGAATCTGGGAAGGACGAGGATAAGGACGATCATTCACAGCAACATTTTGCATCGGAGTCGATTTGCCGATTTGGAAAGATTATCTGAGATAGTGTGTGAGTTACGGTGCTCTCAGAGTTTATTCTTTAGTGCGGCTTTTCAGAGGGGTTTTGAATTTCGTCGCAGTAGTTATTTACGATTTTGTATATCTTTCTTCCTCCTTTTTTATGATCTCTCCTTTTTTTGCACACAAATTGTCAGGAAGTCAACTATTTTGTTAGCCTTTCCCTGTTGTCCGATAGGTTTCTGGTTCGATGCAAGGGAGGTAACCTTTGGACTTCGTTTGCGCCCACAAAGACATAAATGCGCCCCGTGTTTCATACGCTTCACGGCGTTTTTGATGATCGAATTTGTTAGTTATGCGCGGTTTTCCAATGTGACGACATTTCGGGGTAAATCGGTCCTGAACCGAGAAAGTTCGTCAAGGTTAAATCTGAGGGCAAAGATTCCATCCGATGAGATTCGGCCCGAACAGTTGTCGTGGAAAAGATAAAGGTAAGGTAAAAGTGTCGGCATTGATCAGTTCTCTGAGGACACGCCACCCATTCGTGTTCCATTCGGAATTGTAGAGACATGGTGAATGCGTATTTGGCTTATACAGTGACTTGCGAGGGCCAGCCGCTAAACCATGTCAGTGTCTTTACCTTCCCAAGCGAGTCACGAACCAATTTATCCGACCCAGGATGGGTGAAAGGCTTGGTTAGTTTAGGCCGGGATCGGTCATTCGACCGGGCAGGTGTTAGTAGCGCCTGTCACCATTGCACCACGTGTTGTCGTGAAATACTAGAAAATGTCTTCAAAGCAGTCGCATCAGTAAAACGTCTTGCGGGTAGCCTCGCAAGTCATTGTATTCACTGGGCCTCTTTCTGAATGGAACAAGAGTGCATGGCGCGCTGCCCGGGTGCTTGCAGTGGGCACCACTTTTGGCCTGGATTCACGACGGTGTCAACGCTGTATACCTCGAAATATACCCCGAACGGCGCGCAAACCGGTATTCGTGAACGCGCGCTGCGGCGTAGACGGGGTTCAGGAGGGGTCTCCGAGACCTCGCGATGATGCAGGGTTCCGGAGACCTCGACGCGATACCTTTGTCTACGTACCCTAAATTTCCCGTTTTAATCGTAGTCTCTCATCGGCTCTGCCGTCTGGTTCTGGCCGAACCGCAACGCAGGAGCATATCTTCTAGCTGCGCCGCAGTTCTAAGCTAGAGCCAGACGGCAGAGTCGATAAGATGCCCGTAATGAGTGCGATTGCGGCAGTTGCGCCATAAGCCGTCGACGTCTCCGAAACCCCGTTCTTCGCGAATGAGAAATGGCCGTGGATTCGCGATATCGACCGGGTATATCGTTAACGAAGTATCGGAGACCGCTCGTTCCGTTCGTGAATCCGGGCCCTGAATGAATTTTTTTTAGGATGAAATGGAACGCGAGCTGCGTTCGGTCGAGGAGCGCTGGATGGAACGGACGAGGACAACGATTCGCGAACGGGACTCGCTCCTGCAGAAGTTGCAGCAGCTCGAGGAGCAAGTCGACTCGCTGCGAGCCGATTTGAACAGGTCCGCGTCCTCTGCGTCCCTGTCCTATATTAATCCGTTACTCTGCAGCTTTGCGCTGCAGACTATAAGTACTCCATTGCACCACACTGCATTGCAGAGCCGTAGCGTACCGTTTGGAAGTCGAAGAGTCACGAAATCGTATGAAGAATCAGTTGGAGAGCGTTCAGCGAGATTACGAAGAAACGATGGCAGAGAGAAGCAGCGTCTTGGAGGAGAACAGCCGGATGGGTGAAGAACGCGACCGACTCAAACAGACCGTTCATGCACTGTCACGGACCCTGAACGAGCTCAGAGGCAGAGTGGTGGGTGTAGAACGCCTAAGAAGTTGTCATTCCCCGAATTTATCATCTTTGAAATCCACTGGGTAAATATTTCAGCAAAACGAGGACGACTTCCAAAACGTCTCTAACCGATTGGAACATACCCGGCGGTTATTGCACCGTGAGTTAGTTCAGATCGTTTGCTATTCTGTTGCATATTTTCGTCATGTAATTAAAGTGTTGGGGGTGGTTCAGTGGTTGTAGATGAGCAGCAGAGCAGACGAGAGGTAAACCGTTTATTGCGGTCTAAGGTAACAAGAGTGAGTACAATAGGTGAGGCTCACCCTGACCCCATGAGGGGCGGGGTGAGGGTGACGTGGGGGTCGTCGTATCGACGACACTGCGGCCAGCGAGGGATACAAATCAGAGACAATTTCACTGCATAATTACTATATGACAATCAACAGTATCACATCCGTGTTTTGCGTTATGGGTGGCTTTGCGCCTGACCCCGGCTTGTTGACGTGAAGTGTGAGGTGCCATGGCGGCTGATCCCACCAAAATGTTGGGGTGGTTCAGTGTATTTAGTCGTAGAATGCGAGACACAGTAGAGTCGACCGTTTCTTCCGGTAGTTCAGTGCGAGAGTGCGCCCCCTCACTCAGGCCCACGCCTCCTGGGTTCGGGGGCGCGGCGGGGTCATCGACTTGTCGATGACATAAAGAATATATGTATAGTAGGTTAGCTTTCCAAATATTTCCTACTATATATTTCATATTAATGTGAAACTTTATTTTTATTATCGCGTTATTGTAGACTTCTGATATGTATAGACTTATGGTAGCTGCTTGGGGCATCGCGGTGCCCGGGACAATATTCATTCTTTATAGAACCAGAAGATAGTAAAGGATGTCATCATTATAACCCAATCACTTCGAATCATCGCAAAGGAAGTTGACATTATGAATAAAATCAGAGTATTTACTACATTTTCTAGTGTTTTTTCACTATAAATAATGGTTTTTTTAATGGAAAAACCGATGTTACTGTTGCAGTGCGAAAGCCAATTTTACTGATAACTTTAAAGTTGAAGTGATCTGTTTAATTGTACAGATTAGAAATAGTTTTTATTGCCGTTAATATAATATGAATGGAGTAATTCAAAAAATTAGTAAAGCAATTATTAATATGAAATTGTATTGTAAGATTATTGGAACAACATTGACACGTCATAATAATATCGTTGGTAACACCTTATAGGAAACCAAACGAAAGTCCGCCATATAGCAAATAATTTTGAAGTTGAAAATTATTTTCAAGCTTCAGCAGCATTACAATGTTTCGTATTTAAATTTTGGCTATTTGTTTTTTTTCTGACGGAACGTTAGGCCAACAAAATGATATTTTTCAGTGAACATGGAAGAAACGGCGAGCGCAAACGAAAAACGGACTGAAGCACTGGAGAAGCTGGAAAAGCTGAGAATCGAGTGCGCCAGAATGGCGCACGAGCGCGACGCCGCTCTGAGGGACGCCCGAGCCGCCGATGTCGAACGGGACGAGGCGCTGCATCGCCTGAGGGAGATCGAGTGCGAGAAGGAACCGATCACCGACATATGGAACACACACACCATCGAAGTGGCATTGGTAGGTGCTTGCGATGTTTTTCATTCAGCTCTTTGACTCTTCCATCTACGCGGGTAATCAATTTGCTGCTCTCCTGAAACATTCCAATCTTTTACAGTGATTCCCAAGGAAAAAAAGGATATAAAGAAATCAAGAATATGTAAAATTGAATACAACAACCTATCTAATGACAAGGGCCCAGATTCATGAACGGACGAGCGGTCTCTGAAAACCCGTCGGCGGTAAACCCGTTCTATACCGTCGAGGTCTCCCAAACCCTGCCTCATCGCGAAGTGTTACAGACCCGCGATAAACCCCTGCGCGCGTTCACGTATCTCGGTTTGCTCGCTGTTCGGGGTATATATTTGGGTTTATCGGGGGATTACCAATAATGAATCTGGGCCAAGATGTAGAACTACATCACCGATCAAAATGATATGTCCCATTACATTGTTGAATACAAAAAGTCGAAGCTAAGAGGAATCCCCGTTCAGTTGGTAGTATTAGTAAATTTACTGGAAAATATAATACATTGATCTTTGCACCTGCTGAAAAATCTGGGATTTTTAAAAAAATTTTGAATGCATTTTTATATGCATTTTCACACGACTAAATCTCACGAACCGCTGCACATGAGATCAATCCAATGTGATATTTTGGTAGAAGACATCAGATTGCCAACAAACTGTAGTTTTTCTCGATCGAAAATTTTTATGTTCAAGAAATGGTGAAATTTTGAGGTCTACCTTCAAATGAAAATCTCTCAGTAGATGGTTGACGAAGTTGCACCAAACTGGAGGCTTTATAGAATGTTTTTTCTTTTTAGTGCATGTTGAAGTTTTACACTGCGCTCACAATTTTCGAGAAAACGGCTCGTAAAGTTGTGCATATATAAGCTGCCATATTCAAATAATCTGAGGAGGAATTCACTTGAATTCTTTCCACTCCGTAGAAACTTTCCAACCTTTCAACAGTGAGTTTGAAAGAAAACGATTGCGGAAAAATTTCATTTAATCTGCACATGTTAAAAAGGCCCCCTCCCCTAGCAGTGCAGTGAATGGTGACGGCAAGCATTCAACATTGGGAACGAATTGAGCAACTTGAATCGTGAACGACGCAACGGAATGCAAAATCGGGATTTGTTCGGATATTAGCAACAGAGCGCACTTTTCAGCCGTACCCGAAACCGAACCTGGGCATTGTGCTGAGCGGTGGCCGAACTGATGATCGTTGTCTGATTCCGGCACCCGTCTACGTCAAAGACGTCCTCATCGGCTCGCCATTGGAGAACATGCTCAGGTGTGCCTACTGAGGGATTTTTATACAATTTTTTCTCTATTTCTAATTGATCCAGGCGACTCGATCACATTCTAATGGTGAACGATATCGACGTTATGGAAATGGATCAACGCAGCGTTATCGACATCCTCAAGAACAGTCATCACCTGAAGATGTTGATTCGGCGACGGGCGAACGCCTCCAGCATCCACGAAGTCACCTTTAACTCGAACCACGGTTAGTGCAACGGTCTTTACCCTAACCCCCTCACCCTAACTGCCAGCCTACTCTCTGGCTTGAAATATTGCTTTTTTGAGGTTTTGCTATCGAGCGCACTTTTCGGAGAGAACGCCGTTTTCTAAAAACAGGCAAAACAGGCAAATTGTCGTTTAGAGTGGGTACGGCAAAAGTCGCGGATGAATTCCATTTCCCGAAATTTTCCGTGTTGCTATGGGTGCTGAGGGTTAGACCATTCATGAATCACAAACTCCAAAAACAAAAACTGTCCCGAAGGCTGACCTTAGCGTAGCAGCCTCAGTTCAGAGTCAATTTGAAGTTTGTTGATATTCAGCTTGTTGGATTCCGTAGTTTAGCGATATCAAAAATCAAATCACCTATCCATCCATTTTGAAGTTCTTTCTCGTTCGGGACCCGATCGTGGACGAGTTACCTTTTGAACCGTTGGCTAAAAAATATACGGAACCGGCGGGACATTGTGTACGATATATGGTAGAATAGAATAATGATCCGATTGGGTGATGGTGGTGCTGTCCATCATAATGGGGAATTCGTCCATCATAGGGGTCCCGCTGATGGACGAGTTAGCCGTTGCTGCGTCTACTTTCGACCAAGGCCCGGATTCATGAACGCAAGGAGCGGTCTCCGATACCTCGCCGACGCTATACCCACTCGATACCATTTCGCATTGAAGAGCGGGGTTTCAGAGACCTCGACGGCTCATGACGCAACTACCGCAATAGCACTCACTGCGGGCATGATCTAGCTTAGAACCGCGGCGCAGCTAGAGGAGCTGCTCCTGCGTTGCGGTTCGGCCAGAACCAGACGGCAGAGTCGATGGGAGATTGCGTTCAACATGGGTAGTTTGGGATAAGTAGACAAAGGTCTCGCATCAAGATCTTCGAAACCCTGCCTCATCCCGAGATGTCGGAGACCCCTCCTAAACCCCCGTCTAAACCGCGACGCGCGTTCACCAATATCGGTTTGTGTGCCGTTTGGGGTATATTTCGGGGTATATAGCGCCGATATACGTCGTGAATCCGGGCCCAGAAAATGTTCGAAACTAGTAAGACCCGGTAGACGTGGTGTGGGAGATAGAAGTCGGTTTAAAGCGGCAAATGTGGCCCTGTGGAGGATGTTCTCCTTGTCCTGAGCCAAACTTTTCGTGGCCTATGGGAAAATTCTGAAAGCGTAAGTTTCAGACGTAGGAATCGAACTCGGCAACGGTGTGTTCGTGAACGCCGTGGAGAACGGAGGTCTGGCGAATCGGGCAGGTGTGGAACCAGGTCATCGCATCGTCCATGTGAACAACGTCCCGGTTTATGACGCCAAACACGCCGAACAACTGATCAGATGTAAGTGAAACCCTGAGGCTCTCTCGCAATTTCGCCGCGCGATAAAATTGCAAAATCGAAGCGCAATCAATAATTAACGTCATCGATCGAATTTGCTCCTTCGCGTCGGTGGCGCAGTCCGGTGGCGCCGCGTCTAAGCAAAAAAAAATTAGGCATATAATCACATAGGGAAGAAATTAAACGAAAAAAGTGAATTTCGTGGAAATGTCCTTTAATAAGAAATAGCAGCCTTCTAAGAAAACCCAAACGAACAGTATGTTTGCCTATATGAGGCGCCACCGGACTGCGCCACTAATGCAAAGGAGCACATTCGATCAAGGACGTTAAGTATTGATTGCGCTTCAATTTTGCATTTTCACCACCCGACGTCTAAACGAGCCCTGAGGCTGCGTCCATAGTTCTGTCGCGGAACGACGCGATGCGGCATGCGCGACTGAACCATAAACGATCCTTGTTTCTTAGGCGGCAACGGACAGGTGGTCGTCGGACTGTTGGACGGCAAGAAACGTCCCGATCCGTACTCCAAGGATCAACCGTCCAAGCAGAAGGTCACACTCTTCGCCAAGGTGCTGTTGCTGATTTTTTAATTTTTAACAAATGTTAATGTCAATTATTTGTAGATTTTCGGCCGGCAGACTGGCGAGAAACCACGAGTGGTGGCCAAGGCCAATATTGGCAGCACCGCAGGCGAGCCGGCGTTTTTACGTCAGGGATCTCTGCGGATCCCGTCCCAACAGCACGTCTCGCCGGAACTCGTCCGATACGGGTCCCTGAGGTGGGCGGGGTTTGTCGTTATACGTGAATGTTCATACCCAGGGCATAGACGCAGAGGGAGCGTCAGCCATCCGACTTAGTCTGGATTTTCGGATTTTTTATTTTTCTATCTACTATTTACTTTTTAATTTTTCTATTTACAGCCTCTGCTTAGCTCTTGTCCGTAACTAAAAATTGCAGAGCACCACAAGGAAGCGCCGAACATGCTAAAATCGTCGAGCAGCTGGACCATTTTCTGAACAAAAACCACAGCTTGTGAGTTATTTATTTACTTATTTATTTCTTAATCATGTTATCCTCCTCCTATCTCTTCTGTTCCTAGCATTTTTGTATTTTAGCTGTCATTGATCGCACTCTAGTGTAACGAAAGTTTGACAAAATGTAAGGAAAGGACTGTTGGGACCATTATTATTTCGTTTTTCCTTTGTTTGTTTTGGATAATTTCAGAAACAGATGAATAAATAAGATCATCTACATGTTTTAACTCTCATATTTCTAGCTTTTTTGAGAGAACAATTTTTCTTGAAGAAGTGTTCATTCGACAAGTACACTCCCAAAAAATCATTCCACCATCGGCGGCTTGTAGATGTCGTTTAATCCTTCTTCTCTTCCTTCTTTTCATCTTTCTTCTAGTCTTTCTCCTCGTCTTATCTTGTATTTTTGTTTTATCTTGAATTTCTTTTCTTTTACTCATGTTATTTTTCTTATCTTCTAGATGAAATTCGGCCATTTCAGGCGCTCTTCGGTGATTTGCGAGGCTACCGGCAGCACCTGGCCGAAGTCCGTTCCGATGGCCGAAGATCAGACGGCGGCGCCTCCACGTCGTCGACTTCATCGACCATCCGTCTTCCCGGTATTCGCTCAGCAGAACCATCACACCGGCCATGGGACCCACGGAGGGACACACGGCGGGACCCACGGAAACTCGAGGCAAGTTCAATGAACTAATCTGTATAAATTGTATAATTCTGTGTAGTTTACACAAAAAATTATGAGTGTGGCTCTCCATTACCTCCTCATCCTTATTATAATAGTAACGGATGTTCTGTATCGACTTTCCTATGAATTGTTCCTTTCTTTAGTTTTTATTTTTCTCAAGTTTTTATTTATTAATATGTTGAAGATGTCGCCCGGGACCATTCGTGTGATAAATCACACTCTCATTAATTAGTAAAAGTAAAAAAATGCGTTAGGCACATTAAGTAATTTGTTCACAATTCATTGTGAATTCATAGTTTTTTATGGTTTCCAATGTAGCGTCCAGTGTAACTTGTGACTGTTTTGTGACTGTTTGTTAGTTCGCTGCTCGGACCATATCGATCATAGTCATTTGACGGATGAGCCCCTTATCATCAGATTTTAATCCAACGTTCTCGCTCTGATAGTAGGCGTTGCTGGGTGTTTCCCAGGGTAGGATTGGCAGAGAAGAGTATACTGCAACAACCAGATCCTTTTGAAAAGCTGTTTTTGTGGGTTAACGGTGTAATCTTTCTCTCTATCCGACCCAATGGCGCAATGGTAAGAGGCGCTACTGACACGAACATGGTCGCGCGATCGACCTTTCGCCCGGACTAACCAAGACTCCCATCCCTACGGGGCCGCGTAAATTGTTACCAGACTTGCCTGTGAATACAAAATCACTATTTAGAATAACGACTGGTCCTTGCAAGTCATTGTTGAGGCCGAGTACGCATTCACGATATTAGGCTGTCGCAAAATTAATTTCGGAAATGGACCGCTCAGTTCAAACTGCGATAATTCTGCTTAAGCGCAACATTATTAATCAGAGTAAAAAACCTTAGCATCTACACATCTCTAACAGCGAAGCTGTAATAAATTCAAACCTTTAGAGAAGAAACTTGGATCACGGGAATAAACGAAAGCAAGAAAGGCATTTTCAACATCGGTCAAATCAGCGAATTTTTTCTGACGCAAATAAGAATCAAATGCTTGTAAAAAGTGATAGTCTGTTGGCGAAAGGTAAGGAGAATAAGTAGGATGAGACAGAACTTCAATACCTAACTGGGTCAATTTTTACCGGGTGATGTTCGCGGTGAGTGCACTTGCGTTGTCCTGCAATAGTATCGCACCGCTTCTGTTCGCTAGTGCCGTTCACAATTTTTGCAATTTCGGGTACATTTCGTCTAAATCAGAATACTTTGACTCTGCTGTGACTGAACCACCAGGTGGTATGAAGCTATGGTGGATAGCTCCTTCACTACACCACCACAAAGTAATCACAATCTTTTTAGGATGAAGTTTTGGTTTAGGAAAAGGTTTTGGTGGAGCACCCTTATCAACCCAAGCAAATCCCCGCTTACTATTATTATAAGGAACCCATTCTTCATCTACAGTTATGATTCGGTTGACAAACAGTTCATTTTTATAACGAATTAGGAGATTCGAACAGATGTCAAAACGCGTGAGACGCTGCACATCGGTCAATTCATAAGGAATCCATTTTGACATCATCTTCACCTTGCCGATTAGTTCCTAATGTCTTGCGACTGTAGTGTGATGCACACCCAGATCTTCTGCTAGCTTACGAGTATTAGTCTCTAGATTTGCTACAACAGCTTTTTTCGAATCCTCTTCAACTAAGGACCACTTGCGACCACGACCAGCCTTTCTTTCAAGATCAAAATCGCCAGAAGCAAATTTTCTAAACCAGAGTTGCACTGTCCGTTCGCAAGGACAATCTCTCCAGAAAGCCCTGCTAAGGTTACGTGCCGCGTCTGCAGCGGGATGCACCAATTTATGTCCATAAAGCATGAGCACTCGAAAGTCGCATCGGTTCATGTTCGAATGAAGCCCTGGAAAAAATCGACTGCACAAACTAGAGAGACAGTAATATACGCTTTTGATAGAGCGGATAATCTCCTACCTGACAGTATGCTTGGCTGTCCTTGAGACGAGATAATACGGCGCAAAAAGTTTTCTTCTGAACACACTCAGAAAACGAAATTAATTTTGCGACAGCCTAATACCTCTACGATTCTCAGTGCAAGACGACTGCATGGCGCATCCTGACGAATTGACACTTACTGCTTTATTTATAGGTTTACTAGCAAACTAGGCTGTAGAACTAAATAAAGCCTGATCGTGTTCGAGTAATTTTCTAATCCCTACCGAAAACCCAGAGCATGGCGCACTCCCGATGAGCTTGTGTATGTTAAGAATTTTTCAATGTTTCATATTTAGACTCGTCCGTCAACCGTCGGAGATGTCGTCCACAAGATGTGGTTGTTCGTCGCCGTCGTCAGCGTGGTCACCTCGGTCTAATCGCGACTCTTACCCATCGGACGGCCGTTTACCCGAGGCCCGAATGATCAAGTCACCGGCGCCCACCACCGCCTCGTTTGCCCATGCGCATCGGGTATCCGCCTACAGGTAACGCTAACACAGTTATCTACTCATAGACAACAGGCCACGCCCATGCAGCTTGCCAGACAGGTGTCTATAGCCTTATTTGTAGCACAGTGAGCTGGTCACTTCGAGCTATCCAAATGCCTATCTCATGAACCAAGCCACCTGTCTAGCTAGCTGCATGGGCGTGGCTTTGGGTAACTCTGACATCAATAAAATCGCCAATTTTCAAAAAAAAATTTCCGTAGAAAATAGTAAATTCGGATTCTACTCGTCGAGGCGGTTCGAACGGTGGGTGATGGAGCTGATGAGGAACGGTATTTGATAGGACAGATGCTGCTTAATCCGGCCTGATATTGCCGCGAATGTGCATTTTTTTGGAAATTGGCGATGTAAAATCGTCAAATGTAAAAAAATGTAAAAATAAAATCAAAATGAAAATAGTTAATTCAGGCTTGATGCTCAGCAAAACTTCCCAATTTCAGCCCAGCCCTCCCTCAACCGCCACCATATCCCGGACCACGAGAGGGATCGATCTCGTCGCTGATTTCCTCCACCAACTCCATTCCACACCCGAGCACCAGTTCCGTACACATCTCGTACCATAATCATGCGAACAATTGTATGTAAAGCTTCGTTTTTAGTGACAAATGTCGGTGGACGAGCTTACCCTTACCCTTACCCTGCTTTTCAGCTCCGTCCGGGACATTATTGTCGGAAACGTCCGACAAAGTGCGGCGAGTTTGCCTCAGCAAAGAGGGTAACGAGTTCGGCCTCGGCTTAGAGAATTCGAATGGCGGCGTGGTGATATCGAACGTGCCCGGACGAGCGAATGGACTGGTCAGGCGGGGAGATCGACTTCTTGATGTGAGTCTTCATTCAATGCTTAGTTCAGTGACAAGGAGCGCCACTTCCACCCATATTGTCGAGCGATTGATCCTCGCCCGGGCTAACCATAGCTTACGTCCTACTGAGGCCGTCTTCCATTCAGAACAGTGGGGCCAGACTGTCTGCGAAGGTGATAACCTACAGTATCGGACGTGTCTTTTGGTCAAAAGCCGAAAAAGCCGGCTAAAACCGCTCCAAAGCGGCTTTTTTGAATAACTTCGTTGAAACTCAATAATTTGTAAAAAATATACATATATTTGAGCTCAGCAGCTCAAGCTCTATCGAAACGTAGATAAAACATACCTGAAATTCTTTTAATTAGCCGAATATGGCGATTTTCGCGGAGCGATGTCGCGTTGCCGCGGACGAGTTTCCCATTCAACGGTGTTCACGCTATCCCAGCAACGATCTTCCAAATTCGAACTCCCGTATCCTAGTTCCCAAGCAATTTTCTAGGGGCTGCTCTTCTGCGTTGAATAAAGTAGCCACCCTAGGATAGTATGCTATAGGTAACCATCCCCAGATTGTCCTGGCTTCTTCCAAAAACTCGGCCAAAGTAGGCACGTGAGGTTACTTTGTTCAGTTGTAACTTTGTTGAAACTGAATAATTTGTAAAAATATACACATATTTGACCTCAACAGCTCGAGCTCTACCGTGTGGTGCATAAACTACTGACACCTGAAAATTTTCCAAAATATCGATTTTTGCATATATTGCTATGTTCAGGGCAGAATATGCCCAATTTTTTTGTAGACATACGCAGTTTTCGCTTTTATACTACGCGGTTGTGGGTTAAAAGTGCGGATTGTTAAGAAAATGCTCCTCAAATGTTCCCGCTTTTCTGAAAATTGAAGCTGAAAAATGGAATTTTCAATTTTTACAATTTTAAAAAGTGGTTAAAAAGCTTCAAATTCATCCTTGGATGGTGCGTTAGGTATCAAATTAACGGAAATGATGCGCTGAGTACAAATCTGTCAAGAATTTTCATCCATCGATTGCACCGTATACATCGATTTCCTCGTCGTTGACAGGTCAGCCAGAGAGTGCGTCCTCCGACGTCCCGCCCCTCGCCCCTCCTCCTGGTGACGTCATCGCTGAAAAACATCCGCAAGACCTATGAATTCATGAAAACTAATCCGGTTGAAATCTACATCGTTCGATAGAACTAACTGAGTACATTAAAATGTAGAAATGACAGTTCAAAAGAGCACCAACGAAAGGAGAGAATCGCTGTTAAACGTTTCAGCGAAAAATTTGGCTCGGGGCCAACAGCTTATAAAAAGTTACGGAAGCTCTCTGAGCCTGCCGTATCATATGCTTCTCAAAGTGGACTAGGTCTCCTAGAGGTTCCTTGAATGTGCTAGTATGATCTCGTTTAGCCTTTGAGCTACAGCCCGCCAAAGTTGGAGGAAATTACGTGCGTTTTGTGAAATTGCATGGATCACCATGTTCAGGCCAGAATATCTGCCAAATTTTTCGAACTGAGACGCTGCTTTTTCTATTGTGCTGCTTAGTTAGTGACATAAAATGTTGAAAGTGAAACAAATCCTTCTGTACCAATCGCATTTTCTTGAAAAGCGAAGTTAAAAATGAAATTTTTCATTTTGTGAAAATATTCGAAAAGCTTCAAAATTTCCTCGAGAATGGTGTGTTAGGTATCAAACGAACGGAAATGATGCAGTGTATTCAAATTTGACAAAAAAAACTTTAAAAATGTTGTCAAAGGACCGCCCACAGGGTTAGGAGCGTTCAAAAGCGCCTTTTTTGAATTACTTTGTTGAAACTCAATTATTTGTAAAAATATACATATATTTGACCTCTTTTTGTTGAAAGTTCTTTTTTTGTCAAATTTGAATACACTGCATCATTTCCGTTCGTTTGATACCTAACACACCATTCTCGAGGAAATTTTGAAGCTTTTCGAATATTTTCACAAAATGAAAAATTTCATTTTTTAACCTCGCATTTTCAAGAAAATGCGATTGGTACAGAAGGATTTGTTTCACTTTCAACATTTTATGTCACTAACTACGTAGCACAATAGAAAAAGCAGCGTTTCAGTTCGAAAAATTTGGCAGATATTCTGGCCTGAACATGGTGATCCATGCAATTTCACAAAACGCACGTAATCTCCTCCAACTTTGGCGGGCTGTAGCTCAAAGGCTAAACGAGATCATACCAGCACATTCAAGGAACCTCTAGGAGACCTAGTCCACTTTGAGAAGCATATGATACGGCAGGCTCAGAGAGCATCCGTAACTTTTTATAAGCTGTTGGCCCCGAGCCAAATTTTTCGCTGAAACGTTTGACAGCGATTTTCTCCTTTTGTTGGTGCTCTTTTGAACTGCCATTTCTACATTTTAATGTACTCAGTTAGTGCTATCGAACGATGTAGCTTTCAACCGGATTAGTTTTCATGAATTCATAGGTCTTGCGGCTGCTTTTCAGCGATGACGTCACCAGGAGGAGGGGCGAGGGGCGGGACGTCGGAGAGCGCACTCTCTGGCTGACCTGTCAACGACGAGGAAATCGATATATGCGAGGCAATCGATTGATAAAAAAGTTTGACAGATTTGTACTCAGCGCATCATTTCCGTTAATTTGATACCTAACGCTCCTTCCAAGGATGAACTTGAAGCTTTTTAACCACTTTTTAAAATTGTAAAAATTGAAAATTCCATTTTTCAGCTTCAATTTTCAGAAAAGCGGGAACATTTGAGGAGCATTTTCTTAACAATCCGCACTTTTAACCCACAACCGCGTAGTTTAAAAGCGAAAACTACGTATGTCTACAAAAAAATTGGGCAGATATTCTGCCCTGAACATAGCAATATATGCAAAAATCGATATTTTGGAAAATTTTCAGGTGTCAATAGTTTATGCACCACACGGTAGAGCTCGAGCTGATGAGCTCAAATATGTGTATATTTTTACAAATTATTCAGTTTCAACAAAGTTACAACTGAACAAAGTAACCTCACGTGCCTACTTTGGCCGAGTTTTTGGAAGAAGCCAGGACAATCTGGGGATGGTTACCTATAGCATACTATCCTAGGGTGGCTACTTTATTCAACGCAGAAGAGAAGCCCCTAGAAAATTGCTTGGGAACTAGGATACGGGAGTTCGAATTTGGAAGATCGTTGCTGGGATAGCGTGAACACCGTTGAATGGGAAACTCGTCCGCGGCAACGCGACATCGCTTCGCGAATGCTTTTAATTAGCCGATATATTCTGCTAATTAAAAGAATTTCAGGTACGATTTATATATGTTTCGATAGAGCTGCTGAGCTCAAATATTTGTATATTTTTACAATTTATTGAGTTTCAACGAAGTTATTCAAAAAAGCCGCTTTGGAGCGGTTTTGGCCGGCTTTTTCGGCTTTTGACCAAAAGACACGTCCGGTACTGTACACATGTACCGTAGCCATCGCAGGTCATTCTATCGGAAAAATTGTCGTTAACCAGCCCCACTGTTCTGAATGGAAGACGAGTGCACGGCGTGTCTTTGCGGGCTGATGAACTACCGTTATTTTTCGCTTGGTCAAAGGTTTATTGGTTATTGATTTTAGGTCGGCGGAATAAATATGCGATCGGCGGACAAGGATGCGGCTAGTAAGGTACTGACACAGTTCTGTGTCAGTCAGGACGAGGTGAGACAGCTGTGATCACATTATTTATTGATTTTTTTCCGCAAAAATTTGATTTTTCCCATCTGCGACCAATTTTCCTCTTCGTTTTGAGTACTCGCTTTTATTTCTGGCGTTCGCTCCATTATCAATGAATCACCTTCACGAAGTGGAGTTTGTTATTTTTTCAATAAATCAAGGAAGATTGATTCAATTCTTATAGTATTCATCTCTTTGCTCAGACAGAGTGGTTTAAATTTGTGGTTAAGGTAACACTTCTGGTGAGCGGATCATCGAATCCGCGCTGGGTGACAGTACCGCGAAAAGCTGTTCGTTTATGCGGTGGAAACGCTATCGGCATATTGTCGGAAGCGGCAGCTGGGGAGTTGCAGGTGATCATGAATTCCGATCGATTAAGACCGATTTCATTTAGCTGATATTTTCTCGTTTATTTCCAGGAAGGCGATCTCATCCTCGAAATCGACCGGTACAATGTTCGTGGCGCAACCTTGGAGGAGGCCACGGAGGCGCTGCTGGAGAGTCTTTCGGAGATGACCGAGCTGCATGTGGAAGATGGTAGAGTACTAGTTTTTTTCTGGATCTTGCGTGTAATGCAGAGGTAGGAGGCGCCATCGACACCCGCACAGTTGAACGGTCTATCCCCGCCCGGGCAACTAAGCTTTTAATCCAACCACAGTTGGGTGAATTAATACCACCCTTTTCTGGAAAGGTGAGGGCACCAGATTGATTACCGGCTGGTTCCCTCACGTTGTTGTACAGGCCAAATACATATTCACCAGCCCCCAAAAGATTCTTGAGTGGAAGACGAGGGCACGGCGTAGCCTTGCGAGATCAATCAATGCTTATCGATCAATACCTCTACTTTCGAAGCCTCAATTCGTTACTTGAGTTCGGTAATAGAGTAGTGATCTTCAGGAGGAGATCGCTTGAATCGACTCCGACTTGGAGCCGATGGTGACTCGTTCTATGTGAGGATCAACGTCGATCGGAACAGCGAGAACAAGGACGAGCTGGACATCAAAGCGGTGAGTGAGAAATGGATGAAATAATTATTTATATAATTATTCTGCTATTTGCCGCTTTTTGTTAGCGGTTTATAGACGAGAATTAGTTGATTGACTTAGATATTTGGAGATGCTAGGTTATTCGCATAACACTGACATCGGACGGGAATTGCAAGCGATTTTATATAATTATTTAATTATTTTTTTATTTATTTATTGCGCTTTATTGAACCGCCCCACTGCAAAACAGAGATTAATATACAAACAGATTATGCCATAATTTGAAAAGGAATATAAATATATTGAATAGTTTAGAAGCTTCGGATCAAAAGCAACTTTTCTAGGAAATTCGGGCAATTTATAATATAAGGCCTGCATGAGATTTTCGTAAATACTACAAACTAATGAGACTAAAACTCCGAAATGTATAGCCTCTGAGTTTAAAATCATATGTGCTATATGCAAGGCAATTTTGAGGAATATTTTTATATTATTTTTTTAAAAATTTCTATTCATACTTTTTTAACGGAATATCGTTGCTATATAATAAGCGAAACCTAGTTGTTTATTTGGATGGATGGACATCAGTTCATTTTTGAAATGGTTGGTGGTAGTGATGGTTGGCGGTGGTTTTATTACTGCTTGTCACTGAAATCATTTTGAAAATCATGTTCTACGATAACGCACTTACACTTCATCTACCGTATATTGTTTGCGAGGTCAGTCTCATTCCATTTAGAATGGACTGCGCTAAATGGGACGGGTATGAACTAGTGAAAGTGGGATAAATTAGCACCTACGAAATAGGATTTACTTAGTTGTTCATTTAACGAAGGTGACACACAGGCGTTTTCCCGCCGATAGGTCCATGAATGGCTGGTTTTCATATACTTTGAACCACCGCCTTCAATCCATAGAAATTCTAGGGAGAAATCGTCTTCGTCGACAATACGATGTTCATGGGCCAACGAGGTAAGTGGCGAGCGTGGAAGGTGGATCGTGAAGGTCGACAACGAGAGAACGGCATCATCCCGTCTGCTACTCAAATGGAACGTGGCGATGTGAGGAGTAAAAAGGCGAAGGTGAGTTCCTGCTACATATCTAAAGGTCCATTCATACTCGACGGCAGCAGCAGAGCAGCAAGTGATCTGCGGCGTCATCTTTTACTGTGTAGTCCTGCCGCAGCAGCGGAAACTATACAGTACCGTCGGTATCTTTCCGCCAAAACGCGATTTAAACGATCTAGATCGTTTTTACCGTTCACTCGCCATAAATCACCTTAAAAGCATTTGTATTAATAAAAAACACATGACCGTAATCAGAAGAGCGTGATCTATCCAACGATGAGGGAAGTGTAGTGGAATTATGAAGTTTTCGATTTTCATGTGTGTGTTCCTTGACCTCATCAAGGCGACAACCACGTAAGGTCAACGTCGTTAGGCCGTCGTCGTTAATTACACCCTGTGGATATTTCCAACTAAGTTACGTCTGAGATTTATATTGTAACATTTTTGCAACTACGTGATATCAAAAACGAATACCATATCTGCAGAGAGGAAGCCGAGACAATCATTTTGATATGCAACAAGCCTGAGAGAATTTTAAGTTCGGAATTCGGCGGAAGCAAAATTTGAAATATGGCAAGTTTTCATGAAGCGTTGCACTGCTAGTTCAGTAATTTCGTTCTAATGAACTTTATTTTCTTGAATAACAACAAGTGGAGTCTATGAATTTATAGATTCCGTAGATATAGTCAACAAATTTCACGAGTTATTCACACCCGAAGTAGGCAACTCATAACATTTCGGATTGGAAAACGTTCGATATCGGCACATTCATAACCGAAAATCACTATCATGAGAAGACATGAAATGATGAGCCTACGTCAAGCAATTACCAACATGTTTATCGTCCGTGATCTAGGCGAATATCAAACAGAGCAGGCTTCTCTGAATAGAAAATATGGATTAAAAAAGCTGTTTTCGCACCTTTTCATGAACTATGAAAACGGCCAAAAATTTCTGGGCTTTTACATACACGCTCAGGGTAGCATCTGAAACAAAGTCACCTAACTGAAATTACCCGTTTGAGGTGAGATGTTTGCCGCTGGGCTACTTTCGTAGGTCGCGGCCGGCGAGCGGTGATCTCTGGCGGACTCCGCCAGCAAGTCTTCGCGTGGCCCATTAATTAATACAGCTATCGTTGACTGTTTCAAGGAAGGCTTCACGTTTCCGCGATTGAGTTGCTACGGACCATTTTTCTTGCTAGCAATCTTACTACTGCTGCTATGAGCCTGTATGCGAAAGCCCAGAAATTTTTGACCGCTTTCATATTTCATGAAAAGGTGCGAAAACAGCTTTTTTAATCCATACTTTCTATTCAGAGAAGCCTGCTCTGTTTGATATTCGCGTAGATCACGGACGATAAACATGTTGGTAATTGCTTGACGTAGGCTCATCATTTCATGTCTTCTCATGATAGTGATTTTCGGTTATGAATGTGCCGATATCGAACGTTTTCCAATCCGAAATGTTATGAGTTGCCTACTTCGGGTGTGAATAACTCGTGAAATTTGTTGACTATATCTACGGAATCTATAAATTCATAGACTCCACTTGTTGTTATTCAAGACAATAAAGTTCATTAGAACGAAATTACTGAACTAGCAGTGCAACGCTTCATGAAAAGGTGCCATATTTCAAATTTTGCTTCCGCCGAATTCCGAACTTAAAATTCTCTCAGGCTTGTTGCATATCAAAATGATTGTCTCGGCTTCCTCTCTGCAGATGTGGTATTCGTTTTTGATATCACGTAGTTGCAAAAATGTTACAATATAAATCTCAGACGTAACTTAGTTGGAAATATCCACAGGGTGTAATTAACGACGACGGCCTAACGACGTTGACCTTACGTGGTTGTCGCCTTGATGAGGTCAAGGAACACACACATGAAAATCAAAAACTTCATAATTCCACTACACTTCCCTCATCGTTGGATAGATCACGCTCTTCTGATTACGGCCATATGTTTTTTATTAATACAAATGCTTTTAAAGTGATTTATGGCAAGTGAACGGTAAAAACGATTTAGATCGTTTAAATCGCGTTTTGGCGGAAAGATACCGACGGTACTGTATATACCCCATTTCTACGCTTGCTGCCTTGCCGCTTCCTCTGCGTCCCTGCCGTATCTTCCATTATTACTGTTATGTGTGGATGGGTAACAATAAGGGGGCTCCTCTAATCTTTTTGAATTTTTTGTTTTCTAATTTTTTGTACTCCAGAACCGCATTACTCTGACGCGACCGATCTACGAACGTGTGGAACGCGTCTCATCGTCGCGACGAAGGCCGGTGGTGCTGTTCGGACCGCTGCTGACGCCCATCATTCAGATGTTACTCGATGACTCCAGCAAGTGAGTTGCACAGCTAGAAGAAATATATTTTCATGCAATTTTTGTTAGCTCCGCCCACCTTAGCACGCCCCGCCCACTTTTTCAGTTGCTTTGTACAACCTTGGAGAAATGAACGTATGTACGAACGTGACGTTGCATTTTACTTATTGTAGCAAGAATTAGACTAATACTGATAATTTTATCGTTATGTTTGGTCAACTGATTAAGAGCTGATATCAGGATTGAGAGGGTTAGTGAAGGTCGTGATAAAAGGTAAAGGTAAAGGTATCGGCGTTGATCATGCCTACGAAGTGACTTGCGGGGCCAGCTGCTATACCAAGTCAGTGCCCTTACCTTCCCAGGCAATTTTGCTACCAATTTACCCGACCCCGGAGGGATGGAAGGCTCAGTTGGCCCGGGTGAGGATCAATCGTTCGACCGTGCGGGTGTCAGAAGCGCCTCTTACCACTGCACCACCCGCCCCTGGAATGTGTGATGTTGAACAGAAATTTTTACAAAAAAAGATATGATGATAATAATCCACCCCGATCTGATTCAGGTTCGCTCACTGTGTTCCGGAGTGTCGCGCGCTGCAATCAATGGAAGTGGACAGGCTTTTGGCATCTTGTGAACTGATCGAGGCCAGACGACGAGAAACACTCTATGATGTCATCACTGCTCCAGCAATCCAGCATTTCGCCGATATGGGGTAACGGTTGTCCTGTAAAGTCCAGATTCATGAACGAAAATCGGAGTAGGATACGCTCCAGGTGAAATAAGCCCGACTTGCAGAATTCTGATTCATCAAGATCAGTTTTCTCGCGATATTTGACGTGTAATGGTGCAACAAATGATATCAACAGCCGATACTTGTAACGGATCGTGTACTCAAGTCACTAATTAAAGACCTTCAGGGCAGAATTTTCCATAGTTCTTTGTTCTGCGTTACTCCATCAGTTGTTGCTAATGCTATTTGGGTTATTGTATACTCAAGTCGCGCCGTGTGTTGATGAATCACGATTTGTTCATCTATTGGGATGATTGGGTTATTGTGGGAGTGGGACAATGCGAAAAAAGCCTTCTACATACCGTGAATTAACCGCGCCGTGTGTTGATGAATCACGATTTGTTCATCTATTGGAATGAATTCCAGTTTGCATAGCACGTGTGTTGTTCATGAATTTGATTGGCTGTGCTTTATCTGTGCGTTGATCGCGATCAATGCCATTTCATCCGGTAGAAAGTTGGCTTTTAACCCTTACCCATTCAGAATTCACTGCATCGTCGACGTGTCGCCAAGCGGTATCCAACGTCTACACTCGCTTCGTGTCTACCCAATTGTGATACGAGTGAAGTTCAAATCGGCCAAACAAGTCAAAGACGTGAAGGAGGACTTTTGCTCGGAGAAGATCACCACTAAACAGGCGAAGGATCTCATTGAAAAGGTAAGACTGTCAATCGGTTCGCTCAGATTCACTCTAGGAGTACTTTCACACTCTAATGTGGTAGTAAAACAAAGCAGAGCAGTGAGAAAGAGGGGGGCGCTTTTCCACAACAGCTGCGTCCTTTGCGTCACCTGCAATGAGGTGAGGTACGTACCGCCAAATGAACTAATGGATCGTGGGAAACATATATAAAACATTTACAATAACAAATAAAACGAAGAACAAAAAGCATGCAACAAAAGACGGCGCGGAACTGATGAAATATATCACGGGGAGTACGGTAACAGGCAATCGCGGCGGGACCCTAGAGTTGACAAATAGACATCATGGTTTCGCTTGTTTATTAGTATGATTATAACAGTTCCTCTATACTTGCAGCTGTGAGATGGTCTTGTTGCGGAAGAATTACGGTGCGTGTGGAAGTAGTCAGTCAATTATTGTTTGAGAACGAGAACATATAGTATAATAACAGCCGGTGTATACATCAAGGCCTAGATTTATGACGGGTATCGGCGCTACAAACGCCAACATATACCCCGAACGGAGCGCAAACCAGTGTCCGTGAACGCGCGTCACGGTTTAGGCGGGGTTTAGGAGGGGTCTCCGATACCTCGCGATAAGGCAGGGATTCGGAGACCTTGACGGCTTATGACGCCACTCCGGCGCATATCGATTGCCCGAATTACGTATGGCGCTTTTCCGCAGTGAGTGCAATTACGGCAGTTGCGCTATGAGCCGTCGCAGTGTCCGAAACCCTCTCCTTCACGAATCGGAAATGGCTGCAGATTCGCGGTATCGAGCGGGTATAGCGCCGGCCAGGTATCGGAGACCGCTCGTTCCGTTCATGAATCTGGGCCAGGTTAATCTGAGGGGTTAAGCTTTACCTTATACGTAACCAGTGCATCGCATAGAATACGGGTTCATCTATGCGGTGTAACACTACGTTATACTCACGATACAAGATGTAGAGTGTGCGGAGCTGGTTTGGGTTACCGGGCGTCGTCTCGTCGCAGTAGAACCATGGTAAAAAAAAACCAATACTCGCCCACAACACCTACCATCGTGCCTCATTACCGCGCTGCTTTGTCGCTGAGTATGAAAGGGGCTTCAGTATAGATTAACTTTTTAGTGCCTGAAATACGTTTACTTGTAGGCTTCGGCCATCGAGAAGGAACTGGATGCGATGAACTGCTCGGCGTCCGTGGTGATGGCGTCGTCACAGGGACCGGCACGAGGAGTCATCAAGCACATCTGTCAGCAGGTGAGCTCCTTTTTATTCTTATATCCTGGGCCCAGATTCACCACAGGTTCGGCGCTATATACCCCGAAATATACTATGAACGGCGCGCAAATCGATATTCGTGAACGCGCGCCGCGGTTTATACGGAGTTTATGAGGGTCTCTGACACCTAGCGGTGAGGCAGGGTTTCGGAGACCTCGACGCGAGACCTTTGTCTACTTATCCTGAACTTACCATGATGAACGCGATGTCTCATCGACTCTGCCGTCTAGTTCTGGCCGAGCCGCAACGCGGGGGTATTTCTTCTAGCTGCGCGGTTCTAAGCTAGAGCCAGACGGCAGAGGCGATGGGATGCCCACAGTGAGTGCATTTGCGGCAGTTGCACCACAAGCCGTCGAGGGATCCGAAACCCCGTTCTTCATGAATGAGAAATGGCTGCAGATTCGCGGTATCGAGCGGGTATAGCGCCGACAAGGTATTGGAGACCGCTCGTCGCGCTCATGAATCCGGGCCCTGATTAGGGTTTAATCTCCTGTCTAGGGCTATTTACGACGCATTAGAGAGACTCTTTGTTTTCCAGATTGTGGCTTTGATCGAACACGAACAAAAGAAAACGATCTGGATGACCACTCCACAATAATTGTCCATGCTGCTGACCCTTCTGGAAGTCAGCATATCTAGGCCAGTCCAGGAGAACTCTCGTCGAGGCTAGACTGGTTGATGGGTCAACTTTGTTTCCCTTGGGCCGAGCTTAGGCCGTGGCTAAGCTGCTTTTTTACGACTTCTATAGTTACAAATCGCGTCGCGCCGCGACTAAGATTGAGCCTAGCCAAGGTCTAAACCGGGCACTTAGAATTGTGATGGGTACATTTTGCAGCTGGGAATCCTCACTTGTGTCGCATTCCTTACACTGTCCGTGGTTATTTACCACTTTACCTAATCTCTGCTGTATTGATGCTGGGCTTTTCCACTATTTCGCGTGCATTTTACAGTACTTCGCAAAATTTTCCACATTTATTGATTGATGATACTGTATGTCGTTTGGCGACCTTTCTCTGTATATTGTTGTCTTAGCATTGTCCGTATGTCACTGATTCGCGCCCCAACGATTCACTGGTTCGTAGTGTCACCTGCTCCATCTGAGTTGTTATCCATCTTAGAAATTTTTTCTTATTATCTTATTTCAAAATCATTTGTGTTCGCCAGTCACAGCGATACACCCAACCCATTATGACTTCAATGTTTAGTCCGGACCCATCGAATTTCTCGCGTTCCCAAGCTGATTCTGTAGCTTTGGGCTGTAGTGGCGTCGGTTGTGATGGTAGAAACAATATCATCTGTGATGGATTACTAATGTATATCTTCCCGGTAAATTTTGTAATAAATATTAGTTCACTTAATGGTCGATTGAGAAGGTTGTCTCGCTCTGCGTGACCCTTACTGTATTGCGTCTCGATGATACTCGAAAATGCAACCGCTCTCGTCCGCTGAGAAACGGTAATTTTCGCGTTGGGACCAACAACAACGTCTAATTGTCGCCAGGCGGCTGGTCTCGTGTGTCACGATATCGTGGTCGCCACAGAAGGTCACGCCCCCTCAGACCTCTGATGAAGTTAGTCATCCTTAGGGCCCTTACAGACCCGATGACGTGCAATTTGAGCGACGAATTAGCCGTTATAAATGAAATTGAGCGAAGCACACAACGACGAGCATTCTCGTCCAACGCGACGTTTGCGGCGACCGCATTGCTCTAATCGTTAGCTGTTGGTCCAAGCGCGGTCACCGCCGCGGTGAAGACTGCGAATTCGTCGCTGTGACGTTAGCGAACGGTTGTTATTTTATGCTTGTTAGTTAGATTATAATAAATTATATCCACACTCACACTCCTGACGGGACTAGCATGACATTGAGGTCTCGAGGGGATTTGAACTCCCGTCGCAGGATTCAGAGTCCTGAGTAATAATCGCTACACCACGGGACCTCCATGTCATGCTAGTCCCGACAAGAGTGAGTGTGGATATAATTTACTATAATTAGAATAGTATAACTTACTATAATTAGAATAATTAGAAAACAATATAGAACAACAACCGTTCGCTAACAACATAGTAAGGGAGACTAATTCTATCAGAGGTCGGACAGGGGCGCGGCCTTCTGAGGTGACCACGATACCGTGACACGTGTGGATACGTACCAGCAACCAGAGATTAGGACTACCGTAAGGTGACGTTTGGATACACAAAAACGACATTGGTGCATCCGACGTTCCACGCCACATTTCAGCCCATGTATAATGTCAGTGCCGAGGAGCGGTCGATTATTTCATCATCTGCGACCATCGGATCCGCCGGCTCGTCTGTTAGTATTATACGTAAAAACGTCAGCGATAGGCAGTGACTGAGTGAGGTCATTCCGTACTGCGGCAGACAGCTACGCCCTTTTGGCAACGCTACTGGGAAACGGTATCATTCGCTTCGGGACCAGCAACCAGAGATTAGGACTACCGTAAGGTGACGTTTGGATACACAAAAACGACATTGGTGCATCCGACGTTCCACGCCACATTTCAGACCATGTATAATGTCCATGATTATGCATGAATATATTATAACACTTGTACCTCAGGACAGAAGTACTGGATAAAGAACTCTCTCTAGTACAATCATATGCAAAGCGTCATGAACCTTTCCAATATGATAAGCGCGAGGAAGCACCACCGAAGTGGCAGCTCTTATATTAGAAGTTGGTCTACGGGTACAAAACTGCCCGAGATCATGTCCACAAACACCGGTGAGGATTCTGTCAAATGGAGTAAAGCCAAATTTTTGTCTTCTCTGTGATAGCGTAGAAAGCCTGAAGTTTGCATTCTTCTCCTTAAAAGAAGGAATCCCGTCATATAGAATATAAATAAATAAGATAAATAAATAGAGAATAAATAAATACATAACAGAATGTAGAATAAATTACGGGTCAGAAATAGTTTCTTCACCTAGGTGCTTGGTAGAATTAAACCGTATCTTGGAATCGAATCAGAAGGTCCTGGGTCTTTCCTTGCGTAGTTTTCTTAAGCTACTAATTCGTATGTGAATTTTATGTAATTCCGTTAACGGAACTAATGCATTTTCTTACTCTTAATGTCTGTTTCGAGTTATGCATATGTTGTAGCGCCCGTTGGCTTCTGCTGACGTCTTTAATAAATGAATAAATAAATATAGGAATCCCATGTACATATGTTGGTTTTATACTTATGTAAGATATCACAAAGCTCTCACTCCTGATGGGACATGAGCGACATCCCTTTAGATTAATCGATGAGTCATCGATTGATTGGATTGTCTTTGGATTGAGTTGTACAGACAGAGAAGTACTGTAGGCGACACTTCAACGTTTCATCGTCAAAAGCTCTAGGAAAGGCAATAAATTCGAGAACTCAGAATGTCGACGTGGAATTTCGCCATGTTACCAAGCTACCGCTCGGTAGTCAAACCGCCTCCATCATCATCACCCGGCAACAGAACCGTCGTCGGTTCATTCGCCAGGCAATGCAACCACCAAGCTCGTTGCTCCTTCTGAGCATTTTCTGTGGTGTAAGTTGTTCTTCGAGACGATTCCACCTTTGTATTTTGGCTAATACTTACATTTAAGTTGATCGTCGTTACTGGTGAGGAAGAACTTGCCGCATACGTGAGACGAGTCAAACGTCAAGCCGCAAACACTAGTAAGTGCTCTTTGAGTGACTTTAAACTAAATCGAACGCTGTGGACACATCTGAAGGGGTTCCGTTGAAGACGCTTTATTAGTCGGCGAGCCAGAGAATACAGAAGTATGAAATGAATCACACCACGACGGTATCTTATATACGTCTACGTGGGACTAAGTGATAAGGTAGTTATCACTGACACTCAGCAAGTTATCACTGACTATAAACACGCTATCACTCACCTTCAACACCTCCCTCCTCAAAATGGATGTTACAATTGCAAAAGCATCTATCACATTCATCTAAGAAAAATAATACCCCAATGGATTGCTAACCCATTGGGTTTTCCTCGCGTGAGTTCGAATCTCATACTGATCACCACTGTTGAAGTGGCTTTATAAGTCGGCAGGCCAGAGCATACAGTAACATGGAATAGATCGCACCACGTATCTTATACATACGTGTACGTATACCTGGGACTACGTGATAAGATAGTCATCACTGAGCCTCAACAGGTTCATTACTGGAATACGACATTTTCAAGAAGAGATGAGACCCCTTCTGTCACTAAGGACAAGAGAACCGATCATTTCCTATTGCGGACCCTAAGCGAATTTACCGAACCCTCAGGGATAGTAGGGTTTGTTAGTCCGGGTCGGGATCGATCGATCGAACGTGCGGGTATCAATGGCGGCTCTTACTACTGCACCACGCTACTCTTTTTGAACGGGTTACAGAAAAGGAACAATCGAATATTCAAAAACAACTATGAAAACGAGAGAGCGTTTGAAGGTGGCGGCGTGATGATCCCGACAGTAACGTCGATAACGTCGTAACGTCGGGATCGCCGCTGAATCTTAAACAATAAGGTAACGTCGCTGGCTCCACTATTAGGTCATTTCATAAGTCCTTGCCGTTTTTTTCATCGTCCTTCTGTAAGTTTAATTGGGAATGTTTGATAAAGAGCTTTACACCGTTCGATAGAGAATTGTTTGTAGTTTTAGAATATATATTTTGTTCTGATGAATACTCAAAATGTGGCTAATTTTTCACCAGTGAAATGGGAAATGAAATTTTGCAAAAATAGCCCTTTGCGGCATGGAATTTTCTCTAGAAATAGCGAAACTTTTTGCAACTATCTGCACACCATTTGAAAGAGAAAAACCTCTTCTACAACGCGTTGTGTTCCGTTTTTTTATTGCGTTTTGTTTTTGTTAACTTTAAGGTCCTTAAGTCGAGTGACCCAAAAGTCGTTAATTATTTTTGGACTTAACGCTAGCTCTTTGTGTGAAAGTTTTTACAACTCTTACTATATGTCTTAAGTCAGAATTTGTTGCTCTATCAGAATATGTGTTTAGTTTTTCACGTCGCTGAATCTTAAACAAAATTTAGTAACAACGACTACCCCTTGGACGCAGCATCATTATTCTTTTTGTTGGGATAGTTTTGATAAACAGCACATACCATTTGAATGAGAAAGACTTGCACTATAATATAGCACATCAGACTTTTCTACACATATCGAATTCCACGTTTTTAGCTTGTTGAATGTGGCGATAAACGAGCCCTCCCGGCGGTCCGATGCCGTGTAGCTCGGCCATACGACCGCCGCGCGTTGAGCGCAACTGCCGCGCCGTTACGTAGGTCAATCGCGCGGTGGTAACGTTGGCCGAGCTGCTCGGCGTAGGGCCGCCGAGAGGGCTCGTTTATCGCCACTTTCAACGAGCTAAAAAGGTATGCAGTTCGATATGTATAAAAACTTCTAATATGTCGACTTATAGTGCAAGTCCTCCTGTATAAAATGGTATATGTCGTTTGGCAAAACTCTCCCAACAAAAAGACTAGTGATGCTGCGTCCAAGTGGTAGTCGTCATGGCTAAATTTTGTTTAGAATTCAGCGACGTGAAGAACCAAACACATCTTCTGATAGAGCAAGAAATTCTGGCATAAGACACAGAGAAAAAGTTGCAAAAGTCTTCACACGAAGAACTAGCGTTGAGTCCAAAAATAATTAACGACTTTTGGGTCACTCGACTTGAGGGCCTTAAAGTTGTCAAAAACCAAAAGTAATGAAAAAACCTAATGTAACATTTCTAGGAGAGCATTTTCTCTTTCAAATGGTGTGCCAATAGTTGCAAAATGTTTCGCTTTTTCTAGAGAAAATTCCATGCCGCAAAGGGCTATTTTTGCGAAATTTCATTTCTCACTTCACTGGTGAAAAATTAGCCACATTTTAAGTTTCCATCAAAACAAAATATATATTCTAAAACTACAAACAATTCTCTATCGAACGGTATACAGCTCTTTATCAGAGCTTTCCAATTAAACTTACAGAAGGACGACGAAAAAAACGGCAAGGACTTATGAAATGACCTAATAGACCCCCCTCATGTCTTAAGGACCCTTCAGACTTTGCTGCATGGCTGCCGCAGTAATGATGAAGCATAGGGACCGGCGGCGCGCGGCAGCTGCGCAGTAGCACAGTATCCGGCTTCTAATTTCTTTGCGAAAACCACCCAAGTCGCCAACTATGCACTAAAGAGTTTTTTGACAAACGACCACAACCAATATTTAATTCAATTCAACCACAATTGAAAAACCGGCAACTAGCAGCACTGTGTCATCATCGGATGTACCAACATCTACTTCTAGCGGAGTAAGTTACCAGCCATTCAGCGGCCTGCAGGCCGCCAAATCAACTAATGAATAGTAAGAACATATATAAAACATTTATAATGACATGACAGTCCAGCGGACGCCGCAAAAGCGCGCAGCCATTGTGGAAACACGCGCACCCCCTTTTTACTGTTCTACTTTGGTTTACTGCCGCAGTAGAGTCTGAAGGCCCTTTATTTCCCACCACCGTTTGGCCGAGCGGTCACCATCAAACAACACACAAACCAGAAAACCTCAGCAAATTAGTATTTTGACTTCTGATTTAAAGTCTGAATACTTGATTTTTGTGCTTAGTCGAATGTTACGTGTGCAACGCATCAATGGTGCCTACAACAACAACAACAACAACAACAACCACGACAACATCTACAACCGAGCTCACCACAGCGTCTCAAACCGATGTCGAACAGTTGTGCACCTACTGCAAGCTAGAATCATCAACGTCAACAACTTCAACGACTTCGACCACCGAACAAACAACGTCGACCTCTACAACTACCACCGATAAGCCTACGACAACCACAGCCAGTACGGCCATTACGACCACTGGGGGCCAAACGACTACCACGTCGCCAAGCACTACTACTACGTCGGAAAAGAGCACTTCGACAGCGGCTGTGGAGACATGGACGTCAACACTGGTATTTACAAGCACCACAACTCCGGCGACTTCCACGAGCACGGCGCAAACCTCTACGACGACTTCTTCGACCATGACTACGAGTTCAACGGCAAAAACATCCACAGAAACGCGTCCCACTCCGACGTCGACCACGGAGAAGGCAACAACAACTATAGTACCATCGACAACAACTTCTGGAACAGCGACTGTAGTGGATACCACCTCAACCAGCACAGAGGCCCCAACGACGGAGTCTTCGACAACGGTTTCGGCCGCCACAAGCTCTTCTACGGTTCCATCGACGTCCGAAACTACGGTAGCCGCAACGAGTACTGTACCGACTAGCTCACTGATTTCTGTGGGAACCACTACTGCTCACACCTTGTCGACCACTGCTCCTACGACCACTGCTTCTATCACCACAGAACAAAGCTCTTCAGCTGCAACGACCGTCCCGACCTCCCCTGATACGACCGTTTTGACTTCCCCAGTTGGGTCTAATTCGGCCTCTTCAGCTGCATCGACCTTCCCGACCTCTTCAACCGCATCGACTGCATCGACCATCTCGACCTCCTCAACTGCATCATCTACTTCAAAGTCATCACTCTCATCAAGTTCGACGACTTCTGGTTCGACGGCGGTCCTTTCTACCTACGGATCGACATCGATCACAGCTGACTCAACCACTAGTGCCTCACCTACGAATCAGACAACGTCGACCAGCACGTCCTCCACTCTGCCCTACACTCCATCCTCTTCGTCCATAGGTACAACCGAGACAGATCAGGGTACAACGCAGTCCACAACGGAGGATCGGACTAACACGACGGGTTCGACCGAGACTCCGACCGAAAGCACCGTCGGAAGCACGGTTACTAGCACAGGTTTGTGTTAAGAAGTTGAATTTTTATTTCTTTAGTCGGTCTCATTTGACTAGGAGGGAATTTGCAGCTGACGGAGGATCTTCTACTGCAGTTTCCAGTGGAGAAAGTTCAACCACAATTGAAAAACCGGCAACTAGCAGCACTGTGTCATCATCGGATGTACCAACATCTACTTCTAGCGGAGTAAGTTACCAGCCATTCATCGGCATGCAGGCCGCCAAATGAATTAATGAATAGTAAGAAGCATATATAAAACATTTATAATAACAAATAAAACGAAGAACAAAACGCATGCAGCAAAAGACGGCGAGGAACTGATGAAATACGTCACTTGGAGTACAGTAACGGGCAATCGCGGCGGGACCCTAGAGTTGACAAACAGCCATCGTGGTTTCGCTTATTTATTAGTAGGAAGTACGATTTTAACTATCACGGTCTAGACCTCACCTCACCCTTCTATCATTCGCTGTTTTTTACATTGGTATGACATTCCTGACTCTACCTCTTCTACATATACGAACATACTCATTACTCCATTAACGCATCATACAAGATCAGTAACGGTAAGGTAAAGGGGGTGAAGGTGTTGGTTTTGACCAGTGCCCTGAGGACGCGGCGTCGCATTCGTTTTCCACCAGCATGCGAATGTGACGTACGTATAGAATGACTTTCGGGGGTCAGTCGATATACCGAGTCAGTGTCTACCTTCTCAGACAAGCCTGTACAAATTTTCACCCGACCCGGTGGTATGAAAGGCTTGGTCAACTCGGCGGAGATCGCTCGACCATGCGGGTGTCAGTAGCACATCTTACCACTGTGCCACGCACATCCATATAAGGTCAGTAAGCAAACATATCATGATACCACAAAGACTGAACTTCTAGTCGATGATTAAACTCTGGCTTGATCCGCCTCCAAACTCCTTTTTTTAGGAACAGACGGCAACAGGCGTGGAAACTACTGCTATTACGGGTACCCACCACGAAGGTAGGGTATCTATGACAGCGCCGAGTTCGCAGACGGCGACAACTCGTCCGACCGCGTTCTCCACGACTGCTCAGGCGGCGACAACTCGTCCGACTGTGGTCTCCACGACTGCTCAGACGACGGCAACTCGTCCGAGCACGGTCTCCACAACTGCTCAGACGGCGACAATTCGTCCTACCACGGTCTCCACGACTGCTCAGACGACGGCAACTCGTCCGAGCACGGTCTCCACGATTGCTCGGACGGCGACAATTCGTCCTACCACGGTCTCCACGATTGCTCAGACAAGGAGAACTCGTTCGACCACCAGTTCTCCTGTGTCCGCTACTGTGACCAACACATTGACGAGTCATCGAACGAGCACGGCGGCGGCTTCACAAACCATCGCTGTAAGCTTCTATTCACTGGCGCTAGTGTATTAAAGGGTATTATATCCAATACTTTTCAGAAGTGTCTCTTCTCGTCTCCAAGTCTGAACGTCTCCACGGACGCTTCGACGCCGCTGGTGTTTCAGGAGCCGGCTAATATCACCGTCGCCTTCACTACTGCTACTGTAGGTGTTTCAATCCACTATAGGTCAAGTTGAAGATAAAGTAACCATTGTGGCACAAGGTATCTCAAGAGTGTTAATTGTCACCCAACTCATTTCCTCCTGTTCTCCACGATAGATTCAGATATAACAACGTAGTGGGTTCAAGATAGGGTGAATAAAATAAAAGGAGGTACCGCACCTTCGAGTTGGTACGAAAATATACCAGAGGGGCGATAAAAATGGTTCAGAATTTAAGACGATTCTGCCAGTGTATCCTAAAAGGGTTGATTCAGAGATCGCCCTCTTTGATTTTACTTTTTACCAGCCAGGTCACGTGGTGCAGGGGTAATAGGCGCTACCGACACCCGTACGGTCGAGCGATCAATCCTCGTCCGGGCTAAGGAAACCCTTCCCTTCGGGCTCGAGCAAATCTGTACCAGACTAGTTTGGGAAGGTAACGACATTGAATGGGTATAGCGGCTGTCGTCCGCAAATCATTGTATGGACCAAATACGCATTCACCATGTCTCTGCGATTCTAAATTGAACACCAAGGCAAAGCGCATGCTTAGAGGACTGATCAACGCTGCCCCTTCACCTTTAACCTTACCTGTCAGGTAAAGTAACGTTTCATTTCTAGGAGAGCGGACCTTGTACCGAGCCTCTGTGGAGTGTCTCTAATGGCCTACAAGACAAAGGAAGATTTCTCGTTCTCCACGGTCTGCACATGGGCAGCTACAATATATGCGTGACATTCGGTAGAAAACTAATCAGTTATCGATTATCTGTCCTTTTCTACCCAGAGAAAATTCAGATGCGATTTCCATATGTGGATACGTGAAAGTAACTGAGCAGCTTTCGCTCTCGCTCGGACACCAAGGCTCAGATGCGTCAGAGACCATCATCAAGTATATGTCGGACAGCCTTAATCTGACCATCGAAGCCAACACTCCAAATCCTATAGTGAGATTTTTAGGATCTAAATAGAATCAGACGGTTTCAGACTTGTTCCTTTCAGATCGTCAACTGGACGTGCCGAACATCTGTTGAGACGACGTTTTTGAGTGCTGTGTTGTCAAACTGCTTCAGAGCAGGTAAGTGCTCCCACTTTATTGCCGTAGGCGATCTATAAATTGGCGGGTTCCCAGGGAATGCAATCAAGCTGCAAAAATTGATGGAAAGTGGTTTAATTTTGCAACTCTTTCGCAAAAAAGTCAAGTTGCAGACTTATTATAGAAGCGGTGAAAAATAGAATTTTCAACTTTCATATCTGGAACATTGCGTTAAATTCTACAGATAAGATCTTCAAGAGATATCGGATAGAAAGGGTAGATAGGGTAAGGACAAGGCTGCGATGAAATTAAGAACCCAACACTTGGTTGGCTTTTGAGTTTGTTTTTAATTAGCGTTGATCATGCTTAGTGTGGTAGTAAAAGGCGCTACTGACACCTACACCGTCAAGCGATCGGTCCCCACCCGAGCTAACCAAGCCTCACATCCCTCCCGATTAAGGTAAATTTGTACCAGAGTTTTCTGGGAAGGTAAAGGTAGTAGCTTGGACAGCGGCCGCCGCCACCCCCTCCCCTCCCTAACCACACCTTCACGATTCTGAATGAGAGACGAGTACACGGCGTGTCCGCAGGGATAGATAAACGCAGAACATTCTACTCAACCTTTGTTTGACCTAATGTTGGAGTGACTTGACGATAACGTCGTTTCTTCGTAAGAAAGTCATAGGGGTGTCAGAGTTGTAGTGGTCTAACCCACGAGCTCCGGATAAGTAGGAGACGAGGATAACCACACCTTCACGATTCTGAATGAGAGACGAACATACACGGCGTGTCCGCAGGGATAGATAAACGCAGAACATTCTACTCAACCTTTGTTTGACCTAATGTTGGAGTGACTTGACGATAACGTCGTTTCTTCGTAAGAAAGTCATAGGGGTGTCAGAGTTGTAGTGGTCTAACCCACGAGCTCCGGATAAGTAGGAGACGAGGATTCAAATCCCGCCCGAGCCGCGATTTCTGTGATGATCGTACCATCACCATTACAATATCAATACATGATATACTACTAGTATACTAAACAGTAACCCATAAAAACTGTATAAAACTAGAACATCTTAAGAATCATTTGAGACCCATTTCAGCGTTGAATTTATTTATTCATTTTTTTTTTCAGACACGAGATCAAGCACTTGAAAGCGAATTATGTGAGCATAGTCATCATCGCAAACATTAACAAAGCAACGAGACTATAGACCACATTACAAATTCGAAGAAATTTAGAGACCTTATTTCAGAAAATTTAAAGATTATTCAGGGAAATTTCTGAATTTAAAGGAATTGGAAGACAAAACTATTACAATTTTCCAGGTTATGCATCAGCGATCAACTGGGATTCGACAACGATCCATTTCCCGATTATTTCCGACTTCTTTTCTGCCCCAGGCGAATACAAGATGATGGTCACCGTCCGAGACGAAGTATCTGGCAGCGTTGCCTCTCGAGAATTCTCAATTAATCTGATCGCTTCTACGGGGACGTCTGGTTCTCCTATCACCCTGCCTAGTCAAGGTATGAGGTTTATTTTGCAGATGAGTCATAGAGAAGTAGATCACAGTGATAGGGTATAGGTATACCCAGAGAAGGAATGTTCAGATTCAATTTCCAGCATCCAATACTACTATCAAGATCACTACTGGCTACATATCCATTAAGACTTCGACTCGACCAGCACCAAGTAAAGTGAGTACTTTTCGAATTGTCAACGCGTTTCTAAAAGGTAAAAGGTAAAGGACCCGGCGTTGATCAATCTCCTAAGAACGCGCTGTGCATTCGTCTTCCATTCGGAATCGTTGAGGCATTGTGAATGCGTAATCGGCCCATACGATGGCTTGCAGGGGCCAGACGCTATACCAACTCAGAGTCTTTACCTTCTCAGACGAGTCTGGTATCAATTCACTCGAGTCCGAAAAGATGGAAGGTTTGGTTAGCCTGGGCGAGGATCGATCGCTCGATCGTTCGGGTGTCAGTAGCGCCTATTATCACTGCACCACGTGATCAGACCAGGAATGGTGTCCAGCCGCTATACCATATCAGTGTCTTCACCTTCCCAGACAAATCTGATACTATTTTCCCAGACGCCTTAGGGTTTGAAGGCTTGGTTGCCCAACACGTGGATCGATCGCTCGACCGTGCGGGTATCGTTAGCGCCTCTTACCGCTGCATATCTCTTTCTAAAAGACTGAGGAAAGAATTCATAGATAGAATTTCGATGGCTGCAATTTCAGCCGGTGTTCACCGCCAAGACGCTTTCACCGAATTCTCGAGTGGAATTGGCGGAAAACATACAGAATATTCTGAACACGTTCGATTCGGTCATGATCGAGAGTAATCCACTCGGCACCGACATCATTGATGATTTGGCAAAGTTGCCGGTGAGTTGCGGCATTTTTGTTCATAATAAATACAGATGCAACACACAAATACAATACCACCAGGGACACGGTATCTTTTGGCCGGGACTTCTACGCCTTAACTAAGTTTAGGGGCCCTTTCACACTTTACTGCGGCTGTTAACCAATGTAGAGCAGTTAAAAGTGGAATACGAGTACTTCCGCAGTTGCTGCGGGATTTAGCGGCCGTTCACTGGACTGCCAAAAAACTGTTTAGTGCAAAGTTGGCGATATGGATGGTTTTCGCAAAAAAATCAGAAACCGGATAACTGCATTACTACGCAGTGCGCGCGTCATCGGTCTCTATGTTTCATCATTACTGCGGCAGCAACGCAGTAAAGTCTGAAGGGGTCTTAAGGCTGTTAGTGAAAGCTTAGTGCTTCGACGTCCTTGTTGTGTTCTCGGATCACTGAGACGAAACTTTTAGTAGTGACCTCGTGGTTAGATCAAATCTCTAACTGTGTGCCCCCTCCCATTCGTGTTCCATTCCGAATCGTAGACCCAAGATGAATGCGTATTTGGCCTATACGATGGCTTGAGGGTAAAGGTAAAAGAGCGACATCAATCAGTCCTCTAACCACACATTTTGCATTGGTGTTCAATTCAGAATCGTACAGACATGGTGAATGCGTAATGCGTCTGAACAATAAACAATGATTTGCGGGCGAACGCCGCTATACCCAGTCAGTGTCCTTACCTTCCCAGACTGGTCCGGTATCAATTTAGCCGACCCCGAAGGGATGGAAGGCTTGGTTAGCCCAGGCGAAGGTCAATCGCTCGACTGTGCGGGTGTCAGTACTTTGTAAGAATATTTTGTAAGATATTATTCAATATATTTCAGCCGAGCCAACTATCTGTCATAGCCGGTTCGATATTGGGCACGGATGTACAGGTGATGATTTTTTTATCTTAAATTGTTTTAAATTGTTCGAAAATTTTCATAATACTGCTACAGATTACTGACGACATGACCACCGATCAGATTATTGATCTGATGAAAGAGCACACCTCAGTGACGAACGCCGCAATCGCCAACGTGAGTCTCGTTTTTCTATAATTTCAAGTGAAAAAAATAGAAAAAAAAAGAAATTTAAAATTGTAGAAACTCTATAGTATGGTTGAAGAGCTTTACAATATCGGCATTTCTACACCGGAGGAGCTGTCCGGGGTGCTCGGCACGCTCAGTACAATACTTCAAGGAGGAAATTCCTATTCAATGGAAGGTGGTAGCAAGGTGAGTACGGCGTTTTATCTTCGACAGTGCTAGCAAACTTAGGCCGGAGGCAGGTCCGGCAGTGGCAAAAAAGTGAGATGATAGTGGCACCGACATTCGTGGTGGGACCACCGGACGCCGGCCGCAGCAACGTGGTCGTTGAGAAGGAGCGCGCACAGTGGGCATTCCACGTCAGATCGATTGCTATGGGATAAAAAAATTTCAAAATGAGTGTGTATTTACCTAATTATTATGACACATCTGACGAGTGCCCTGCAACAGCTGAAGCGGAACCGAGTCGAAAGACGGCGGTAGTTAAGCTGTGTGGTACCTGCCTCTGCTATTATTTGTTTCCATTTATTCGAGGCTTGTTGGTTTTTCATTTATGACTTTTATCCGAATTAGAAATAAATAATATGAACGAAAGACGAGAAATAATTTCAGGGTGTCGTTGGACCAACGTTCGGTACGACAGAAACGTCCGAGTTTAGCGCCGTAGTGTCTCGAGTGTCGGTGAGTACGCTTTGAGAAAGTACCCCATACTAAACCTTTCTCGAGAATATGTATAGGATTATGAGAAAAGAGAAAAAGGGTAAATATAGAGCGGAACAGGAATTCTGGGCCCACATTCATCAACGGGCGCGCGTTGATGAATGCGGGCCCAGAATTCCTGTTCCGCTCTGCCCATCTCAAAATCCCCAGAGATTTCGCAATCTCTCATCGACTCTGCCGTCTGGCTCTAGCTTAGAGCCGCGACGCAGATAAAGGAGGGAGCGCCTGCGTTGCGGTCTTGGGCAGAGTCAGACGGCAGAGTCGATGAGAGATTGCGAGGACCATAGGGGATGTGCGATGAGCAGACATCGCTCTGCCGTCGAGGTCTCCCAAACCCTGCCTCGCCGAGGGGTGTAGTAGACTCGCGATAAACCGCGCTTTAAACCCCGACGCGCGTTCAGGAATTTCGGTTTGCGCGCAGTTTGGGGTTTAAGCGGGGTTTACCGCGGGTTTTGCAATCATGAATGTGGGCCCTGAAAGGCTGACAAAGGAAAAAGGTCTCGGCCTTGATCGGGTCTCTAAGGACACGCCATGCATTCGCCGTCCATTCAAATTGTGAAGACGTTGCGAGTACGCATTGTCTTATTCACTGAAGCTTGAAAAGGGGTAGCGTGATGTATTTTTTTCTATATAAGCTTTATGAGCAGGGGTTTGAAATTTAAAAAAAAATTTAAAACCTTTCTGCGAGTATCGCTGTGGATTTCAAACTTGAGTACTTGATTTAGGTTTCTTCATCCGCTAGCGCCATAGTAATCGTCGGAGACATACGTTCGGCATATCTTCAGGGCGATGGACAAGTAAAGGTGAGACGTTTTCGCATACTAATTGATTAGTACCAAAAATATATGCTTTAAAAAGAGTAAAAATTGTTGCACCGAGAAAATAAGCAACAGGGATACTGCTGCACTCCCACATTTCTTAAATTCGGGAGCTTGTGGCTCTAGTACTCGACGGCTTTAAGACGAAGAGGTTATTCTGAAGTGTAGACTTCTGTAATTAAGTTGTGTTTTGGTCAAACCATATCAAGATCATAATCTATCCATGGAGATCCTCCACAAGCGCATCAGTTAGAATGAAATTCTGGTTGCTTTAGGGAATAGTGCCAAAGTAGTCTACTCGAACTTTGCAAAAATTTTCCAGCGGAACACTTCCTTCATGGGCGGTCTCGATCGAGACGATCAGCATGCCCTTAGTTCTCAAGGGCTGGCAGCGAAACTCCTGCTCAGAAGTTTTGCGGCAGGCCGCTGAACGGCTGGTAGACGATCTATTAAGCACATCTAATTAGGCATACCAATGAGGATCGTAGGGTAATTAATTCAATGACAATGGTGATTGGCGCTAATACGGCTGTCAATTACGGCTGTAAATAATACTGTATAATACTGTTAGCAGCGAAGATGGATACGGTCACTCAAAGCGAAAGCAGAGAAAAAAAGGTTCTGAAAAAATAGAAAAAAATGTTCGTTAAAAAGGATGCTGTACGCAAAGAAGCCGAACTTCTGACCAGGAGCTTTGCTCCCAATTCCTAAGAACTAAGAACATGCTGATCGTTTCCATTGGGACCACTCATGAAGGAAGTGTTCCACTGGGGAATTTTTGCGAAGTTTGAGTAGAGCACTTTGGCACTATGGACAATAAGCCTAAAAATTGCCAGTTTACAATATTGAGTCACCATTCAAATGTGAAAAATATCGTGGGCGACGAGAGACGATATGAGATGAGAATGTGTACCAGTTAACATGAAAAGGTAAATGTAGAGGTAATAATGTTGATCAGTCCCCTAAGGATGCGCTGTCGCGTTCGATTTCAATTCAGAATCCTAAAGACAAGGTGAATCCATATTCAGCCTACATAGCGACTTGCGGGGGTCGGCCGTTATCCCAAGTCAATGTCAACCTTCATAAACAATTCTGGCACCAATTTACCCGACCCCGGAGAGACTGAAGGCCTGGTTAGTCCGGTGGGGTCGATCGATTGACTGTGAGGGTGTCAGTAGCATCTCTTACCACTGAACCACGCGGGCTTTTCAAGTAGAACCTTAGCGTTCAACTCTGTAAATTGTTCCAGATCTCTCTCATGTACGGTGGATTCAGCATGGAAGGAACGTTCACCGTTGGCGGTGCAGACGTTGCCGTGGCACCTGGACCACTGGAGACGACCACTTTATGCTCTAATCGCCTGGCGTACCGATTCAACTCGTCCACCGACGTTGGTTTTTGTTGTTTCTCGATGGAGACTATATCTAAACATAGTATTAGGGTGACCCAAAAGTTCATGTGTCTTTCAAATTCTGACTTTCTTTATTCATACTCGAGAAAAACAGTTAAATAAACAATTGGGGTACCACGATTACGCACAATTCATTGCTAGCGATCCGTTAAAGAATCGTGCTTAACCATGGTATCCTTATCGGTCACATTATTGTTTTTCTAGAGTAGAGTGAAAAGGGAATCAGAATCTGAAATGCACACGAACTTTAGGGTCACGCTAATAGTACGTGATAGATTGATTGAAGCCAAACAGCCAAGATGTTACAAGTTCTGAAGAAGGCGGACTCGCCGAAACTTTTGCTCTAATAAACTTGTAACATCTTGGCTATCAATCAATCAATCAATCAATCAATCAATCAATCAACCAATCGGTCTATCACGTACTACTATACTCGACATGCCAAGATTTAACGACATCCTATTATGGAATGTATTTAAACACCTCGTAAAATCGTGTAGGTGTCGTCTGCCGGCACGCCGATGGTCACCGACTTTTTTGTGCAAATGTGGAACGCGACGGCAATCCGATATGCCGCCGAGTATGAACGCCTCCACGGCACAAGCATCACCGCTTGGGTCCCGTTGACAGCTGTCGCACTGGTTGTACAGGTCAAATTTATTTATTTTACTGTTTCACTATATTGTTCAACACAATCGTAAAAAAAGAATGAGACATATTGAACAACACCTAAGAGCTGAGTAAAGGTTTAAAAAACGTAAAGCTTTTGGCGTTGATCGTGTTCAATTCAGAATCGTAGAGGCATGATGAATGCGTATTAGGCCTATACAATGACTTGCGAGGCCAGCCGCTATACCCAATCAATGTCCTCACCTTCCCAGACTAGTCTGGTACAGATTTGCCCTAACCCGAAGGGAAGGATTTTGTTAGCCTGGGCGAGGATCGATCGCTCGACCGTACGGGTGTCAGTAGCGCCTATTACCAATGCACCGCATGACCTCACTATTGAAAAGTAAAGCCAAAGTGGCGATCTCTGGATCAACCCCTCTAGGATGCACCCCCAAGATCGTCTTCCGTTCCGAACCATTTTCACCGCCCCTCAGGTATCTTTTCATACCAACTCGCAGGTATGGTATCTCCTTTCATTTTATCCACCCTATCTTGAACCCACCACGCTGTTATATCTGAATCTGTCGTGGAGAATAAGAGATCACTCGAGCGTACAATACGACAGTTCTATTGAAGGCATCAATATGTTACTTCCTACTAATAAATAAGCGAAACCACGGTGTCTGTGCGTCATTGCCCGTTACTGTATTGACGTATTTCATCAGTTCTTTGCCGCTGCATCATTCGTTATTATAAATGTTTTATAATATATGTTTCCTACTATTCATTAGTCCATTGACTGGTATACTTAAAAGGCACGCATGGTGCAATTATAATAACCCGTACATCGCGCGATCGATACTCAACCACGTCTGGGGAGTGAATCAAAGAATGGAAATGATGACGCGATCAAGCCAGTCAACTCCAGGGTCCCGCGGCGATTGCCCGTTACTGTACTCCAAGTGACGTATTTCATCAGTTCTTTGCCGTCTTTTGCTGCATGACTTTTGTCCTTCGTTTTATTCGTTATTATAAATGTTTTATAATATATGTTTCCTACTATTCATTAGTCCATTGACTGGTATACTTAAAAGGCACGCATGGTGCAGTGGTTATAGGCGCTACTGACACCCGTACATCGCGCGATCGATACTCACCCGGGCTAATTAAGCCTTCCATCCCTCCGGTCTGGTAAATTGGTATCAGACTAGTCTGGGGAGGTAAGGACCGCTGAATGGCTGATAAAGAACATGAAAAATGCAAAGAATGGAAATGATGACGCGATCAAGTTCAAAACCAGGGAATTTTAGAGCTTTTTTCAGAATTTCATTTTCAGGAAGATCCCAGCTTCCTTACCAAAATGAAGATGTCAATGCAGTTCCGTGGACAACGTCTGACGTTCACTCTAAATTACGAAGGCGCTATTTATCACGTTGAATACGGGTATGTTAAGTCTTCGTGATTACTCACAACTTTTCCTTTTCCTCTCTTTTTTCCTTTTCCAATTCCTTATAATTCAGGAGCGGCTTTGGACGAGTTTTTCAAGTGGATAACGAGACCGTCAGCATCATATATTATGGTCCGCGAGATGTGCGCACCGCTTCCGGAGCGAAAAGCACCGAGCTGGACACGATCCTCGATGAGATGATCTCGCTTGAAAGTAAGGCTTCGTAAATTTCGTCTGGGAGTGTGTATTACCGTATTCTAGATTACTGTATTCCAGATATTGCTAGCAGTTCCGTCTCTACCAATGGCTGGCCAACGTTGGCACTGGTTCCATACCAGAACGACTACATTGCCGGCACATTGCTCTTCGAAAGTTCGTTATATCCTCCTCATAACACGTTTTCGAGCTTTTTCATCGCTCTTACACTACTTTATAGGCATGTTAACACGTTGACGACGAGCGTGCTTTTCACGTGTCTGTCCCGCGGGACGAAGCGTTTCGCGCGCGCGTGTGTGACACTAGATCTTGCGCTCATTGCACAAAACGCGTATTGAAGCATTCAATACCATTATGAGCGTGTCGAATACTGATTTCGACGACCTAAACGAAAGCTTCGAAGATCTGTTGCTCGACAGCGATGAAGAGGCTGGTGTTGATGACGGCGACATGGCTCCTGCTGTAGTTTCTGATACAGATGGCTCTGATTCTGACATGTCAGATGACGGCAGCGATGGTGCAGAGGAAAACACTTGGCTCGAAGATGTCCAGAAACATGATAGATGGAGCTTTGATGAGCCTGTTGGAGCTAGTACAGTGGTAGACAGCTGTGAGACACCACTTCAGTTCTACGAACTCTTCTTCACTGAAGAGCTGCTATCTATGGTAGCTGACCAGACGAATATCTATGGTCAAGAGAAGCGATCTGACTGGTTCCCTACTGATACGGATGAACTGAGAAGATTTTTTGGACTTTGCCTTCAGATGTCCCGTTGTCCACTTGACAACCAAAGGAATTATTGGTCACTCAAGCCAAGGAACTTAGCTAGGAATGGCCATTCAATCGCCGGAGACTTCATGACCAGAGATAGCTTTGAAGACATCCAACGCCATCTACACTTCGTTGATAACGCTACTGCCGACAAGTCGAACAAACTGTATAAACTACAGCCTATTCTCGACTATCTGAACAATCGATTTCAAGCAATGTATAGACCAGAGAAGGAGCTGTGCATAGATGAGTCCATGGTCCTGTTCCGAGGACGAGTTTCATTTTGGCAATACAATGGAACAAAACGACATCGCTTCGGAATAAAACTGTTCAAGCTCTGCTGTCGTTCAGGATATACTCAAAAAATCAAAGTTTACGCCGGCAAAGACCCGAAGAGGACGACCACCGTCGCCGAAGCGGTAGTAATGGAGTTGATGGACGGTTTTCTTATGCAAGGACGTATTCTCTGCACAGATAATTGGTACACCAGTCTGCCGCTTGCTCACAACCTCCTCAAGAACAAGACGGATATGATAGGAACCCTCCGAAGAAATCGCAAAGGTGTTCCTCAAATCATAAGGGACATAAAGCTGCAGAGAGGAGAGGTTGTAAGCAAGCAGAACCTGAAAGGAGTGCTACTGCTGAAATGGAAGGACAAGAAAGACATTCTCATGATGTCAACCAAGCACGATGCCAGCTTTCATCAAAATGGCAAGCCCATGGTTGTCGTTGACTACAACAGGATGAAGGGGTTCGTTGACCTCAGTGATCAGATGGCTGCATATACTCCATTTGTGAGGAAGACAGCCAAATGGTACATCCGATTGTTCTTTCACCTTCTCACCCAGACCGCTTTGGTGAACGCCTGGTTTTTGTACTGCAAGAAGGTCAAGAAAATCAGGATCAATTATTTCAAAGAGCTGATCGTTGATGACCTGCTGTACAAGGACTCTAATAATGTCTCAACCCGTCGTTCAACATCTCGCAAGAGGAAACTGATGACTGATCCAAACGCTAAGGCCAGGGACAGACGTTTCTGCACCGAATGCTACAAAACGATCTCTGCAACTTCTGGAAGATCAACTGCGAGGAACGTCGCGAAGAGGATTAAGACAAAATGTAGTGAATGTAACAAATATTGTTGTTTAGATTGTTTCCAGACAATTCATAATTGTGACCGTTGAATAAATGTGAAATGCTAAATAATAGTGCGCCAAACTCCTATGCAAAAGTAGATGAAGCTAATGGAAGATACTTTTTTGATTATTTTGTTGATTGGGAAATAAACAAAATAAATACGAGCTGTATGATTTCAATAATGTAGTGTCGCGCACCATTGCGCGACATCGTCCACAGGGACAGACTGGCTGTCGCGCACCATTGCGCGACATTGTCGTCAACGTGTTAAGAACAATTTTACGCTTTTTATCGAATGCGCGTCTGCTTAGGCGCGCGGTACGTAATTGCACCAAAGAGCTCATCGACACGCAACAAAGCACCCAGTGCCATAAGGTCTTTTTTAAGTGCTCATTAACCTGACCCAAGTTCTCCTAACTGCGCTCTTAGATTTTCCTCCACTTATTCAAACTCGTACAATGTTACAAGGGAAGTTCTGATGCAAATAATTTCGATTACTGATGCTGATGGCACAATTCCTTCATTATTTTGGATGTATTGTCATTTATTTATCCTATTGTGTGATTTGATATCGTCAACAAGCTCCATTATCCCCCATAACGATCAGCTAATTTTGCTGATGCAGCGACAGGGCAAAGTTGTCGGCGCGCCGCCGCGTCCTCTGCGTCTCCACCTTCTGCTTCCGTGCCGTCTTGCTCCACATCTGAATTGCTTTTTGGGCACTGTTCAACTCAACGGACATCAGTACTCGATTTTTTCAGTCGTCGAAATTCACTGAAACTTCGCCTATGGGGATTATTTGGAGTCCAAAACACGAGTCTGCCGTCTGTTTTTCACGTGGGTGGTCTCGGACTACCCATACCGACTACTTGGGTGGTCCAGTCAGGATCACAGATTTCGCTGAAACTTTGTGTATAGGGGTTCTCTGGTGTCCTGAACGCGATGGTCAAGGGCGGCGGAGTACGGTAATTATAGGTGAGTACCTACCGACCTTACCTGGTGAGACTCACCTATAACTACCGTATTCGGCCGCAATTTGGAAAACGGACTTCACCATCGTGTTCAGTACGCCGAAGAACCTCCGTAGACAGAAGTTCGGCGAAATCGGTGGTTCTGACTGGACCACCCATGTTGTCGATACGGGTGGTCCGAGACCACCCACGTGAAACCGGGCAGCAGATTCGTGTCCAGGACCACAATTAATTCCCGTAGGCGAAGTTTGAGCAAATTGCTGAAAAAATTTCTGACAGAACAAAATCGAGTACAGGTGTCCGTTAGGTTGAGTAGTGCCGTTTTTTAAAATTCTGATATTCTGTTGCAGATGTGCCTTTGCCCGCTTCATTGCCGCTTTTCAATATCGTTGACGGCCTTCTAACGGCTGATTCTGGACAAGTGAGCAGTATAGTGGAGCTTGAGAACTCGTTAGTGAGGAATGTGACTCCTCTCAAAGTGTACGGATGGGTGCGTACTCCTGTCAAGTTTCGTCTTACTGTGCTTGAAAAAAATTACAAATATCCGAGAAAACCTGAATCCTCATAGACTGTTTCGATATTTTTCATTGTTCAATTTCAGCTCAAATTCCTAAGCGGCAGCGTTATCGACATATCAGAAACTGAGCTACAAAGCACTGGAAGCACCATAACGCTGTCCAGTTCACTGCAGTCAGCCACATTATACGACGCTGATTGGAAGGTACTGTTATGGCGGGTGTTATCGGCCACTTTAAGGGTTTGGCGATATGCCCGAAAGCTCATTCACACCCTACTGCGGCACTAAATCCAGAGTCGAGCAGTAACGTGGAGAGTGTGTTTCTGCATGAGCCGAGCCGCTCTGAGGCAGTAGAGTATCGAATTGAATTTAATTCCCTTATCCACTTTTACGATCTGGTAAACAGTTATGATATATGCATAATAAACAAGCACACGGAATGCATTTGGACGAGGGCTACCAGGACAAAACGGAAAACAGGAAAACAGGAGAGACCAGGGAACTGTGCTGTCCATGAGAGGAGGAAGAAGAAGTAATGGCCCTATTCCACTTGTTGCACACCAGTCATAAAGAATTTTTCCTTCGTCAGATTTTGCCCAAATTTGGTACCGGGGGGTAATCTGGGGCCCTGATCACGAATCCAGTGTCCATTTTTCACCATGGTGGTCGGAAACCACTCATTTCGAAAACTTGGGTGGTCCAGTTGGGATCACCGATTTCGCTGAAACTTTGCATAGCGAGTTATTTGGGGTCCTGAACACGATGGTGCAGTCCGATTTTCACCTGGTGGTCGGAGACCACCCATATCGAAAACTCGGGTGGTCCAGTTAGGATCACCGATTCTGCTGAGACTTTGTCTATGGAGGTTCTCTGGTGTCTTGAACACGATGGTGAAGTCCGTTTTCCAAATGGCCGCCGAATAAGGTAGTTATAGGTGAGTACCTTCCGACCCGACCTGGTGAGGCTAACCTATAACTACCGTATTCGGCCGCCATCTGGAAAACGGACTGCACCATCGTGTTTTGGACCCCAAATAACCCCCTATGCAAAGTTTCAGCGAAATCGGTGGTCCTAACTGGACCACCCAAGTGGCGTCGCGGGTGGTCCCCGACCACCATGCTGAAAAATGAACACCAGATTCGTGATCAGCGCCCCAGATTAACCACCGTTACCGAATTAGGGCGAAATCTGACGAAGAAAAAAATTTTTATGACTGGTGTCCAACAAGTGGAATAGTGCCGAAATAATGATATGTCCATAGCGAGGGATGGTAAAGATGAGGCTAGCGAAACACAGCTCATGAAGATAATAGGCAGGATAAAGGATTAGGTCGAAAAGATGTGACGGAGGTAATTTATCCCAGCACCTTAGTCGTACTCTAATGGTATCTTCTTTGGAAAGGCAACCAGAGGACGAGCGGCCAGAGGCAAGTAAAGCATGGACCTCACTGACTACTACAATGGAGTGCCTGAGAGGAGAAGCCAACCACAGAAAGAAGAAGGAAGGACTTTGGAGAACGGTAATTTTCGTGTCGGGACCAACAATCAAAGATTCGCGTTGGGACCGTCGTGAGATGAAACGAGGCGCGAAGAAACGCACAAAAATAACATACTACCGCCACTTTTCTGTAACAACAGCAAGCAAGGGCAATGGTACTGGACCAATCCGTAGCACTACCACAGCAGAAGCGTAAGCTCTACCACAACGACGTGCAATTTGAGCGACGAATTAGCCGTTGTAAATGAAATTGAGCGAAACACACGACGACGAGCATTCTCGTCCAACGAGACGTTTGCGGCGGCCGCATTGCTCTAATCGATAACTGTTCGTGCCGCCGCGGTGAAGAATGCGAATTCGTCGCTCAATTTTTTGTCGTCTGGTCTGTAAAGGGTGGGCATTCTCGACGCGACAAATTCGCCGCGAATTTGGCGCCGGCAGCCGCCGGTGATGACGTGGCACCGCGGCAATGCCGATTGGTCCCGACCATTCGGCATTGCCGCCGTCCTCGGGGGAGGAGCCAGCGGCGAAATTAAACTCGGCCCTCCCACTTGCCGCTCAGCGCCAAATTCGCAGCGAATTTGGCGCGTGTAGTCTGCCCACACCTTAAGGGCTCCTTCCCGCCTTGATGTTGCCAATGGGTCTATATATGAAGGCTCATCTGTCCTAAAAAATATGCTAGAACCTCTTAGCTACCTGTGTCAGGGAGGGACCGAGAGAATACCTGTTACGGCTGCTGCTCGGTCACTTCGGTCTTCGAATAATCTTACTTTCAAGAACATCTTCCTTAACAGAGGGAAAAAGCAAGGGCGCAAACACCATTTGTCTCAAACTCTGGCCCTACGGTGTCTGATACTGAATGGACGAGTTACGCTGGGGGGTGAGCGAAGGTATAACAAGGGCCGCAGGGTTGCTGAGAGACGGTATCTTTCTCGCTGAGACCCACAACATGCTGTTCGTGTCGGGACCGTCGTGAAATGAAGCGCAGGCACGAAAAAGTATACAGTCGTAACCTCACACTTCACATCACTCTCCTGCAGCAACAGCAGCGAATGACGCTTGTCATTCCCTATGATGCCAGTACATCGGTTGTTCTGCTAAAGCAACGCGACCGCAGCGCTTTTCTTATTGCGCTGCATTGCGACAGTATCTCTACCCCGTTCTTAATCATTACTGCTTGCCGGCCGCAGCAGAGTATGAATGGGCCTCAACCCCCAATTACTTCTGCGGAGTCTGACACTGATATTGTCAGCTCGAAACGACAAGCGAAAATGAGTTCGCGGTGAGGATCCAGAGCGGGTTCTATATTACGGAATCTGTGGAGCACAAAAGGTGGGTTGTTTGAGGTTTGCCTTTTCCGAAGGTTTTCTTCTCACAATTACCTGTTTTTGTGATTTGTTGAGTTCTGTCACCTTTGCATGAAGCACATCTTTTCCACTGAAATGTATTAATAATGGAAAATTGTAGATGACTTTCATCGACTGAGAATAGTTCGTATTTCATTTTTCGGGCACCTGCGGTTCCCAGAGAATTTTTACCCACCCTGGCTGGAACCATGGGAAATAGAGAGCGGTAGCCACCTGTTTTTCGTCAACAGATGAACAGTCTGCGGTTCCAATAGAGCCTCAAGTGGCTAATTCTGAGAACTTTACCCGTCAAAACATTCCTCTTAGCTTGTTATGTTGCAGTTTAATGCAATTCCTCTTTTACAGATCCATTCTTGATCTTGGTGAGGAGCTACCACTGGTGGTGGAAGGTGGAAGACTTGTTAGGAATCAGTCGGACAGTGTCGTCATTGTTGGTGGAAGGATCGTCAGTGGGTCCGTGGACGGTAAAGCTCTACGTGAGTGTTCTCATTCTTGGACCACTCGAAGTACATACAGTATATTTATATGATGTTGTAATGGTGGTGATAGATTCATCGCAAAAATTGCGGCTCAAGCGGGATTCGAACCAGCGTCTCCGAGCCCAAAGTATATTTATACCCTATAAGTATGGTATATTTAATATGTACTATTCATTTATTTATTTATTTACTGAACTGTATTTATTATTTATTTATCTACTGAAGCGGACAAGCCGAATTTGGTAAACAAGTCTATACCTATTGATGACATAAACTGAGGATTTTGTTTTTTTCCTGGAATGTGTTTTTGGAGTTTGGGTAATTCATTAAAACTCCTGTTGCTTACTGGGAATGAATTCATAAAATGAATAGTCACAAAAATTGCGCGGTTTACTGGCTTTGAAGTCGGCATGTCTGAAGGTAGAGGAGCACCGACATCCGAGCGGTGGACGGTTGAATTTAGTCTAATTCTGAAGTTTTTTCTTCACAAATTACATTTTTATGCGATTTTTTGTGCATCTCCATTCATATCGTCGAGCAGTTGAAATGAAACTGCACGAGTTAACTGGTACATTGTTTGAGGAGGATGCTAAGAATCAGCCAAGTCTGATAACCAACTTCCAAAAAAACTTTTTTGCTCAAATTACCGTTTTCCTTCATTCCTTATTGAAATCTCCTCCACAGATAAGAAACCGCAAAGCCTGTTCAATCAAGACGCTCAGCAACTGGTAACTGGCATTCTGGAACAGGCCAACGGCTTCCTTGAGTCGAATGGCATGGCGTTGACAGAAGATCAACTCAACGAGGTAAGAGTGTGTGCTGTCGGTTTCAAATTACCACATCAGTTTTGGTTCGTTTTCCGACTTTATACAATTTCCTCGAGCGTCTTTTGTATCTACTCTGATATATTTCCTGAAATTAGAAGTCTCTGGCAGCCGTATTTCCACAATGTCTTGGGGTATTCTATGGAATCCTACTGGATTTCCAAACGCCATTTTTTCAAATTTCTGAGATTTTTTTTGCTAGATTCTGAATTGCTGAAGAGGCCATAATTGGCATTGATTCCGGCCTATATCTCATCATAATTAATATGAACACGTTTTATATCAAAGTATGGTTTTCAAAGTAAAAAATGGGTACTTGAAAGGCAGTAGGATTCTGGAAAATGCTTCAATTCTCTAAGGGCTTGAAATCTTAGAAAAAACGAAGCAAGATATTATTGAAAACCTTCAAATATTGCGTTATTGCGTTTTATTGTAATACGGTTTTGTCTATTCCTAAATATTGCACTATTGCGTTTTATTGTAATACAGTTTTGTCTATTCCTTTCGACTCACAATGTCAGCGTCAGCAGATAATCTGTGTCTGTGCTTGTCGTTGTTGAGTAACATGAGCATTCCATGTAATAAATAAATAGATTTAGTTTCATAATATCAACCTGCTAGCTTTTCTCTAGTTGTTTCAGTTTTCTTCTCATGTTGTTCTTATTTTGGTGGTCTTCAATCAATTGTTGTTATTCTTTTTCTCATCCTGCCGCCTAGAACAGAAAAAAATGTAACCTGAAATGCAAACTCATATCGTGAAAGTTGAACCAGCACAATTCTTTTCTAACAAAGGTTGGTTTTTGTTTGGTAGCCTAGATTATTCAATTGATAACCTCACGAATCAGCCAGCTTTGCTAAATAAACGAAAGTTTGTTCTCATGAATAGTTTAATTTTTCTCAAGATTTCTTCACCATTGATTGCGGTATAGTTTTCTTCAAGTCTCAGATGGATAACGTTTCTTTAAGGCCACCAAGAACGTGCTTTCCGTCTCGAACTCCCTTGTCTCGTCTGTCCAGCAGGCTGGCCAGAATCCACTTACAAGCGATAAGAACAAAAACCTTGACAACGAAAAGACGAACTTCGACGCGATTTTCAACGCATTGCCTGAGAATGCCGGTAGAGTTGCCTTTCCATTCTTCAAATTTGTCGCAGAATAACTATTGGGCAACTGGAAAAAATCGAGATTTCAGGTGATATCCGCTACGTGGAGAGTTACACCGAGGAGGAGTGGGCAGATGAGGCAAACCGTCTCGTTGTGGAGACTGTTGTGAGTTTGCTGTTTTAATTTAAATTCAGTCCTTCATAGTGCTTCAAATTGGGGATTCTATATGAGTGGAGATTTCACTACACCTCGACAGGGTTTTCTATGTAATTTGTAAACTAAGATTTCAGCGAATTAACCTTCAAATTTACATCCACCGCCCGCTACCCTGCTGTCAGTTGCCCCTTTGTTTATATTGGACTATTGATCGAATTTGCTTCCTTTTACCTAGTTTTCCGTGATTGGGTGCTGAATTTTTTTAGATATGAGGCAAGGTTCAATCAAGCCGTCTCAAGTTCTTGAGCCAACATTCCTTTGTCACCTTATCGTTGAAGTCTTGTAAAATATATAAAGATTATTACAAAACCTTATCGCTTCCAGGCAAAGAACGCCGCCAAGCAATTACAAACTCTATTCGGAACACTGGAGGACACTTATGCCAACAAAGCAATACTCAATGGTAACATCCCGTACAATTTCTCGGTAATTTTTATTCGATTTGCAATTTTTTCAAATCATTTTTGATCGGAGTTTTATTTTTTTTGCTTTTTACCCACATATGTACAATGTTACTTCACGTATCCCATCCGTTGTTTATTGCCAGGCTGTTTGTTAAGTTGGATTTGCCTATTCTGCTGCTGTAATATGACTAACCCTAGGTCGTAGTTTGCTTATTTATCTACTTTTTTCGCTTAGACTTCTTGGTGTGGTTGTAGAACTGGCCTCTAATGCTGTTGGCACTACTGCAAAGTGGCGAGTAATTAATTAATTAATTAAGTATACCATAAACTTTTAAAGGGACTGTTCTTTGCCATTAAGCTTTCTGTCTGTACCGTTTCCTACCGTCCCCAAATAGTCAAATATGTAGCAAATTATCATTTTTTACTTCTCTTGAAAATTTGTGTTTCTATGTATAATAGTTACATAATAATGGGCTAATAATGATGTACAAATGATTCAAGAACAGAAATATTTCACCTAATTGAATACGATTTTAAGTAGTTTGAACGATGAGGTGAGTACTCCATCAAGGTCTTTTCAGCTTTCCGATAGCGGTAACTCCTTAGTGGTTCGTGTAGGAACTGCTCGCGATCTTCTCGGCAAGGAGATTACCTGCTCGGACTGGACGGTATGACCTCGAGTTTTTTTGCTTACTGATGTGTTTTAAACGCTTTACCTTTTCCAATTTATTATTTTTTTAAATGAGTTGCTATTTTTTCTATTGTTACAAAATTAATATATGTCCTGATTGTGTGTCTAGATCAAACTTCCACCTTCACCTGCCGACCTGCGGCTGAATATCTCGGATGACGACGTGTTCCGACTGGGGCTCTGGTGTTACGATAAAAATCCATTCTTTTATGCGCCAAACTTCAAAACACTCATCAATTCTGGAGCGCTGGAAGTACATCTTAAGGCGGAGAACGGTGCACCAATTGAGTAAGCACATCATCAATATTTTATGGCATGTTGTTATAACTAAAGGTCTGCGTGGAGCAATGGTAAGAGGCACTATTGACAGGACGATCGAGCGATCGATCCCGGTCCGGGCTAATCAAGCCTTCCATCCCTCCTAGGTCGAGAAAATTGGTAGCAGACTTGTCTAGGAAGGTAAAAACACTGACTTGGTAGAGCGGCTGGCCCCACAAGTCCTTGTATAGGTCAAAAACGCATTTACCGCGCCTCTACGGTTTCGAATGAAAAACGAACGCGTGGCGCGTCCTCAGCGATTGATCAAGGCCGGCACCTTTACCTTAACCTTATTGCTGTATTTTTTATATTTCATTGAATTTTTATTCAGCGTCACCGACACCAATGCGCCTATCGCTATAAAATCACCTAGGTTAGGTGAGTAATGCTTATTTATATGTAAAAGAACAAAGAACTTTCCAGCAGGACTTTTTAAAATTCTTTTCGAACTTATTTTTATGTATGCAGTATGTGCATATGTGCAACATATGGGGACCGCGAAGATCACGAACAAACTTTTATCAAACTTACCGCCCAATAAAGCTAGGGGTATTACTTGTAGACTTCTTTATTTTACAGCAACTTGTTATTTATGGTTGAGCTTTGATTGAACTTATTGACTTTGAAGAACTAGTTGTTGCGCCGCTGGAAAGTCCACATGGCATGCTTTCGTTATCATTCGCGAAGCGTCATACTCTGAAGGTTTTGTATATGGCAGCACTATTGTATTTAACGACTTTCGCTTTTTTGAATAAACCACCTACTTTAGAAGAATCCGAATTAGTTACTATGTTTTAACCTGGATATACATAGGCTAATAGGCTAATTACGTTAAGATTACCAACAAACTACTACCATATGAACTCGTGAGATTCTTGAGATTGTGATTTTTATAACCATGTTTGACTTTCAATAAGTGTTGGCATGAATTCTATCCATAATTCAGTCTTAATAGAGGAAACCTGATTCTACCAAATACCATTTTGTTTTCTCTTACCCAAATTCCTTTCCTGTTCAGAAACGTCATCTTTTGGAGCGTACGCGTTCCCACCACCGCCAAAGAGCTACCAGATTCTTCAAGTGTTCACCTTTGAGACGTCGGCATGGAATGCGTCAGTTTACATCGAGGTTCGGGATTTCTCGTTCCATTGTTTGTATTGATTATTTGTATTTAGATCAGATCATTTTTTATTTGTAGCTTTCAACGTTAGAGAAAACAGTCTCCGATGCTGAACTATATGTGTTTGTTTCGTACCAGAGTATTCCTGGACCGCTGACCAAGGATCACGATCGAATGTATCACTGGAAAAATCCGAATTGTAAATATTAATTAATCTATGAATTTCAACCTTATTTTAGTGTCTCATGGGAGGATTTTGTTGAATTTACTTCGAGAAAACATTCAGATCCACTGCACACCTCTCCGGACTTTTAATTTATAATTTCCTAGATTTCTCATTATGTGAATATCTTCAGATCCATTGTACATCTTCACACCTTCCAATGAACTCTATAATCGCACCGGGCTATTCTTCGTGGGTATTGGACAGACCAGCCGAACCGCTAGCAATTGCGTTGCGTACGAGCCACCAACTGGAATAAACACAGCCGACTGGTGTTTTGTCAAAGGTTCGGGCTGAATTCTCCTCATAGTTGTCGCTCGAATTTCATTTCTGTTTTGCCTTTGTCTTGTTTTTTCTTATTCTTTTTCTTTTCCAGAATTTGAATTCGACTTCTTCGCACGAGTACTCACCAAAGGATGTTACTACTTCCATGAACAAATTGGACGCTTTGGAAACATGAACGATACGGTAACTTGATTTCGCAGTCGTCATAGTTCTTTTAATAGTCTAAATAGTCTCCTCTTTTTTTCCTAGACAAGTGTCACCTGGTTTAGAGACTTTTACCCCTATTATTTATCTTTTGAGATAGCTGTCTTTCTGAGAATGATGCGAATTCCTTTAGGCTACACAATATTTCGACGACACTACCGTTGAATGCACCACCACTCACCTGACAACATTTTCTGTTGGCTTGCTAAATCCAGCTGTTGACACTGAATTCACTTATAAATACATCAGTGACTACAGAAAGGTGACGATTTTTCTCAAGTTTCAGCCGTATTCATTATTTATTATTTGGTTAAACGATAACGATCCTGCGAGTAAAAAATACCCTCAACCTGTTCACCATTTCATTGTTTCTTTTCGTTTTTTTATCCTACAGAAGGTGAATACTTCCTGTTACGGTGTTTACTCCGAACAGCATAAGTGTGACGTATTGAATTGATGAGGATTTTTGAATTATTTTGTTTGTACGAAGGGGTGCAGTGGTAAGAGGTGCGGCTTGCAGACTTACTGTCGAGCGATCGGTCCTATCCCATGCCAACGTATCCTTTTTTTCTTCCGGGATGGAGTAAATTCGTACCGGCATTGCTTTGGGAAATGACTTGAAGATCAACTTTTCTCCGACTAAATATTCTTAATACCTCTACGATTCTGAGTAGAAGACGGATGCATGGCGCGCCTCTACTGACATCTGGTGGGAAAGCGTAGGAGTAAAAAGACCTTGGTTGAAAAAATCAAACACTTCAAGTGTTTTTTCTCTCAGCAAAACGCTTACGCGGCTATGATCGTGTTCCTGCTGGCGGTGAACATGGGCGTTATCATCATATTCAGCATCCACTACCAAATTCTCGAGGTTGATAAGGTAAGCATCTACCTGTCCCTTATACTTGTTACTATACCTTTTTCTTTCACTGCAAAGTAGCAAACCTGCCATGGCGAGCTCCAGCTGAAAGTTGTTTTTTTCCGTAGGGTTCTATGTATGCTATTGTGGACAACATTAGTGCAGACCTTTATTACTACGCGGTCGTTGTGGAGACTGGGTATAGAATGGCCGCTGGAACCGATTCCAGGGTATGTTCAACTTTCATAAATTGGTTTTTGTGAAGTGTACGATGCGTTCCCTATAGCGGACAGTTGTTCAGTTGGCTCTTATCCAACATGTCTCTACGATTCTGAATTGAAGACGAGTGCACGGCGCATCTTTGTGGAATAGGCAGCACCGATGGATTGATCACTTTCAGCTTTTCAAACCCTTCCTGTTGATACCCTTTTAAGGTGTTCATAACGCTCTACGGAACCGATGCCGACGAGGTATCGCGGGAATTGAGCACTCCGAGAATCGCGAAAAATTCTGACCTCTTCTCGTGGGGAACGTCAGCTCGATTTCTTCTGAAGGCTCCATGGTTTGTATCGATTTCCCGCAATCGATTGTTATCTTTTATGTAAAGAAATGTATATTGCCAGGAAGCTTGGGCATATCCGCTATGTACGAGTGTGGACGGATAATTCTGGAAAAGGATCACGACAATGTTGGTACTGCAACCGTATCATCGTCAAGGATCTTCATACCGGATCGATTTATCGGTTTCCCGTCCATGATTGGCTCGGAGAAAGCGTTGGAGACGGAGCGGTAAGTAAACATTGAACATTTCTCTTATTTCATCTTTTCTCTTTTCATACATACATGTGACTGCTGTCGTCATTCCTGCCAATGAATAAGGAGGACAGCTTCGATGTGCATGCTGCTCTTTATGACCCATTGTGATGGCCTTAGATTTTTTTCGAATTTTCTGTCGCCAAAGTTGAATTTGACTTCAAATCATGTAAATAGTAGACAAAATGTGCGATAGAACCCTGGTTTAGATAAGCTCTGACTTTCCCTCTCTTCTTGTTTTTCTGACTTCCTAAAGCTAATCAAACTCCTTTGTGTTTACCCTGAATTCCCACCTCTCCCTCTCCCCCGATGTATAGATTTCCTCGAGATTCCCGACAGAATCGATCTGCTATCCTTTTAGTCGGAAAGGCTGTCCGCAGTCGACAAAGTCGTACGAGTGAAGAATGAAATCCTTAGTATCCACATTTTGGCCGAAACAATTTCGTACATCGCCATGTATACAGGTAAAGGATTTTCTAGAAGAAAATAAATTAACGTAATGCATAAATGACGATAAGCATTAGGTGGAGGTTTACGAACAAGACAGCGAATTTCTCGATGTTGGTATGCGGCTTCGATTCTTCTCGCTCAGCTAGTGGTCTGTATCGTGAACTGGGCGATCACCAGAAATGAACTGTTCACCAGGCGTTCCACGTTTGCGATCAGTGTAAAAGACGTAAGTAACTCATATTTTCAGATTCTGTTCTATTTCTTTTAACGGCCTGTCGAACGATTGATTGATTTTGATTGTTTTTTGGTTCTCTGGTCACGTGTGTTTGCTATTTACACCGTGGAGTTACTACAGTATAGAAGCGAGCGTGATACAATGGTAAGATGCGCTACTGGAACGCGCACGGTCGATATATTAATTCCCGCCCGGCTAACGAAGCCTTCCAGTCGGGTAAATTGATACCAGACTTGTCTGGCAAGGTAAATACATTGACTTAGTATGGCGGCTGACCCCCGCTAGCCATTGTGCAAGCCAAATACGCATTTACCATGTCTATACGATTCTGGGGGGAACACGAATGCGGTGGCGCGTCCTTAGGGTCCTTAGGGATCGGCGCCGATACCATTAACCTTTACCTTTTACCTTTTACCATGAAGTATGTCATTATGTCCACGTTGAAATTTTACTCAGTTTAATTCATGCTCTTTCATTTATTTGATATGTCAGTACTAAACAGCGATACGCCCGTAGGGGACCATTCTGACTCCGCTGCGGCGGTAAAGCCAGAGAAGAGCAGTAACGGTGAGGGCAGGGGTGTATTTCCGCAACGGCATAGTTGGACCCAACGTTCCGTGCCACTTTTCTGCGAAATAACCCTTGTAAATTCCTTGCTGCCACAGCAAGCGCGTGAAAAAAATCGCAGCGCTACGCTTACTGTAATTCTCTTCACTATCTTTAGCCATTACTGTTCTGCTGCTGCTGTAAAGTATGAGTGGGCCTTGATTCAACGTCACTCATAAATGTGTGTCGCCGACTTTGAGGGTGATACTACTCACTACTCATTCTGAGCTCAAAGCCATTCAACAGGTTTTTGTTTTATTTTATACCACTCATTGACAGACAAACTTCACTCGCATAATCTTCGTATAGTTTTCCTGTAAACGGTAAAAGTTAATGGTATCGGCGTTGAACAGTCGCCGAAGGACCCGCCGCCGCATTTGTGTTCGTTTCAAAATCGTAGAGGCACGGTAAGTGCATGTTTGGCCTATACAATGACTTGCGGGGCCAGCGGCTACACCAAGTCAGTGTTTGACCTTCCGGGAAGAGTCTGCTACCAATTTACCGACCTCGGAAAGATGGAAGGCTTGGTTTGCCCGGCCGAGGATCGATCGACTGTACGGGTGTCAGTAGCGCCTCTTGCCGCTGCACCACGCACGCCGTTTTCCTGTTACTTACGTATAAGTGCTTGTCCGTTCCAGGTCATCGTCGCAGCAATTCTGTCCTTAATCGCACCCCTGTTCACCTCCCTCATACCGTACCTTTTCTCGTAAGTTCCACTTTCTTTGACGATGGGTCTTGGGGCCAAACCACTTTCAAAAATATCGTGTTACAGACATGTGCCGTGTGACGAAGAGTTCAAAGAGATCGAATGTGTCAAGGATGAGAATCCAAAAAAGCGGGTGAGTTTTGGAAGTTGGATGAGATAAAGCTAATAATGTGAACGCACCCAATGCAGATACCGCGACATTGGTCGAGAAAAGTCGGTTCTCTGATGTCGTTGTTCTTTAACGTACTACTTGTAGGTCTCTGGATCGTCGCCCTTACTGTGAGCTTCTCTTCTTGTTCCGCGATTCTTATTTATTCAATAGAAAAGAATAAGGCGGTCGTTTCAGGCGGCGTGCGGTCTTACTTTTGACGATTCCGTTGCATTTGCTTGTCGCTTCATCATTCAGCTTTTCCTATGGATTATCATTACGGAGCCAATCAAGGTGAGATTTCTTATCAAGCGGTTTTTAGCGGTACCTTTCGGATTAATGATTCGATACTCCCCGATGCTTTGACCTCAGCATTCACCTCTTTCACCTACATATACTACTTTTCTTTTTCTTTTCAACAATAATTGACAACTTTTGTTTATTGCGTCACTATTCTATTATACAACCAACCGTTCAGCAGGCTGCAGGCCGCCAAATGAACTAATGAATAGTAGGAAACATATATAAAACATTTATGATAACAAATAAAACGAAGGGCAAAAAGTATGCAGCAAAAGACGGCGAGGAACTGATGTAATACGTCACTGGGAGTACGGTAACCGGCAATCGCGGCGGGACCCTAGAATTGACAAACAGACATCGTTGTTTCGCTTATTCATTGAAATAACATGATAGGATAGGATTCCTATTGTAATTTGTACACGTTTGAGAACATCGCTTGATTTGCGCGATTATTTTATTTGATTTTATAGCACACATGCGTTGCAAAGGTGCATGAAGTCGGTTTGAGAGTTTAGATTCCAGTAAAGTCATACTTTTCAAGGGCATAGTTGCTGCCTATTTTATCCTGAAATGGCATCCCTCACATGCGATAACCTCGGAAATCGACGAGGCAATATTACCGTTGGAATACGCTGCAGATTTATATGGTGAGGCAAAAATTTTAAAATTAAATTTAAAATTCGATTGATGATTGTCTTTGCTCTATAGACGTATTCTGATGATGAAAGGAAACCTAGCAAGGTTCAAGGAAGAAATTGAAATACTAAGTAATTTATTAACTACGATTCTCACTTCCATAACAGCGGCTCTTCAGCTCCACCTGACTTCCTCAAAAACGAGACGGTCGGAACTACGGAGTTGGATCTGATACAGTTGAATCAGAACGAAGCCAAGAGAACCAGGTACTTTGACATTCTATTGATGTTTGCGAAAATTCAACCTTTTGGAACGTCACCTTATTTATCTTTTCAAAGTGAGAAAAGCATAAGCGGGCTGATTTGAGCATAATATCTGATTTCTGGTAAATTTCAGTAATGTCTGGACTTCAAATATTTTTCTCGCTGTCTTTTGTTTTTTTTCAAAATTACCCCGTCCTCCTAAATCTAACCGCAGTTTTTCCGCGTCGGTTTCTGACTGTTCACTTCATAGCACAATCCTACATTTGCTTATTTGTTAATTGTTATGATCAAAATAGCCGTTAGATAGCAGGGTAAGGTGTACGATACGGAAACACTGAAGAAACAATGGATAACCTACCTCGATAATTTGCAAAATTACTTTCAAATTGAATGACGTAGACCGCAGGGTTCTATCCTTCAGGGACTCAGTAACTCACGGCGGTGCATCGAAATTGGTTTTACCAAGATTCAGATCCAAAGTGCGAAAAGAAGCGTTTGTTTATAGATCAGCTATTCAATTTAACACATTCTTCAAGGCGAACCCAATTCCTACGAAATTATCCGCTTTCAAGAGGTTGGTTACAAAGCTCTTACTCGAGACGTCAACTTGTCGGGCCCTGGCATATACAGTACTTACCTGCAGCCTAGTGGGACTTAGCGCTGATATTAGGCTGTCGCGAAGTTAATTTCGGAACTGGACCACTGAGTTCAAACTGCAATAACTCAGTACAATCGCAACTTTATGAATCAAGGTAAAAACTGTCAGCATCTACACACCTCTGCCAGCGAAACGGTAATAAATCCAAACCTTTACAGAAGAAACTAGGATCACGGGAATTAACGAAAGCAAGAAAGGCATTTTCAACATCGGTCAAATCAGCGAGTTTTTTCTGACGCAAATAGGAATCAAATGCTTGTAAAAAGTGATAGTCTGTTGGCGAGAGGTCAGAAGAATAAGTAGGATGAGACAGAACTCCAATGCCCAACTGGGTAAATTTTTGCCGGGTGATCTTCGCGGTGTGTGCTCTTGCGTTGTCCTGCAATAAGATCGCACCGCTTCTGTTCGCTAGTGCCGGAAACAATTTTTGCAGTTTCGGGTGCATTTCGTCTAAATCACAACACTATGACTCTGATGTAACTGAACCACCAGGGCCTAAATTCATGACGGGTATCGGCAGAATATACCCGAAATAAACTCCGTTCGGCGCCATTATTCGCATTCATGACAGCGCCGCGGAGTTTATTTCGGGGATATCGCGGGTCTATTCCACTCCGCTGGCGCCGCGATCAATCGAGCGGCCCGCTGTGGGGATGGCGTAGCAAGAGCGCTCCAATGCTAAATTGGCCGGCGGATCAGCTGGCGCGTCCCTCAATTTTCAGCGACACTTTAAACAATATGAAGGATTTCCATTTCACATGTTTCAATTTCACATGTTCCTGCGCTTAAACAGCTGTGTGTGTCAGTGGAAGCACCCTCCCAGCAGTAAATGTGGTTGCTCGGAAGTGCGGTCTTCTGATACAATCATCAGCAAACCGTCAATGAACTTGTATCTCCGACTATCGAAATTCAAACTGTTTTTGTGTTTCTATTTCTTCCCTTTCTTGTTGATAAGGAGCGCGGATGTAAGCAATAGTTTATTAGTGCGATAGTGGCGTTAATGCTCGGCGCTCACTTCCAATTTGGAAATAATGTCGAACGATGTAACATCCAACAAGCAACACCTGTATCGATTCGGACCGACGGTCGTTTCATGCAGCGAGTGCGCCTGCAGTCGTTGCTCTGCTGCACGCCGAGTTTCGCAAACCCGGTTGCCATGAATGCGAATAATGGGGGGTCGACCGGGTTTATTTCGCCCGGAGTGTTATATACCACAAAATTGTCGTTCATGAATTTAGGCCCAGGAGGCATGAAGCTATGATGGATGACTCCTTTACTACACCACCACAAAGTAAGCAGAACATTTTTAAGATGAAGTTTCGGTTAAGGAAAAGATTTTGGTGTAGCACCTTTATCAACCCAAGCAAATCCCTGCTTACTATTATTGTAAGGGATCCAGACAGTAATGTACGCTTCTGATAGAGCGGATCATCCCCTAACTGACAGTATGCTTGGCTTTCCTTGAGACGAGATAATACGGCGTAAAAACGTTTTTTCTGAACGCACTCAGAAAACGAAATTAATTTTGCGACAGTCTAATATCTGCCACGCGGGCCAGACGCCACGGCTCGATTGTAGATGACCACAACTGCTTGTCTCCATGCGGGCTGAGGCCCTTATCGGAACTACTTATATTAATGTGACCAGCATCAATAAAGTACTTGCACGATTCACGTGCTAATCTTCAAACACAACAGAACACATGCCTCCGCCATTTACTAGTCAAACTAAATAAAACACAACACAATACAATAACTGTGGTCTATGCGACCAACCGGAGCTACATACACATCACCTAGGGAAAGCCTCTTGAAGAGAACACCGGGCCCCGCTCTCGGCACCCTCACCCAAGGGGGAATGTCGGGTGAACCTCCGCTCACAGGTCCTCGGTGTTACCGGGCGCCGTGCGGACGCGGCACGGCTCGGAGACGGTAATCCATGCGGGACCTCTTTGCTTGATCTTACTACGGGCCCTTCAAATCGTGGGAACCGCGACACAGGCCATTGGAGAGCTATAGTTGTTGTATTTTATGATTTTTTTTTACTGTGATGTTTCATGCTGCTTGGCAACTATACATGGCGTCGGTCCATGTCAAGTAAATAATAAATAAATAAATAAATAATGTGCGATTATTCACTAAAATTACGGCAAACTTCAGGTGGCCTTGAAAATTGGGTAGTTTTTTGGAAGCTGCCTTCTTGAATGCAAGAAAATTCTGTGTTTGGTAAGTGGTGAACCCGTCACCGAACCATTGGGTAATTTTGAGGTGACCTGATGGTTGATCAGTGATGGGTCCGAATGTGATCGATCAGAAGCCTAAATTTCTTCAGAGAAGAACAACTCTTCGATACGCTCCGAAGCGTCGCCTGCCTGTTGGCAGCGCTAGCGATCACAATGGGATTGGTGGTGTTCTACCGAGACACTAACGCTTACTATTATCAGCAGCAGGTATGATTTACCCATTACTGGTGATAATCGCCAATTTGCAATCTCATTTCTTCAGGTGCGCTCGTTACTCAACGTCGATCCGTTTCCTTTCGGTCCTCAAGCGTTCTCTTCGATCAATCAAATCGATCAGTTTTGGATTTGGGCACGGAATTCGCTTGCACCGGGTATCCATTTTAGGGAGCTCAAAGAGTCTTTCACCGATATATCCGCTCAAGTGATAATTGTAATCTAACTTGCTCGAATTCAGCGCTGTTTGCAAAGTGGTATGATGGAAATCCGGCATGGGACATGCGCGGCTATGCGAATGATAAGGTTAGACGGTTATTTATCGAATTTACAACACTATCACGGTGATATTTCTGGGAGTGGATACTGGATATTTTTAGGTTTCTCGAGCGATGGGAATTGGACATATTAGACAGGTTCGATCCGTGGTAGCGCCAAAGTGCCCAACGGCTCCAGAACTCGCTCAGTACTTCCACAATTGCACCGCCGACATTTCTCACAAGTAGGTGTCGTAAGACTGTAATATTATTATTTATTTATTCGCTATTATTATTATTTATTCATTTATCTATTTGTTCATTATAGTGTTGGTCTCTCCTCTTGAAAATGTCGCATAAGTTACCAACATTTTACTTTACTTTAGTTTTTTAGTTGAAATTAAGCACAGTATTATTGCTTAGTATTATTCATGTCTGTTTCATTCGGTGCAGGTAACAATGCAAATAAATAAATGAATAAATAAATAAATAATGCCCTCTTACGTGCGTTACGTCAATCAGGACGATGTATCTACTTGTATGATATCACATCGAGTGCCAAAGTACTTTTGCTCCCTGCTGAGCCGCACTGGCAAATAGCGCAGCTTACAACCACACAGTTGAAGGATCGCTCCCGACTGCGGCAGCCAAGCTTCCACTTCTTACTTACTTAGATACTCAGATGGCCCGGCTTCACTAAACGTGCGGGCCCCAACACGAGTTCCATTCGCTTCGTTGTCTCGCGATCGTCATCCAGCTTGTTGGTCGGAGGCGACTGTGACGACAGCGAGAATCAGCTGTTCTGGAACACAGCATAGTCTTAATACGTTCGACGAACACATCAGACCATCTGGCAGGTGGTCTTCCACGAGGCCGCGTGCAGTCACGCGGCAGCCATTCCACCGTCCTTCTTGTCCAACGGTCGTCGTCTCTTCTCATTATGTGACCGGCCCATCGATGTTTCGCTTTCGATGTGTAGTCCGCAGGGTCTCGCAGACGGGACATCTGCCTTAGATCAGAGCTGAGAAGTCCGGCTCGGTGTTGGGATAGCCGCGTGAACTTCAAAAGACACCTTTCCAACGCTCTGTGTGTGACTTGCAGGGACTTCGCCGTGGCTGACGTATCAGGCCACGTCTCAGCCGCGTAGCACAGAGCAGGAAGAACTGTCGAGTCGAACAAATGAGCACGGAGGTCAGCATCCTGGAGTCGGTCGGTGGCCTCTTTGAGAGATGCGAAGGCTGACCACGCGGCTCTCCTTCTTCTGATGAGTTCTTCCTTCATGTCGTTGTCCATGTTCATGGAGCGCCTCAGATAAACGTAGCACTTCGTTCCGGTGATGGGAGATCCATCGAGTTCGATGTGTCCCTCATCACACCAGGAGTTCTTCATGAACTGTGTCTTCTTCCGATTGATGCGCAGTCCAATCTTCCTTCCAGCTTCGTCTAGCTCTCGGAGCATCGTCTCTGCTTCAGCTGTACTTTTCGCGAAGATGACGATGTCGTCCGCAAAACGAAGGTTCGATAGGAATTTTCCGTCCACACGTATTCCCTTTTCGTCCCAGTCGAGCGACATCATCACCCACTGCAATGCGGCAGTGAACAGCTTGTGCGAAATAGTATAGCCTTGCCTGACGCCCTTCTCGATGGGGATATTGATTGAACGTCGGAAAAGCTGTACTGTCGTAGAACAGCGGTGGTAGCAGTCGGCCAGCGTTCTTATGTCGGACGAGTCCACTCCTCGGTCGACTAACGCAGACAGGATAGCATTCGTTTCGACGCTGTCGAAGGCCTTTTCGTAGTCGACGAAGGTTAAGACGAGGGGCAGATGGTACTCCCGACAGACCTCGATGACCGTCGCGACACTTTGGATGTGGTCGACGCAGCATCCCTGACGGAATCCAGTTTGCTCAGGCGGTTGTGCTTCATCCAATGTTCGCGATATCCGCGTCAGGATGATCTTCGTGAAAAGCTTGTAGAGCACGCTCAACAAGCTAATCGGGCGGTAGTTGCGAAAATCATCCCTGTCCCCTTTCTTGTGCAAGATGACTGTGCGCGAATTCCTCCACTGTTCCGGGATTCGTTCCTTCCAAAGGTAGGATGTCATGTGTGCCGCAAGAAGGGAGTGCAGAGTATGGTTTCCTGCACGGAGAAGATCGGCAGAGATCTTGTCTGGCCCTGGAGCCGTGCCGCTCTTCATACTCCTAATCGCGACTCGTACCTCACATGGTAGAATCCTTGGTGGTGTTTCGCCAGCGGGGATATCGGGGTCTGGTACAGGTTGTGTAGAACAGAACAGATTGGTGTAAAACCTCTCTGTAATCGATTCCATCTCGAAACGGGAAGTGGTGACAGTCCGGTCTTCACGATTCAATGCTGATAGCGGAATACTGGACTCGTTGAGGTCCCGTCGACATTTCTTCAGACTTCGTCTTTCTTGTGCCGCTTCCAGAATCTTCCTCTTCCTGTGCTGACTGAGATCCTCCTGCAACGCCTTTCTGCAACTGGTATTGGCAACCAGCCGCTCCAGGTGGGTTGCATTCGGATCCATCCTCAAACTTCTCCTCTTCTCAAGCAGCGCCTTGGTGTTTGATGAGATGCGGGCATCTCTGCTTGATAGTGGAAGAGAAGCAGCGTCAGCACATGTTCGTAGTCTTTTTAGAAGCAGCTCGTAGTCCTCGGTCGGGTCCTCAGCGACTCGCCAGTCATAAAGGGATAGGGCATCGTTCAGAAGGTCTTCGTCGAACACGGCTTGCTTCCTTCCCTTCGGTCTATGACAGGTGTTCTTCTCCACATGGTGATCGAACCTGATCTTAGACCGACGGAGGCGGTGATCGGATCCACTGCAAAAAGATGGTACCACGGAAGTGCCGTAAAGGCACCATCTTCTGTTGGTCATGATGTGGTCGATCTCAGCATGAGTCGTGCCATTAGGTGATTCTCATGTCCAGCGACGGTGTTCTTTCTTCTCAAACAGCGAGTTGCCGTGGAAGAGACGTGCAGCGGACATGAGGTCAGCCAGACGATTTCCATTCTCATTCCTATCGCCTATCCCGAATCCCGACGACGAACTTGTAAAAGGACTTCTCATTTCGGATGACTTCTTCTAGCTGTCCGTAGAACGCATCTAACTCCGAGTCATCAGCTGCTGCGTGTGGTGAGTAGCAGTTGATGATTGAGATGGTCTTGTGATGCGGCGGATGAAGGCGTAAAATGGCTAGGCGAGGAGACAGGATCTCGTGAGAGTCGACGAGGTGGGCGACAGACGGGTGCACGATGAATCCAACGCCACCGACGTTCCGAGACGGTATCTTCTCTCGGCGGATAACAAGAGTCCCATCGTTGTGTTGACGAATGTCGGCTTTCCTCTTGGTTTCTTGTAGTGCGATCACATGATATTTTATGCGAACGGCAGCTTCGAGAAGAGCGTAAAGGTCGGCGTTTGAGGAGACTGTTCTAGCATTGTAGGTACAAAGCATAAAACAGTCTCCATGTCGTGCTCCAGATGTGTCGTCATTGTCCAGAATCCATGACGTCCTGCGCAACCCGAGACTTCTTCGCCTCTCACCGGTTGTCGTACCATCCGACGTCGGAGACGGCAGAGCCCGGTGTGCGGGGTACTGAGGCTGGTCTTCTTCTGTTGGTCGAGCATATTTGTTCCCTGGTATCCGGCCGAAGCGTTGCCAGCGCGTCCGTACGGTCCATTCCACAAGCTTGGGGGTCCAGTCGTTGCGAAATAGAGGGAGTGATCCGCCTTTCGCTACGAGTAAGACTCCGTCACAGCGGATGTCCTTGCCGAAGCAGTTCTTCCGCTGGACATCATTGCCTTACACGCATTGCCACCCCCTCGCCGCGTTGAGGCCACGGATCATGGAGGAGGAAGCTTCCACTTCAGCCTTAACAATTGTCAGGGAGGGTGAGGATCGTCTTCTTAACACTTTGACGACAGCGCCTTTTTCGCGTGTCTGGCGCGTGCGACCAAGCGATTTTCTACCGCGCCGAGGCTGTGGCATGATGCCGGCATGTGACGAATTTTTTTCAAAATGGAAGTGAATAACATATACAGTCCTGTAATATCGGGGATTGTGACTATTCCTTTTTTTGCAATGAAAATAGAAAAATAACAGCTGGAAGCTTTTGGAATGACCTTTTTCCCTATCCAGGTTAAAAGGAAATTGTTATTTGTTTGTTGTTCATTATTTGTTTATTCTAATAACCAATATTTGTTTGTATTTATGTGTTTGTTTCGGAAACCAGTATTTGTTTGTATTTATTTGTTTCTTGCAATAACCATTATTTGTTTTTACTTGTAAAGAAAACTAGTGCACAATCAAAAATTCCACTAAATCAGAAGCTAAGAATTGTTTTCACGGACCACGAGGTTGACAATTATTTCTACTCATGAGGTAAATAGTGGCCAGACAAATATTTCCCATAAAGTCGAGATAAGTCAGAAAAGTAAATTTTAAAACTTTGACGCAGCATTGCGTCACACAGTCCCACGCGGCCTAATACGTGTGACGCAGCATTGTGTCACACGGTCGTCAATGTGTTAATAGAGTGGATGGGGCTCAAGTTATGGTAAGGGTTTCAAATACTTCCAAAGAAAAGGCTGTTGTTGTTGCTCCAAATTTTGTCTCTTTTATTGTTGCTTTTCCTGTAAATGTTTTTTTTTCAGAACGGAAGACCGCACACCACAGTACGGTCCAGGCTGGACGGAATACGACCCGTCAAACAATTCCAATCCACGTGATGAGTACAGATATAAATCGGCGGAGGAGCTGCAAAGTATGTTTTTTCTTTTTTACATATGATTTTTTATATTCTTTGTTGGACATCATTTTTATTCATTTATTGTTCAACTACTCAATGAATTGCTAGGCTAGTTGTTTGTTTATTTGTCATTAGGAGAATTATTAACAAAATAAACAAAATGAACCGTTAAAAAAGGACGACTCGATTAGTGAACGTGTGTTGCTATTATCTTTCCGTTTCAAATTTTTTCGCTTTTTCCTTATTCCAAACTATTTTTTCTCTATAGGTATTGCAATCGACGGTCAACTACGGTCGTATACCGAAGGAGGGTATACGGTGCAGCTGAAAGGCCCAGTCGATGATCTTATTGAAGTGCTAGATAGACTTCGAAGCGAAACGTGGATAGACGAGGTAGGAGTTCGGAATTAATGTATTTTTAAATGTGTAAATAAATATTACATACGACGGCTAACTGATTTTCAGCACACGCGCGGCGTATTTGTGGAATTTTCCATGTATAATGCACAGGTGAACTACTTTGCCGTCGTTCAAATGGTCATCGAAATTCCAGCCGAAGGTGAGGTTACAAAGAATAGATTGTTTTATCTAAAAATTGAAGTGAAATGAAACAGTACCTCCCTATCTATCTATGATAGCATGGATTGATCAATCGACAAATCGATTTTTCCAGGCAGACTGTTAGATGTTAGAAGATGTCCTGTTGTGTTTAGGATACCCACTGCCATCCTGCTGGGTGGAAGCAGTGCGTCTCATCAAGTACAACGGAGACGACGGCGGAATTATTGCGGTTTTCGAGGTGATGTGGCGAACATCGACCTATTTTCTTTTTCTTCTTTTTCTTTTTTCCTTTGATTCTTCCTGAATCGATCCAGTCTTGCAGTTCCTCTACGTCGCCTACGCCATTCTCAGCTTTTTGACGAACACATTTATTTACGCTCGGAACGTTGCAATGGCGTTCGCAAATCGTCTCCGCCCTTGTAGCCTACCACGGCTTCTCTTCAATGTCCTTTTCGGGTGAGTTACCCTGGTTTTGAATGGTAAATATACTGGGTATTAGAAAGGAGCCTTTTCCAGAAGGTTCTGGGATCTTCTGGACTTCCTCGTTGGCGTTCTGGCCATCATCTCGGTTGTTGCGTTTGTCCTTCGTCAGATTAACATTCAAGCGGTGAGCCTCTCAGATATATTCATTCTTTATATGTTTGTATCATTGCCACACATATTTATTCTACTATTAGGTTGGTCAATAAGTAACTAGCAATTTTTGGAAAATGAGATATTTATTTTTTCTCTCAAACAAAGCCTGTGCACAATCAGTGGTAGGCACCATCGCCATTGATCACTTCCTGCCAGCGAGTACGTAAAAGATCGATGCCCTTCTCCCAGAACTCAGAGAGCTGTGAGGCGAAGAAGGCCTTCAAGTCGGCTTTGAGGTCTTTTTCCTTTTTGAACTGCTTTCCTCCCAGGTGACGCTGGAGGTGGGAGAATAGCCAGTAGTCGGAAGGTGCAAGGCCCGGGGAATAGGAAGGGTGTGGGATTACCAGCCATCCGTACTCGAGTAGCTCAGAACGAGTCGTTTCTGCAACGTGGGGTCGGGCGTTGTCATGCTGGAACGGAATAATTGCATCCTGTCCACGCGTGCGATCGAGATGGGACTTCATGTTCCGTAGCTGTGCACAGTAGATGTCTGCGGGTATGGTGGTACCAGAGGGAAGAAGCTCCCAGTACTCCCTCCCCCTCCTGGACCTCCAGCAACAGAGCATCACCTTTCGAGGGTGGAGGTAGGGCTTCGAGACTGAGTCTGGGCATTTGTCCTTGTCGACCCATTGTGGGCGACGGATAGTGTTGTTGGATAGGACCCACTTTTCATCTCCAGTAACTAGGTCCTTCAGAAAAGGGCGCCTGCGTTGGAGGGAAAGAAGGGAAGTGCATGCCTCGACTCTTCGGGAACGGTCAGCACTGGACAGGTCGTGGGGTATCCATCTGCCGAGCTTCTGGACTTTGCCGATTTTGTTCAATCCATTCAAGATGGTGGCATGAGACACTCCCAACGCCTCCGACATTTTGCGGGTGGTCACACTTGGATCAGCTTCAACTACGTCGCGCAGTGCTTCCAAGTCTACCTCGACTGGTCGACCAGACCTCTCCGAGTCTTCGAGGTTGTAATCTCCTTTTTCGAAAAGAGCGAACCGATCTGCTACAGTCCTGTAGGAGTCAATACCTTCACCATACACATCCAGCAGCTCACGATGGGCATCGACCGCTGAGAGCCCAGAATTGTAGTAGAGAAGCTGGGCGTGACGAAGGTGCATTGTGTCAGGGACGAATTTTTTCGGCATTTCACTCTATAAGTAGAAGCAATTTGAAAGGAGGTATGTCAGTTTTATAGAGCAGATAGTACTACCTCAATATAGACACCACCGGTCGTTGCGCGCAAATCGATAAGAATGGGAAAGGTTGGGCAATCAATTGCTAGTTACTTATTGACCAACCTAATATTTTTCAAATTTGATGTATGTTTCTAACTACTATTGCCGACATAGTGGGAGTCATTTCATCCAGGCGGTAGAGATTTATGTAAGATTTCTGAACTTCAATCGTGTTCTCCGCTCCTCTTGTTGAGTGTTAACTTACAACTTTTTAAAAGAGAAGTTAAGGAGTTTATCGATTGAGTACAATTATTCGGTTGTTGTTCTGCTATTCTATGTACCTGTGCTTTTCATCGACCTACAAGCACTGGGGTTTTTTAGCCTTGAATTGTTCTGTTTTGCTGTGTTTTTATTCATGTTTTCTTTCATCGTGCCGCGAGGCACTAACAATAATTAAATAAATAAATAACAAATAATAAATGAATAAATAATAGACTAATAAATAAATAAATAAATAAATTCGTACTCGGCAGTAAAGTAAGTAAGCTGCGATTCTACGAGAGTAGAGCATCGATGAAGAAGGCGGTATCGTTGAAATTTTTGGAGTACTGGAACACATAAAATAGGTAATTTTGTTACAGGCCCTTCGAAACTTTGAAGCCAACAATGGCAACGTCTATATCAACCTGGCACTGCAACGAGATATGGAATTAATGTTCACATTCTGCTTATCCGGAGTGGTGTTCTTCGTGTCTTGTAGGATGATCAAAATTTTGCGGTTAGTTTTGTTTTTTTTTCTTCAAAAACTTAAACGCAGTCATGCCGGATAGATGCGAGGCATCGCCTATAATGCCCGGATTATCGATCAGAGTAGGAAAGAACCATAAATTTTTCAATCAATTCGGAGTTTAAAGGTACGATGAAGAAGAAATCTCAAATTCTTCCATTAAAAAATTAAGAGAGAAGTCAGAAATATACTTCAGTAAAACCAAAGAATAGAAATACAACTATTTGCTTCTCTCGTCCTCTCCCTTGGACAAAGGAATATTTCACCGAGTCTGTCACAAAACGCTGCGCGTCCGCTCGCGTGACAGCCGTGATGCTATCTTCTAGTCTTTCCACTTTTTATAAAATAACTTAAGCTTTTCGGTCACCTAACTCCTCAAGCGAATTCAATCATCATGAGTCTCATGAAAGCCAAGGATTCAGCTTCAATCGACGCATAGCTATACTGGCCGACACGCTTGACCATGCCAGCCTCTCCATCACGGATTTTGCCGTCGTTTTCCTGCTGATCTTCTGCGCGTTCAACATGTCTCTCTATTGCCTTCTATGGGAACGTCTGGAGAGGTTTGATCCCCTTTTTCACTTGAAATCAGTTATTGATTGAATTATCGATTTGTTCGTGTGTGTGTTTTCAGTTACCGATCACCCGTGGCCACGTTTGGCACCACAACGGCTGGAATGCTGGGAAAATTCGTCGTGTCTGACATGTTCCGTATTAGTTTGCTAGGTGAGGAGATGTGATTGAATCAAATCTTCGTGAGATTTCGTGAAAATTGAGGAAATTCGGTTAAGAAAGTGTTTAACTGAAAGAAACTAAAGAGGAACGACAGAAAATGGCTTAAGTTAACTATCCTGGAGAGTGGGAATTGCGGAATCCTCCTGGTGTAGTCTGAATGAGCATATTGTTTCCTTATATTTTCATTCTCTGGACTGTTTAGAGAGCCAAACATTGTGGCTTAGAAAGAAGGGGCGGCGTTCATCAGACCCTTCAGGATGCGCCATGCACTGGCCTTTTATTCAAAATCGTGGAGTCATGGTGAATGCGTATTTGACCTATGCAGTGACTTGAGGGGGTTAACTGTTATACCACGTCAGCGTCTTTATCTACCCGGACAAGTCTGGTACCAACTTCCCCTACCTGGAGGTTGGAACGCTCTGTCGGTCCGGGCGAAACTCGATCGCTCGATGGTACGTGTGTTAGTAGCGCCACTTACCCACGCAGCACGCGGGCCCAGACAAACATATACAAACAATCATTTCGTTTCAATTATCAAAATTGCATAGAACCTCTTTCAGCTTCCGCCGTTTTCATGGTGTTCATGTATACCGGCACGCTGTTCCTTATCAACATCTTTATCATGATCATTCTGTTTGAATTTGAGCGGGTAAGTGTAACCTTTCAAGAGCATTGGTTTATCAATAACCCCAAATTATTATTTTTTATTTTGTTATTTTTTTCAGGTGCGTAACGATAGCTCAAGGCAAACCAACGAATACGAACTTTTGGACCATATTCAGACAAAGGTTTACGAATGATATTGATCATATGAATATTGATTTACTATCGCATCAAGCTAGAGATATGGTTAACTGAGGATTCAGATCTCACGCTCCGTTGGACTGTACAGTCGTCAGAATCTACCGGCTTGCTACGTACAGGACACACTCAAGGATGCGAAACTTCTCAATGCTCTTGAGGCAAAGGTTCGTCATCATTTGGAAAAAATGTAAAAATAAATTTTAATCTCCAAAAAAGTCAGAGCCCCTTCTTGTAGGCTGACCTGCTCCTTCATCGAGTGTACAAGTGGCACGATGAAGACGACCGCAACTACAGAATCGTTCCTGAAAGAGTGCAGGATATATCGGACCATGAATTCGGATGGAATTTTTAGCGCAGGGTTGCTAGAAAAGTTATCAGTGTTTATATTGGTCCACTTTATTCAATCGTAATTTCCCTACTTCTTTTCGGACGAAATGAGTAACAATTTTTATATGGCTCTTCAAGGAACTTTTTTTGAACTTCACGAAACTACCACGCAAGAATTCCCGGAGTGCCAGAACCTTGGTCTGGGTCTTTGGGAACCAATGGTTTGCTCGTCGTGGTCCCTCCCCCTAGTAATAGATGATCTCAAACCTGTCCGGCTCACAAAATCAACTGCAAAACTGGTACTATTCAAGCGCCATACATGGAGAGATCGCAGACAGTTTCGCTAATTTTGATCGATTCCCTTGAAATTTAAAGGGTCGTGGAAGTAAAGGTAAAGGTGTCGGCGTTGATCAGTCCCCGAAGGACGCGCCGCCGCATTCTTGTTCAACTCAGAATCGTAGAGGCTTGATGAATGCATATTTGGCCTAAACAATCACTTAAGGCTTGTTTACAGTCGTGCTGCCAGCAGCAGCAGCAAAATGGGGGCGGGGCGTGGGCCCAAAATTCTGCTGAGGAAGTTGTCGTGGTGGGACCCCTGCTGCTGCTGTCGATACTTGAAACACCCCCCTGCTGTCGGTCTGCTGCCGGACGCTGCAACTGCGTTAAACCCTCTATCCTCCACTTCTGCTGCTGCTGCCGGCAGCAAGACTGTAAACAGGCCTTTACGCGACCAGCTGCTATACTAAGTCAGTGTTTTCACTTTCCCAGAAAAGTCTGGTACCAGGAAGGCTTGGTTGGCTCGGGCGAGGATCGATTGACCGTGCGGGTGTCAGCAGCGCCTCTTACCACTGCACTACGCGCTTTCCTAAACGATAAAGGGTCGTACAGTGGTAAAAGGCGTTACTGACACACATGGTCGAGCGATCGATCCTGGTTCGGGCCAACCAAGTCTTCCGTCCCTCCGGAGTTGGGTAAATTGGTACCAGACCAGTATGGGAAGGTAGAGATACTGACTTGGTATAGCGACTAGCTCACGCAAGTCATTGAATAGGCGAAGTACGCATTCATTATGCCTCTACGATTTGAATGGAACACGAATGCGGCGGCGCATCCTCAGGGGAGTGAACAACGCCGACACTTTAACTATTCACCTTACCGCACCTTTAACCACCTCTACCCCTGAAGCTGAGTGTTAAGGAAGCTTTTATTGTGGACCAGTTTAAACTCTGACACCCTGACGAAATAGCACCCAAATCCTGGAGAATACCAATAGTGGCTTTTCTTCACAGCTTAGCTCTAATCGCATGATGATGCTAATTGTGCTTTTTGCGTCGAATTAGATGATTTCAAAAATCGCGGCTTCGTGAAGAATCACGATAGAATGCGTATACTGTATTCGATACGGATACTTTTGAAGTGAATAAATGGCTTTGAACTCTTGCAAGTTATTAGAAGCGATTGACCTGATCATATCAGTCAAGTCTGTCAATACTTCGTTTACGGTGAATTCTCCATATTTTCAGTTTCAATGTTTATTTTCTATTTTTTTTTAAATTTTTACTTTCAATACAATTACCTCAGAGCTCCTCAATCGTACGATGGCGGGAGAAAATGCTTAATATTAGTTCATTGTGAGTTGTTCGAACGAATCCATGTTCATGCCCAAGTTCGAACCACGGACGAATGGGGACGTTACTGGCGCCCTCTTGAGCAAAACGATGATCAACGGGACGACAGGTGATACGGGTGATCAGTTCATTGATGGTGTACGTGCGGAGCGGCGAGTTTTCCGTTTTACTGATAGATCAACCTGATAAAGTGCCCGTTCTCAATCTCCCGCTTTCCTTCGATTCCCGTCTGCGAGATCCTACAGACTACGCATCGAAAGCCAGGCATCGATGAGTCGGTCGTACAATCAGGAGAGAAGATGACATTTGAAATGGAGAAGGGTAATTTCCTCGATTTTTTCTCTTTTTTTCCGAGAAAAATCGCTCAAGCGATAGAGCTTTTCTTCAGCTTTGTAATTTTACAGTCAATTCTGGGACCGTAAAAAGGGTAAAGGGTAAAGCTGTCGGTGTTAGTCTTTTCTCTAAGAACGTGCCACCACATTCGTCTTTGATTCATAATTCTAGAGGCATGGTGAAATGCCTATTTCGCCTATACAATGATTTACGGGAGCCAGCCGCTATACCAAATCAGTGACTTAACCTTCCCAGACAAGCCTCGTTCCTAGTTAGCGGACCTCGGAGGGATAGAAGGCCTTGGAAGCCCGTTCGAGGATCGATCGCTCGACCGTTCGGGTCTCAGTAGCGCCTCTTACCACTGTACCACGCTCGCCCTTGGTGTATGATAATTAGTATGAATTCAGTGCCCATTAACATACACATACCTACCCCGTGCACGTATACCCACTACTTATATACCTGTTTTTTGATTAATATATTGGGTCGTATGCAACAAAATGTAGAAGGCCCAATCCGACCGTTATTTTGCGAAGTGTAACCACCAATCTTGTCATTGACAAGGGAATGCTCTACATTTTTTTGATTAGAGATCTTGTCTGTAATCAGCTATCACCTGTGTATGATCGAGATGTAAGCAGATAGAACACCGTTATGTTTCATTTATGGTGAGGTGCGTCTACAGGTAGCGGCACATCGGCGAGAGCTAGCAGCAGCTGTGAATGCTCAGACTCCTGGTGCTCGCCGTGTACCTGACTGGTTGGGTGACACCATGCGACTATATGGTAAAAACGCTCAAACTATGCTGTATCCTACATGCTTTTTAAAATACTTCGACCATTTCAGCTACCGCGTGAGGAAGACCTGGGGATCGCCTATGTTGAATACGGAGATGACGAAGATAGCGGGAATAGCAGTCGAACGAAAAGGGATGCAAACAGCTGGGCTTCCATAAGAATCGAGATCGTCTACGATGATTCTGTGAATTGGTCAGTGGACTGTACTCCGGTAAAACTTCACCCAGATAAAGGTCTCCTCGGTGGTGCTGGGTACTGCACCATTGCGTCGACTCCATGCCGCTGGCAGCACGTTTGTGAATCACCACAATGAAACAATGATATTATAGATATGATAATGATAGCAATGATACTAGTTGGGGAGAAGTGCAATGATGAGAACGAGGGCGCACAGTGTCTTTGATAGCGCTTCGATAAAGCAATCCGTTAAGCAGGCCTCTACGTGGAGATGTCACCACCGCTCTTATGGTGATCAAAAATTGATGCTCAAGGTTCCAAATTTGAAGCTCCTTCGATTTCATGGTTTCTATGATAATTTAGTGATTTGATAATCTGAATAAATATATTCTATCCGCCCCTTCCTGCTCCCCCGCCCCTGTCTAGTGAGACAGAATTTAGAAGCTGCAAGTCAGGTAGCGGTGAAGAATGTCAAATTGGTTTTAATTGAAACAGCTTACTTCGACAAATAAGTTAAATAGAAATCACAACAGCAGTGCTAGGTAAATGTCAACCGGATCAGAGTTCGCCATTTCACTCCTAGCACCTGTCCAGAATAGAAATTCAAAATAATTTTTTTTGTTCCAAGGTTGTCGTCACAAAAAAGAGCGATGTTGGAGAAGCTCATGATCTCGGCACGCGACTACTTCGAGGGTACCCTGAAGGTGCACCGAGTCAACAGTATTCAAATGACACCGTAGGTCATATTTTTTACCAGACTTCACCTATTATATAGGGTAGAGGTGAATGCTCAGCGTTGACCAATCCGCTAAGAATACGCCGCGTATCCGTCATCTATTCCGGACCATAGAAACATGATAAATACTAATTTGGTCCTATACAATGACTTGCGGGAGCCAGCCGATGTAGAAAGTCCGTGTTTCGCCCTCCCAGACAAGTCTGTTACCAATTTACCCGATCCCGGAGAGTTGGAAGGCATAGTTGGCCCTAGCGGGGATCGATCGCTCGATTGTGCGGGTGCCAGAAGCGCCTCTGGCCACTGCACCACGCGCGCTCGGACATAATGTGGAGTACATAAAAATATTGTAATTAAAGTATCGCTACTTCATCTAATTAGGTGTAGAATAGGCTTACAGCACCATTCTCGAGTGAATACCTCGAGCGCATTCTAAGTCGATCCCTGTTTGTCATAATATGATGATTTAACTTTTGAGTTTCTTTTTTCAGAAATTATAAAAACTGTATTTTTATTTCTTCAGAATGTGTCAAGGCAAGAAATGGTTCTATCGCAATGGTTCAACACTATGTGAAAATGATTGTGAGAAACGTTGCGGTACCGCTACAGTTCCAAGCGCTACATATTTTGTGGTCAGTGTATGCTTGGAGTATTCAGTAGGATTTGATAAAAAAATTCGAAAATATAACAATCCGTTGAATCTGTAGGATTTTCTGGATCATTTTCAATAGGGAGTACCGTGCCTTTGTTTCAGCAGTGTCTTTGCAAAAATGGGCCGTGCCCGACAGAACAGCTTTGGGGAGGTAACGTTTCCCATTTTGAATACGACAGCCCTTCACTCTCCGCATCTCTGACCCATCCCTTATGATCAGGCCGTGGGATTTATGCGATCGGTTTGGGTAGAAACGCTGGGTATGATGTGGTTAATCAGTCGCACGCACATTAACTTGGAAATAATGAAATGTACATAATGTTTGCTATACTATTTGCAGGTATTGAACCTAAGAGTCGGTTGTCCTCAGGGAACAACGCTGTTAGTGTCGTCGATACGATGACCTCCCTCACCTGCCCTCTTCTTGAGGTCAGGGTTAGGACTATTTATAATGAAATGCCTAATTTCCGTTCCGTTCCTCAACACTTTACGGAAACTAGAAAGGAAAATATGGTTTTCTCCGGAATTCATCAGTAGTGAAGGGAAAACCATAAAAATATCTGATTGGCCTCAATATCCCAGCTCCCGTCTCACCTCATCTCTCGTTTCGATGCTAAATCCATTGAATTATCGTTCTTTTTCATTTATTAGACGTGATCAGTTCACGTAACAATGGAAAAAGTTCGCACTTGGGTAAAGAAAAAGGATGTATGTTGTGGTGTTTAGACAAAATGAGACACGCCGACTTCATTCTGTTTGTTTCCGCGAAAATGAGAAGCTGCTCAGACACAACGATGGCGTATGCTGCACACTGCCTGACTGATGCGAAAACAGGAAGGTAAGCCGGACGGATTTTCGCGATGTGCTCTTAGGTAAAGGTAAAAGTGTCGGCGTTGATGAATCTTTTAAGGATGTGCCACTCGGGTTCCATTCGGAATCATAGAGGCATCTTGAATGCGTATTTCACCTATACAATGACTTGCGGGGGCAACCAATAAACCAACTCAGTGTCTTTACCTTCCCAGACAAGGCTGAATTCAATTAACCTACCCCGTAGAGATGGAAGGCTTAGTTGGCTCGGGCGAAGATCGATCGCTTGAACGTTTAGGTGTCAGCAGCGTCCCTTACCACCATAACCACCCCCTAGGTCTAGAGATAATAATACAATTTTTTATGAATTTGATGGTGCTCTTCTGGTCAATTTTGAACGTCGCTACTATTGATGTCCCCTCGCTCATTGATGAACGCTCGCCCCAGTCATTTTCCTATCCCATCCGGTATCTTCCCTTCTCCAATTCACACCGAATTATCGCGATAGTAAGAGTTCTAATTGGTCTGATGTCGTTAGTCTGTCCGGTACAGTAATCTCTGACGTTGGACATAATCGGACTTTTGGATTGTATTTACGCTCTAGGGCGCGCGTGGTACAGTGGCAAGAGGCGCTACTGACGTCCGCATGGTCGAGCCAACGATCCCGGCCCGAGCTACCTAATGCTAACCATGCCTTCCATCCCTCTGGTGTCCGGGAAAGTTGGTACCAAACTTGGCTGGGAATGTGAAGACACTGACTTTGTGTAGCGGCTGGCCCCGCAAGTCATAACATAGGCCGATTCTGAATGGAACACGAATGCGACGGCGCCTCAGGAGTCTGATCGACGGCCGATACTTTTATCTTTACCTTTTAACGTTTATTCACGTCTATTTTCAGGCCGATTGCCGGTTTTGCGAACATTTGTCCGCGTTCGTTCAACGAAATGGTGGCAAACGAGGAGCAAAAATGGGAGTCAGTGATTCGGCACGAACTCATTCATGCGTTCGTATTCTCAGAGTCGCTGTTTCCGCAGTTCAAATCAGCAAAGAAGAAAAAGTAAGATGTTCGGGTTTTTTGTGGTAAACGTCTATTTCTTGGTCGGCAGTGTTGAATGGTGTGATCGGCAACTGGTACAAATCGTGCAAGGGTCGCACACTTTGCCACCAGCCGTTCAGCAGGCTGCAGGCCGCCAAATGAACTAATGAATAGTAAGAAACATATGTATAAAACATTTATGATAACAAATAAAACGAAGGGCAAAAAGTATGCAGCAAAAGACGGCATGGAACTGCTGAAATACAGTACTGGCCATAAGAATTGCACTTTGCACGGAAAAGACGAAAAAAATCGGCTTTTTCGTCTTTTCTGAATAACTTCCTTAGAATTCAACATTCTGCGAAACCGAGCACATGGCTGAGCTCAGCAGCTCAAGCTCTATCAAAAGGTATAGAAATCTTACCTGAAACCCTTTTAGTTAGCCGAATATGACGATTTTCGCGACGTCGCATTGCTGCGGACGAGTTGCCCGTTCAACAGTGTTCACCGTTATCCTCTTGTTCTTCCAACTTCGGACTCCTGTATCTCAGTTCCTAAGCGATGCTATTTGAACTGCTCTTTTGATTCTGGCAGAATAGTCACTGGAGAATACCACACTGTTGAAATTCCTCTCCAGATTCTTCTAGACTCGTCCAGAAAATCGCCCAAAGTGGGCACCAGATCGACTTGTGAACAATTTTTTGGTTAATAACTCGTGAAGATTTCAATGGTTTAGGAAAGTAAACACACTGTTTTGTTCAGCAGCTCGAGCTCTATCCAACAGTATGCAGCTTATCTCGATTTCTTTAGTTTTCCGAAAATCGGATTTTCATCGATTTTCCAATTTTCGAGTCGCCGTCTCCCGATTTACAAGCGATCTCCGGAGCCTATCTTCTCTTGTTTCAATAGGGTAGTCTGTCGAAAATAAAATTCCGTAGAAAACCTTCTCTACATTGTACTGGATGTTTCCAGAAACTCATTCAAAGTAGGCATCAAATCCACTTGTGAAAAATGTTTCGCTGAATAACTCGTGAAAATTACGGTATTTCAGGAAAGTAAACATACTGTGCTGTTCAGCAGCTCAAACTCTATCCAACAGTATACAATACGCCCCAATGTATCGAACACGGTTTTCACCAATTTTTTGCCAAGTCAGGACCCCCCCCCTCGCTCAACCGTGGTCATTCGAGTCAACGATCTTCTGACTTTGAACCCTCGTCTCTCAATATTCGAGAGAGACACGACGACCAGCTTTCCTTCTTTCAACAGAATAGCCACTGTAGGAAAGGAACACGTAGCAGAACTTGCCCAAATTGTTTCGGATTCTCCTAGAAATTCTTCCAAAGTCGGCACTTCGTTCACCTGGCATTGGTAGTGTGAGTTTTTGCCCAATAACTCATCAGAATTTCAACATTTAGCAGGACTAGTCTACTTAAAGCTTTGCAAAAGGGCTAAACTCCCTCGCTCGCTTCCTTCCTTGAAACACCACGTTATCAAAACTCTCTCCGAACAGGAGAAATACTGCCCTCAGTTATGATGTTTGTTCTCTTAAGGTGTCTGTACATTTTTTTTTGGTGTTTTATTGTGATCAGCGGTGTATGTTACTTTCTTACGTTTGTCTTAAACAACGTAATAAATTGATTGATTGATTTTAGGAAGGTGGACATACCGTATTGCTCAGCAGCACAAGCTCTATCTAATTGTGTACAGCTTATCTCGATTCCTGTAGCTTCCCGAAAATCGAATTTTCATCCATTTTCCAATTTTCGAGCCCCCGTCTTCCGATTTACAAGCGATCTCCGGAGCCTATCTTCTCTTGTTTCATTGACTGCTCTCGATAGTTGGCAGCCCCTACTGCCAAGAATCGATTGGTTGATTTGACTCGATAGTTGGCAGTAGGGGCTGCCAACTATCGAGTCAAATCAGCCAATCGATTCTTGGCAGTAGGGGCTGCCAACTATCGATCGGTCGATTTTGCTCCGCCTACCACGACAGCTCTTATAAAAGGGAGACTCGGTGAGCACGCCATGCCATTTTTCATTCCTCATCGGCGGTTCGCATAGCGCTGCTGCAGCAATTCCCTGCAGCAAGCGGCTAGAGCGAGACGACGTGGGTCTGCGGCAGTGAATGTAGAGGATGCAGGTATCAGATTCGCGATAAGCGCCCCCAAAAACCCCCCTGGGCGAAGTTTCAGCGAAAAAAATTTCAAACTCTGGGGCCCAAATAGTTGAATAACGACGAATGTCCTGTTGCGAGTAAGATAGGGTGCGGTACACTAACCAGGACCAAATTTCCGCGTGCACCCCTGGACAAGTGCACAGCGGACACACAGGGGATCTGCCCCACGTAACGCAGGGATCTGCCCCCTAATGGGGGAATCAGCACATGCTGCATAAGAAAGCGGAAAAATGGAATGGCGGTTCGCATACCGCTGCAGCAGCGATTCCTGCAGCGAGTGGCTAGAGCGAGACGACGGGGGTCTGCGGCAGTGAATGTAGAGACAGCTACTCTACTTCGTAAGTCGTGTAGCTTATCGTGGGTTGTCTGGGGGTACCACACGATAGGGCTGCATCCTCTACATTCACTGCCGCAGACCCACGTCGTCTCGCTCTAGCCGCTTGCTGCAGGGAATTGCTGCAGCAGCGCTATGCGAACCGCCGATGAGGAATGAAAAATGGCATGGCGTGCTCACCGAGTCTCCCTTTTATAAGAGCTGTCGTGGTAGGCGGAGCAAAATCGACCGATCGATAGTTGGCAGCCCCTACTGCCAAGAATCGATTGGCTGATTTGACTCGATAGTTGGCAGCCCCTACTGCCAAGAATCGATTGGCTGATTTGACTCGATAGTTGGCAGCCCCTACTGCCAACTATCGAGTCAAATCAACCAATCGATTCTTGGCAGTAGGGGCTGCCAACTATCGAGAGCAGTCAATGAAACAAGAGAAGATAGGCTCCGGAGATCGCTTGTAAATCGGAAGACGGGGGCTCGAAAATTGGAAAATGGATGAAAATTCGATTTTCGGGAAACTACAGGAATCGAGATAAGCTGTACACAATTAGATAGAGCTTGTGCTGCTGAGCAATACGGTATGTCCACCTTCCTAAAATGTTGAAATTCTGATGAGTTATTGGGCAAAAACTCACACTACCAATGCCAGGTGAACGAAGTGCCGACTTTGGAAGAATTTCTAGGAGAATCCGAAACAATTTGGGCAAGTTCTGCTACGTGTTCCTTTCCTACAGTGGCTATTCTGTTGAAAGAAGGAAAGCTGGTCGTCGTGTCTCTCTCGAATATTGAGAGACGAGGGTTCAAAGTCAGAAGATCGTTGACTCGAATGACCACGGTTGAGCGAGGGGGGGGGTCCTGACTTGGCAAAAAATTGGTGAAAACCGTGTTCGATACATTGGGGCGTATTGTATACTGTTGGATAGAGTTTGAGCTGCTGAACAACACAGTATGTTTACTTTCCTGAAATACCGTAATTTTCACGAGTTATTCAGCGAAACATTTTTCACAAGTGGATTTGATGCCTACTTTGAATGAGTTTCTGGAAACATCCAGTACAATGTAGAGAAGGTTTTCTACGGAATTTTATTTTCGACAGACTACCCTATTGAAACAAGAGAAGATAGGCTCCGGAGATCGCTTGTAAATCGGGAGACGGCGACTCGAAAATTGGAAAATCGATGAAAATCCGATTTTCGGAAAACTAAAGAAATCGAGATAAGCTGCATACTGTTGGATAGAGCTCGAGCTGCTGAACAAAACAGTGTGTTTACTTTCCTAAACCATTGAAATCTTCACGAGTTATTAACCAAAAAATTGTTCACAAGTCGATCTGGTGCCCACTTTGGGCGATTTTCTGGACGAGTCTAGAAGAATCTGGAGAGGAATTTCAACAGTGTGGTATTCTCCAGTGACTATTCTGCCAGAATCAAAAGAGCAGTTCAAATAGCATCGCTTAGGAACTGAGATACAGGAATCCGAAGTTGGAAGAACAAGAGGATAACGGTGAACACTGTTGAACGGGCAACTCGTCCGCGGCAATGCGACGTCGCGAAAATCGTCATATTCGGCTAACTAAAAGGGTTTCAGGTAAGATTTCTATACCTTTCGATAGAGCTTGAGCTGCTGAGCTCAGCCATGTGCTCGGTTTCGCAGAATGTTGAATTCTAAGGAAGTTATTCAGAAAAGACGAAAAAGCCGATTTTTTCGTCTTTTCCGTGCAAAGTGCACTTCTTATGGCCAGTACTGTACGTCACTGGGAGTACGATAATGGGCAATCGCGGCGGGACCCTAGTGTTGGCAAACAAACATCGTGGTTTCACTTATTTTTTAGTAGGAAGTAGGATAGTGGAGCTATAGTTGCCATGGCTCACTCCACTCACCGTTGGAGAGCGATAACTGTTCCTCCACTGATGCGGGGTATTCGACTTTCTTACGATCTGTCACAGTTACGCTCTCGCTGCGGGCGACCGCTGACATAACATCGGATGTATTCAATAGGTCTTACACTTCAAATGGTTAAACAAACAAAAAATTGGAAAAGAAAAATAAATTTTCAGGGGCGCTCTTGGGCTGGTTCCTGGCGTCGTGGAAAGCCATACGTACCGGGACTGGGAAACAGCGTCCGGAGTTGTGAGTGCCATGATCTTCTGCTTCTTTTTTCGTTGCCTTGCTGCCGACTATAAACCTGCCTTTAAACGATCCTTTCTTATCATATTCTCTATTCTAGATTTCTCATTCGGTGCGAATGATAGTGACACCGAAAGTCACCGATGAGGCCCGGAGGTGGTTTAATTGTCCAAGTTTGAAAGGAGCCGAAATTGAGAATCAAGGAGGTCCCGGGACGCAAGGATCGCATTGGGAGAAGCGGCTTTTTGAGGTGCCTGCCTGATTTTTCCCCGTTTTCTGTTTTCCATGTCCGTCACTGTAAAGTACTTTCCTGAATGGGAAAAAGAGAGTCTATGAGGAACGATCCCTTGAACTGATAAGCGGCAGCAGCGCCTCTTATCACTTCTTCATGCGCAGTTATTTCTTTTCCGCGCTTAATTGTTCGCATTCAGCATGAAGCCATGTCCGGAGTAGCCACCCAAGTGTATGCCATATCCCGACTCACACTGGCGCTATTTGAGGATTCTGGTTGGTACAAACCGGATTACAGGTGAATTTTCAGAAAGAAATAGATTTTGAAAGATTGTTGAAATTGAGTTACTATTTCAATTGTAGCTATGCTCAACCGATGTCATGGGGACGTGGCCTCGGTTGTAGTTTTGCGACAAAAAGCTGCTTAACATGGATGAAAACTCATAGATACGATCCATATCCGTTCTGCACTACTTACGACGATTCTCGGTAAGTTTTTTTCTCGGCGTTCCAGTTATGGTTCCATCGCTCCGCGGTAAGTGCCAGTTGCCCCGATGGACCAATTTGCTATGGCGATAAAGAGAAAATGGAATTAATGGCCAGCACATTTCAAGGAAACTTTGGGTCTGCAAATTTTCATGAGCAGTTCTATGAAGAACCAACGTCAGTGTACCCAGTAATGGGTGACCGCGTGTGGTTTCACAGAAATGATATTCTTGGAATTTTGGAAATGGCCGCCATCAGAAACGTCACTCCTGATGGCGTACTTCTGACTTTCATTAAGAGGATAGCTCAGGTGATATCTATTCCTCTGGGCCGGGATTCATGAACGAAATCGCCGGCGAATTTCACCGGCAGTTATATTTTCACCGGCCAGTTCACCGTCAAAGTGACTCACCGCGCGTTGATGAATCACGTTTTGGCTCGTAACCGAAGTGGATATCACTGTACCCGGCCGGTGAATCGTTCATGAATCACTCAGCTCTTCGAAAAGTTTTTGGCCAGTTAGTATAACATCGTTATACTGCAGAATTTCTGAGAAAATTTTGAAGCAAAAAATAAAAAAGCATTTAGAGGACCACTCCGTGATATCCTCAAAACAGCATGGCTTTCAGAAGTTGAAGTCAACAGTCACTCCAGTCACTTGACTACTGGACTAGATCTCTTGACCAAGGCAGTTCCGTTGATGTGGTCTATTTCAATTTCAGTAAAGCGTTTGATAGAGTCTCGCAGGACCAATTGATTCTTAAAATGACTGTGATTGGGATTCACCTGCGCATAATCGCTTGAATCCGATCTTTCTCAGAAATCGCTGTTATGTTGTTCGTGGTAGCAACTCATATTCCAATCCTAGAGTAGCCAATCGCGGAGTCCCACAAGTCGGTGTGCTATCACCGACACTTTTCAATATCTACACCCACGACTTACTGAGCCTACTTTCGGAAAGGCCATTGAATTTTACGCTTTCGCAGAGGATCTCAAGATCTATAGCACTGCTGATAACTTTACGGAATCTCTTGCTCTTCAAGAAGCGATTAATAAGGTTCATCTCTGGTCCCGTACTTGGGGTCTACCGTTATCCACGGAAAATGTTGTGTGCTTCAACTAGGGAATAAGAATGACAAATCACCTTATTCTGTAGATGGAGCAAAAATCAAGACAGTGGGCATGGTATCAGATCTGAGCTTCTTGGTTGCGGCAGATCTTAGATTTGATAAATACTAGCAAATAGTAGCAAATAAACTTCAAGTGCAATGTATAATTTGTTTCGAGCGCTCTATACAAACAATTCTAGTACCAGATACCTAGTAGTATTGGGAGAAATATCAGTTTTGGAAATTTTGGAACGTAGGAGGGAGCGAAGTGATGCCATTCCTTACCATAAAATTATTCATCATATGAGCTGTGTTAAGCCTTCAGAATTGATGGCTGTAAGGTTTAACTCTACCAGAGCCGGTTGTGTTAAATATGATGCTGGCAAAGCCAAGTTCAGTTCTAGGCGTTACTCCTTCTCATGTAGAGCACCACCTTTATACCACAGGCTTAGGACCAAAGGGAATATTCCTGTTCGTTTGCCAACCAAAATGTTTTTACAGCGTCACTTGAGCCCATAGTTTCCCGATACCTTAATTACTTCCGCATTGGAGTCATTGTTGTCCATCTCTATGTACTTTTTTTCTTCCCGTACTTTTTTGTTTTGTTCTAGTTCTCGTTCTGGTTGCTAGTACATGTAATACTTCCTATTGCGATTCTATATTTCTTTGGAGTGTTGTTTTATTTTTTTACGCACGATAGTGCTCGTGTAATAAATCAAATCAGGACCAGAAAGGTGAACACGAAGGCATGGCGCGTTCCTAGGAGCCTTGTCAACACCGACCAGTTTACCGCTTACCTTTCTTGTCACTTTTCCGAATTAGCTTGCTCCTTTTTCAGGTGCAGTGCAAACCGAAAAGCGAAAGTGAACTGCAACATGAGAGTTGGAGGACAAAAGGTCCCAGCTCCCGATTACGATTACAACGTGAATGGTCTATACCGTAACCTGGACGGTGACAGAATTCCTTATGCTTACGGAGGGCTTGTAACAGCAGATTATTGTCCCTATTATCGGGTAAGTGCATGCTATTCTGATCCGGAAGACGAAATTGTTCAAGACTATGAATACACCTTTAGTCATACAACTTACCAGAACTGGAACTTCTGAGGTTTAGGGGTTTATTATACCCCTTAGAGGTTTGAGATTTGTTATTCTTCCAGGTTGTTGGAGAATATTCAAGAGAAGGCACCGATACGCGCTGCACGTTTGTGGGAAACACAAACTATGTCAACTATAGCTTGGAGGTAAGCGCCTAGTTTGTGATTTTTAACTTATCTATTTCCAGTGTGTATTGTGGCCAAAATCGAGTAAAAAGCTGAAAATCTTAATATTTTCCAAAGATTTCGCATCCATTCGATAGATCTTGACGTGCAGATTCGAAAACTTGCGGAAAATCCGATGGAATCGCTCTGGAGCGTTAGAAATCATCTCGACAAATTTTCGACCAGACGATCAAATTCTATGAAAATCGCTTGTCTCTCAGGGTTTCCCGCTGATTTTTCATCCATTCGATAAATCTTGACGAGCAGAGTCTAAAATTTGCGGAAAAGCTGAGATCGAATCGCTCAGGAGCGCCATAAATCATCTCAAAAATTCGAAATTGACGTCAATTTCGACAGGTATTCTCGCCGTCATCTCGCTGTTTCGAGCTGAAAGGTGGCATCAAGGTCGTAAGCGGCGAGAACTCCGTAACGTGGATGAAGGCAAACGGATGTTACGAGGTATTTTGTCTTTTCTATTTAAAAAAAAGATGCAGTCATGCTTGGTGTGATATACAACCTTTCGGCGTTCTCAAGCGATATGAACTGTCTTTTGCAGTGTTTTTGATGGTTTTCAGAATATGTGTAAGGAAGGATTGCTCTATATCAAAACGCAAAAATCTAAATTCTACCCCTGCTATAGCAAAGGGCAGTATATTTTCGTCGAAAAGGTATGAAGCTATCATGATTCAAAGCAGCGGAGCTCGAATTCATCAGTGACATCGGCGGTATCCGATTACCGTGCGGTTACCAGAGTGGTTTTTTCGCGGTAGCTAAGTGCGGTTAGAAACTGGCATATGCTGCTACCACGAGGCATCGGATTCCCGCATTGAATTTACCCAGCTCGGCGATGGCAAATCGCTTTTTGCCCGTTAACCGCGGTGACTTTTGGGTAACCGACTTCATGAGGTATAGGTACATGATCAACCTGTTCCTACCATACCGAAGGATTTGGTCGCAAATTCATCATCACGCGCTGATAAGTCGTTTTTGGAAGTCTAACCGCGGTAGCACTTGTAGGGTATCGACGTCATGAGGAATCGGATACCCAGCCGATAAGACACCGCGGACATTGCTATCTACCACGGTCATCCGTTTACCTGCGGTAACCTATAGGGTATGTGACCATGACGCATCCGGTACCTGACAGTTAGGATACCGTAGAATGCACTTCGAATCCCAGCAGGCAGCTTCTAACCGGGTAACAGCCGTAACTTGTAAGGTTACCGGTCGGCTTGTCAGTGATGAATTTGGCACAAAATTATTTCTTTGTAGTTGTAAAAAATCGGCAATATTCTCTGGTATTCAAGCGCTTGACCGGTGTTGGCACGGTGTCGACCAGAATCATCTGCCCATCGTGTGCTGAGATTTGTGGCGCGTCAAATTGTAAAGAGGAAGTATTCGTTGAAAATCGAATCGGCGATCCAACAAGAATCCGCGTAGGAATCCGATTCAGCGTTCATATCCTCAGCCGATAAGACACCGCGGACATTTCTTTGTAGTTGGTACCTGAAAAACCGTAGAATGCACTTCGAATCCCAGGCAATATTCCGGTCGGCTTGTCAGTATTCAAAATTATTTCTTTGTAGTTGTAAAAAATCGCTATTCTCTGGACAAGCGGACCGGTGTTGGCACGGTGTCGACCAGAATCATCTGCCCATCGTGTGCTGAGATTTGTGGCGCGTCAAATTGTAAAGAGGAAGTATTCGTTGAAAATCGAATCGGCGATCCAACAAGAATCCGCGTAGGAATCCGATTCAGCGTTCATATCCTAGTAGTTGCGCTGTTAACGTTAACTTTAATACTTTGATCGATCGATTGATCTCTGTGATCGTGCTTAAAGTGTGTATTTGTACCGTAGTAACGTGATTAAGTCATCGAATCTGTTAGCAAATGTTGAGACATTAATAAATTGTTTGAATTTTGACGTGATATTTCAATTTTATTTCCGTATTCTTGTGGATTTCTAATTTGTAAAGTGAAAGTAGATGTTATTATGATTATGAGTGATTATCACAAAAATCCTGTTTCAGGCGGGATTCGATCCTGTGACGATGGAACACTAGCCAAAATCTGCCGAATCGTTAAAGTTCGGACTCATGGATTGCCCTACTCGGACCACCCTACCGTACTCATACCGAGCGCAAACTAACCCAACTGAGGTAAATTTCGGGAAATAGGTGTAATACTCGTGATCGACGCATTAATCTCAGGTAGGGGAATAGAATTTGAGAAAATTATTAAAAAATAATAAGTTCGAGTCGGTTTTATGGATTGTCCCACTTGTACCATCGTACCCATACCAAGCGCAGACTAACCCAATTGAGGTTAATTTGGAAAAAATAGGTGTAACACTTATGATCGATCTTAGGTAGAGGAGTAGAATTTGAAAAAATATTCATAAATAGGGAGTACGACCGGATGGCACCTAGTGCGACCGCCCATTCTCTGCTCTAAAGCTTTTCTCAGGGTTGGCCATATCCGCTGGGTACTGACCCCGGAACCGATGCCCTTTTCTGCTAAGTTCAGACTGGGCAAGACTCCTGGCGGGGCAGAACCCTGATCATCGAGACTACCAGCCCGTCTCACACGCTCTCCGCTATCCCGCCACACACCCCAACCCCGTCACTGCAATCACCATCGTTTCAATCATTTTTTTTTCTAGCTCTTTATGGAACCATTTTATAAGAACCCCACCGTGGCGACGTGTACCTCATAGCTGACGATAATGGGTTAGCACGAGCAATTATGTTCGTCAACTAACTGTGTCTCAGATGATTACAGGAGCTCTTCACCGCGCAGCAGCTAACTAATTACCATACCCATTGAGACAAACCCCAAACAGTGAACATATGTCAAAAAATTGAAGAAGTGACGAAAATGAAATTGAATGTGCAGATCAATATTCGGATCACGGTATCGGTCACGGTATCGTGGCCACCACAGAAGACCACGCCCCTCTCCGACCTCTGGTTGGAGTAGTCTTCCTTACTGTACACTTAATAATTGGTTGTGTGTTTATACTTGTATGCTTGTAAGATAAACTCCTGTCGGGACTAGCATGACATGGAGGTCCCGGGGAGATCTTTCTTTTGGATTTTTACCTTACTTTTCTGAAAAAAGCTTACACTAAGGAAGATTCCGTTTTGGCTGGCCACCAGAACGTACTGAGATCTCGAGATCTGCACTTTTGCATACGCACCGTTATTATATATGCATGTAAGCACAATTGAGCACTATTGCCTCTCTCATACACCTTTTCTAGTCGTTTTCATTGATGGCGCATGAATGAGGCAGAGCACATGGTTGTCGCTACGTTTTTCTTTAAATTCATTTCCGTTCTTAAATCGATCTTTAAACATTTGTTCACCCCCAAGTCTTTACGCTGACTTCTGCAAACAGACAAGTACACAAATTATCGAAAAAAAAATATTGCGCTCGCGTAATTTTTTCTACGATACTTGATAGCTTTATTATTTGCTTGCGGAAAATGCGATAATTGCTGTTCGCCAGTGCGATAAAGTGCAATATTCGCCTTTTTCGGTCCAGATTTTTTTATGTTGATCTATTCTTGTGCGGAAAACTCGTTTTTTACTAGAGTTTCGAATGCAGGAACTCGTATGTGAACTACGTGTTTTTCGGTCGCTCTTTTTTTGCGCTGCTCGATGCTCTTATTCTTGTGCGGAAAACTCGTTTTTTACAAGAACTTGCTGAAGCAAGGTCTCATATGTAAATTACGTGTTTTTCGGTCTCTTTTTTTTTGCGCTGCGCTAAACGTCATTGCTTCTATCACTTATACTTCGCCGCCCTAACTCTCCTACTTATTATTTACACTACTTTTCTCGCTTACTTCCTTCATGAATTTCTTTAAATTATTCATATCAATAGTTCAAAATACTTTTTTCACGCTTTCACATTACTGCTCTGCCATTCATGCCATCGCTAGCATGTACATAATGTATATAGGGTACCCTGGGAAAAAAAGAAAAAAATACAAAAAAAAATATATATTTAGCGCTGGAAAAAAATGTGTTATGTCAATTCATTTTTTCAATGCTTTGAGTTGAATTTTCGTCGACATAATGGTTACGGTATCTACTTGTCGCTATCACAAAAGAATCTAGCGTCATCATAGCGTGACCCAATAACCAATTCACGCCGTACTGAAAACCACTTGAGTGTTTTCGATAGCCAGAGTCGCTTCTGGGATTAGTATGTGCAACGAAAGTGCCCCTTGAAGACCCAAGCCGCTCTTAAGGTCACCAGCACCGGACCAATGCAGAAAAAAAAGGGGCGGATACTTGCCCAGGACAAAAAATAATCTCATTACGTCCTCGCGACCGTTGCTGAACAGGTGCTCCTACAGTTCTTCTTCAGCTCTCTTTCTCCTTGCTCTCACTGTTGCTCATCTACTCAGCTCTATCCGTCGATCGCATTACCCTTCTAATAGCGATACATTTTGCTTCGAGCATAGATCTTTCGAGCTTCCAAACATAACTAGTAACGTCCAACTAGCTCCTACTAATTCCCCTGCGGACTCACGCACAAGTCGCATCTTGAGAAGAGATCAGGTGAAATTCACCTCGGATCTAATTAACGAATCGCGTACTGTTCTAGAAAACCTTGTGTTGAACATGGCCACCACTAATAACGGACAACAAGTCGGGGCCTCTGTTGCAAATCCCCATGGTCAATTCGATGTTCGGGTAAACATCGCGGACTTATTTCTTCCTGCCTTGCAAAGTTGGCCGGTATACAACGGTAGTAATATGCCTGTTGTAAGATTCGTAAGGGAGCTTAACGAAAAAGCCAATGCAGCCGGGTATGATGAGGAAAAGTTGACAAGATTAATACCGCTGCAGCTTAGTGGAGCCGCCAAAATTAAGTATGATAATTACGATAACGCAGTGAAAACGGATTATAAAAAAGTGGTGGACCAGCTTAAAAAGGATTTTCGCAGCCCTAATTACGTGGAAATGGCAAAATCTAAAATTTATCACGTTAAGCAAGATTTTGACGAGGACATTGTAGTCTTTGGCCAAAGGGTTAAAGATTTGGTTGCAGATGCCTACGCAGAATGTAGCCCTTTAACTATTGAGGAAATAACGTGTGAAACTTTCGTAAGGGGTTTAACAACGGATCTTAGAATTGCGGTAATGAAAAATAGAACATCTGCGCATTCTTTTGGTGATCTCCAGCAGCTCGCGGAAAGGGAAGGCCACATGCTGGAGATAGTGAAACGTGAGCGTGGGACTGTTGATAATGCCCTTATAAATGCTATCACGGAAGCAGTGAAAAACGCTCACATAAGCGAACGAAATTCTCCAGACTTCTACAGTTCCCAATATAGAAGCCGCTCTCGTTCAGCAAGCAACCGTACTCGCTCGCCAAATCACAGTTTTAATCAATCGCGAAATTTTGCTGGAAGCCCTAACAGAAATCGTTCTGTTCGAGGGTATAACGGTCGTAATTTTCAACGATATAACAATGATCGCGGTCATAATTATAACGGGGGCACGAATGCCTATCGCAGCGATAATAGAAATCATGGCCGGGAGACTAATTTTCGAAATAACGGATACAGCCAAGGTAATAGACCAACTCAGTCCCAACCTAGGGCAAGAGGAAGGCAAATAACATTCGACGATAGGGTCACATTCGAAGATAGATCTCGTTCACCATCGCGTACTCGTTGGCAAAACCGTCGTAGTTCAGCAGCGTCTGTATTTAATTCTGTACCCTCACTTTTTATCGCGGTGACGCTATTATCATCATTAATTGACTCTACGGCCGCACAAAAATTGGAGTTCAAACTTTGCGGAAATGGACAAGCGGGGCTCCCGATTGCCATCCCGAAGCCTCTTAATTGCTCGTTTCCGACCGAAAATGCTCCGGTAATTCTAACGACGGGGGACGTATATGTTGAGAATATGGAACCTACAAAATTTGAGGGCGTTCATTGTTTTAACAAGTCGCGAACGGTCTGCACAAGCTCCTTTTTTCATCTTACGTTAAAAATAGATGCAGATGAGGTCACAACTCTACCGATTTCTTCGAAATTATGTAAAACCATTTCAAAAACAAGGCAGTATAACGGCAAATTTTTGCGAAAACTTCACAGCGCACTTTTTGACACTGGAAACAGTCAACATTTTTCGTATCCATTCCTAGGTAGGCGTTGTGCAACCTCTTACAACATTTTCGTTGAATACGGGGAAATTTTGACGACGGATGGGAGCCACATGATATCCAACTTGGCTGACTTAAGCACTTGTAAAATAGCGGAAACTGAATGTTCAAAAGAAAGTGGCATAGTAGTGTGGGACCCAATCCCAACCAACAATAGATTTTGCAAATTTGTCAAGTCGTCCAGTTCATTAATGTACGTTTCGTCACATAATGTACTGAGTGAAAAGCTACAAGCTGTGTTTTACTATAGTAACGACACGATAACGGCTAAGCAAAAGGAAAATTGGTGCCTCCCATTAAATAGCGAGAAAATGCTAAATGGGGTATTCTTAGATTTCCCCAAATTTTCGAATTCTTACGGAAATATCCGGGAAATCCTTGAAAAGCGGCCAGATATTGTTCAAAAAGCAAATAGCGTCCAAATCCTCCAATCATCGAAGGTAAAATTAGCAGAACCGCGACTCCGGCGATCCGTAAAAGCATTACTGAACAGGAACCATAATACGTCAGACATGATGCTAGTAGTTAATGGAAAAACTTCTCCAGAAGCGAGGGAAGTTGCTAAAAATCAATTTATGAGCATGTTTTCGGTCTCACAAGGTCTTGACTCACTTCATCACGAAGAAAGGCAAGACCAAAAGCACAACGAGCTCAATGTGAAAGCACAGTTTTTGTCGTTTCGGGTACAAGAGCAAATAGATAACGATTTTCGAATGCTGTGGTCAAAAATTTGTCACACTAATAACGTTCAAACAAGAATGCTATCCTATATAGCTGAAAATAGTCCCTCCACGGTGGCCAGAATATTGTTAAATGACGATAGCGTGAGTGCAGTTGTTGCCGGAGATGTTCTCATTGTTAATCGATGCAAAACGTTGTATGCAGAGGAGATAATTCTTTCGAACAAAGTCAAGGGAAAATGTTTTGTGAATACACCGGTTAGAGTGGGTAAAGAGATTTTTTTCCTCAAACCCGGAGCTCAAAGAGAGCTTATGGTCAGCAGCCGTGAAATTGACTGTGCTATCTCACCCAGCAGTATTGTTCATCATGATGGAAAATGGTTAACTACGAGGGGAGAAGTTCACGTTTACGAAATTCCCATATTAGCCCCGCATAATGGACATAAGGAGTTGGTTTTCAACAGCCCTCCGATTTTTCACTCCGAATTGTCGCGGTTAAATAAAGTCGTCGATACACTAGCAACGAGTTCACAAGTATCACGTTATGATGCCGTTACGACTTCTCAACTACAGTCGAGCCACTTGAGCGATAAAACTGACGAATTCTCCGAAGAAAGTTGGCAATTTGCAATTAGCGTGGAGCAGAATGCAAAAGAACTTCTTATGAATGGAGAAGAATTTTTGCTCGAACTCATTCCGACAGAGTTCTTCGTTGTCGTGGGATTAATAGTGCTCATTATCGCGTTGGTAATAACGTTTTATATCTGTTATTACTGCTCCATTTGGCATTTCGTTTGCGGGGGTTTAAAAGGTCAGAAAAAGAAAAAGCAATCTTCTATGCCAGAGATAATTCAGCCGGAAGATGTAGAACTAGTAACCACGGAGATTGCTGTAACGCGATTGCCTACTAGTGTTACAACAACGAAATTCATATCCTACATTCCAATTGTGATGGCGATAATAGGTTCGGCCGAGGCTATTTTGAATGTTCCATGCATCCTGCACTGATTTATCGCGAGCCCGAGTCTTAGAAAAAAAATAGCTTTCCCTGTGAGTCGCTGCGTCGATCCCCCGATTACGTGTTAAAAATTAGCTTTCCAGAGTTACAAAAAAAATTCGTTTCTTTCGTGTTTTAGTTTAATAACGATAACGATTGCGTGATATTGTGTATTGATGAAACTAATGATCTTATAGAACAAAAGATGCCTTGTGATCTCATCAAAACCCCCGGACATTCTGATATAGAATTCGACAGCGACTACAAACCGGAGAAGTCGTATTTTGAGGTAAAAAAAATATAGAGTAAATCACAAAATAACGATATAATTTATGATTTGAAGGGACATAGCCATATGACGATAACGATTACATAACGTAGGGAGGAAAACAAGATAACGTAAGCTAAAAGGAATGTAGAAAATGAAAGTAATAACGATAACGAAGTAGATAACGAAATAACTATATGGATAGCGAAGTAATAATAACGAAATAACGATAACGAAATAACGATAACGGGATTCTAATCTTTGTTCAGGAGCTAGCTGAAGAAACTAGTGCTCGTACTGGTCTTCTAGAGGAAGAGATTCGAGAGCTCCGGCAGAGAGTTCTTGACTGTCAGGAGCAGATGAGACAAATGGAGGCGAAGCTCAACAGCGGGACTATGGCCACAAAAGAAAACGAACCGAATGATGCGATGGCCTCGACCCCGAATGATGCGATGGCGCCGGCCCTAAATGATGCGTTGGCGTTTCCTGAGGCGGTGTTAACTAACACTACAAGCAGAGCCGTTAATGTGGCTTCGAGCGACTATGCCGGACGTGTGATGCGAGCAGCGCCCCGACGGCAAACAGAGTGGCGACCGTTCAGCATTATCAGGTTGTGTCACTTCTGTGACCAACCAGGGTACTCTGACAGTTGCCGAAATGTTCCTTGCGTTCCTGAACGGGTGCAAATCGTACAGAGGAAGAAACACTGTCCAAAGTGTTTGAAACCCCACTTAGGAGTATGTAGAAAGATTACGCCGTGTGTGTACTGCGGGCAAGGGTCGCATCATCGCTCCCTGTGTTCGTCGGCCACCGCCTATGAACTTCGGTCTACCAAAGGCCATCATTGTTAGCTTCCGCTAGAGCACTTCGCTTGTCTGTTGAATTGATGTATTTTTTTTGTTTTTGTCGAGGCCGACAAACTTGAGAGGAGTGGCATGTCACGGTATCGGTCACGGTATCGTGGCCACCACAGAAGACCACGCCCCTCTCCGACCTCTGGTTGGAGTAGTCTTCCTTACTGTACACTTAATAATTGGTTGTGTGTTTATACTTGTATGCTTGTAAGATAAACTCCTGTCGGGACTAGCATGACAACAAGGGTCATTTTCATAAATAGACCACGTAACTACAATACTACTCGAGTCAAATGACGAAACAGAAAACGCGTTAGATTTTTTGACATCCAACCTTAGCAATTGATCCGTGGACGTTAAGAATACTTTAAGTATGCGCATATAGAACATGAAACGCTCAAATGGCATCACAGATGAGTCAGAAATATCTTCAAGATGAAAATAAGGAGCAGAGGGTTCTCGTGCGCCGAAGTGAACTGAGTACTGGTGATGAAATATTGGGGTGCTCGCTGCATGCACTGTATTCCACTACATCGTGCGGGGATCACTCATTACGTTTGGGTCAGGGCTCCTGCGATTCTAAATTTGATCTATGGCTCATCCAGGGGAGACGTCGGCGCTATTTGCGCGTGCTTAGTCACAATCGCGGCCCGCGAAAGATACGACGCAAATGGAAGGAGTTCTAGCTCTCACATACGCGTGGCAGCTTTCGTATGTGAGAGCTAGAAGTCCTCTACAATGTAGTGTGTTTTGCTTGATGGTTTGACTTCTGAGCCGGCTTCCAACCCATTCTTATCAGTGTCAGGTGTTTTTGACGGAGCCGTTCTTTCTCAAGCCCGTAGTCTTTCTTGAATTCCTAGGACCAATCTGTTCTGGAGGAGTCTACAGGATGTCTTACTCCATTACACTGCGAAATTTCCGGCTTAGACACTGCAGCTGAGCGCCCTAATCGAAGCTCATTGAACTGATGCAGTTTGCACCCCATGGTATATGCTTCATAATTTAGAGAATTTTCAGCGAAATCGGATGGGCGATAAGTAGTTTAGAAGAGCTTTTGCTGCCCTATTGAAATTTTTATCGAAGGTAGCAGAAATTTCGCTATGCGATCAAAAATATTCAATCGGAGTGTTTACAACCTTATAGGAGTGACTAACGCCTTTTTCGTTTCCTAGCATTTGCTCCGCTATTAGCTTTCACATCGCGCCGATGTTAGCAGTGTCATGAACTAGTCCGGAGATCTATCACGCTATATATTTAATATATAAGCACGATTTAGGAGTTGGATCAAGTCGAGGAAACCTACAAAAAGGACATCAATGAACTCTGATCAATGGTGAAGGCATTGATGTCTGAGAATAAAACGCTAAGTACAACAGTATCATCCTTGCCGCCTTCGAAATGAAAATGTATTGAAGCTCACCGCTCTTCAGCACACCAGACCAAAACGGCAACCTATAATTTTGCTGTGGAATATCGTCCACTCTCGGCGCCAATTTACTTAAGCTTTCACCGGCATTTCGAGAACAAAGAGTAGTACGATGTATGTAGCTTTGGGGTTGATAGTTTGGCGGTGTTTCATGTTTTATTTATTTATTTAATACGCTGCATAAGGCAGTCGTGGGAAATGCAAACCCAAAGCGGGAACAGAACATTTTATTCCTGTTCCGAGTATTATAGTGGCATATAGTAGCATAACTTCAACAAATCACTCACACTATTGCTTACTTACATATTTAGTTACTAGTAACTTATTTCATACATACTTACTTGTAGCATAGTAGTATTTATATTGACCATTTTGTATAGTCTTATTTTATTACCTTTATCATTATCGTTCTTTTTTCTTTTGTAATTCATTCTTCCATATCTACTTATTTCTCTCACTTTTCTTTTTACATTAGTTATTATAACCTTTATTGTTTTGTTGATTAGTTCAAATGAAAGTTTTCTTCCATTAATTAACTTGTTGTAGAAACGAGTGCTCACGAACAGACGACGGTGAGGAGATGCTTGTTTATGGTCCTTTGCCAAGAGAACCAGATGAGAAACTGTATCCATGGAAATATGAGCGGAAGGACAGCGGAGTTAGAAAATTGTAAGTTTCGACCATAACAGTCAGGGGTTTCGTGAATGCAGAGCGTAAAAAGAGTATTGTATTTCAGCTTCCGCTTCTTTAAGGAGTTTGGAGCAAATCCGTCGCCTCGTCGAGGTTCGTCAAAGACGAGCTCGCCTCACCCACATCGAGTACAGATATAATATACTAAATATACTATTTCTCTCTACTCGTTGATTTCCTTGTCATTTTACGTTAATTCCATGATCTTGGCTCCATGATGCCAATTGTGCTCTGATTCTTCTCCGCGGTCTCATTTTTGTAGCTTAAACTGCAGCAGAAAATACAAGATGCGCACATGTACATACTTGCCTTTGTCCTGGGGCCGTATGCTCGTCTCACCCGAGATGAGTGGGGGAGTCCCCGCCGGTGCCCTCCACCCGAGATAGTACGCAAACGCAGGAGGAGGAGGCGGCGGCGGGGGGAGCCCCTCCCCATCCCCAGCTATCTCGGGTGAGACGAGCATACGGCCCCTGGTGTGGGTTGGATGCCGATCCAACTTTGCTGGCAGTTAATCCGTTGTTAGCGGATGTAGGTAGCATTGCCCAACTTGTGAAAGTGTTAAAACATTTCGTTATGAACCTGTAATGATAGTTGTAGTAACCAAATTGTTTCGTTAAACGACGGGCAGCTTCTTATTGCTGCTGCTCGGCTACTGTTTTGTGTTGCTTTCTTGCAACAGCACTATTATCATCATGTGAATGGAGATGCAGGCGTGTTTGCTTTCTATGCTTTTCTATCTGTATTTATATTCTTCCTGTGATTTAGGCAGTTGTTCCAAAGAGGGTTCCCAAAATCGAAATCTGGTCATTTCCTTGCTTTTATCTGTTGTACTTCATGGTGCGAATCTCACGAAATGTAAAGAATTTCGAAAATGGTTTGTATATTGCAGTAGTGAAGATCTAGTGGAAAATGTGAAATTTCCGATTTCAACTTCATTTTTTCAGGAACGCGGGACCAGCTCAGAAGGTTTCCTTGTTCTATCAAACTATTCGATGACAAACTTGTCCCATTATCGAGGGTACTCTTCCTTCTCGTTCGAGAAACTTCCTGTAATGAGTCTGGCTTTGGTGCAGGAGGTACGTTTTCGAGCCCGCAAAAGTGCCGAAATTGCGAAAATTGCGCCCGGCATCGACGAAAACTTCAAGAAAAGAATTTTCTGCTGGCATTCTAAATAGCAAATTCGTATTCTGTGCGTCAAATTACGTCGAATGCTATGCGACTCGGCCGGTAGAGGTGCAGAAGGTACGTTTTCGAGCCCGCAATAGTGCGAAATTGCGAAAATTGCGCCCGGCATCAACGAAAGTTTCAAAAAATGAATTTTGCGGGCTCGAAAACGTACCTTCTGCACCTCTAATCCGGGCGAATCGCATACCATTCGACGTAATTTGACGCACAGAATACGAATTTACTACTTAGAGGCAGATATTTGCAATTTTTTAAAATTGGGTCACGAAAATTTGCGGAAAATTTTTTGTGATTTTCGAAGCTTTCGCGTTCCAACTGGTACTATTCGAAAGCTCTTGATTAGGTGTGATCGATCACTCTCGAATCTGCGCTCGATTTGTGCCCTGATGGCAGATGTTTGCAATTTTCTAAAATTGGGTCACGAAAATTTGCGGAAAAATTTTTGTGATTTTTGAAGCTTTCGCGTTCCAACTGGTACTATTTGAAAGCTCTCTTGATTAGCTGTGATCGATCACGCTCCAACCTGCGCTCGATTTGGGCCCTGAGGGCAGATGTTTGCAATTTTCTAAAATTGGGTCACGAAAATTTGCGGAAAATTTTTTGTGATTTTCGAAGCTTTCGCGTTCCAACTGGTACTATTCGAAAGCTCTTGATTAGGTGTGATCGATCACTCTCGAATCTGCGCTCGATTTGTGCCCTGATGGCAGATGTTTGCAATTTTCTAAAATTGGGTCACGAAAATTTGCGGAAAAATTTTTGTGATTTTTGAAGCTTTCGCGTTCCAACTGGTACTATTTGAAAACTCTTGATTAGCTGTGATCGATCACGCTCCAACCTGCGCTCGATTTGGGCCCTGAGGGCAGATGTTTGCAATTTTCTAAAATTGGGTCGCGAAAATTTGCGGAAAAATTTTTGTGATTTTCGAAGCTTTCGCGTTCCAACTGGTACTATTCGAAAGCTCTTGATTAGCTGTGATCGATCACGCTCGAATCTGCGCTCGATTTGTGCCCTGAGGGCAGATGTTTGCAATTTTCTAAAATTGGGTCACGAAAATTTGCGGAAAAATTTTTGTGATTTTCGAAGCTTTCGCGTTCCAACTGGTACTATTTGAAAGCTCTTGATTAGCTGTGATCGATCACGCTCCAACCTGCGCTCGATTCGTGCCCTGAGGGCAGATATTTGCAATTTTTTAAATTTGGGTCACGAAAATTTGCGGAAAAATTTTTGTGATTTTCGAAGCTTTCGCGTTCCAACTGGTACTATTTGAAAGCTCTTGATTGGCTGTGATCGATCACGCTCCAACCTGCGCTCGATTCGTGCCCTGAGGGCAGATATTTGCAATTTTTTAAAATTGGGTCACGAAAATTTGCGGAAAAATTTTTGTGATTTTCGAAGCTTTCGCGTTCCAACTGGTACTATTCGAAAGCTCTTGATTAGCTGTGATCGATCACGCTCGAATGTCGAATCTGCGCTCGATTTGTGCCCTGAGGGCAGATGTTTGCAATTTTCTAAAATTGGGTCACGAAAATTTGCGGAAAAATTTTTGTGATTTTTGAAGCTTTCGCGTTACAACTGGTACTATTTGAAAGCTCTTGATTAGCTGTGATCGATCACGCTCCACCCTGCGCTCGATTCGTGCCCTGAGGGCAGATATTTGCAATTTTTTAAAATTGGGTCACGAAAATTTGCGGAAAAATTTTTGTGATTTTCGAAGCTTTCGCGTTCCAACTGGTACTATTCGAAAGCTCTTGACTAGCTGTGATCGATCACGCTCGAATCTGCGCTCGATTTGTGCTCTGAGGGCAAATGTTTGCAATTTTTTAAAATTGGGTCACGAAAATTTGCGGAAAATTTTTTGTGATTTTCGAAGCTTTCGCGTTCCAACTGGTACTATTCGAAAGCTCTTGATTAGCTGTGATCGATCACGCTCCAACCTGCGCTCGATTTGGGCCCTGAGGGCAGATGTTTGCAATTTTCCAAAATTGGGTCACGAAAATTTGCGGAAAAATTTTTGTGATTTTCGAAGCTTTCGCGTTCCAACTGGTACTATTTGAAAGCTCTTGATTGGCTGTGATCGATCACGCTCCAACCTGCGCTCGATTCGTGCCCTGAGGGCAGATATTTGCAATTTTTTAAAATTGGGTCACGAAAATTTGCGGAAAAATTTTTGTGATTTTCGAAGCTTTCGCGTTCCAACTGGTACTATTTGAAAGCTCTTGATTGGCTGTGATCGATCACGCTCCAACCTGCGCTCGATTCGTGCCCTGAGGGCAGATATTTGCAATTTTTTAAAATTGGGTCACGAAAATTTGCGGAAAAATTTTTGTGATTTTCGAAGCTTTCGCGTTCCAACTGGTACTATTCGAAAGCTCTTGATTAGCTGTGATCGATCACGCTCCACCCTGCGCTCGATTCGTGCCCTGAGGGCAGATATTTGCAATTTTTTAAAATTGGGTCACGAAAATTTGCGGAAAAATTTTTGTGATTTTCGAAGCTTTCGCGTTCCAACTGGTACTATTCGAAAGCTCTTGATTAGCTGTGATCGATCACGCTCGAATCTGCGCTCGATTTGTGCCCTGAGGGCAGATGTTTGCAATTTTCTAAAATTGGGTCACGAAAATTTGCGGAAAAATTTTTGTGATTTTTGAAGCTTTCGCGTTCCAACTGGTACTATTTGAAAACTCTTGATTAGCTGTGATCGATCACGCTCCAACCTGCGCTCGATTTCGGCCCTGAGGGCAGATGTTTGCAATTTTCTAAAATTGGGTCACGAAAATTTGCGGAAAAATTTTTGTGATTTTTGAAGCTTTCGCGTTCCAACTGGTACTATTCGAAAGCTCTTGATTAGCTGTGATCGATCACGCTCGAATCTGCGCTCGATTTGTGCCCTGAGGGCAGATGTTTGCAATTTTCTAAAATTGGGTCACGAAAATTTGCGGAAAAATTTTTGTGATTTTCGAAGCTTTCGCGTTCCAACTGGTACTATTCGAAAGCTCTTGATTAGTTGTGATCACGCTCGAATCTGCGCTCGATTTGTGCTCTGAGGGCAAATGTTTGCAATTTTTTAAAATTGGGTCACGAAAATTTGCGGAAAATTTTTTGTGATTTTCGAAGCTTTCGCGTTCCAACTGGTACTATTCGAAAGGTCTTGATTAGCTGTGATCGATCACGCTCCAAACTGCGCTCGATTTGTGCCCTGAGGGCAGATATTTGCAATTTTTTAAAATTGGGTCACGAAAATTTGCGGAAAAATTTTTGTGATTTTCGAAGCTTTCGCGTTCCAACTGGTACTATTCGAAAGCACTTGATCAGCTGTGATCGATCGCGCTCCAAACTGCGCTCGATTTGTGCCCTGAGGGCAGATATTTGCAATTTTTTAAAATTGGGTCACGAAAATTTGCGGAAAAATTTTTGTGATTTTCGAAGCTTTCGCGTTCCAACTGGTACTATTCGAAAGCTCTTGATTAGCTGTGATCGATCACGCTTGAATCTGCGCTCGATTTGCGCCCTGAGGGCAGATGTTTGCAATTTTCTAAAATTGGGTCACGAAAATTTGCGGAAAAATTTTTGTGATTTTTGAAGCTTTCGCGTTCCAACTGGTACTATTTGAAAACTCTTGATTAGCTGTGATCGATCACGCTCCAACCTGCGCTCGATTTCGGCCCTGAGGGCAGATGTTTGCAATTTTCTAAAATTGGGTCACGAAAATTTGCGGAAAAATTTTTGTGATTTTTGAAGCTTTCGCGTTCCAACTGGTACTATTCGAAAGCTCTTGATTAGCTGTGATCGATCACGCTCGAATCTGCGCTCGATTTGTGCCCTGAGGGCAGATGTTTGCAATTTTCTAAAATTGGGTCACGAAAATTTGCGGAAAAATTTTTGTGATTTTCGAAGCTTTCGCGTTCCAACTGGTACTATTTGAAAGCTCTTGATTAGTTGTGATCACGCTCGAATCTGCGCTCGATTTGTGCTCTGAGGGCAAATGTTTGCAATTTTTTAAAATTGGGTCACGAAAATTTGCGGAAAATTTTTTGTGATTTTCGAAGCTTTCGCGTTCCAACTGGTACTTTTCGAAAGCTCTTGATTAGCTGTGATCGATCACGCTCGAATCTGCGCTCGATTCGTGCCCTGAGGGCAGATATTTGCAATTTTTTAAAATTGGGTCACGAAAATTTGCGGAAAAATTTTTGTGATTTTCGAAGCTTTCGCGTTCCACCTGGTACTATTCGAAAGCTCTTGATTAGCTGTGATCGATCACGCTCGAATCTGCGCTCGATTTGTGCCCTGAGGGCAGATATTTGCAATTTTCTAAAATTGGGTCACGAAAATTTGCGGAAAAATTTTTGTGATTTTCGAAGCTTTCGCGTTCCAACTGGTACTATTCGAAAGCTATTGATTAGCTGTGATCGATCACGCTCGAATCTGCGCTCGATTTGTGCCCTGAGGGCAGATATTTGCAATTTTCTGTATATTGGTCTTGAAAATCGGAAATGTTTTGCGTTGTGAAAATTGTAATTTTATCTAATTATTTTATTTTAATTTTTATCTTTCTTGCGTTCTATTCATGACCGTTCGATTTTACAGCAGCATAAATACACTGCAGGCCTATCTGCTATTATCCCGACCGCGTCCGATCTGCCATCCCTGAACGCATTTCATGAGTGATATCGCCGTCCTTTTGTTTTTGTGACTTCTGTTCGTTTTTTCTTTGTTGAAATAAAGTCTCAATCGCTTCTTGCCTTCCAAAAATTCGCTCAAGAAAGAGGAGGGTTTGATTGCATTGTGCGTGCACTGTGATCGATCAGCGCTGGCTTTTTTGGGTTTGTCACTGGCCTGATACCCTAACTAGCCGTGCATAGAAGGCGCAGTGGATAACGAACCCGCTTGGCGAGCAGAAGGCCGAGGATCGGTATCGTCACATCTTGCACGAATCTTGCTTTGGTTGCAGTCGTCTTTTGAGGGAACTTTTCACCGATTGGGTGAATCATTTTCCTATTGTTTAACTTATAGGCTACCCTCTCAATGTACGCCGCATAGCCAGATGCCGACAATGCGAGAGTCGCATCTCGCCGAGCCCACGTGCACCAGATGATAACCGATGCCACGAGGCATCGGTTATCATCTGGTGCGCGTGGGCGAGGCGAGATGCGACTCTCGCATTTAGAGCCGGTCCGGAGGGAGGTTCCGTTGAACCTACCGATGATATTTGGCGGGCGAAGTCAGCCCACCTGCGGCCAGGGCCCTAGGCATTTTTTGGGTTCATGGCGAGCCGCAGAGCCTGGATTTATGCAATTTTTGCCCGACCTCACCGTCGGATACGGTGAGGATCTGGGTGAAAATGCAACATTTTTGGACATCGGAGCGATCTATGCGATGCTCTGTTACGCTTAGGCTGAGAAGATACACGAATCCGTTTTAATTTTTTTATCGATTTAAAAACAAAAATCGGAAAATACTGAGATCCCCTCCTCCCATCTCGCCTGCAACGCGTGCGGACTGGGTTCGATTCTCAGACAACGCACGGGTCTGCCCGTCGCAGTCCTGTATGTGCACAGGAACGCGACAGGCACACTCACGCGTTGCCCGGGAATCGAACCCAGTACGCACGCGTGGCAGGCGAGACGACTACCACTGCACTTTCGTCCATTTAAGAGTATGATCGAAGTCCGCCCATAACCCACCGGGACCTAGGCGTATTAGCAAATTTCTCTGAGTCGCTCGCCCACTACAATTCTCAACTTCTCCTGTGTGTGGAATTGAACCCAAAACGGATGCGCAGCAAGCGAGAACATTACCACTGCACCACCTCCAACCTTCGCTAGCGGTCGAAAGGCTAAGCCTAAGCCTAAGAGGACCCGAACCAGGGGGTCGGAAGCCTAAGCCTAAGCCTAAGAGGACCCGAACTGGGTGGTCGGAAGCCTAAGCCTAAGCCTAAGAGGACTCGAACTAGGTGGTCGGAAGCCTAAGCCTAAGAGGACTCGAACTAGGTGGTCGGAAGCCTAAGCCTAAGTGGACCCTGAACTGGGGGTTCGGAAGGCTAAGTTTAATCCTAGAAGGAGATTACCAATATACCTTTGGTGCAGTGGTAAGGTTCTCGCTTGCTGCGCGTTCGTTTTGGGTTCAATTCCACGCACAGGAGAAGTTGAGAATTGCAGTGGGCGAGCGATTCAGGGAAATTTGCTAATCCGCCTAGGCCCCGGTGGGTTATGAGCGGACTTCGATCATACTTCTAAAGATGGACGAAAGTCCAGTGGTAGTCGTCTCGCCTGCCACGCGTGCGGGCTGGGTTCGATTCCCGGGCAACGCGTGAGTGTGCCTGTCGCGTTCCTGTGCACATACAGGAGTGCGACGGGCAGACTCGTGCGTTGTCCGAGAATCGAACCCAGTCCGCACACGTGGGAGGATGGGATTTGGCTATTTTCCAATTTTTGTTTTTAAATCGATAAAACAAATTAAAACGGATTCGTCTTCTCTCTCTATCTTCTCAGCCTAGGCGTAACAGAGCGTCATATAGATCGCTCCAATGTCCAAAAATGCTGCATTTTCTCCCAGTTCCTCACCGTATCCGACGGTGAGGTCGGGCAAAAACTGCATAAATCCCGGTTCTGCGGCTCGCGATGAACCCAGAAATGCCTCCGACCCTGGCCGCAGGTGGGCTGACTTCGCTGGCCAAATATCATCGGGAGGTTCAACGAGACCTCCCGACCGGACCGGCTCATAATGCGAGAGTCGCATCTCGCCTCGCCCACGCGCACCAGATGATAACCGATGCCTCGGGGCATCGGTTATCATCTGTTGTGCACGTGGGCTCGGCGAGATGCGACTCTCGCATTGTCGGCATCTGGCTAGGCGGCGTACATTGAGAGGGTAGCCTATAAGTTAAACAATAGGATAATGATTTACCAAATCGGTGAAATGTTCTCTAAAAAGACGACTGCAACCAAAGCAAGATTCGTGCAAGATGTGACGATACCGATCCTCGGCCTTCTGCTCGCCAAGCGGGTTCGTTATCCACTGCGCCTTCTATGCACGGCTAGTTAGGGTATCAGGCCAGTGACAAACCCAAAAAAGCCAGCGCTGATCGATCACAGTGCACGCACAATGCAATCAAACCCTCCTCTTTCTTGAGCGAATTTTTGGAAGGCAAGAAGCGATTGAGACTTTATTTCAACAAAGAAAAAACGAACAGAAGTCACAAAAACAAAAGGACGGCGATATCACTCATGAAATGCGTTCAGGGATGGCAGATCGGACGCGGTCGGGATAATAGCAGATAGGCCTGCAGTGTATTTATGCTGCTGTAAAATCGAACGGTCATGAATCAGCTCGGTTGGCTTTGTGGAACAAATCGAGGAAAGTAACGCGCGCACACACACAAATAATTCACCAACTTCTAAAGAAGTTTATATCAATACACTGCGTCCAGAAAAGATAGGGACACCCCCCTATTTTGTTATGTATTTATGCTGCTGCTGTAAAATCGAACGGTCATGAATCAGCTCGGTTGGCTTTGTGGAACAAATCGAGGAAAGTAACGCGCGCACACACACAAATAATTCACCAACTTCTAAAGAAGTTTATATCAATACACTGCGTCCAGAAAAGATAGGGACACCCCCCTATTTCTTAATTCAAGGAACTGCTTCATACTATTCGATTCCAAATCTATACTAGTAAATTCAGCACCGCAAAAAACATGGGACTAAGCGATTTGAGCTTCTGGTTTGAACGATGAAGGTTTTGAGGACGATTTTTGCAATGAGTGCGACGGAATCTCGGTCCAGAAATGATAGGGACACCCGAGAAAAAACAACTTCACGACTCAGATACTAATTAGGCCAATGAAATAGGTAATTTGTGGACGCTATGACGCTAGGACGCTTGTTATTCAGTGTAACGTAATCAAGCGGAGGTGGGATTAACGCGACGGAGTTTTGGAGAATTTTATTAATTGAATCGTCGTAGACCGATGGATCGCTGTCTTGAGCTCTTCAAAGCAGGACTACATCCTGTTAATCGCATTATTCCTCCAACAAAGGTGTTCACAGGGATTTTTCATCAGAACTAGCTCAAAAGAACTCTATGGTCATTCGAGAGTCTCGACAAAACAAGTCCTTAAAGATCCTGAGGTCAACCTGATCTCGTGAGGCGGGTCAAGTTCTTGTTGGAAGAACAAGCTGTGCCTATGCCTATCCCCTAGGAAAGGCAACAGATAAGTTGCTAGTACCTATTGGTACTCAAATCAATTCGTATTTGCTGAACTAAATTTAATCAAGGCTTTTTATTCAGAGTAAAACTGCAACCCACATTAAGGCTGCACCGCACCTTAAGTCCCTCCTTGGTAGAAACTAGTTCTTCTCGACTAAACCGTGTTGTGTTACTGTATGCAATCTGGACAGCTTCAGGAGAGTCGCTTCGCATCGGAAAAAATAAATTTAATCTCAGAATAATTAGCCTAGGAACAAAGTGAATGTCTATCGTGCCTTAATCCAAGAACGGATTTTGTTTCTCTAGAGAAACTCAAAACTGTTCTCCTTGTGAGCGTCTGCTAAACGTGCAGTGAACTTAAAATTTATGTAAGGAACGTTTCCGCAACGTTTCATACAATAGTTGATGAATTTATTGGGTTTTTTCATGGTAGGCTCTTGCTTACTTGCTCCAGTTAGGCTGTACATCAGATATTATTTGGCCAGCGTTTGCTTGTTTTAGATCAGAGGAAAACGTATCAACTCCGGAAAACTCTTCGTTTCACAGTCTACCATAAAACGCCGATAATTATTCTCGAGGTTTTCACCGCAGGTGAAATTTTTCGACACTAGGCCTTATTTCTTCAAGAGCCTTAATTTGGCTTTGTTATTTTATTGAGCACAACGTTCTTTGGTCTGTGCTAACACGAAACATTTTGTTGAAATGAATATTGTTCAAAAAATTAGTTTTCATCAATATACCCATTAAACCGGCTCTTCTTTGTAGGTGTCCCTATCATTTCTGGACAGTGATTCCGTCGCACTCATTGCAAAAATCGTCCTCAAAACCTTCACCGTTCAAACCAGAAGCTCAAATCGCTTAGTCCCATGTTTTTTGCCGTGTTGAATTTACTAGTATAGATTTGGAATCGATTAATATGAAGCAGTTCCTTGAATCAAGAAATTGGGGGTTGTCCCTATCTTTTCTGGACGCAGTGTATAAACAACCATGAATTCTGCAACTGATAAGATAAATCGCAGATAAAGGTAAGACTTTGTCCATGTCACAAACGATCACTGGCTTTGAAGGCTCATCTTATCGTCAGCGGTGGTCGGGACTCCTAACACTCGTGCCCAACATGGGTAAATTGCTCCCTGGATGTGGAGAAACTTTGTTTTTGCCACGACAATTGCGTGGTCTACTATATTGGTCTACTATATTTATTGTAAGGATCAGGCAACATTTTTGAAGGACCAGTGTCGACGACCTAGAAAGTAGCGCCGACACCTCTCAAAATTTCCCAAGATCCACGCAGCTTCCGTCACTTCTTCGAGTCTTTGAGTTTAGGCAGACGATTCGAATTGTAGCGCGATTGTTGCGTCGCCGTATTGGTGGAGTTCTTCGTCAACGACGACGTTCTACTCGATCGGGCAGTCGAGGTCAATACAGCCGTAGTCACTCTGTCAAAAGCATCAGCTGAACCGACTCGAACAGCTTCCGGCAACTTACCATTACCTGCAATATAGGCAGCATGGAATTTTAAACCCTTTGAAAGCTTATGACTAACACGTTGACGACAGTGTGGCGCAATGCTGCGCCACACTCAAGCGGCCGCGTGGGACCGTGTGACGCAATGCCGCGCTACAGTCTTGTATCGTATTTTTCTCGATACATTTCAGAATTTTGAAGGATGTTTTTGTGCCACTTTTTAGTAGACCTTTGCACATTATTATAGGGAGCATGGTCCATGAAAATGATTCTTAGCTTCTGATTTACTGGAATTTTTGATTGTGCACTAGCTTTGTTTACAAGTAAAAACAAATAATGGTTATTGCTAAATGCAAACAAATGCTGGTTACTGAAACAAACACATGAATACAAACAAATATTGGATAATAGAATAAACAAATAATAAACAATAAACAAGTAACAATTTCCTTTTAACCTGGATAGGGAAAAAGGAAATTCTAAAAGCTTCCAGCTGTTATTTTTCTATTTCCATTGCAAAAAAGGAATAGTCACAATCCCCGATATTACCAGACTGTATATGTAGTCTTCGAGATTTACTATTCACTTCCATTTTGAAAAAAAAATTCGCCGTATGCCGGCATCATGCCACAGCCTCGGCGCGCTACTAAATCGGTTGGTCCCACGCGCCAGACACGCAAAAAAGGCGCTGTCGTTAACGTGTTAACCAAACTAAACCAACCTCGATCAGGTTTACCCGGATAGATGTGGCTCTTTACGCCACGAACTCTCAGATGGAGGAACCTCGTCGACCATTCGGCTGCTTCGGCGTCGAGTTGTGGGTCTGAATTTATACCTTTTCTACAGAGAATGAGTACTGGGTAAAACGATCATGGTCAACATACCGTCCATCGGCACTCCTTCGTAAAGTCGAGCGTCCAATTGGGTAAGAAAAGTGTGCTGATGGCCTCGGGAGGAGTTAGGTTCGCTATAGATCGACTCACTCCAACGGGACATCGTCGGTATAGACCTCCGGAACCTGATACGATTTAGTAATGAATGGCGTCTAAACAAATATAGTAGAAACAATAGAAACACCTCGACAATTTGAGCGGAATTAGACATGGGAAAAATGTTCTAATATATTATCAGTAAGCCTGATCTCCAGTCGATTTTACTAAAAATAGAACAAAATTTCACTCTATCTAATGATTTGTCATAGAATCAGCACTTCATTTATATTTCCTTTATATTTGGGACAGAAGTCACCACTCACCAAAACATCGTTAACAATAAGTGACAAGTAACAATAGATACGTGGTTGTTGTACGGTAATTTACTGTATAAAATTTACTGTATTAAATAAAAATATGTTGATATCTGAATAATCGACCGGTTAAATTGAACTACCTAATCAATTTGATCAAGCAGCGAATTCTAAGGAATTGCACACTTCTCAGCAGATCGTTTATTGCTGTACCAACCCGAAACGGTTACATGAATTCTGCGTGAGAAAGCTTTTTTGTTTTTTTAGTTTGCTTTCAGTTTTCTCATCAGTTTCAACAGTTTTTCTTCCTCTTAGCGATTTTAAAAGTGATTAGGAACAGGTTCTCCATTGAGTTATCGTCGAAAAATCAACAGAAAACGCAAAAGTTACAGTGAATAACCAGTTCACTCTATAGCCGAGCACAACAATGACAACTAACCCATCTATAAGTTATTGGCAGTTATTTGACAATTCTAATTTAATTATTTAGAAAAGAGAAATAAATAAAAAGCAACCTGGAAGAGGACCTCGTTGCTTAACCAAAGCTTCCACGTCAATTGCGCATGTTCGGAGAGTGTCGTCATGGAGACGCTTTCGCCGACAGCGCGCCAATCCTTGAAATGACGAAAAACGAAAATAAAAATAATTCGACTATTTTATTATAATACTAATTAAATATTACATTATATATATACAATTACGCGCGTGGTACAGTGGTAAGAGGCGCTGCTGTCACCCGCACGGTCGAGCGATTGATCCCCACAAAGGGCTGACCAAGCCTTCCATCCCTCCGGGGTTGGGTAAATTGGTAACAGACTTGTCTGGTAAAGTAAATACACTGACTTGGTGTAGTGCATTCATCATGCCTCTACGATTTTGAATTGAACATAAATACGGCGATGACCCCTTAAAAGATTGATCAACCCCGACACCTTCACCTTTACCTTTACTCACTAAAGACGGTTTCTAAATGTATGTAATTAGAACTTTAGCGATAAGTCGATCACTCACCCACGCCACATGGTTTAGATTTGGTTGCCCCTGCTGTTCCGCAGGAAATGCGAAGGTCAAAGAATCGAGCAGGTAAACGCACATTCTCGGGTCACCATGAATTCATAATGATGATTTGCTATCAGAATTAAGTTTGAGATATAAACTCTCAGAACTCGCCAATAATTCTCTCGGAAGGTCCGTTTTTCGCTTGCTTAAATGACAAAATAGCCATGAAATTCTTTATATAAAACGCCGACGTCAACAAGAAACAATAGCCCATGCAACCAACCAGCGAGAAATCTCACAACAAAACAAGAAAAGATCATTCTTGAAATGTCTAAAACAATGTAGAGGATGACAGATGAGAGAAAAGCAAGCAGCACATAACAACGAAAGTGACTTAGAAAAAAACGGGTGAATTAATAGAACTCTTACTGTGAAATGTAGTGTATCGTGTTATATCAATCACTTTCCGCCTTTCTTCTTCGCTTCCTCATCTATCGGAGCAGGTTTCACAAAAGGAATGAATTTACGGTACTTTTCAGGCATGAACGGATGGAGAACCTTAAAAAATAGTGGAAAAATAAATAGGAAATCCCAAACAGTTAAATTTAGTTAAATCGACACAAGTAAATCTTGTATGACACACAAAATTACGCAGTGATCCTCAGTTAGGGGGAACGGCTCCAATGAAATACGATAAATCTGCGAAAAAACGTAGTTGTCATTTGGCCATCAGGATTTTAAACCAGATTCAGATCTGAATTTTCCATTAACAACAAAAGTTAGATTCCCAATTTCTTCGAAAACTATTCCAAAACGATTTCAATCCCGGAAAAATCGCTCCAAAAACGCATTTCATCACTGTTCCAAGACATCTCTGTTGTTATTACATATTTTTTAGAATTTACACTTTAATAAGCCTTCTACTAATTAAATACAAACTATAACAACACAAGTAGCGAACCCAACCGGGTGAAACTCACACCCTACCGATTCTTGTGCTTGATTCAACACCTGATTAAAGGGAAGCTTTCTGTAAGATTGCCCAAATTTCTTCGAAAACTATTTCTAAACGATTTCAAATTCGAAAAAACGCTCCGAGAACGCATTTCATCATTCTTTTCAAACACTTCTGTTGTTATTACATATTTTTACGACTTTACACGTTGAAGAGCCCTCTACTAATTAAATACAAATTTTGACGAAACAAGTAGCGACTAACACAATTTCGAATTTCACCTATTATACCCAACCTGGTGAAATTCACACCCTACCGATTCTTGTACCTGATTCAACCCCTGTAAGACTGTAAGACTGACTCTTCGAAAACTATTTCTAAACGACTTTGAATCCGAAAAAAACGGCCCGAAACGCATGTCATAATTCGTCAAAACAATTTAGAGATAACTGAGAGAACACACAGTGGAAGCCGTCATCCGGAGTCTTCAATTTTTTCAAAATTCCTAAAACTTCGTATACACCAGACCTTCCCGCACTATCAGCAAAACATCGAGCTACAAAACGCAAAGAAGAAATGCGTGTATAAAACACACCTACCAAAAGATTTTTCACAAAACGGTGATAAATGAATGAAAGGATAAAAATAAAACAAATGATATCTAAGAAGATAGATGAGAGTTCACCTCAGGTACAACAATACCGTCTTCTGTCTGATAGTTCTCGAGCAAAGCGCATAGCACTCTCGTTGTGGCGCACATCGTAGCATTCAGCATGTGCACGAATGGCACCTTTAAAAATTTCAATTAAACAATATAAAATGAAACAATGAAACTTTGAGAAAATATAAGCTCTACCTCTCCGTCCATCTTCTTGGTCATACCATATCTGACCTTCAATCGTCGCGCCTGATAGTCGAGACAGTTTGAGCACGAAACCAGCTCTCGATACGCTCCCGATCCTGGGAACCACGCCTCGAGATCAAGCCTAGATTATATAAAATAAAAAAAAACCAAAAAGAAAATAAGAACACCAAAATAATAATACTTTTTCGACGCTGCATTGTTCAGCTCTCCAGACACTATACAGACGACTTGATATGGGATACCAAGTAGTTGACAGTATTCTTCAGCGTTCTCAATCATCTGAACCGCACCAAAATTCATCGATAATGAAGAAAGAATAAAAACAATAATGACGAAACTTGATTCTAAAAAGCCGAAAACGAAGTTACCTCGTCGAAAATCTTCCACGATTCGTTGTCTAGTGGCGAGCAGATCACAAACTGCTCCACCTTCTCGAACTGGTGAACTCTAAATATTATCCTTTTAACTTTCTAAAGACTTACAGTTGACCATAAAAGAACGCACAGCTGAAATCCACAACTTACCTAAATATTCCCCTTGTATCTCGCCCATGACTTCCAACCTCTTGCCGGAAACAGGTTGATATTCCGGCGTATTTGATTGGTAAGTCGGATTCCTGGAACGAATTTCAGAAAAACCATTTCCATAAGATCAGAGATAAGGAGATGGAAAGGTAAGAGATCAAAACGAAATTTCTCAAAAAAAGACCTTGATCCATTCGTTTCTATGGAATGCAGCAATCGGTTGCTCCGACGTGGCAATGAGGTATTTCTCGTCTACAGAATTATCACCCACAACTTCTGATCCTTTGCTGCTAACCTGAAATCGTAGAAAGTGGAATGCAAATGATAACTGCTGACAGTGTATCAACTAAAGGTAAAGATGAAGGTTTCGGCGTTGATCAGTCCCCGAAGGACGCGCCGCTACATTCGCTTTCATTTCACAACCATAGAGGCTTAATGAATGACTATTTGGCCCATACAATGACTTGCGGGGGTCAGTTGCTGTACCAAGTCAATGTCTTTACCTTCTTAGAAGACCAAATCATCTTCTACCTTCCGTCCCTGCGGGGTTAGGGAAAGTGCTACCAGACCTACCTCTCTGGTAGCACTTTACCCGACCCCGGAGGGATGGAAGGTTTGGTCAACCCGACGAGGATCGGTCGTTCGACCGTGCGGATGTCAGCAGCGCCTCTCACCACAGCACCACGCGGGCCCTTGCACAACTTATCAATGCTATAAATAAATCAAAACCTGAATCAACAACAAAAAATGTCCTGGCGTGACTAAGGACTTTTAGGTATCAAGGAAATTATTCTTGACAGTTCAATCAAAGGAAAAATGTTCTTGGAAAAAGTTTTTCTTTTCTCGAATCAATATAAACATCGCCTACTCTAGCAGAAGCACCTGCGTCTACAAAAGAATTAGTATACAAAATTGATTGCACATGTTACGAAAAAAAATTTTCTGCAAAATATCTGCAAAATCACTACCAGGCTGCAGTTCAAAACTTCATGCGATACAAAGCGATTTTAAAATGCAGCCCCACTCGAATTTTATGACCTATGAAAACAACACAGCCTCATCGAAAATACCATTCACGAACGTGGTGGGAAGGGGTTAGTTTTTCTGAATCAGCTCTTGTAACGTATTCCAGGTATCAAACAGGAGAAATTAATTCCGACGATACCAAAATTTCACGGATATCACAAAATAACTTATTGTAACATAACCGAGATGACAAGCAGTCGGATTGAGTTTAACTGGCAGAAAGTTTCTATTCTAAAGTGAAAACAATAAAATTTTTACACGAATAAATAAAACAAACCTTATACAACTCTTCGTCGAACTGATTAAGTTGCGCCACTTCTTGCATTACTTCTTTACGCATGAAGAACGGTGTGTAAAGAGGAGTGAAACCCTTTTCTCCTAACCTGTAATACAACCCGTCATCAATCTTCGAGAAAAACAAAAGAACAAATAGAAGAAAAAGAAAAGAAAAGCAGGAAAGCAACTAACTTTTGCAAGGCAAGCTGAATAACAGCTTGCTCTAGGAACACCAGGGGTCCTTTTAGGAAATAGCCTCGTCCTCCAGCTACTGATGTTCCTCGCTCACCATCGAATCCATCGATCATTACCACGAGATCAACCTGAAGAAAGAAAAAGGAAAAATCAGCAAAAAATCAAACATAGAAGGCCATTCCTACATGTGAATATTTCTTTCTACTAGTGATATCGCCATGAGTGCGCTCGATCCGATTGTTTGCCTCGTCGTTCGATACAGGAACACTGTGATGGACGATGTTACCAATCGTTATCAGAGACTGATGTCGGTCGGTTTCCAGCTGCTCCATGGAGGCCTAACAAAGATTTGATTCCAAAAACATTTTTAAAGGATTTTAGGACATCCACCTTAGTTTCCTCCATTTTCTCGTCCAGTAGGACGCGTAGCTTCTTGATTTGGACCACACTCAGAGTCTAAAAATAAGAATAAACATAAAAAACTGTAAAAAAAGTTCACCATCAAAAATCACTCACTCCGAGATCTTCGACTTTAAGCGATTCCAATTTGGATATTATCGCGTCATCCACACTGTCATCGGTGCCTTGAGCCTCCTTTTTCTACAACAGGAGAAATATAGGTCATGTTACCGAAAACTATAACGAAATGGTAAATTACACATGTAATTACCAACCTTCATCTTCTCTCCGATAGCCTTGCTCAGCACATTCTTTTGCCTATTCAGAACATCCAAGAGGAAACGAGCTGAAACAACACCTACGTACAGCGAAGAGTACTCTAGACTTGTTTACTTGACTGTTTAGCAACTTTACACCGCAGAACTACGTGGTATATAGAAAAATGAAACAAAAACACGACAACAATAACAACTAGCCAACCTACGAGGGAATATAACTTCTATGAAGATTACTGTATTTTCACTTCGAGGGAAAAATATATATCCAACTTTCGTACCGCTGAAGAGGACGCCAGAAATTTGGAATTTTACTTAAGATCTTGCAATGTTTCGATATTTTCACGATAGACACTTGCATGTCATTGGCTTCTTTCATAGAAAGGCCATCGTTGTCTTTTTTACTTCACTCTCAGATCATGTAACAAGCTTTTCTGTTGTAAAGTGAATAATCTAATAAATATTCAAATTTCCTCTCTTAGATCAGATTTTCGAGCTTTTAGGTCTCCCATTCCAAGGCTAAAAATGAAGTAAATAACAAGCTCAGAACGTCAAGGAGGCGAACAAATCAACTGTAACTACGCACTAAAAGAAAGTACTACGGACGTCAAAGGAGCGGTCGAACAACCCTGTGGGCAAGTATCAACGAATCGTTGGGTATGAAAAGGAAAGGAGTAGGAACAAGAGCAGAACACCTGCGTCATGAGATCAATGGAATAGCCAAACGCGAAACTTATAATGTATTAAACTGTTATTGTTCCATTGGCGACTGTTGTCTACTCTTACAGTTGTTTTTTTTTCGGAATACACCTTGAATCAACCTTAATGAGTAGGCAAAATAAACACAAAGCAAAGAAAAATTACAACCACCAACCTTTCCTCCAAGCCTGATCCAGTTCGATGACTCTGTCAACAACCGCGGGATCGCTATAGCGATTCCGTTGCGATTCACGGATCATCTCGGGGTTTCCCCCTAAATGCCAACATCTTTTAGGACATTCGAAAAAAATAAATAAATAAAAGTGCTACATGGCTAGGAATGTAGCCAACGGAAAATGCCCTTGTCCACATTTTCGACAGAAACATGTTTAAATTGGTTTTTGAGTGTGGAAAATTCTAAAATATTCACTTAATTCCCTTAATTCACTTACTTAATACAAATTTGACCTCCTTTGAGAGTTTAAGTACAGAAAGAACAACACTTCCACTAGTTGCACCCCCCCCCCAACCCACATAGCATCTCAATAACTCACTAAACAAAATTATGAGAATTAAGTCAACTGAGAACCGTGAAAATTGAACGGAAACTGACCTTTCTCCTCGCGGAAAAGATCCATGTCGAGCACCATTTTCGCAACTTACTGGCGTTGTGTGGACCCAACTAAATTTCAGCGATTTTTTGGCTACAAAAAAAACAAGGAAAAACTGACGCTAAACAACCGAGAACAATTTAAAAAATTGACGACACTGCAAGCAACACTCACTCGACGAAAAATCTAGAAAATCTGAGAAATTTAGATGGAGTAAGCGGATGAATCAAATAACAAGCGAAAAAAGACAGAGCGGCGTGAGGTGGGATGTACTTTCTGCAGTCGCGAACGAAACGACGTAATTCACGACTGATACATTATGATCATGAACCGGCTACGGCGATAAGAAGATTATTGTGGAAAGTTTTTAGATTGCTATAGAAAGTTCTCTTTATCGCCTAGGTGAAGGAGATTTCGTAGAGGCACAGAAAGAATTCAAGAATGGGAAGATACGTCTTTTCCTTTTAATTGACAAAAATGTTTGGAATACCTTATTTTTTACCTATTTTGGTACTAGAACTGGGCAAATTATTCAGGAGAAAACTGAAAAGTATGCATTGATAGTGAGTAGAAGAATGGTGGAGAATACTAGCACGATAACGCCACGGAGGAACGGATTCCCATTGCGCGGCAAATGATGCGCCTTGTGTGTGGCTGCACGATGTTTCTGCGTGTGTGCCGCATTTTACGACAATACATTATTCTCAAGGCTTGCAAACAGAGTTTGCAAATGTATTTCCCAGAAGATTAAAGCGCAAGAGGACTAGAACTCAGAACAAAAAAGGTAAGTAAGCATGAAATTTATCTAATAGGTAACCAACCATGGAAATTTATATAAGATGTAACCATTTTTATGTTTGAAACCGCGTGGCTTCGCCACGCGGTCAGGCTAGGGGAGGAAATCTGGGGTGGGTGAACCACTACTTCGCAGCAGATGGAGGGTCTAAAACAAAAACGCAACAGGACGATAATTCATAAGCCTATAGTATTGAAACCGCGTGGCTTCGCCACGCGGTCAGGCTAGGGGAGGAAATCCGGGTTGGGTGAAAGACTACTTCGCCTCAGATGGAGGGTCTAAAACAAAAACGCAACAGGACGATAATTCATGAGCCTATAGTATTGAAACCGCGTGGCTTCGCCACGCGGTCAGGCTAGGGGAGGAAATCCGAGTGGGTGAACCACTACTTCGCAGCAGATGGAGGGTCTAAAACAAAAACGCAACAGGACGATAATTCATGAGCCTATAGTATTGAAACCGCGTGGCTTCGCCACGCGGTCAGGCTAGGGGAGGAAATCCGGGTGGGTGAACCACTACTTCGCTGCAGATGGAGGGTCTAAAGTATAAAAATCGAAAGCAGAGCGATAGTTGAATCTGGAACTAAGCATTGCAAAACTGTGGACTAGAAAGGATTCGAACCTTTAAGCCGTAGACAACAATCCCCCTCGATATCCACTCGGCCATCCCGACCATAATGAAAGCCGTTCTTGGATCTCTTATGTCAGTTCCACCCATGTACGGCGCCGTCTGCGTGAAATCCGTAGAGTTACACACACCGCGCATCATTTGGCGCGCAACGGGAATCCGTTCCTCCGTGGCAAAAACGTTTCACTGTGGAGAATCCTTTCTATCTAGTTCCGAAGGAATAAGATTGCGCAATAGAATCACAACCTGGCGAGGGGCGGAGCCTTAGCCCAGCCCATAGAGGACGAGTTGTCTTCCAGTCGCCTTGGATGCCCTCCGGCAAACATGCTGCGTTGGCCCAGTTTGAAAAACGGAATACAGGTTTTGGAGACTTGGGGGTTACTTAATCCATTCTGTATCCCGGACTTGCCGTGACTTTCTGATCCATTAAGATCGAGGTCTCCGATACCTCCCTAGGTTACGGTGGGCACAGAATAAGTAGTGAGTAATCCACGTGTCTAAGAACACATTGGGGTCCAGGCGGCCCCACACAATTTTTGGAACCCATCATAAAACCCCAAACAAACCCTTAATGGCCACGAATACACCAACCCGGGAGGAGAGGTTTAGTCGGGGTATATAGAGTATAACCCACTGCAGCGGCGACGGTTCGAAGTGCATGAACCTTCGCTTGGGTGAATTAATAAAATCAATCCAGGAAACCACGCCTGTTGAAGGACTTGCTGCAGGTCTAGCTGATGCGCTCCATTTCATAGACCCTTATCAACCTATACCTCAGAGTGATAGGGTTGTATTGAGAATGGTAGGTTAAGCGTGAGAAGTTCTCATTTTGCTTATGATCCTTTCCTGAATGGCTGATCCGTCATGCCCACGGTAATCAATCAGCGGAAAACTTTTTCGGTTCAGAAGACGACGCCAAATAATTTCAGACGAAGCCAATCATCTTGTTCAAATCATCGCTCACACATTCCTGTCCAGTACTCGCAGCGTATCAACTCAAATGGTATGTTCTTATCGGTCACCTGTTCATTACCGGTATCCAATAAATTGATGTTGCAATGGTGGTGCTACTGCCGCATACAGTACCGCGCGCGCCGCAACGATAAAACGGCGGTAGCGGCGCTTCAGTGCGCAGAAAAGCGCCGTTCCCGGGGTCCACGCGTGGTGACCCGGGCGGAGTGGTCGCGTTTAAATCGTATCGGCGTAACCATTTCACGCTACGACGCTACGCACTAAACGGCGCGCGTAACGACGAAATAGTGTGCACAGAGAGGAGTGACCGAGACCGCGTGGCTTCGCCACGCGGTCTCGGGCGGGTGACCGCGTGGCTTCGCCACGCGGTCGGGCTAGGGGAGGAAATCCGGGGTGGGTGAACGACTGGTTCCCAACAGATGGAGGGTCTGAAGGATCCGTAGAGCGCTGTTCAGTTACACACACACAATGGAACCACCAGGAGCGAACATCGTAAACGAAAAACAAATGAACTGCTTAGCAGGGACGCCCGCGTGACGTCCGCGTGGCGCCCGCGTGGCGTCCACGTGGGTACGGTAGGCGCTGGTTACGCCGATAATTTTTAAATAAGACCGGGCGGAGTCAACCGCATTCCATTTGCGCCATATGCCCAAAGGGGGGGGGCAGAGGGAAAATTGTACATGGAAGGATAGACCTCGAGCTGGTGAGCTCGAACATATACTTATTTTTGGAAACAAATGAATTTTTTGCGAAGTTCTGGAAAACGGCGATTTCGGCGCTCCGAAGCGCCGCTACCGATTCGATTTCTTCAATTTCCTGCTACTCCTTCTTCTTGTATAATGTGTTATGGCATTCTCCGAACTCAACATATAGTAGTGACCATACGGAAAGGGTACTATCAGTGACGGAGCTCCTCTTTTTATTTTTACTAATACCACTTTCTTTGATGACTTGTTGTTTTTTCCGTTTTTTTTTGTTTTTTGTTTTTGCTGTTCCCAACTTGTTTTTTAACTGACACAGTTTTCTTACTCAATAGTACATCCACGTTTAAGGATGTAACGATAAATAATAAACCAATAAATGAACAATTAATTAAATAAATAAATATATAAATGTTTTTCAGTCGGTGAACTTCGCTGTACCTGCCCACCCAGCTACTATCCTTCAACGCATGGCTGTGCCAGTGTCGTTCCATCACGAGCTCTACCACACGCCAGTCTGACGGCATCGATTCTACCGAAATCGCATGCGATGCCGATGACAAGCAACGTGTACAGCACTCACAACTACTCTCAGTATTTTCCCCAACACAATTTTCATCGATTTCGTCAAGGACCTTTGCCAAATGAACATATAAGCCATAAAAGGTAAAGGTGTAGAGTTTTCAGCACTGATAAGTTCCCTAATGATACGCCACGCACTCGTCTTTCATCCAGAATCGTAGAGGCACGGTAGATGTGTATTTGGCTCATATAATGACTTCCTGACGCCAGTCACTATACCAACTCGCATCTTTACCATCCCAGACGAGTCTGGTTTCAAATTACCCGACACCGGAGGGGTGGAAGGCTTAGTCAGCCCGAGCGGGGATTGATCGCTTGACCGCGCGGGTGCCAGTAGCGCCTCTTACTACTACATCAGCCAGGCGTTTTGACAACAATATCCAGTGAAATTTATCGCTGATCTTCTTTTTTATTAAGCTTTGGTAGCAAACGCAACCTGTGATGTAGAGCAGTGGTAAGAGGCGCTACTTCCAAACGCGCGGTCAAGCGATCGACCGTCGCCCACGTTAACCAAGCTATCCATTCCTGCAGGTTCGGGCTGGTCGGATTGTTTTGGTAAGGTGAGACGCCGACTTGTACAGCTGCTGGTCTTCGCAAGGCATTGTATGGGACGAATTCGCATTCTGCAAGACCCTACGATTCTGAATAGAAGACGAGTGCACGGCGCATACAAGGGAAATTAGTACCGAACATTCTCGATATTTCAGATGCCGTTCCACGGTTATTCCATCGATGTCGCAGCGGACACTTTCACCCCCAAAATTCCAATACGCTCAGTTCTGTCATCCGACTAGACATGGTAGAACTGGCGAAACGCCAGTTGAACACACCAGTAAGTGCCCAACTCTTTACTTTTCAAACTTTGAAAAATAACCTAAAATTGTCAAAAAAGCTCAGATTCAATGGGCAGGGATATCAATCGATCCTTTGAATGCCAAATCTCCGTTTTCAGGTATTCTTCGCTGCTACCCCAAACACAATTCGGAGTTGTTCATGGTTAGAGCCATCTCTCTCAGCATTTTTATTTTTTTTATGAAAAATTTTAGAAAATATCTACAGGCGGAATACTCTCCTCTGGAACGACTACGACGCTATCCGATATCGACGGCAGCGTGGACACTGCCGTCCATCGAACCGTTTTACTCGGTGGTATACATGAGAGGCAACAAAGAGTACAAAAAAGAAGGTAGGTCCTGCAGGAAGTTGTTGATCTGAAATGGATCAATAATTATTCTTGTTATTGATTTTTCAGACCCAACCGACGGCGAATCAACGGATGCACCGCAGAATGTCTGCGTAACGACCATCGGTGGTAATGGCAAACAACGAGGTCGTCGATCAAAGAGCGCGAGGGCCGCGGGCCACGGGGGTCGGTATATTTAGCTTTTTTCAATTATTGTAGCCTTTAAAAAGCTTTCTTTTCTCAGAAAGTTCATTGTACAACTTTATGGGAAGATCGGAATCTCACTCCACTTCGTGTCCTCAAAGAAGGGTAAGTTGATTTGGGGAGAAAATTTCAATGAGCTCAGGAGATCAGTAAACCCGAACTCTAGCTAGAAATGGGAAACCTGTAGGAAACGGTTTAACAACAAAAAAGGTTCAACAAAACCTTCGGTTCCCTCAAGAACTGTCCCTGTTGCAGTGGTAGGAGACGCTACTGACATCCACACGGCCGAGCGTTCGACCCCGCCTGGCTAATCAAGCCTTCTCTCCTTCGGTAAATGAAAAGGGTAATTTGGTACAAGACTCGTCTGGAAAAGACACTGATTTCTTCTGTGGCTGCAAACCATTGTATAGGCCAGATGCGCTTCTACGATTCTGAATAGAAGACGAATTCATGGCTCATTCTTGGGGACGTAATAACGGCGACTACCTCACGTTTGAGTTTCAACCCAGTGGGTTGTCAATGGTATCTCCAACAAAACCCTGGCATAAACATTTCTCTCAAAATTTCTCTATTTCCTTATCTTGGCAAAGTTCCAGTATCTAGATATAGGTCGCTGATTAAGCTGCACAGCTTCAATCGATCGCATTAGGACGCGCCACGCACTCGTCTTCTATACAGAATCGTAGAGGCTGGTGGCCTATACAGTGATTTGCGGAGGCCAGCCGCTATATCACGCCAGTGTCTTCGCTTTCCCAGACAAGTCTTGTACGAATTCACCCAACAGTGGAGTGCTGCAAAGCCTGGTTAACCTGGGCGAGGACCGATCATTCGACCGTGTACAGTACCGTCGACGAAATGATTGAAACGATTTTAATCTCGAAAAATTTCAGGTTAAAAAGCCCTGTTCGTGAAGTTTTCACTAAAAATGAAATAACACCAAAAAAGCTGAAATTTGGTTTCTAGGCATGAAATTATGTCATAAAAGAGTCTGCCACAAAAAAAGATCTCCTACATGGGCACATTGACAAGAACGATGCGATTGTATTCTATCCCCTGGCCAGCCTTAATTATGAGGCCAAGCAGCACTCACGGAGTCGCCGACCGTTGGGTTGCCCAGCCGGTACCGTTGTCACCTCAGATAGGTGCGGCGTTCTTGCCGTCGGGGTCATCTGGGCCGGCTTTTTTGCAACAGGCTGTTTTCTGACATAATTTCATGCCTAGAAACCAAATTTCAGCTTTTTTGGTGTTATTTCATTTTTAGTGAAAACTTCACGAACAGGGCTTTTTAACCTGAAATTTTTCGAGACTAAAATCGTTTCGTTCAAGGTTTTCGCTTACATCCCAAACTTCAAGAATGATGAAAACTGCTTCTGTATCGCAATCCCACTCGCGTAACTCCTTTCATCCACTTTTGGGTTGTTGAATTCCCGAAATCTGCAGTTTGTTCTAGTACACATGTACTGTGTTGCATTTTCGAGGGTACAAAACTCTTCAACATTTGTGGACTAAGGCTCCGCTTGATGGAGGCTGCGTAAGTGTTCTTGCCGTAGTCTTCGGCGCTACCATTGCTGATATCACAACATTCAAATTACTTAGTTTGACGCATCGTGAAACGTCTCCTTCATCATTTTTCTGTTGCAGTCAAATCCATCTTCACACATTTTCTAATGGTGTTTGGTGTTGAAATGATCGTCTTCAGCTCCACGCTTCAAATATGCTATCCAAATTTGATTTAGTTGAAGTGTTGAAAAGTTTTGTTGTGATTCAGTTCAGGGTACAGGTAACCGGTGTAATTATCTAGAGAGAGATAATGAGGTCGACCTCGTTAACTCGTCGTTGCAGAGAGGTCAAAGAACGCTCAACTCGATTTCAGAATTTTCAAAATTTCCAAGTGTCTTGTGGACCACAGGCTAGATCGCGCTATTCTGATTCTAACCATGTATTTTATATCTGAAATGGTTAGGTTTGAAAGGAGTTATGGCGAAGCGACACTTGGACAGTTTTATCCGTCGCCGACCGCGTTTTGGCGGAAAATTAGCGACGGTACTGTAGGTGACATTGGCGCCTCATACCCTTCTTTTTACACAAAATGGTTCGAAAATCCTAATTTAATCGATATCTGGCACATATCCTTTTGAGACAAATATCGTGACAGAAATATCCATGTTCTGTAAGGAAAAGGGCGAAAAAGAAGGGGTAATTTCTTTCGGAAGGATCGCTATTAAGGGTAATTTTATTTGTAAGGATCGCTACGGTTTAATCAAAAGATCACACAAGTTGAATTCACCATGTACATAAGCATTTTTCAGCATAAACAAGGACGCGGACACTCCACTCAGCAGTCAGGTGAGTAAGAAAGCCACTGTTCGTCTTCGGATTCAGCAAATTTCAATGAGTTAGGGAAATCAGTGAACCCAAACTCTAGCTAGAAATGGGTAACCTGTAGGAAACAGTAGCGAAAAGCAAAAAGGAAACGGTACCTTTGGGTCCCGACACCTTTGGGCCTGGTGCAGTAGTAACAGACGCTACTTACACCCAGACGAGCGAGCGTCCGATTCCGCCCGGGCTAATCAAACCTTTCCTCTTTCGGTAAATAAAAAGAGTAAATTGGTACCAGACTTGTGCGGGAAGGTAAAAACACTGACTTGATATAGCGGCTAGTACCCGCAAGCTACTAGGTCGTCGAAAAAGTTTCCCGCCACTCAGTTTGGCCGCTCACCGAAATTTTAAAACGGGTTCCGGGATCCCAACTTCATAACCTTTATATAGGTCGATTTATGAGCTACACATACCACAGTGTCCTGGTTCAGCACTACAGGTATTGCAGAGAAAATCGATATCGATTGCAGATAGGGCAATTCGAGTGCCATATACCCACATAAGTTGCCCGTCTCCGAGGCTTTAGAACCAAAAGAAAATAGGGCACATTGTTGCGGCGCGCTTTAACGGCTACCACCTACAGATGGAAACGGGTGCATGCACGACCATCTCAACTTTCTGAAGGAATTTTGATTCGCCCGGCGATTTGGTTAGTGGTACCAAGGAGTAGGTAGTGAGCACCAATCACATGCCAAATCTCCTGCTACTCACTTGCTGCAAATCAGCGAAAATTTCAAAATCCGCAATTTCATCCAAAATGGGTGATGATCGGTGTGCAGCTGAACTGCAGGTGAGGCATTCGCTAGAAGCTGCTACCTACAGATGCTACTGTCACCAGCGATGTCCGACGTAGCCACTTCGATGGCGATGGAGTAGCCGTTCTTTAAAAACACAGGAAAATCTTCTTCAGTCACAATGACGCGCATTCACCTATTGATAAGGAGACTTGGAAAAAATTTCAAAATCTCCGATGGTGTATTGTGACCTATCCAAGACATTCGTCGAACCTTGCCCCAACAAAATAACATTTGTGCCATTTGTTCTCCATTCAGTGTCTAGAGAACCAACTCGACGAGTGAGAGTACCTCAAAACCTGGTTCGACGAACTCTTTTCATGAAAACTCTAGAAATTCTATATAAGGAGGGGTCAAAATTTATCTGGTAAATAACAAGATGTTGTTGATGGAAATCATGCCTGAATATGTCGGATATCGGGTGGAATAGAGGAGAGAAACAAATTTGAAAAGAATGGCAGAAGTGGCGGGAAACTTTTTCGACGACCTAATACTATAGAGGCCACCAGCCTCTACGATTCTGTGTAGAAGACGAGGCGCGGCGCGTCCCAAGGGGATCGATTGAAGCCGTCAGCGTATCCGTAATCTAACTCTAGACCAGCCATTCAGTAGCTAGCCGGCCGCCAAATGAACTAATGAATAGTAGGAAACGTATATAAAACATTTATAACAACAAACAAAACGAAAAACAAAAAGCATGCAGCAAAAGACGGCGAGGAACTGATGAAATACGTCACTGGGAGTACGGTAACGGGCAATCGCGGCGGGACCCAGAGTTGACAAACAGACATCGTGGTTTCGTTTATTTATTAGTAGGAAGTAGAATAGGATAGTGGGATTTTGCCAAAACAGCTTCCATAGAGAAATTTCATTCCAAGGTATTGTTCTTTTCCTTAGACTTTTCCAATTTTTTCAGTGTTTCATTTCAGGCTGGAGGGGCACTACGTCGTCTTCTTCGCAGCCACTTACTTGCGAAAATGATGTGTTCGTGAGCGGTACCAACGAGGATTCGAATCGGCCGCGTCGGATACCCTTCACTACCGAACCGTCGACGACCGGACAGAGTGAGACCAGAACTACCGATTCGTCTCACGTACCCACCGAGAGCCTTCCGTCGTGTTGTTCGAAATGCCGCAGCTGTGATGGTGAAGGCAGCGGTTATAGTTCGGTAAGATTTTTAGGTTCTTCGTTGGCACTGATTTCATTTGCTAAGACGCATGGCGCAGCGGTAAGATAAGCCTCCGACAATCGTACGATCGTACGATCGATCCTTGCCTAACCAAGCCTCTCATACCTCTGGTCTCGAGTGAATTGGTACCAGACTTGTCTAAAAAAGTGACTTTTTGAGACACTGACTTGGTGTAGCGGCTGACCCCCACCCCCAAGTCATGGTATATTCCACATACGCGTTCACAATGCCTCTACAATTTGAATGGAAGACAAATGCGTGGCGCGTCCTTCGGGACTGATCGAAACCGACCACTTTACCTATACCTTATCTGATCTCGAATTTGAAATCTGCCCTTGCCTACTACGTTGAAGAATTTCCATAAGGTAAAAATGAAGTTGTCGGTGTTTGCCCTGAGCATGCGCCATGCACTGGAGTTCCATTCAGTATTGCACAGCCGCGGTGAATGCGTATTTTGCCTGTACAATAACTCGCCAGGCCAGGAGCTGTACGAGTCAATATTTTCACTTCTCCAGCCAAATCGAGAACCAATTTATCCAGCTTCGGACGGATAGAGGAACCGGTCACTCAAGGCGAGGATCGATCTTTCGACCGTGCGGGTGCAAGTGATGCCTCCTAACATCCCGAAAAAATTGCATTTTTCCGCTTAACTTAATGGTGGGCATGTAGGTCAGACAATCGAACTAGTGCTATTTTTGGAATAAAAAAAGGAAAAGATAAGCAAAAATTAAATACAATTTGAAAAGAGCCAAACGGACGAAAAATCAAGAAGCAGAGCTCGAAACAAGAACGGCGAAGAGTGCAAAGTTCTGCGCGAACTGCAAAACTTGGAAGGCTTTCTCGGTTTGAAAAATACGCCCATCGGACCAAGCACTGGAACGGAATGGTCTGAGCTTACCCCCCGAGGGCATCTTTTCCTAACAATTTCCAGTTTTCTATTGATCATAGATTTTCCAGTTGTTCATGTTGTTGCTGTAGCGGGACGGGCACGTGTCCTGGTTCTGGTCAATATTCTTGTAGTGGTGGATTGCCATCGGGTCCTTATACTTGTGCCAGTGGGTAACATTTCAATAATACCGTACTTTTCTGAATTTTTGTTTGCCCGCCAACAAATTTCGTTACAGATTGCTGTGCATCTCCCAGCTGCGATGCGAATCAGGGGTAAGTTACAGAGATAATTTTTCTGAATTTACTCTAGGGAAAATTTACCCTCTTATTTACCCTGGCTTTCCTGAATTCAGCGAAATATCTTTATTGCAACGGCGCGCGTGGTGCAGAGGTAAGAGGCACTGCCAACACCCGCAAGGTCGCACGGTCCTCGCCCGGGCCAACCAAACTTTCCAACCCTCCGGGACTGGATAAATTAGTACCAAGCCTGTCTGGTAAGATGAAGACATTGACTTGGTTGACCGCCATTAGTCATTGTATAGACCGAACACGTGAATTTCCCACATCTTTACGATTCTGAAAGACGAATGCGTGACGCACCCTTAGCGGAACGAACACTTTATCTGTCAACTCTCTACTACACATCACCAGCTTTCCATAGGCCTATCGGCCGCCAGACGTCTGTTCGCAAACTTCGTTAGGAAAACAACTGTACTAAACCTGGCGGAAGTTGGGCTAGCCAAAAAGCGCAAATACCGCCAGAAAATTTGGCGATAGCGAAGGCTCAAAACCACGGAAAAAATGAAATTAAACAGAAGAAAACGGAAGAACACCAGTAAACAGAGGGAAATGAAAACAAACACTCCGAAAAGTAGAAGGAAAACAACGAAAAAAGAAAAAAATTTTGAAAAGTAGAAGGAAAACAAGTAGTTTCATCATCTCCCCCGTCGCTGTGGGTGCCCTTGGTGTACGGTAACGGGCAGTCGCGGCGGGACCCATATGAGCCACCCATTACAAACATCGCGCTTTCGCTTATTATATAGTAGGATTGGAATGAATCTAACGTCCCATTTCAGAGCTTCGAATTCTACCACACCGGACGCTTCAACCCAGACGCCAGGGTCAACAAGTACGACCGGCGGAACAGGGTATTCACTGCTTCATATTTTAATATTTCTTCAAAACTTTGTACATGTCGTAAATTATAGTTTTTCGGATCAAGCCCTAACCTAGACTTCTTCTCTAACTGAATTTCCAAGTAACCAACTAGCCCATCAGGGACCATTCAAGCCTTTCATTTTTTTAGCTTCGAGTAAATTAGTACCGAACTTACCAACGACTTCTCTATCCATATCACTACATTACAGTTTATACCTTTTTCATTTTGAAATGGACACTTTTCAAACAAAAATGAACGTTTTCTCAATTCAAAATGGACGTTTTTCATTTCAAAAGAACACCCTAAACTTTCAAATTGTAAATGGCATAATTCATCTTTCATTTCTTGCTAAATACGTTAACAACAAATATATGCAATAAGTAATGTATACTAGCAATGTAAATATATAGGCGACACTGGTGATGGAGATAATCCAAAATAAAATATGAAACAACAAAATGAGGCTACAAATAAGAAACTATAAATCAAATTGAACAACAAGACGTTTCAGATAGACTCCTTGTTCTAAAAACCATTCATTCGGTTTGCATCGAATGTTGACGCAGGGCAAACGTCCATTTTGGTTTGGAAAGCGTCCAATTAAAGATGAAAATGGTATAAACCTTCTGGCCTGTTACACATACCTCATATGAATCACCGTAGCCATAGAAGGAACTGCCTAGTATCTATACAACCCTGGAGAAGCTATTTCTGAAAGTGCAATATCTACAGTACCGGACGCGCCGCAACGATAAAACGGCGGTAGCGGCGCTTCGGAGCGCCGAAATGCGCCGTTTCGGTGTCCACGCGTGGTGACCCGGTCAAAGCAAACGGCAGTTCATTTGCGCCTCATGCCCAACGGGGGGCCACACGTGGTAGCTCCTTCGAGCCACCCCGTAGGGCCCCCTACTCCCAGCTTGGGACGCTAGGAAAGGACGCGCCGCATATTTATAGGCGGCGAGGAGAAGGCGGAGCCTAAGTCGGTGGGACGGACGCCGCATATTTATATTCGGGGATGAGGGGGCAGAGCCTAGTCAGTGGTGAGTCACCAAGCGAGGGACCGAAGCAGCTACGGGATCCGAAAATCGAGGGGTCAAAAAAATCGACTGAAAACAAGTTTCACGAATTTGGGAAAGTTGTATATAGAGGGATAGAGCTCAAGCTGCTAAGCTCGAATATACACTTATTTTTGCAAATAAACTTATTCTAAAGAAGTCATTTAAAAGCGGCGCGTTTCGGCGCTCCGAGGCGCCGCTGCCGCCGTTTGATCATTGCGGCGCGTCCGGTACTGTATGTCGCAGGCGTCTGATCACCGACTCATAGAAGTTATTCTTTAGGTCACAAAGCAGCTATCAATCTGATGGGGTTGTTAAATACAACGCTCTCTCAACGAACTCTCCCTCGATGTTTACGGTACCCAGCGTCCGTGGTTCAACCGCACAAGAAATGCCACTTCGTGGGTTTTTTAGCAAGTAATTTTGGAACATTTAGAGCCTTGTTTTAAAGAAAAAACAGGTTCAGAATCACCGGGTGGAATGAGCAACGACAATTATATAACGGCACCGAATGCCGGTGCTCTGACGGGTAGTCCGTCACAACGGGAAGATAGCAGATCGGGTGGTCGGGATAGGCGATACGATTACCGGGAAATGTGCAGGTACATCACATAGGACTTTTTATTATCTTTCGTTCCATTTCTATTAAAGCCACGCACGATGCAGTGGTAAAATGCGCCGCTGACACCCACAAGGCCGAGTGATCGATCCTCGCCCAGAATAAACAAAGCTTTGAACCTCCTGGACACTGACTTGGTATAGCGGATGGCTTCCACAAGTCACTGTATACGCCAAATACTCGTTCACTGTGCCTCTACGATTCTGAACGCACGAGAAATGCATGGCGCGTCATATGGACTGATTGACCCCAGACACTTTTCCTCTTACCTTGTGTGCCCCACCTAGGTAGAAAAATATCGGTACACCTCGACAGGTAATGTTACTGGGGTACCGTCTGCCATCCTTCGACTAGACGCGATAAATTCATTGGGTAAACCGGAACCCAGTCGAAATATTTGCAGACCATGCGAGACCTATGACGTTACGAACATAACAATGACGGCTGAACCCATTTACGATCCAGACTGCATGCGTAAGTGCCTGTTTACCTACGTCTAAATCGGGTTTCGTGTTTTCTATTTTGGTTTTTTTCGGCTTTGGTAGGCCCGAGTGATGAGAAAATGACGCCATCTGCAGCCCTTGGGTCGACATCGAAAACAATTTCCTATCAATCCCATCAACGTAAAAGTTCTACGCAACCAGAAGTTCATTCAAGCAACGTCAAGTTTCCTGCTAACATGCATGGGTGTGGTCTTCAATAATTTTGTAAATGTGGCGCTAAGCAAATTAAACAGATTCTCGTTGTAAGCGACACACTCATATGCTCGCAAGTACACCGGTGAGCTGGCGCGCATTCCAACAGTTTTGGTTGTAATTACTATTACGAAAATAAGGAGAAAATATTGCAATGAAATGTATAAATATGGACTGAGGGATAAGATAAAAGACTATTATCAAACGTCCACACATGCCTGATATACGCTAATTTTTTAATTCAAATGTTTTAAATTAAAATAATCAATAACACTTAAAGCTGCGGACAAGATGATTATCAAGGGCAACCGATACGGTAATAGATCGGTACAGACGCTAAGAGAAAATAAAAATTGAGCCTTTCATGGGAATAAAGCATACCGCCCTACATTAAACCAATTTATGAAATAATTGGATGTGAACTGTCCTCAATTTTTTTTTGCAAAATTTCAGAGTGTGCCGACGCTCGATTTGCCGACAGATTGTGCGAGAAAATGGAGTGAGTTGAAACCCTCGATGCACGGTATCAGCTTGTAAACGTTCGAAATGGATTTCTCCATTCACCAAAATTTCCCAGAATCTTCCAGAGGCTTCTGCATTTCCGCTTAGATAACGTTCGAATAGAGTAGATGCAACTGCATTCTGTCCAAAAGAAATAAAGAAAATTGGAAATGCTATACATACTAATATATTAAAGTATTTAATGAATTGAAGTAGAACAAATGTTTAAAAATAATAAATAGAAATTGAGTTCCGAAACTGCATTTGAAGTCGTTGCTATAGTCAAACATTCGCATAAATCACTGAGAAGTAAAATGAAATGGTGCAATGCATAGCGCAACCTAAGGCGATTGAGTGACTTTTATGGCACCTATCCTTTGTAATTTTTTTCTACTAAAATTCATTCAGCTGCGCTTGCACCCCAATCATCCGGACCAGTCCAGGAGGAAGTATTTCGCTGATTGACACGGGAGCGGCTCCCACATTGGTAATGGAAGACAGAGGTGAGCTGCTAATTCACATTGAACATAAATAAATAAATGACCAAATGAATAAATAAATAGAAGGTAAAGGTAAAGGGTCGGAGTTGATCGGTCCCCTGAGGACGCGCCACGCATTTTTTCTTTATTTAGAATCATAGAGGGGTGGTGAATGCGTGTTTGACCTACATAATGACGTGCGGGGCCAGCCAAAACAGTGTCCTTACCTTCCCAAACAAGTCTGGTACCAATTTAGTCGACCATGTGGGATGGAAGGCTTAGTTACCCCGGACGAGGATCGTCCGTTCGACCGTGCGGGCGTCAGTATCGCCTTTTACCACTGCGCCACGCGCCAATAAAATACGGTAATAAATAAGAACACATAGCAGTAATCAAAAATATACGAGCAAATATCTGTTCTCAGTAAAACTGAACAATCAATAATTTCTCATGCCTGCCTTTGCGCTGAACCATGAGGGGGGAGCTAACTCGAATAGGTTCAAAAACGAGTAGTTGACATTCTGAGAAAATGGGAATATATTCACCCAAAAAAGTTGATCTAATCGATATTCATTGAAGATACGGTAATGAATAAGAGAAATAAAACAAGTCTATTCAACTATCTGGAACGATCGAAACACAAAGGTCGAACGTTACGTGAGGATGTGATGCGCTGGGTTAGATACAAGTCAGTGAGCTGTCTAATTTCTATATTTCGATGATTTAGACTCAAAAACTGAATTATTCCATTTTCCACTGAAAAAATTCACAGGTCACAGCTATGCAGAAGTCGAATGCAGAGTATGAAGAAGAAATCTGACAAGCCGGCGAAGACATAGAGAAAACGATTCAACGTATAGCTTGCTGTATTACATATTATTGTTACAGTTATTCAGAGTAAAACTAAAAAAATTCATGTAACACCCCATGCATCCAATTAAGCTAGCTATTTCAAGAAAAAATTCGCCGCTGGTAATTCGAATATCAACATTCGCTACAGAGACGGAAAAACTTCATCACAATGAAATGCCGAAAATTCAAATGGAAAAATCGATTTCATGATCCACATCGAAACATTGGTCCTTTTAATTGCAAGAATAATGCTTCTAAATGACTTGCAGAGTCAATCGCTGTATAAATAAGCGATTTCACCTTCCCAGACAAGTCTGATGCCAATTTACTCGAACCTACATAGATAGAAGGTTTGGTTAGCCCCGGCGAGGATCGATCGCCCAACTGTACGGATGGAAGTAGCGCCTCTTACCACTGTACTGTTTTGCTGATCAACGATCACCGTAAGGATGAAGGAATTCCATTAAGGGCAGGAAAATCGCAAGAAGCGTATTTAACTTAGGTAATCTTGCGAACCAGTGTAACTAGACCTGCATCCGATGAGAATTCGTGTGCATGGCTTATCCCCTAGTAACATATGAAGATCGTCTTACCGCTATAAATTATTTGCCCCTTTTCTTTGGCATTCAGTTCATTTGTCTATTGTTACAGCTTGAGCGCAAGTGATACAGTGGTAAGAGGCGCAGCTGACATTTTCACTGTCGGGAGATCGATCCCGGTTCTGATTAACCAAGCCTTCCAAGCCTTACGAGTCGGGTAAATTACTACCAGACCTGTATCGCAAGGTAAATACAATGACTTGGTACAGTGGCTGGTCCCAGAAAGTCATTATATAGACCAAATCGCATAATCATGCCTCCACGGTTCCCAATAGAACACGAATGCGTGGCGCGTCATCAGGGGACTGATCTACGCCGACACTTTCAAATTTGCCTTTTATTAATTAAAACGTTTGTCCCGTTGCTGGATATTAGAGAAATTAATATAAATACATTAACAGGCTGACACCTGTTGATTTGTGGCGCCAAACACCTCTTGAGTCACTTCTCAAAATAGTCCACAATGCCACAATCACAAAAAACACGACAATTAATCTTCTGAAAACAATTCCTTCAGGAGTCAAAGTATGCCCAAACAGCGTCCACCCCACAGTATACATCATTGAGCGCACATGTTTTCGACGCGTTGTTCTCCTGCCGTTTTAACATCAAAGATGCGCTCGAAAGTTCAGCAAAAGATTAAAACTACGGGCACTACAAGTACTACAAGTGTAGTAAAAAGGTAAGAGGCGCTATTGACACCCGCTCGGAAGAGCGATCGATTTCGCCTGAGGCCAACCAAGCCCTTAAACCCTTCTCGGTTGGGTTAATTGGTACCGGACATATAATGGGAAGGTAAAGGCACTGATGTGGTAAGAATTGTCGGGAAAGTTCTGTCACAAAATTTTCAAAAAATTCGTAAGATTCAGCGAGAAGCGTAATGACCTACCCATGACTACTGGTCAATAGACCAAACATTCTAGAATGTTCCGAGCACAGAACCTTTCCTATATCCTACATCGCTAGTGCTGGGTACGCGGCTCCATTGAAACCGAAGCTATGGCTCCAGTTGACATTCTACGATTCTGAATGGAACGCGAATGCGTGGCGCGCCATTAGGGAACTTATCAACGCCGGTGCCGTTACCTTTACCTTTTCCATTTAGTTATAACGCGCGTTCTACCTTTGAACTAGGCTTACCAATGAAAAGTATGAACTCAATTTGAAAAAAATGTTTGTTCATGTCGCTACTACTCGCCAAGCCGGCGATTTCTAAAGCGTTTGATGCGCTTTCCACGATAAACGTCGCAACAATACGCATTGTCCGTATGAGAGTGTGTACATGTGCGTGAAAACGTGGTCGTCGTCGTCGATACGACTCGATCGAGGTCAGAGCATCTCATCTGACTGCTTAATTCATATCGACGTCCATCAACGATAAGAGTTAGTGTTAAAAACGTGCGTGTCGAAACGACTGAAACCATCCTGTCATCACTTTTGGTCACTTCCGCATTCGAAATCTGACCAAACCAGCAACCATAGTTCGCCCTCAGGCAAATATTACTACTTCCCCGTTTTACGAAATAAAAAAATTCGGAAAAAAATAAATATATAATTCATAAAAAACAAAATTAGGTAATAAAAAATTCAATTTATTGAATCTTTTTTTAGATACCGCCTAAACGACTGAAATCCATTTATAATAAGGGTCTCGAAGTGGAATTTTCAAATAATCCCTTGATGAGGAAACCCTATTGAGTGAGAACTTTCATTTTTACTTTAGCTAGTTTGACAGTTAAAAGTTCTTTATCATGTGATAAAACCTTTCTCATATTTCACTGAGCTACTCTTCGTTGGAGAACTCGGAAAAAACATTCCAGTTTCTCCTCCGACGTAGTGAAAACGACCCCGTCGCTCCGTTTCGCCTACTGTTCTTGCTTGTCATCTGTTTCTCCTAGTTCACAATCCAATTCTGCCCCAATGAATGATGATGGTTAAATTTATACCGCCCGGAAGTCATCTATTTCGCCCAGAGTAGAATATACATGTGTAGGCGCTGGAATCAAGAAGTCAACAAGGAAACCAGTAGAGGGCAGAAATCATAGGTCATAGAATCCAAAATTCCACTAGATTTACTCTCCACAAATCGTTACAATTTCTAATGAAAATCGAAGCATAGCGCTTTTCGAGGCAATCAATAAGAAAACTGCCCCAAAAACACTACAACGAAAGCGAAGTCCAAATACCTCGGGAATTGTACGAGTTGCGAAAGCTTGCACTCATGGAAGGTGAGAGCGAGGGAGCATTTCTCTCGCGATTGCCTAAAACTACTAAGGCTAAAGGTCCATTCATAGTTGCAGCACTGCAGTCGTGTTCACACTTTTACTGAGACAGTCGTACGAGCGCATCTGTGAGTCTGCATTGCCACACTTCATTCAGCCGCTTGGCAATTATAGCGACCTCCTTGCTGGTCTTACCGCGAGAATCACCGTCTACAATCACATTGCCGTAAAGACGCGCAGCTATAGCGGGACACGTTCACCCTGCCCGCTGCTGCTTGACTCTGGCTTCACTGCAACAGTGGAGTATGAATAGGTCATATGGAGGATTTTCACTCTTCTACTGCAGCCTAATTAGCGCAACAAATCAGTCTTCGCATTGGGACCAGCAGCAACGTCTGGATCGTTGCGAGGTAGCTTGTCTCGTGTGGGAGCGCAATGAACCACAAACGTGACCACACTCCCTGTCACCTTTCTACAGGTTACACTGCCTGGGTACGAACACCCTTTGAGATCAAGCCTCAGCCTAAGTCTAAGCGAGAAGTATAAACGAGGTCGAAACCCCACGAAACGACAATGCGTAGACGGATCTCATAGAATTTTATTAACACAGAAAAGCGGCTGAGTGTACATTTGGCTGGACACGTGCGATTTAGTTTAAAACGATGAGGTGATAATCACTCTCGGGACGGCGAGAACGTAAGTGTGCGCGTTCATCGCTTCACTCACTACCGGGCGGTAAAGGTAAGGGGACGAAGAAACACTGTCGACGAGTCGACGCGCACGCGACAATGGCAGACATTACGCAACAGGGATCATACACACACATTAATATATGTATAATAACAAAACGATCAGCAACAGACGATGAGAAGACGTTCAAGGAGGAGGGACGGAGGAAAGAAAGGGAGGGAAGGAAAAACCGAAAGGACACATACAACGGAGAGACACGAGGAGAAAGAAGAACTCCAAATATGATGAAATCAGACAGAACAATAATAAGCCAGGGTCGACAAGTCACAATGAGTTCTATCGCAAGCTGAGTCTGCATTAAATCTGCATATATAAAAATCTCTTGAAGATGAAGAAAAAATATGACAATATCAAACTCTAAACCAATTCGAAACATGGAAAGTGGTAAAAAGTACTTATCAGACTAGAATCCTACGCTTACACGACGAATAACAAAGTAATGAGGAAGGAAAGAAAAAGGAAATGACATGTAACAAGTATGGACTGATCGACCGCCAAAGCAATCGCAGTCCGGTGTGTATTTATATTCTGTATTTATATACATATACAAAATTCTAAATAACAATGAAAACAGTGAAATGACACAGTATTTGGAATACCGTGACAGACTGACAGGGTTGATAGACGCTCTTCTCGGACGATTCAAGCGCTCTAGAAGCCCTCATCCCATCCGGAGAACTCGTCCGGTGGCACGTCTTGATCAGGGGGATAGTTGTCGAAGTTTGTAACGTCGGCCGGATTCGACACCTTAATATCTATCATTTATTTACATCTACCAAGGACGAACTAAAAATAGATAAATACTCACTTAAAAGCACTGAACAAATGATTTGCAACAAAAATTCAAAAGAAAAACTAGGGAAGAAAATCTATTAAATTCCTTTTTGAACAACCGTGTCCTTGAAGGTGTTACTCGATCATCTTTATTTTCACCAAAATCCCTTTTCCAACTACAACAACCACGTATACACCTAAGACAAATTGTATGAAAAGTAGGAGCAGCCGCCTTTAACGATGTTTCCCATTACCTGCGCTCGTATATCACCTGCGGATGCCAATCAACAAGAATCCAGTCAACGAGGAAAACAACTCTTATCTACCTGTCAAACGCGCTACCGCAAGTTTCTCACCGATGAAAAAGCATCAGAGCAAACTTACTCCGAGCCAGTACGATACCCACTGAATATTAAAAAAAGCAAATTAACTTTCAAACGAGAATACGAATCTCTCTTGAGTCACTATTTTTGCGATGAATCTAGCACGATGATAACAACGTCAATTTCTATTTTACATTGCAGTTATACGCAAAAACGATAGTAATACAGAATTAAAGGTAAGCTAAAGGTAAATGGATCGGCGCTAATCAGTCCACTAAGAACGAGCCACGCATTCGTGTTCCATTCAGAATCGCAGACGATATATAGGTGCTTATTTGGCTTAGACAATGACTTGCGAGGCGAGCCGTTATACCGAGTCAGCTTCTCTACCTTCCCAGACAAGTACGATACCAATTTACCCAATCTCGAAGGTATGAAGCGCTTGATTCGCCAGACGGTAATCGATCGTTCGACCGTGCGGGTGACAGTTACTCCACTTACCGCTATATCACGCGGACACAACACAGAATTACAAAGAATTATGCAGTTCGAATATTACACTTGTTGAATAACAGAACAAAACTCTTCAAACTACTCCAAGCAATGCCGTATTTCGCCTATGTTGGGACATTATCTGGTCCAGAGAGATCAAGCCTGAACCTCAAAAATGGATTCACGCTTCGCTCTTCGATTTTTTTTTCGCGTATAGAAAAACAACCTAATCCAGTCAGCTTATATTGCAAATATAGTCAAAGAAACTGTGCAGAAACGCGCGAGACGTCATAAAAAATGTAACTTCGCGGTGGAAGTCGCACCCAGGAACGAGATAAAAATGTGATCGTTCTTCGAAACCATTCCCAAATATTTTATGACGGGAGAAAAACAGTGCTGCGCGTGCAAACCCGATGCTGCGGTGTTCCTTTGGAACAGGTATTTCTGGAGACTTTTTACCACCCACATATCTCAACGAAATTCGAACGATCAATGGTATTTTATCAACTGCAAAGAAATAGTTTAATGTCCCGTCGACGAAACTCTACGAAAACCAGTGTTTGACCCTAAAACAAAAAGCTTCAAGACGTAGCTAGGATTGTACGATGTCTTCAGAAAAATCGGTAAAAATCGCAAAATAACCATAAGTAGGTGGGAAAGCCACAGGAAAATAGATTAGGAGAAGCAGAACTAGGAATACCAAGAGAAACCAGAAACGGCGCTAAGGAAAAAAGATTGAAAGACAGCATTTTGACCATAAATCGCCAAAAACCTACCTTTGGTAAAATAGGCGCCTTGAGGACACGAGATCGTAGACCTTCCCAGTCGAAACCCATAAACCATCGATGTTTCCTGATATCGTTCACGCCGCCCGATCCGGAACCTAACCGCTCTCCTGGATTGTCGCGACACAGCTTCTTCACCAACGCCGTGGCCGTCTTTCCGATTCGCCTTAACAATTTTAGACCTTATCTCCTATAGATTATTGATTTTATGCCATAACTCTTACTAGTTTACTTCATCTTATAACCCAAAAACAAACCGATTTGGAATCTCCAAAGCGTCGACTCCTTTCAGAATCAGAGTGTACGTCTTCATCGGGTCGCTGGCTTGGAATGGTGGTCGGCCGAGCATCAGTTCGCAAATGTATATGCCTAAAGTAGAGCAGGATATAATTCAATATCTCTCAAAATGCTGGAAAGCTGTAAAAAATCAATAAGATGGAAAACTGCATTGAATGAAAATAGAATGTGATAAGCACTTTAACAGCGAAAAACAACAGAGGGTGCCCTCCATCTGAATACTTGGCATTTCAACAGTTTTCTCTTCAGAACCTAGAACTCTTCCCGGATGACTGAATATCACTGACGATTCATTCGAGAAAGGTATGTTCGACAATTTTCGAGCTTGCAAAAATTAATGCTGAAGAAATAACTGAATTGAACTATCACTGATTCTTGCCCCGCAATAATAGCTGTTTTTACGAAAGTCAGTCTTTCACCTGATTTACAGCCACGTGTGTGTGATATAAATGAATCAAGGTAAACAGGGAAGTGTTTTTATGGTGTTAAAAGTAGTTAATTAGAAAACGATCAAGAACCCAACACCGCCTCTCTAAACAAAGCATGTCGAAGTAACTTTGGGAAATAGTGATAATAAAAAAAAACTTGATATTTCTAATTGACTATGTATCCTAAGGACGCGCCACGCCCTCGTTTTTCATTCAGAATCATAGAGGTGTTCTGAATGCATATTTGGCCTACACAATGACTTGTGTGGGGCAGCTGCTGTACAAATCAGTGTCTCACCTTCCCGGACAACTTTGGTACAATTTGCCCTACCCCTGAGGGATGGGAGGCTTGGTTAGCGGGGATCGATCGCTCGACCGCGCGAGTGTCAGTAGCGCATTACCACTGTACCACGCTCGCTCTTCTCGAAAGCCGTAGGCAATTTGAAAATATCGCTGAAAGCTTTGTCAGCGCATAATAGCAGGAGGGATTCTCGCGATCCGAGGCCGGAAATCCGCGGTTGGATTTTGCCCTTCGTTTCGTTCGCGCCTTAGTGGGCCCGTTTTCCCTATTTGTCTTTCACCTGAGATGCACCTGCGACCGACCACGTTATTGAGGCTAGCGGCGCGTCTCGAGGGGTAGCGGTAGTGTTGTAAATCATGGGGTACAATGATGTGAAAAGTTCATCGGCGGGGCTGTACTTGAGAAAAGTGACACGAGAAGCGCGATCAATGTCACAGACACAAACGGCCACGAAAGGACATATTACACTCTGAAAAACCCCTCATCTCCTGCATCACGAGAATGTCGTCATTGTACTTCCTCATTGAACGCCCCCCTTCTACAAACGAACAGTACTTTAGCTTACGGGTAAATCGGTAACAAAGTTGTCTGACATGGTGAAGACATTGATTTGTACAGCAACTGGTCAAGCAAAACATTGTGTTTACCAAAAATAAATTCCTCGGTAGTTCAATGAACCGATATGTATCTGAGTTAGGAACACGTAGTTTACAAATTGAAAGAAAATCTATAGCTAGAAAACACAACAAAACAAGGAAACCTCAATGGCAACACGTACCCAAAGCCCAATAATCCGCAGCTTGATCATGACCTTTGTTCAGGATAATTTCGGGTGACACGTATCTGAAATAGCAATCCTTAACAGTCTAGCGCACTGAAAAATTTGGAAAGCAAATGGCTGAAAATCTCTAAGGAAATCGATAAAAAATCAATCACCTCCTAAAAGAGTAAAGACGTTCAAATGCAGTACACACTACGAAGATTTATTTTAATAGTCCGAATATAAGTCCTCAAAAAGCGAAACAAAATGAGAACATCCTGAACCAGTTCGCTAGTTTTTTTTTTCCTTTCGCAACGAGCAGGCTAAGAGCGTCTTTGTCGGTTTTTCTCTCCTTCTTCAAAGCGTCAGACGTCTGCTAATTTCAAGCACTTGCAGAGAAAGGTCAAAAACAGATGAAAAAAGGGAGGGAAAAAGCGAAGAACACCGTTTTGCATTGCAGATTATAGAGGTCAATTTCTAGTGTTGAAAAAATTTTCTAGCCAGAGGATGGCTAGGAAGTTTTCAAAAATTTTGAAAATCGAGAGAAGATTGTCACATTTCAAAAATTCTCAAAAATCGGAATAAAAGTGAAGCCGCGGAGCTATCCAGATTCTGAGAATCGTTGGGGTCGAAAAAAATTGAACTTAGCGGGGAAGCTCCGCAAAATTTGGGACACCTTGAAAATAAAAAAAACAGTGGGACGTTTCCCGAGTTTTGAAATTCCGTGAGAATAAAAAAATTATTAATCCATTACTTTCGCTAAGCCATTCCACTCAATTAGAATAGAAACTCAATAACTATGTATGAGAAAAAGAACCTACTCAGGGGTTCCACAGAACGTCCACGTCTTTCTACCAGATGCTAGTTTCTTGGCAAAACCGAAATCGACCTAAATCTCTCGTTTCGTCGATAGTATAAATTAGACGAAAAACTCGAATTAAAATGGAAAAATCGAAAAAAAAAACGACTCACTAGTTTGAGGTATCCCGTGTTGGTGAGCAGGCAATTTTCCGGCTTGAGATCACGATACACAATATGTTTTCTATGGAGATATTCCAGACCCTCCAATACACATGCTACATAGAATCGGGCAGTATAGTCGTCGAAATGACCCCGATCTCTCAACGTCGTCCACAATTCACCACCCAGGCAAACTTCCAGCAGCATGTACACGTATTTCGTATCACGATACGTCTTGAACAGTCTGAAATATATCCCAAATAAAAAAGCTTTTTTCAATGATATATCTCCGTTTAAGACGCGGGCTCTAAATTGGTTTTGATTAAATTTCAGATTTAAGAGGGGAAACTTCAACCCGCACGGTCGAGCCACCGATCCCCCTCCCCCTCCACCAAGATAACCAAGCTCTCCATCCCTGGTCGGGTAAATAGGAGTCAGACTTGACTGGGAAGGTGAAGGCACTGACTTGGTACAGCGGCTGGCCCCATAAGTCATTGAATAGGCAAGGTATGCATCCAGCACGCCAGTACGATTATGAATGGAAGGCGAGAGCGTGGCGCGTCCTCAGAGGACTGATCATTGTCGTCACTTTCACCTTGACCCTTGCAATTGAGACTTTTCACTCAATTTAGGAAAACCTGTCAGGCATCTGCACGGTTCTTTTCACTGTGAGTGACGAAAACTACACCTTCGATCTTCGACCTTCAGTCTGGCCGAAGAGAGCCATTCTAGAACGTTCTTTTAAGAGGAACGATTACCTGTTCGGTCTTAGTCAAGGGTATTTCTTGAATAATAAATGAAACGCTTTCCACTGTTGTTTGTGAATCCATCAGCGAGGGAGGCCTTTGTCACGGCAATGCTTGGTCGGCGATGTCAAGGTTGCCGAGCGCCGGTACGAAATCAACAATTTCATGTAGAACTTGATCTTCCTCATTTGCTTTCCCTTACAAGCATTACGACTGCTAAACCATTCCTTGTATAATAGTTATTTCACTGCCCTCCTAGCTCATTCCGCCCATTGAGGTGAAGAGGTCAGTGTTGAGCACTCTCCTGAGTTCGCGCCACACATTTGTCTTCGGTCGAAAATAGGAGAGGCATGGTAGACACCTTCCTGGCCGCAAGGCAATTTGCGAGTGCCGGCCCACCGCACAAGTCACTGTCTTCACCTCCACAAACCAATTCGGCACCGATTTACTCGAGTCTGGAGGTATGGAAGGCCTGGTCATCCTGGGCGAGGTTCGATCGCTCGATGATGTGAATATCGATGGCGCCTCTAACCGCTGCACCACAAGGAGAAAAAAGGAAGAAAAAAACGGTTTCACGTGAAACTGACTTCACAATCCAGTCGGAATTCGTCTCCATCATGATATTTCGTTCGGCAAAGATGTGCTCTTGCTGCCGGGTGTCAACGATGTGCTTCTTTTTCAGCGCTTTGAGCGCAAAAGTTCGCGATTTATCGCCGTTGATACACACCTGAAAAATGTTCTTTAGTGTACCAGTTGGCGACAAATAAATTTCTTCTGAACCTGGACTCTATCTACATATCACCAAAACTAGTTCGTTCGATCAGATATCGGTGCAAAGGTCGATGTTTTCCATTTTCCAGCAAAAACTACAGAAGAGATGACCGGAAGCTACCAGGTAAAGATCGTCTGTATCAGTTCGGGTACAACTTCTGATAAGAAACCGTGAAAAAAACTCTGAAATCATGGGACCAAAGAGAATATTTACTTCTTAATAAGTCAAAAAAAGCCGGACAACTATCTCGCATTTGAACATCTGTGCAACAGAAAAGCTTTTCACGGTTGGTTTTCAATAAATTACGACCAGATTTTAGGTAAGATATTATTATAATAACTGGCTTCTGAAGAGCAAATAAGGGATTTTTGGGTAGAACTGCAATAAAACTGATTCGAAAAAAATCGATCATGCGATTTGCGAATGTTTCAGAAAGCAGATCAATCCCTCATCAAGAAGAATTATCGGAGCATGCTCTCCAATGACCATTCGATTCCACCTTCACAGTACCAGCGATACGGAAAACTGATATGCAAGTAGAGTGTTGGTAAAAGAAATCAATCAATCGATTGGCGGGACAGAAGGAGAGATTGCTCAACACCCAACTTGTAGTTCGAGTGATCAACCAAATAGCGAGTAATCAAAAGACAATAGTAAATGTATTATCAAGGAATTAATAAGGGTCGATTAATCGAAAAGCCGAGACAAAGCCGAAAATCGTGGGACTATACGCAGAAGTGTTCGTCGATAGGAAAAAAATGCACCCGGAAATGACGTCAGAAACCGGTCCCTTTTGAAGCGTGTGGTCAGATCATTGGAAAAACGATTTTTTTTCAGATCAGTAAAAAGGGCAGAGAAAGAGAATCGCCTTGGTAGCAGCGGTAAGAGAAACGTAGAAGCAAAAAGAAACAAAAAAAACTGACCAACTCTACCCGTCCAAATCCACCAACACCTAACGTGGCAAGCCGTTTTATATTCTTCAATTGAACGTGGGCGAACTCCTCTCGAATAATGTCCTACAAAAAAGTCCATCAATTTCAAGAAAAATTCGATTCGAAGAAAGATTCGAAAAAAATCCCACTTTGGTCGGGCTCGGAGGTTCCAGTGAGACTTGAGCTAGGCGCTCTTTGTCGCCGTAGTCTCGTTTTAAAGCTTCTAGATCTCCGATCAGCTTGAGGAACGATTCTCTGATAATGAATGAAAAATAAACGAATTGATAAATAAATAAATTGAAGGGATAAATAAACTTGATAAAAATAATAAAATATAAAAAATACCTGTCCAGAGTTAACACTTCAACGCCAGGCGCTTGTGCAATAATGTTCGCTGTTCGGACTTCATCGCCAAGAAGAGCTCTCTCACCGAAGAAATCACCCTTTAAAAAGCAAAAAAAATAATTTTTACAGCAACAAACCGCAAATTATACCTAGAAAATGTGCGAAAATAGCTGAATTACCTGATTCAAAATCCTGATTTCGCGTGGCTCCGTTTCACCCTCTATCAATTGTGTGACTTTAACCGTACCACTATTTATCACGAAGAAAGCGTCACCCTAGAAACAAAAAAGATTCAAAAAATAGCCAAACACAAAAACTATGGAATGCCTACAAGATCGATCAGTTCGTACCTTTTCCCCTTGACGAATAATGTAATGCCCGGCGGCGTAGTAGTCTTGATCCATCACGTCCGCCATTTTCGATATGCGATCCTCGGATAGGTTCTCGAAGATCGACACCTAAAGCCAACCGATCGCGATGATTGATCGATACAGCTCAGAGAGAAATGAAATCTATGACGGTTTTTCTGACACTGTCTGATTCAGAAATTGATCGAGAGGCTACAAAATGACTGCCTCGTGTCCCTTGTTGTTGATAAACCCCCATCACCACAGAAAAAGCCGTGTGGAACCACGTTCCCATGAGCCATCGCCAAATTGCCCCGAAGCTCTATCTAGCCCTATTTTAAAAAAGATAACAAACTTGTCGTTTTTTGGATTTGCCCTGCAAGTCCCTTAAGAGGGACCAGATACCGGTGTATGTTTTTTTCTAGAGAGAACAGGCATTCCATACACGATCGAGCAAAATTGAAATAATGTTCATCAAAAGACACAAATGTTTCTAATAAACATTCTTGGAATCAATGAGAAGAGGCAAAGAAGTAGAATATCACAAATGGGACCCTGAATCGCTTCCAATGGCTGAAGTCAAAGAAATACCGGAGTTTCTGCTAAGAACTCGTAATTTATAAGTAGTTTTTAGAATCATCTTCACCCACCCTTAATGACGACTGACTATGTTTACCCAGACCCAACTCTCGACGAAAAAAACATACTCAAATATTCAAATACACATACACAATCAAAACTAAAAGTAGAGGTAGGAACTGATTTCGAAGAGCGACATTTCCCAAATTTGAAAAAATCCTCAACACCCATACGACCCTGATTCTTCGAAAAAGTCGAAAAACAAAGCACAAGAAACGGTTCCCAAAAAATGTTCTCCTAATCATCGGGAATAACTACCTTGCTTAGGAAATTCATAAGCTGTGTATGCCGTTCCATTCCAAGTCGTTGGGTGATCGTTTGGAACACACTTCGATCCAGCACCCATAGTTGAACGTCCGTCAACGCCTGGATGGACGCGGTTCTGAAAGCAGCACCTTCAAAGACCTGAAGAGGCATGAGCCCTGATTCATTAATGGTATACTCAAAATAAACCCCGAAATATACCCCAAACGGAGTGTGAACTCCGCTCTGTTAACTCTGCAATCCAGAGAGCGTTGATGAATCCTAGTTTGTCTACATCTGGGCCCAGATTCATGAGCGGCACACCCAGAATGAAACTCGCAATATATCATGAATGGAGCGAGAGCTGTAATTAACTGACGCCAGCAGGGAGTAACTCGAGGTTGATTCGAGGACCGTATACCCTAAATGGCGCGAAAACCCAGATTCATCGACGTGAAGATTCCGAAGATTACTCACGAACTATTCGGGTACTAGCACGTCCCATCGGCGCAAACAGGGCTCAAAGAACTCGAACTAATAACCAATAAGGCATATAAACCACAACTGTACCACATATAAATCCCAGATAATGCCTAGAGCGCAGTGGTGAATCAGGGCACACGCGAAATTTTGGATATAAACCGAATTCTTGAACGGCATACCCGGAATGAACCCGAAAAATCCCTCAAACAGCGCGCTAACCGTGATTCTTCAACGCTGCCTGTTGTTTGCTCAAGGCTTATGCGGGGTATGACAAACTTCGCTGTGTGGTGAGGGTTCGGATACGCCGCAACGAGGGGGGATTCGGAGACCTCGGACAAATAACGGTGTATAAGCCTCGAACACACCTTCAATAACCTCCAGGTCGCGTTCATGAATCAGGGTTTGGGCGCCATTCAGGATATATTTCGGGTGTTTCGTTCATGGATTCGAGTCTTGAAACGCTCGCTGATGTACAGTTTTCTGCAGCATTTAACCGGAAATCGTTCTTTGCTAATCGAATCACAGATCAGAGTCGTACGCGACGCGGCGTACGACACATAAATCGCAGTCCGACTCGACTCCGACGCAACTAGCCCGGGCGAGCGGAGTTTCCGCTTTTCTTCCGCGCTCCCCCTATCGAAATAAATGAGAACGAGATCAACTATTAGACACATTAATCTCACGCGTAAACGAATAGAAAATGATGGAATCGAGATAGAACAGGAAAAGGAGAAAATTCACTCTCACTTTCCAAGTGGACGGACGAGACGACGACATAGTTTGCGAAATAGACGGGGAAGTTTTCCGGGTGCACGACGTTTGACAAAACTGGACATCGGCACCAATACAGACACCACTTGCGGTTGTGCTGCTCTTCGTGGTGCTGCTCATCAACGGCACATCGGCACTGACGAACGAGCTCAACCGCACGGAAGTACGGCGATCATCAGCACCGCCGCCGTCTCACCGTAAAGAGCGCTAGGCGATGGTGGTGGTTGGTGGTGTTGGTGGTGGCCGTCTCTAATCATTCCGCCTCCCCTCCGTAGACGAATTAGGAAACAGTGTAAACCGTGCGTGTTCAAATGGAACACAACGCGTGGTCAGTCGATGATTCGACCAAAGGTGAGAGTTTTCGATCGTTATACCGTACATACTGAATTTTCGTTTAAAAATGGAGCTGGCATTTGATACCACCGTTGCTACCTCTGGAGGCCAAGCCCATCTGCAGCTTGTCAGATAGTCAGTCTTTCCTACAATTCCCTATATAATAACTGTGTAGAGATGTAAGTATTGGATCATTGTGAAATTCTCAGGGGCACGCTTGGATTGACCTGGTATAACGGCTGGCCCCGCAAGTCAACTCACTGTGTAGGTCAAATACGCATTCACCACGCCTCTACGATTCTGAATGCATCACGAATGCGCGGCGAGTTCTCGGGGACTGATCAACGCCGTCACCTCTACCTCTGCCTTTATGGTATAATAGGTAATAGATTTCCCACCTGCTAGGTATGCAGGTATGATAGAATAAACTGAGGTAAGGTGTTTAGGTGTAGAGTTCCCGGAGGATGCGCCATGTCTTCATCCTCCGTTCAAAATTGTAGAGGCACGATAAACACGCATTTGAATTACACAAGGACTAGGAGAAACTATCCGCTGTACAAGCCAGTGCCTTCATCTTCTCCGAAGTCTAGATTCACCACACCCCGAAGCAATGAAACGTTTGAATAACCTAGACAAAGTTCGATCACTCGACCATGCCGGTAGGATTAGCGCCCCTTGCCCATTCATAACGCCAAAGATGCACCGACAGATTTTTCCAAAGAAGTCTGGCTTCTTAGCCGAAATCGGTCAGACACCAATCGAAAACTCTACTTCTTCCTCTCCAGAAGAACGGAAACAAATAGTTTCTCTTAAGGTAAAATAGACCACATTGTAAGGAGAGTTCACGAAGAAATGAAAGAAAAACTTCAAATGGCCGAACAAAGACCAGCTTCAACGTAGAACCATTCCACGTTACCGCGCAAGCAAAACTGTATTATACGTAAAGTTCAGCGGTCGCTATTTTTAATTCAATCACTGAACCTTCCAGAAACCTCCCGACAGACTGATGGTCTATGTGCTGTACCAAAAGTTCAGGGTTTGGAGAGAGAGAAGTGTGCGGGAGGCCGACGCTGTATGAGTCCATGACTTCACCTTATCAAACAGCTCTGCTACCAATTCACCCGACCCCGGAGGGATGAGGGCTTGGTTAGCTCTTGCGGTTTTCGATCACTCGACCGTGCAAATGTCAGAAGCACCTCCAACCACTTCACCATGAGATTGTTACAATCCACTCAACTTAATTCACCTATAGACGCCCTACGAACAACTTCCAGGCCATCGTTCGATCACATCCATTACTTTCTACTCGGAAAAAAGATCGCGCTGCAATAAAATGTCTTGCAGAATCACTTTGACAGAATGTCCGATAAGATAGCATCACAGTGCGTTCGACAGTACGAAATTTCGATCGCAACCGGCACTGCATCAAACTTCTACAACAAAATACAAATTCTCGCAATCTATTCTTAAGAACAAAAGAATTCTTGTAGAAGGCCAAACACGATAGTTCATTATGAAGAACTTTTCGTTTCATGAGATTTCCCTCCTTCCCGAGCTTCTCCGGACACCCTAAGTCCCTCGCGAAGGAGGCATTACTGGATGTTTTTCGTCTATGGCCCTAGGAAGACGAAATGAGCAAGAATGTTGGCTTCATTCTTTTCTGAAATGAAAGCATTAGCTACTTTCTTCACAGTTTTCTATTTCCAACCAATTATGCTCATTGAATGCTTAGGAAGCTTTCCTTCGTCAAGGAACGATAGCGAACTGCGAACAAATGATAAAATGAAAACTCGGACACATATTCATCATTAGCAAACCGGCCGGTAACGCTAGAAGCCATCAATTTAAATGATCTCGCGAAGTTCGCTGACGACTGACAATGAGTATCAGCTTCCTAGTAGTAGTACCGCGCTACTTCTGCCTAACTAATCGTGATCTTGATGAATCAGCGACTGCAGGCTTTCTCGGTAAGATGCCTGAGTTTCTTGAACTCGTTTGTATTACCGAAACTATCGGGGTCGTTGATGAATCTTGAGCTTGACTGACACCAATCCACTCTGTTCGCCTAAGAACAACGAGCGTTTCAAGGCTCGGATTCACGAACCCAAGTGGTGCGCAAACCTTGAATCACCAACGCGCCCTAGGGTTTTTCAGGATTAACTAGGGGGCTATTTAGGGTTTATTCGTTGTTTCTAATTCGAGTTACTGGTTGCCACCAATACGCTCTCTTCGTTTCAGAAGACAGCTGAGTTTCGAGTACGCCTAGATATTGAATAATTTATGTTCGAAAGAGTGGCTTAATCGTAGAAACACCCCAATTTTGATGGTGCACTCAAAATTCTGACAGAATTTAAAGTCTAAATGGCTCTCGATAACCCACCCAGGATACTTGCAACCAACATTTTTCTCCAAATCGACAGTACTTCGATTCATACGCTCGAAATTCACCCGCGCTTTTCATGTCGTCCGTAACGATTTTCATAAAGCTTTCACAAAAATTACAATTACGAAGTTTCAATAATTCATTTTAAAAAACTCATCGTCGCAAATCCGCAAATTTCTAAACTCCCCATCGAATGAGTGTTGTAGGCAAAACGCTACAGGCCTGAGAAAGCAGCTAGGGGAAGGCGAATGGCCGGCTCAGTTGGGAACAAATGCCAGCTGTTTGGTACTGATGCGGGCTAGCCTCACAATGCACCAGATATGCCAAACGCGAGTTCAATTCCCGCATCAGTTGCAATTTTTGCAATGAATCTAATACCAGCAGAGCAGCGAACTGCAGAGAGCCTCTCTAGTTTCAGTTCAGCCCATTTCCTATGAAGTGGCTAATCTTTCCAAATCAGTAACTCTCCCTTTTTTAGTTCCCAGAGAGGAATACACACTGGAAACTAAAATTTTTAGCCCTGCCGAACTGGGGATCAGCGTCCACGTAGACAAAAAAAGCAAGTCCAAGGTGCCTCGAAAAACGCCATGGAATAAAATTACTAGCTTAGTCACATGCAACAACAACAAAGGATTCAACTCCGCAACGCAAAACAGCCGGCCAGAACTGAGATCACATGATTCAAGTTTCAGATTCGATTTTGAACAGCTCCGAAACTCAGACGCAAACTATAGTATACGAAAGTTCATAACATTCCAAATTAACTAGGATTTGATGAGATAGAAACAAGAGCTCTAAGCTTACCTTGTGCAGTTGTACAAGATAGCAAGTTCTCCCATGACGATTCCGGGACGCAACGTTCCCAACATTTGACCTTCTCGGGAGACTTGCAGCTCACCCTCTGCAAAACACAATATTTACTAGACTTACTAGATTATTAGGAGCGCAATTTAACTCCAGAGCAAGAATACCATTATCACAATAAAAAGCGGTAGGCATACCTACCAATGCGATCAATTACAAAGTTACGTTAGAAAAAGGTTTGTCTGCCGTACCAGCACCACTATTAAGAATCAGAGAAGTTTTTATTTTACCTTTTTACTGTTACCAATGTAACAAAATAATAAATACTATTTTTTGAATTTAGAAAAAATTGAAACATACAAAGTACCAGACATCGATCAAGAGAGACCTCCGCAACAGAGCAGCTCAAAATGACTGACTAGAAGGCACAAAGTAAAAACAGCCGCTGTTGGGCAGCAAATCCTGACTGTGCTATGCCCTTGACCTTTAATTTTTATAAAAGTCAGGCACTTTGCACGTGCTGTTCACGAAAGTTCACCGAGAACACAAAAACAAGACTCACGAGTTACATTACTTTCGTACAAAAAAATGTCAGAATCGAGGACAGAAACCATCTAACAGAGATCAGAAAACCAAACAAAACATTAAAAATCAAACTCGAAACAGCCTCACCTGCCACCACGAACAATCGGTCGCCCGGTTCGCCTTCTTGAATCACCCACTGGCCGGCACGTGCACGCATCTCGTACATACATTCTACTATCTCTATGATTTGTTCCTTTGCCAGTTGCTTCAAAAAGTCATTCTTGTGCACGGCATCACGAATCAGCTGTTTTGATCTGAAAGAAAAAGTTGAATTCGATGAATTGAGGAAGGAACTCGAATGAAAACTATAATCAAATCAAACTAGACTACTAACACCAAGAGGTAAAATTGATAAGTGATACGATAGGAAGAAGAGTAATAAGCACAGAATTCAAAGCCATTACAGTGCATTCAACCTTTGCCCTCACTACTGAATTCAAACTAGATGCCTTTGTCTGTTTCACGTTATTAATTTGAAATACTTCAACAATAATAATAGGCTTTTTTCGTGATAATCAAAAGTTGTCTAACCCAAGCTCTTTCGAAACTCCAACTATTTGAACGCTAAAAAGGCGTAAGGGCTCTGAGTGATACTGGATACCATCATTGGTGTCTGAATTTCACACGAAATCAGAAAAAAATTTCGGTTGCCTCAAATTGATATCATAAAGTTACAAATTGGAATGAAGATAAGAGATAGCGTATTACAATAATTTGAGGTATTACATTTTACACCAATATTATTTCACAAAGACTTTTGTTCACAAAAAAAACTCATCTACTCTGCAGAGGAAAATTCGGCAAACTTGTGAATTTAGAAGAAAAAGGGTACAAAATAAAACAACATGAAAAAAATTGAAGCTTAAAAGTAAGGTTTCAAATAGTTTATAAAATATTAATCAAGCAACGAACAATAAAAAAACTAACCCAGCAGTCTTGTGGTAGTGTTGAAGTGTAGTGGCCTGATTTTCAAAGTTTGTCGGTTCGGCAGAGACGGCAAGTTTCTTGGCTCGAGTGCTTGTGCCGTCGGCAGGTAGTACCGCCTTCTAGAAGATGTTTAGTAGCAAGGAAATAAAATGCGAATCCTAAAGTCGCTCCTCAATGGAATGAGAACATCGTAGTTCTCGTTTCAAGACGGAGAAATTGAAAACAATTGATTTTTGAAGAAATGCAGTGAGCGCAGAATTTTCAAAAAGTGTCTCGTATGCAAAATTCGGCAAAAACGGACCAAACGATAAAGCTGAATTGAGTTGAACTGTGGAAAACTATCAGGAGTAATTGATGAATTTGGTATGTGATTTTCGTTTACTTTTTTTTACAGAGGAATCGCGTCTTTCATCTTCGTCTTGACAAATGACCGTAAGGTTACATTCATAATTAATTATACGCTATAAAATATAGCACTTGATAACCTGGAATGAGATTAAAGTAGCACGGGTACGCGCTGATCATCTTAAAATATGACAACACTCTTCATACAGCCGCTCACACCTTTTTTTACCAACAACAACGGAACGTAGCTGAACCAGCTGGCCTGTAAACCAGTTTTGCTATGACAATGAACGCTCACCCGGGGGGGGGGTCCAGTAAGAAAAAAAATAACCTCTATTTCTCGCATCACCTGATAGCAACGGCACTGATAACATCAAAAAGCGCCTCAAACATTCGCACTGAAGGGTTTACGAAAAGAATGTTTTCATGTTTTTTAAATTTTTTTTTCAAATTTTCAAATCAAGTTGAAAAAAACCGACAGTAACGGTATAGTAGAAACAGGCGTTGTTCCGATGGTGCATAAATCGCGATTCAGCTCAGATTCGTACCCGCGTCTCAAGCCCACCACCTACCAGCGAACCACCGAATCGAACGCGGGTATACATTGGTGACGGTGGTGTAGCGGTCTCACACGTGTGCGCCCGGATGAGGGTGAGACGCAGGTTCGAGTCCCGCCTGAGTCGCGATTTTTGCAATATATGCGGCATCATAAAAACAACATCACCTTATATGATACGACAGCAATCCGCAAAAATATGATAACAAAAAGAGTATCGCTTAAATATACCTCTTTAAGATCATTGCCAAGTTGCTCCGACCGCGGCGACGCAGGTGCTGCTCCGCCGCCCGGACTGGCTGCCGACTGAGCTTTTTGCTCCAACACAGATCGTAGTTTGTCACATTCTCTCTGAAATCTCATGTTCACTTTCCAAAAAAAATCGGAGATTTTTTGGGAAAAAAATTAAAAATCCAATAAATAAGGAGGATAGGATCTTCATCTGAAAACCGACTACGGATCATTTGAGACCGAGAAACGTATGAAAAGGAGAGGCGGCAGATAAACACCGAAGTCAGGAAAAGAGAGGCGACAGGACTATCTTTAACACGTCTTTTTTCTTGGGACCAAACAACCCAATGCCGGCGGAAGGTGGCCTAAAGGCAGAAAAAAACAGAACTTGGGAAAATATAGAAGAGGAATACCCCTCACTGAAAGACTTCACTGCGAGCCTTGCTCAACACAAATGTAAATTTCATTTCTCTTTAGTACCTATAGCCATACAATGGGCTCAGCTATTTATCAGGTGAAGATAAAATTGTCCGAGTTAAACAGTTCCTGAGATTACGCCACACATTCGTCTTCCATTTAGAATTGCAGAGGCAAGGTAGACGCGTATTTGATCTACACAACGACTTGCGAGAGCCAGGTCAGTGTCATCACATTGCCAGACAATTCTGATACCAATTTAACACGTTGACGACAATGTCCCATGATGCTGCGGGACACTATTTCCGCCGCGTGGGACCGTGTCCCATGGTGTTGCGGGACAGCGTTATAAAATTACTTGGTGGAGAACTATCAAATGTTTCGCGGTGTAATATTTCTAATAAGCCAAAGTGGGTGATAGGGAATAGTTATGGTCACCAAGAGCTGCACTCATTCCATAAAGTTTCATGGATATAAGGCACAAAGCTGGTTTCAAAAAACCGATTCGAAATCCAGAGAACTTATAATACACCCAATGCATGATACACCGAATGCATGAAAGTAAAACGGATTTGTTTCCGACACAAAAAAGTGGATTGGCCGAGAGATATTCCAGCTTCGCTGGACTAATTATGGTGGAAAGAAATATTCAAGTAAGCAATATTTTGCAGACTAATGTAGCAATATTTTGACTGACCCAAATCAAAGTTACGCTTCGGTGGTTAGCTTTTTTTTCAAATTTTATCAAATAGCTCAATCAATTAGCTTAGATAAGATCAATTAGCTTTTTTAATTCAAAATTTAAAACCGTATGTTCTATGGCACTATTTCCGATGATGCCGAGGGTATTTCCCGCCACAACGGACTAGGCGCGGTCCCACGAACCACGCGCACCAAAATCGAGATTGTCGTCAATGGGTTAACAGTCACTAAGGGATAGAAGGTTTGGCTAGCCGGGCGAGGATCGATCGTTTGATCGTGCGATCCATCGGAGGCGCCTCTTGCTACTGCACCACACCTAGCGAAAGTTCAAGCATTAACATAGAAGTCTTTTCCAACAGGCGAGTTGTAGATCTACCTCAAGGAAACGGCGCCTCTAACAAACGAAACTTTCTTTGAACCAAAGTAAAGTTTTTTTCAAGAACCGCCGCTACATTTTATGCACCTCTGAAATCAGCCCATTGAAAGCAAAGATTTAAATGGTTCCGGTTATTCCACAAAATACAAAGCTGTCCATTTATTGCTCTGATATGTCACTGTAAGAGGGGTCATGCAGAACGACAATCAAATGACCACTGTTATGTGACAAATAAACGAAGGATATTTGTTTGCGCTCCATATGACAACTCAACGTATTCGTCACATACATCGGTTTATTTATCAGTGCGGAGCGGGCGATTCACGTGAGCACAACGACAAGGACATATGGAATTCTTAACAGCTGCAATTTCGACATCTCTCACGTGAAAACACATTAACAGCAGACGAATGCACTATATTTCGAAGCAACATCAGACATGAAACCAGCAGATACGGGCGGAGGGACTAGACGCCGGGTTTGAAACTTACCACTTAGGTCTACTACTGGTTAAGAACCGTTGAGCAAAAAGGTCATTTTCATCTGCACGTTCCAATGATCGATCCGCATTCTGGTTTACCAGGCTTATCATCCATCTAGGATTAGGTACGCTGATACCAGACTTGTCCGGGAAGGTGGAGTCGCTGTACTGTACAACGCCTGCTCAGCAAATCATTGTATGGACCCGCATTCAATAAATCAGTAAATCAATATGACTCTACGATCCAGAGCTCATCGCGATCCAGCTCCGACCGATCATATCACCTCTAACCTTTAATGGTTATCATTCCCTACCGAAGACGTAATAAAGTGACCAGAGGCGCCGTTTTACCCACACGGTTGTGAATGGTGTCTTGGTTACTGCTGCACGTCATTCTACTTCTACCAGGATCCGATAAATAGGAGATAAGTTTGTCTAAGGTAAAGCTAACGTGGAAGTCACTAATCGACGGGTGAGCCACGCATTCGTATCTCATTCAGAACAGTGAAGGTGTCTGGCCGATATGAAGACTTCCGGGCCCAGCCGCTATTCAAAGTCAGGGTTTTCACCTTCCAAGACAAGTCTGGTACCATTTCACTCTCACCCCAAAGGGACGGAAGTTTTGGTTAGCACTGGCGAGGGTCGATCGCTCGACCATATGGAGTGTAAGAGGTGCCTCTTACCCACTGCACTACGCTTGATTAAAATCCCCTTTTGTGCGTTCTATGGGCCAATATTCCTGCGAAAACGTCATCATCTGCAGATACCCAATACAGCCGACTAATCCGAAGCAATTTTGCTCGTTAGCGACGAAAAACATATACAGAAAAAGGGCAATAACGCTCACGACGTGACTTCTTTGGTGACGTGAATTCAAGTGATTAGTCAAAGAAACTTGCGGTCAAGGACACCTGGTCATTGTGTTTGTCAAGCTGTTTATATGAGCGGTTTGGTGATTTGAATAGAATTTTATTAGGACCTGCTCGCTTTCGAAACTGATAAATGGGTAGCTGGTAACGAAAAAGAGATTCTTTTCATGATCCTCCATTAAATCTGTCCCTACTAGCGATCTTTCTCCTCGCACCGCTCATTGTGAGGACTTCTTCGTTACCTATGAACTGGAAAATTAGCCTTCCTTATTTACTGGAAGGTTAACCGAATATCGGGGACATTAAGAACGAAGAGCATGAACACCAAGCCGAACGAGGGGAAAAGTCTGACCAGTTTAGCAAAACAAATAAAAAGTATAGGCCAAATACGTGCTCAACATTGGTTCTACAATTTCGAAGGTAGGACAAGTGCATGGCGTGATCTTAGGGACTGTTTAATGCCGACCACTTTATCTTGACCTTAACCTTGCCGTGATCTTCCAGAGTAGCAAAATGCGATATAGAAACGGTTTGATAGCACTGATTACACGAGTACTTTCCGCTACCGCTTTCATGGATTTGGCCCCTTGTCTGGTTGCAACTTCCTGTAATCCGCTTCCTCTCTCTCAACAGCATTATAAACTGGAATATTGGCTGTCATGGAGCCTCTGAAAAACAGCCGAAGCGGAACTAGGCATGGGTGCGCTCGATGCTGCTTCGTTGTCTTGTGAGATGCCAGACGAGACGGCCGCTCTCTGCAAACTGCAATCAAAAACGCTCCACAGCAGCTCTTCCGTGGCCGGGCGCTTTGCAAATTCGATATTTTCCTCTGAGAAGACGCCCAGAGAGAGCCGAAAACATATCTATTCGGATTGTTTTTGCTTCGAACTGCTTCCGAACCGAGTCGTGACGCGCGGCTGCCGTAAATCACCAGAAGCATAAACAATCCCCGGCGCTTAAGATTTCGTAATCTTCCACAATAAAGCTGGCACGATGAATTATAAGTTTCGGTTCACTCTTATCAATTTTCAGTAGTTGCTAACTTCTACTACCGTTTCGATGCCACTGTGGAAGAAAACTTGACCACCCTTCCTTTTCAGCGAGGAACAACCTATTGAGTGAGGGTGGCCAGCGAAAAGTTCCCTTTTGGGCCAATTTCACTTCGATTTGAACATTTTTCAAACAAATTAGACGTTTTTTCAAAGCAATAGGGATCGTCTCCGACCGGAAAGAGGACGGTGAAATTTTCCCAGTTTATTGTGGTTTAGCCAAACTTAACAACCTCGCATTTCCCGAGTTTTATGTGCCGTCCTCTTCAATGTCATCGCCATAAATATTTCGTTCAAACAAAACGCGCATTCGACTTTTGGCGAAGAGGTGGATCAGAGGAGGTTGACAGGTAAAGCGGGTTTTGGGAAAAAAAACCTCGTTTAATTCGGAGTGCCGAGAAACGAAGAGGACAAAAAGGGCTATAGTGCTGTACGGAGAACTCATAAACATCGCTCTTTCCGTTCTTTCGTCAATTTCGTTATAAACTGCTCCAGTTAACATCTCGGTATAGTTGGTTGGCTGACATTCTGTGGGCGGTATTTCTGAAGAAATGAAAAAAAAACGGACAGAAACTTGATAAGTGTGAGAAACATCTGCAGAGAACGTCTGTAACACAATCCTAACGTTCAAGTTTTTCTCCAGCTTTTGCAAGATGCAGATGTTTTCCGCCAGCACAAAGAACGTATAGAAATTAATCCATAGGTTGAGCATCCGAATGGCGTTTTCACGGAATATCATGCACATACGTATGGAACGTAGCATTTTGTGGACAGAATTTGGCATTTCAAATCAAGTTACGAGGCGGAGATGCTACGTGAAGAGGATTAGAATGGTATTAAAGCAGCACGAAATGGCACCATGTACGTACGTAATCACTCAGTCGGCGCAAAACTAGGAAAGATAGCCGAGTAAGAGCATTTTCATCTGTTTCTATTTATAATAGTTTTTATCGTTGCTAAGTACATTCATATTTATGTGAGAAGTACAGAGCAATTACTCCTTGTCACAACGCTTTCGTAAGTGTTACATATCAACAAGTAGTGGAAAGAGTAGGCCAGATGGGTACTTCTCGGCCACCCATGGGTAGTAAGGCTACTTCCCAGATATCCACATCCTTTAATTGTGAGTGTACCTCGCCCTGGAATCAAGCTCAGATCGAATGATGATCAGTTTACCTACCATTCAATGTCTACGGCAAACAATCAGCAATCCAAACAATCTTTCAGACCAGAACGTGGTGGGCACAAAAAGTCAAGTCAAAAGAAAACGTCATAAAAAGCAAAAGTGACGTCACTATTTCCCGCTACTATAATAATGCCTAACTATCTACCAGTATGATCGCCTTTGATAGAAAGCTCTGATTTGTATGCACTTTCTGTTAATTACTACGTCTTGTGAAGTTGTTAGGTGGAAAATTTATTGCAGCCTAGAAATTCCTACCTAATAACCTCGAAAGGCATAGTAACCAACAGAAAATTTATACACCAATGCCGAGGGTTAGGGAAAAGAGGAATTGGGAGTTGCTCTCTTTATTTTCTTTTTTTACTCCCATTTAGTTCTCTCTTGAACTAGTCAACCAATTAGGGTTCACAGATTCGTTGGTGTAAGTGGCACTTCTTTAGCCTAATTTCCTAGCAAGAGCTTAGAATTTCATTCTAGAGTAAGTAATATGTTTACTTACGGGAAAGCACCAAATTACTCGAATGGAAATAGAAAACAAAGTAAAAACCGAGAAAAAGGAAGGCAACTATCAGTAAGGATATACAAATAGATTTTTCCGACGGCGATTTCGCTACCATATAAATAAACACTACTGAAAATGGAAAAAGAAGAGCCAGCATTCACCTGATTCTCAAAATAAATATATCCGATGATGAAGTTCTACCGTCGAAGTAAGTTAAAGCTACAGCGAGGATTGAGAGATGACAAAATCTTGATGTGATGCCAAATAGTTTCACTACAAACTTTCGAAAAAAAGTAAGGCCATGAAAAGAAAAAAAACGTGAAAAGTAAGGTAGTGAAATTGGTTACCACAACCGGTTAATGTTCGGTAACAATTTACCCACTGGTTAAAATTTGGTTACAATCTACCCAAACTATCCAGTCCCAGGGAGATGGATAGCTTGCACAGCATAGACGAGGATGGATAACTCAACCGTGCACGTGGAAGTAACGCCTCTTACCACTGCACCACGAGCATTCCTTCATTTAGTTTTCCCTCTACAAAATTAAAATGCCAACTGGTGTCTTCAGCGCCTCACAACAGCTACCAATATTCGCATTAGTGCTGACTCTCCCAGCAAAACAACAAATTGTTTGTCAGGCCCAAAACGAATAACAAACATATCGATTCCCCGCTACAAAAAAGGCAACGTGCTTGCGAAATTGACACGTATGAAAGTGCAAGCGCAACGCGAAAGACACCAAAGAACGTTCTTCTACGTCCCTTCAATTTTTTGTTTCGAAAATGTATTCATCGAAAACGGCACATCAATGCAACGAGAATCTTCTTCAGAATAATATCAATGGTGGCAGTACAGCATCAAAAATGATAATAAACTGTAACAAATTGAGAGAAACAGAAGAAAGATACAAAAACAGTACAACCCGCCATTGATTTATTGATTCAACAAAATTTCAGCTGCAGAGATCTGGGTCTCCATTAGGACTGCCCTAATAATCTATTAATAATCTATCGATGAAAAAATAAATCTATCGATGAACATCTACCTATTAATATAATAATCAATGATTATCCGGATTATTTTTGTCCATCTATTAAGCTAGAGTGCATTTTATCCCTACATAGAAGGCAATTATTAAAGCACTTTTCGTCGCCAGGATGTAATCTTATCCGAAAGCCGACACCTGATACCCTCAGGAACTAACAAGGACCTGGATGAAAAAAAAAATTGCAAAAGAATCCAGAGAGGTAAAAGGATGGTACCCATGTGGCAACCGAACTGTACTAATCCCACCGGTAAGCGTTCGTCAAACTAGCTCTAATCAAGACTACGTATTCGTTTCTGTTCAGAATTTTGTTGATATTACGCGAGTGGTGCACGCTTTGCAAGACTAATGCGAACGATCACTGATAAAATATAATCCATCAAAGTTCCACAACAATTCTGCAAGACTGCAAGAGAATTCGCATTCATCAGCAGCAAACAAGGAACAAAAACATGGAGCGAACTGCAGACTGCACTTTAGAAAAGGCAAGGATGAAGGCGATGATGGAGAAGCATAAAACCAAGAAAAATGTCTACAGCTCAGAAGTCCAAAGTACCCACCTGTAATGACGTCACTTCCGCCTCGAGTTCAGCGATTCGTCGAATGTGACTCTCGACACTTCCTTGTTGCGCTTTCAACTGTTGGTCTTTCCGCTGTAAATGACTTAATTAGCTGGTTAAAATCGTGGAACATCTGTAATATTATATCATGAATTTTGGGACAATATGCGGCCCAATATCCTGGGCTACCACGATGCTTATACCCATCGAAAAACAGTTTCAAAATGAGCTACACCCAAATGAGGATCTAGTGAGGCAAAAACCGCGTTATTCTGACCTTTAAGAACATTAACAAAAAGGTTAGGACGGATCTTCACTTAAGATAGAAACGACAATACCGCCAAAATGTCGTAGAAGGGACTGAAAACTGAAAAAAAACCAAGGAAATTGCGTAAATGGGGGTTAATAACGCTGAACGCTGTATCTTTGAGTCGCGTGTTTCGATCACTAACAATCAATTCTAGAGTGGTAGTGATGATGGTGGTGGTGGTGACAGAGATGGGCGCTAGGAGGAAGTAATAAAAACAGAGCTGTTCTTCTGCAATTTATTTCAATATAGAAAACCAGCAATTCGAAATATAGAACGCTAACAAACAATATGAGCTGATAACTCGGAAATTCACGCGCTTATTTAAAAGGTTACCGTAGCGAGACCACCCAAGTCGACAAAAGACTTTGGGTGGTCCTCGGGTGGAATTCGGGAAACGGAGAGCAGATCCGTCAGCGCCCAAAATAAATTCCAAAGGCGAAGTTTCGAGAAAAAAAATAATCAAACCCCGGTTCGTGGAGTCGGGACTTTCAACTGGTACATTCTGTCAAAAACGATACACTTTCCTCAACGACCTTAAACTATAGCGTAAATATGACATAAACTTGACAACGGAATTCGAGTGTAGTATTCAGGTAAAGTTTACGGCGCGTCACTCTCTCAGCAAAAAATGTTCTCGAGTTTTGCACGCAACCAGAATCTTTTTTGCGGATTGTTATTCCATCGATATCAGTTGAAGAGCCCTCTGAAAGATTAGCTACCGCAGCAACAACAAAGAGTGCTCACAATCTTAACATAATAAAAAAGTAACAGCCCCTCAAAAACTCATTGCTCGAACGAAATCGATTTTTGAGAAATTTCAAAATAATAAATACGAACTCGCAAGACCAGGTCGCGCAGATCTTCAGTTTGATAAACCGCTTTCCTAACAAATGTCGCTTTTTCTAATTCATATGAATCGAGGTATCCGACACCTAGATCGGCTTGCAGGTGTAATCATGCCGTCATACGACGTACCATAATCCTCAAATACAAGGCAGTTTCGAGCGAGGGTTGTTAAACGCCAATGTCGTCTGATCGTCAATGTTTTGGTAGTGATAAATGATCATTGAGGGTACAAAAACTGAGAACAAGTGAGGTGGTCGGTATTGATTGGCTAGAGGACCGATCGCTTGACCGTGTAGGGGAAGCAGAGCCTCTTACCACTCCGATTGAAGATGAAAAACAAAATATGAACTGGGTAATCCACCTGTATAGCCTCTTCGAGCTGTGGTATGAGCTTCTGAAGTTCTTGCGCTTCGAATGTGCGAGATCCGACTTGGACCTGAAAATTAACTCCGTTAACGATATGCACCGAATCTCGCGCGGCTCTTGGCTAACGAGCCTAATAAGATGACAATTTCTGCACAAAGAAAATGTCCTTTATCCCACCAAATCCAATCTCGGAGCTACCATATCCACATCGCCGTTGAATAGCGCTCTGATGAACATTTGCCTAGCGCGCCGTTCGTTCTTTTTTTCGCCGAATGCCAAGCCAAAGAGAATCTTTTTAATTGAAATGACGTTTCCACAAGTGCTCGACATGCTGTCGATCAGAAATCTTCATAGGGAATGAAGGTGGTGATTGACATGAAAAAAGGGTTACCAGTATCTGTCAGATTGACAACTCGGAAAACCACCGACCACAGCAATCACCCAACCGCCAACCAACTACACCAGTCCCGTCCCCCAGGAGATTCGTAAGCTCCAGTAAACAATCAGACACAGAGCGGTTCCCGGGGTTGCATTCTAGTCACGAATACTACAGTACAGCCAGTGAAAATGATGGATCGGTCTGACATACATGCTCCACACCATTGTTTACCATTTCACTGAAGTTTTTTCTCCAGACGTCTCGAACCGAAACGAGATTTTGGCAATTTTCGGCTCAACTTTGACTTTTCGAGAAGCTAAAATTGACATAACAACGGCTTCTCTCTCCACGAACAGTACCACTTGCACACATTTTTTCGAATATTTAGAAAGGAAAAAGGTTGGAAGAAATAAGAAAAAACAAAGAATAAATATGAAAATAATTGGGGACCGGTAAAAACACTACTTAATAAGTCTGCCATTCGTCGCAAAACAGGTTATAAACTCCCAGAACGTGACGACGTCCGAGAACAACAAATTATCGAACAATGTTTGAGTGACAGGCCATTTCCCCATCAATCAATGAAACAAAAAAATCTCTTGATTCAACCAGAAACACTACAATAATCTCAGAGTGGCTGCTATCGCTGTCGAAATTGATACACTGAAGCGTAATCTGCGTGAGAAGAACAGTAGATTGTAGAAACTTCCAAGAATTACAAATTGACTATATATTCAGTTTAAATAAGGGTGAATTATGATTAGTGTATCTTCTTTGTCAGTTCTTCTTGTTATGGCATAAGATCACCGACTTGGTACTCAATAGAAATCCCAAAACAGATCTAATGGTTTTTAAAGGGGTTTCTCAAACTATATCACTCGGGAAGCAAGAAAACGGCCGGGAAAACTTTTCTTTGGCTGTACCCCACCCAATAGAACCGAAATAACGAGGTCCTCGATCCCGAATAATACAAAATGTTCGAGCTTCTCCTTATCCTCCCACTATATATTGTATAACATTCTCCAACTTCTAGAATCATACGGAAAAAAAGCAACGGAGCTCCTTTGGAACTAGATTGTATCTTTACTACTCTTCCCATGAGATTTGTCTTTTTGTCGATTCTTATTATTAATTTCATTATTGCACCTCCATATACGAGATTACAACTATATGAATACAATTATAAATAAAAAATCAATACAAATCTTTAATACTGCCTTTTTTTACCACGCTTAGCTGCTGTTTTACGGATCTTCTACAAGAGAGGTAGGCTTAACCATATAGCATAGCATTACCATAATTAAAATAACTAAAGGTATGGCAGAATTCATAGACCATTCGAGGTGCGAATTAGGTCGACTCTGAACTTACGCGTGGGCTAATAAATAAATCTTCGCTGATCAAATTGCCACTGCTGACCGTGTGAAAACCTTAACGAACTAGAACCTGTAGTTCTTGTCCTCGGTGGGAAACACAAGAGAGCAGGATTCCTCGGAAAACAGTTCCATATAAACACTTAACTATTAAAATTATTTATCTTTCCACTTTCCTACTCTTCCTTTTTGTCAGCCATTGCTGAAGTAAACCTACTTTATATTTCCCCGGAACTGAAAAAAAAACATTTTTTTCAACTGAAATTTGGTCAACTTTCTGTTTCCAAAAAAAAGCCCTGAAACAATTCTGGCTCTCCAGTTGTTTCCGATAACCCTGCTTTTCGAAAGGAAACGTCGCTGAAGACCAGAGAGGTTCTTTTTAGAAAGCTGGTAAGCCAGGCACTTCCTTGACTAATCCCTCAGACTAAACGAGGAGCTGAATTGCATTTCAACCGACCTAGGGCCTACTGTAAACATATATTCTGTTCAAGACCTCCTAAAAGTCTCAGAGGGTGCCACCACAATTTCGCGGTATTGGAGTACGGATTTCTAATGAAATTCAGTCCTGTTGAGCTAAATCCAAGATCACTATGAGCTTCCTGTTAGGCTAGTGTGACGTAACAACCTGATAAAAATTCTCTAGTTCTGCAGTTCTTCTACTAGACCAATTTTTTATAGTTTCGGGGTTTCTCCCACGGTTTGTTGCCATATTTCTCAGCAAAAACATGGATAGAATTACCGAAAATCAGTCTGGTTCGATGTACACGCAGCTGAGCTCTGGCTACAGAAAACAACTGACTGATTGTGGAAGCCAATTAGGATCCGTTCAGTGATTGGAGTCGGTCGGAGTTGTTTTGTTGAGGCGAGACAAAAAAAACCTAATAGTAAACACCAGCACACTACGGCAACGCTTCCCGATAGCGACTGGAATGGTAGAGGAGCGTCTTTTTAAGCAGAAAAAAAGCAAAGTGGACAAAAATGCGGAATTTTAAGCGGGAGAAACAGAAACGGAGGAGATGCCGTAGGGCAAACGTAAGCGACCGAAACGACACGTAAAACGGCTGAACTGACCACGCCGTTGTGCTGAGCTCGTCCGAACATGGCGAAGCGTGAGAACTCGCACTCGACTCGGATCAGACGACAAAAAGCACCGAAGGCCGGCGGTTCGAACCGATGTGCAAGTGCGGGGCGACGACGGCAGAAAACAACTGCGCGCAGGCGCGGCCGCCTGCCACACCCCTGCGTGTCTGCCCGCGACTCTCGCCGCTCTGCGCTCTCGTCACCGACTGCGGCGGCGCACGAGTGCACGGCAGGCTGCTGCCTGCGGCTCCAGCCAGCGCTCGACGAACGAGCATCTTCCGCCGGCGACAATTAGCCGCAGGCGGTGGTCGCGCCGCGACGCGATACCCATTCTCACTATGCAGTGACCGCGCATGCTCTTAACTGCCAATCCACCCTGACAAGGGAGGTCAGTGAACTTCCCCCAAGGATTCCAATCGAGACCTATACGGTTTTATAGAGCATCGAATGGTGATTACAACGATGTAGTTTGTTGTTGCTAAATACAAATGGGTGGGCCAAAAAGACAAAAAAATCTCGACCACTAACTACTGGCAAAGGTCCTTCTAGGTCATTAGGGTAAACGTGAAGATAACCGGCGGAGATAGTGCTACAGTGGCTCAGTGGTCAGCATATGGGACTTGTAATTTAATGGTCGAGGGATCGTTCCCTTTGCTAGTCTTTTCTTTTGCCTACATGAGCTATATTCCAAATTACGCTCCTTTTGCAATTTTGTCGCAGTTGCTGGATAGAAACGCGTCTGGGACGAGTATTGCCAACAGAGTACGCACAAAGAACCAAATCTACTAGCAGCTATGTACGTGACCTATACTCACCGTGACCAACCCAAATCGATCCCAAATTAAGGAACTAATGTCAGATTCGGTGGTGAAGAGCAAAAGAGAATTCTAGCAAAGGGAGCGATCCCTCAAACGTCAGATTGCGAGCCCTACATGCTAACCACTGAGCCACCGCAGTACTATCTCCGCCGGTTGTCTTCACCTTTATCATTATAACCTAGAAGCCGCTTCGCCACTGGGCCACTGGTTAGTGGTCAAGATTTTTTGTCTTTTTTGGCCCACCCATTTGTATTTAGCAGAAACAAACAAACTTTTTACACCATTGTAATCACCATTCGATGCTCTACAAAACCATATAGGTCTCGATTGGAATCTTTGGGGGAAGTTCACTGACCTCCCTCGTGAGGCTGATAGCATTCCGTTTCATTATGGGCCTCTGTTGACAGACTAACTCCTCGTGACCGTAGGATATCCTACTATTTTTTGGCACTGTTCAGCTTAACCACCAGTACTCGATTTTTCTTCCAGCCATCCAAATTCGCTGAAACTTCGCCTATGGGGGTTATTTGGGGTCCAGAACACGAATCTGCTGTCCGCTTTTCACGTGGGTGGTCTCGGACCATCCAAAGCGCTACTTGGATGATCCAGTCAGGATCACCAATACCGCTAAACTTTGTCTACGGCGGTTATTTGGGGTCCAGAACACGATGATGAAGTCCGTTTCAAATGACGGCCGAATAGTTGTAGGTGAGTACCTACCGACCTTACCTGGTGATACTCACCTGTACCTACCGTATTCGGCCGCCATTTGGAAAACGGTCTCCACCACTGTGTTCAGAGCACCATAGACAAAGTTTCAGCAAAATCGGTGATCCTGCCTGGACCACCCAAGTGGTCGATATGGGTGATCCGAGACCACCCACATGAAAAACGGACAGCAGATTCGTGTTCTGGACCCCAAATAACCCCCAAAAATGAAGTTTCAGCGAATTTCGACGACTGAAAAAAATCAAGTACTGGTGTCCGTTAAGTAGTGCCCCAGCCTCACTTGCAATGACCCCGTTGATCCCGTGCCGCGGTAAAGCTGATGTCAAGGTAACGTGGTTACCATTGCGGCCCACAAACCCTCTGACCTCTCAGTGACGTAGAGTTCCTTAAGGCACTTTCACACCATGCTCAAGCTTTGGGTTTGAGAATCGAAGGGTGGAGGGTTATAAGGTGTGGTCATCTGAGGGGCGGGCGGTCGTACTAGGACTTGACCTCATGGAAGAACAGTCTATAGAAGCAGATTAGATGAATAATTATAAAACAAAAAACAAGAATTGTTTATTTTTTATTTTTCGTTGAAATTTCGCCTAGTGAGGTTATCAGGGGCGGTGATCACGAATCTGACATCCGTTGTTAAATTTGCAGCCAAGCAGCACTTATGTCGTCAACCGAGTGCTAAGTAGTTTTTTGAGCAACGTCAATCCAGTGGATGCCCGCAAATAGACCAGCTATTGCGGAAATACACGCATCCTGTTTTTACTGCTCCTTTTTGGTTTACTGCCACAGTAGAGTCTAAAGGGGCTCTCACACTCTACTGCGACAGTAGCGCAGTAGTGAAAAGGGACCTGAACGTGCCACAGCCTGCGTAATAGTGGCAGCCTCTTTTTAGCGTTCAGTGCTGCAGCGCACAGTAGACCGAGGCCATTACCTGCTGCTGGTGCAAGAGCGGACGGGGAGTGTGTGGTCACGTCTGTGAAATTTTTGTGTAATATATTCAAGCGAATGGATCATTGTACGGCGGCGCAAAGGACGCAGCCGTTGTGGAAATACACCCTTCTTCCTTGTTACTGCTCTACTTCGGACTTTGCGTCACAGTAAAGTTGTGAAGGGAGCCTGAGGTTGCTATGCCGTCGTTGCCCAAGAATCTAGTGCTAGTGCTCCTTTGCGACAGTACTTCAGAGTAATACTAGTTTTCGCGGTGGGCCCAGCAACGACGACTGGGTCGTTTCCAAGCGGCCAGATTCGTGCGGATACGCAAAGGCTTTCAAAGTGTGCCTACACATTTCCCGTAATCGTTCCTCAGCAACACCCAGAAATGAGCCTGGTCGTTGCCGCCGGCACCAGAAATCGGCAGTGACGCTGTTTTGCGGTCTGCCGACGGCACTGCCGAAAAAGGACGCAGCTGTTGTAATGTTGAGGCGATGGCATATGCCGACAAGTTGTATGAATCACGTCCACAGTGTCTGACCATCGTATTTAAGGTCGCGCCGGGCAAAGAAGCTTTTTGTTGCCGAGGTCGTAATGAACGACGTCTATCATAATGCCAGGCTCCTCTCGGTCTCCGATCCCACAGTTTCCATGGCCACGATGTGAAGTTAAATTAGTTGACAATGAACGCGAATATAAAAAGTGTTGTGCAATGAAAGAGCTACCGAATCGCGCCGACCGTTGATGCAATTCTAACAACTTGCTTTCAGAACTTCGGTCAACAAGGCACATTGCAACGGGTATTGATGGGTAACTGCCACCTACTTGACGGTACTCGACGAAGATTCCGAAGACAAACATCACATTAGCGATCAGTAATCAAGGCAACCCGCCACGTGAACTTGCCTACTCTTTTCTATCAAACCGTGGAATCCGTATAGGGATCGTCTAGAGTGCGCGAGGCGAGAAGCGACGCGAACGCACGCAAAAGATGCAAAATCAATAATTGCGGCACAAATTCCTTCGCGCCCTGCGGACAACGAGACAACGCACGCAATATGATACTGTGCGCGCACTAAACGATCCTGTACATACCCATACCCACTGTGACATACCCTTTATCGCTGACGACCGTGACAGCCTATACATACATAGCCTATCCAACCCCTCAGTGATTCAGGCATTAAGGGAGTATTCAACGGCGTCGAGCGCCATCTCTAATAAACACAAATTCCTTCGCATCCTATCATGCTCTTCTCTCTGTTTCATCCTAACATGAATTTCCTGAGCCATCGAGTCAAGGAGGACCAAACACATTCCTACTAGCTACCTACAAACCCTTACTATTCTGAACTGCAGTGATGGATTTCGGATTTGTCATCTTGTCGCAATTCGCGACCCCTCGATTGGCATATGTGGGGCGGATCCTGTTCGGAAAGGTCCGCCCGTCGACGGGCGGAGAGTCGTTCTTACTCTTCATTGATGTTATAGATCAGCGAGGCTGGTCACCCAAATAAATATTCCACTGAACTACTCGCCTTGCACAGAAGCGAAACTACATACAATGTGGTGAAGATTATTTCACAACAGATCCAGACCCAACACACCTCATCGGCGAAGTGCGACCGAGGTGAGTTTTACTTTTTTCAACCCGTTGGAGCGTATAGAGTGATATTCGCGTCCACATTTTGAGGGCGTTCCATGGTTCGAGACGCTTCGATTTCTTCGTTGTCGTTCTGTTTCCGATAAATTAACCTAGAGCTCATGTTGGCTTATCGTCAGCGAATAGACGTTCTTGTAATCCATTACTCACTGAGTTAACTAGATAATTAGGGGTTGACTTAACACAATTCGTCACTGATTGATTAATTTCTGATCTCTCCACTGGTTAACGACGAGTGAATGGTAAACGGAAATTCTTTCTAATTGTTTCATTGTAGTGTCTGAGGTCTTGGACAACCAAAGGAGGGGTTCGAACGTCAGGCTTTCAAATAGAAAATCCATTTAGCGACACTGAAATGCAGCAGAGAAGAACGCCAATGTTCGGCAGCAAGGGCGAATCCGCCAAAAAAAAAACGAAAATTGGGTTCTGAAGATGAAAGGCTTGACTTTATGAGCTCTGTTCTCCTGCATTCAAAACAAATTTCTCCGTCGCTCTGTGCGTGCGCACGAAGAGGCAACGAATAAATGGAAAAGCTTATTGGCTGTTCAAATAGATTTGAACGAGGATTTATGAGTTTGATGGGCAGTTTCCTCTTCTGTGCGATGCATTGCATGTCAGAAGTTTTTGGAGCAAGTCCTTGCTCCAGGGGAACAGATTCATGAAGCAAAATTGCGGGAGAAATAAACCCGGTATATATCGCCATAATTGCTAATCGTCGGGTATACCGATACCTGACGTGCAGTAGTGCAACGGCCTAAATCATGGCCACCATAGTCAAGTCGATGGGTTGTACTTCCATAGTTTATTCTTTCTACTTCGTAGTTTGAGGTTGTTCCGATTGGTTTTTTTGCCCTAATTATGCCCTTTGTGGACTGTTTAACAGTACCATCACCAGTCTGTGTCCAAATTAACATTGGAACGCCACTACTACAGTTGGGCGCTCGATACCTTGCGGTGGCAGCGGGATGCAATATCCCCGCTATACACCCCCAATATACCCCGTCGCACGTTGACGAATACAGGTATGCGCGACAATTGGGGCTTATTCGTAGGTTGCTCCATGCAACCGGGTTGTTCTTTGAGTGCACATGCAAAGCACAGGAATTCAAAGAGCAAGCGTTTGCACGGATCGGAAAAAGCCAATTTTTCCGGTCCAAAATGCCGAATGGTCAGGATGCTTTCTCTCTCCTGCTCATTAATGCCTCCGGCTCTTTCCCGATCCAAAAATGGAAACAAGTGGTTCATTGCATGTCCGAGAAATTGGTCTACACCTGCTGCTTCTTCCTCAATGAAGAGGGAGGAGGAGGAACAGATAGTGCACGGGTGTGTTGTTCCACTTCACTGCTCAATCACTGGGCTGGGCGGCCAGCAAACGGGAGAAATCACGCTTCGTCAAGCATAACGCACCCAGCCCAGCTTCGCTCCGTCGAAATGTTCGTCGACGACCGAAAAAAATCATCGTCAAGTGCGTCCCCGTTTGGCACGAATCTGCAGCCACCGCACGATCGGATTACAGTCGTCGTTTGGAAAACAACGATTTCACAAAGCAAGCGGAACGGGCGTAGGGAGTGGTTCGTATTTCGTATGCAACGGATACGGAACGTTTAGAGACCGATGCTGGCCTGTACTCTTAATTCGACACCATATTATTTCAACCACAAATTTATATTCAGTAAAGGCCCTTCCACCACCAAGACACCACCACAGTTGGGATTCTTAAGAATTCCGCAACACGGACGCAATATTTAACATCATCACTGTATGGGAGTTTTTGTATGAGATGATAGGAGTTCACCATGCCTCTTCGATTTTGAATGAAAGATAGATGCGTGGCGCGTGCCCGGTAGGACTTGTCAACGCCGTCCACTTTAGTTTTACCCACTGATCTCAAAAGGCTTAGGTGGAATGTGGAATATTCGTTAGACGTAAGGTGGCAAAGTGGTGGGCGTCGATGACCTCCCTAAGGACGCGCCACGCTCCATTCAGAATCGTGGAGGCATAGTGAATGCGTATTCCTATATTATCATGGGCTAGCCCCATACAAATAGACTTCTTCACCTTCTCAGACAAGTCTGCTGGCAATTTACTCGACCATAAGGGACGAGGCTTCGTTAATCTGGGTGAAGATCGATCGTTTGACAGTGCAGGTGAAAGTGGCGCCTCTTACGGATGCGCCGTGCACCAGACTAATGAAATATACGATATATAGTATTCTAGCCGACGGCTAGAAGGAAAATCAAAGAAGTTGGTGTTCATTAAAAAATATCTTAAATGTTCGCAAACAAGCTCACTCAGTAATTTATTGACCGCATGGAAGTTGGAGATATGTCTCACCAGACGGTAATGTAAGTCGATTCTAATTGCACGGCCGAGGGACCGATCCTCAACCAAGCCCTCTCTCAGTCCGTGGTCAGGTACGGTCTGGTAAATTGGTGGCAGACCTGTCTAGAGTACCGAAACACCCTGTTGTACCTATGGTTTCATCGGAACCCGTTGCAAAAGCAAAAGACGGGTGCACGATTCTGATTCGGTAAACGAATGCGTGGCGCATCCGCACAAGTCTAGGCAAAGTGAACCACATTCACTTCTATTTTGATGCCTATTCAGCGCGGTTTTTGGTTTGGGTATGCTGTTAGTTCCGCGTTTTTCGCTCCTATTGATATAGCAGTCATTTACGTGCCACTAGTGCCACGTGAATGACGGTGTCGTTGTTCAATAGTGAATGATGGCCTGACAGAGAATTTCATTTAGGCAATTGTACTGCAAATGAAAATGTGAATTGTACTGTACATCGATGGAATACAAATTCCAGTTTCTCTGGTGTTGAAAAAAACCTGGCAAATTATTCATGCAAATCTGTGGAATATATGGGTGAGAACAGCGACCGCCTTCCTCCTCTTGCTTTCTCATGTCAAACTAATGAATCACCGCGTTACGAACATTCATTACTTCTGATTACAGCTATACTTCAACGACTATTCGCCATCGCCTTCAATTTGGGCTCCTAAAGAATTTGCAGCTTTGCAAAAGCGTCTCTTGAAGGTAAATTAACACGTTGACGACCGTGTGACACAATGCTGCGTCACACATATTAGGCCGCGTGGGATCGTGTGACGCAATGCTGCGTCACAGTTTTGAAATTTACTTTTCTGACTTATCCCGATTTTTTTGGGAAATATTTGTCTGGCCACTATATGCCTCATGATTACAATTCATTGTAAACCTCGTGGTCCGTAGAAACAATTCTTAGCTTTTGATTTACTGGATTTTTTGATTGTGCACTAGTTTTCTTTACATCATCATCATTAGATGATGATGCAAAGAAAACTAAAAGTTCCAAGTAAAAACAAATAATGGTTATTGCAAGAAACAAATAAATGCAAACTAATACTGGTTACTGAAACAAACGCAAAAATACGAACAAATATTGATTCTTAGAATAAACAAATAATGAACAATAAACAAATAACAATTTCCTTTTAACCTGGATAGGGAAAAAGGGCATTCTAAAAGCTTCCAGCTGTTATTTTCTCTATTTTCATTGCAAAAAAGGAACAGTAACTATCCCCGATATCACAGGACTGTATATGTAGTCTTCGAGATTTACTATTCACTTCCATATTGAAAAAAAATTCGTCGTATGCCGGCATCATGCCACAGCCTCGGCGCGCTAGAAAATCGGTTGGTCCCACGCGCCAGACACGCGAAAAAGGCGCTGTCGTCAACGTGTTAACACTATTCTACTCGGGAAGAAAACCGTAGTAGGAAATTAATTGGGTGACTAATGGTTTCTATTTTTTTTCATGGACTGGACATGGACTATTTTCATGGACTCAAACATTTCCAATAAAAGAGTTATTTATCGAATAGCAAAATAAGCTGGAGCCTAATAGTTTTACTCATTAGTTTTCATAGAACTTGTTTGCCTCATTCATTTTCCTTAGGTCCATAGCCTTAAAATGGACAGAGTTCGCACGAGACATGTTTCTTAAGAACATACACGTCCTCAGTTCTCTCTAGCACCTTACACAAAGCACTTTTTAATCATTAAATGTTCACTTTACAAAATCAGCTTTAACTAGTTCGCTGACAGACTGAGATAGAGCGGTGACAGCAGCCTACTGAACCGTTTTTCAAGTGGATTCATTTCACAAGGCGATTTTTGATGCCTTTGTTCCTCTATGAGAGATAAAAGCATTTTTATCGTCCTGTTTTTCCTTATACTGGCCCTCGTTCCTCGATTAATACCTCTAAAATTAATTTACGACACTAGTTAACCTTCACGACTCCTCCGATGGGAGTTGAATTGGAAAAATTTCCCGCTGAAATGCATTCCACGTCCGTCTCTTGATGAATCAGACTGGGTCCGAGTCAGCGCTTTCACCTTCAACAGCACAATGTCTACCGTGAACATCGTAATCTGTCAAAGCCCTAGAAAAGATGGACCCATGGGTAAATACCCCGTAAAACTTCCCTCCTACGCGAGTTTTGAGTAAAATCGATTGCTCTTACTCCCGGACCTGATTTGTATCGAAAATGTTGACCAGGACTCGTTTACTCAGCCTAGCAAGATTTTCATTGTTTGAGATCGATCAATCAATTCTGGTTGCTCCTATCGGTTAGCGATGTGACGATGGATCAACATTTTCATTTGTTCAGGTAGTGCCGGAAGCCAAATCAGGCATTAAAACGTGAAACAAATTTCAAGAAAAATCTGTAAGTTTCTCAGGGCAAGATGAACGCTGAACAGTGATCCGCTATCCTTTTTTTTCTCGAGGAATTTAAGGAATCTTGCATTTCACGCGCTAATCACGTCGTGAAAAAAAGTTTGCACTCAGCCTCTCGACCGACACGACCACCCCGATGCCATCGAGCGAGGTCGCGTCTCTGCAAACACTTATCGAATCCAGTTTCTATTGAAAACGGTATTTCAATCTTCCCGGTTACCTTGTTGTTCTTTTTTTCTTTGAAAGGAGACGAACAGAAAACGATCGGAATCATTTCCTCTCGCTAGGCACTGAAAAGTGCAACGACCGAAAGTAGAGGACCGAGGGAACTTTCCAAGACCTTTTTTCAATTTTGCGGAGATGTCTTTGTGGAATTTGAAGAAAAACGTCAAAAAAGGAACAACAGCCCTAAAAATTATGTGACATGAATATTTAAGATGGATATTCAATTGTTTTCTGAATTCAATTTCACAGTCTTAAGCTGTACGTGTTCAATCTCACTGCTGCTATTCGTGATCATTTCACTGTAAAGCATTGGCTATACTATTAAGTTATTTATAGACATTTATTCACAAGAAATATTAAAAATAAGTAATCATATTATATCATAATCATATCATAAATAAATAATAAATCTTGCAACTTTCCATTATAGCTCGACATTATTCAAAATTTAGTTGGAATTTGAAATCACGTTTCTGTCAGTCGACTCTGCAGGTTTGCTAGGAATCTACCAATTACTGGTGGGCCACACTGACCGCCCCTTCGATGATACGCCACGCATTCATCTTTCATTAGGAATCGTAGAGGCATACTTATCTTATCATCCGCGATGAATTTGTAGAAGAACGTATGTCGTTGTGCTCTTAATTGCCACACTTTTACATCAAAGAACATCAAAAGAACGGCTTTACAACGTACGGCATACGATCGTAGATCCTGGGCCTGAATTCGCGGATGGTTTACCCGCGACGAACCCGGAAACATACCCCAGATTTCGCGTAAACAGTGATTCAAGGGCACTCGCCGTAGTTTATTCAGTGTTTAGCGCACTCCACCGGTACGAGGTGGATAACTAGATTTCATGCTACATGCTATGCAGACCACGAATAAACCCTGAAAATACTCATCTCGGAGAGCGTTGACCAATCAAGGTTTGCGCATCATTCGGGGTATATTTCATGTTCATAACAGGTACACCACAGGAATCTTATGGATGTACAAAAGGGAAGTTCATAGGTCTCGGTTTTTCTGCTTTCTTATCTAGCCTAGATACAAAATTGGAAACATTTAGTTCCACTGCCGTTCGCAGTACACTCAGAGCGACCCAGGATGGTTGGTGGTGCCGCCGAACGAATTTTTGTCACCAACGGAATACTAATACGCCGGCACAGCCCATATGTAAATGCAGACTTTTCAGTCGCAGCCCTCTTATTTCCTCGCCAACCTTCGGTAGGTGTTCCGATGCCAGCACAGGACCGACTAATCGCCCAATTTTCTCTCTTCCTCTCAACCGATTCCAACTTCTCAACTTTGTTTTTCAAGTCTTCAAGTCAATCGGTATCGCTAAGCCGGCTAACCCTCGGTCTTATCGGTTAGAATCGCATGTTGATTTGTGTTTTGTTTTGGCTCGTAACGCTCACAGACTCTTCGAGGGACGGGTCGAGCGGCGACTGGTGGAGCAAGAGGAATTTCATTCGCCATTCTGGAAGCCTTTTGAATGATTAATTGCTCTCCCCTCTCTCTCTCTGCAAAGACATTTGAGTCGCCGCGCTGCTCGGTGTCGTTTCTCTCCACCCGCACTAGCCGGCCGACTCAGCTTAAGCATCGTAGTTCCATAAAAACGACTAGTTTGAGGGGTTGAGAAACGATCGATAATTGATCGAATTCTCCCCATAATTTGAAAATGGAATCATATTTTGGACATCCAGAGAGTAATCGTCTAAATCCATGCAGGATGTTATAAAGAAGGAAGCTGCCGGAATAGGATATTAAATAACATCCCAGGATCAAAGGATCCAACTATGAAATTGTACTATTCTAATAATTAAAAACTCGAAAAGTTTTTAATAGGGCACTGCTCAACCTTCATGTAATTGAATTTGATAATCAATTACTTGGTGTATGTAGCACGCAGAGAAGGCTAGTAGCGGTAGGTAGGTCGTATAAAGGTAAAGGTATAGGTAAAGGTATCGGCGCTGATCAGTCCACTAAGGACGCGCCGCGCATTCATGTTCCATTCAGAATCGTAGAGGCATGGCGGAACCAGCCGCTAAATCAGTGTCTTCACCTGTCTTCACCTGACAAGTCTGGTACCAAGTCACCCGACCAGGTGGGATGGAAGGCTTGGTTAGCTCAAGCGGGGATCGATCGTTCGACCGTGCGGATGTCAGTAGCGCCTCATACCACTGCATCACGCGAGCGACTACATGTAGACGTACAGATCATTGAATTTGCATTGGAATTAAAAAATAATTTTCCTATCGCAATATATTACCATAATTTTCGATTTATTGTCAACGGCAGTCGGTAGCTACATATTTGAATCGGAATCGGTACGATGACTGCCATCTGTCCTTTAAGAATTTAACTATACAAATTGTCAGATGTGGGAGAAAGCAAGAGTGGGAACATCCTTGGATTTGTGTTTCGCACTTTCGCTTTTTTTCTGAATTTTTTTGTTTTTTTTTCGCTCTCGCGCTCGTTCTTCCCAGAATAAAGACGTTCAAATTGACAGCCCTTAGATCCTATCAGAAGGCGGCAATGCTGACCAAGAAAACGCTGATTCATTTCAAAACGAGCTTTCTCATTTGAAACGTTTGGAATGTTGCCCTTTCCTAGTCGCTGTAGTTGGAGTAAATGTCAAGTCCATCTAGCCGATAAGCTAGTGTTAATTAAATCAATCTAGTGACGTCATTGATAGATTTTTGAGGAAAATAAATGAAATGTCTTGAGGAGTCGAGTTCCTCCCTACACCCAGCAATTGATGTTATCTCGGAATCGGCAAAGATAAAGGAAAAATTATTAAGCTAGCAATCCCCCGAAGACGCGCCACGTAACCGTCTTTCATTCAGGATCGTAGAACGTTGCTTACGCTTTTTTTAGGTTGGACGATGGCTTGCGAACTAAACCGCCGTTCACATCAGTGCTTTCTCCTTTCCACACAACTCTGGTATCGATTTACCCAGCACCAAGAGGGATGGAAAGCAGTGGTGTTCTTTTAGGTGAATTATATAATTATTGAAGACATTTATAATCAACATGCGTCATGAAAAACGATGCAAATAGGAAAAGTGGCATCACTCAGCATTTCTTCGCATCCTATTCGACTGCTGTTGTTTCGAGCTCAAGGAACCCATCTACCTACTAAAAGGACTTGAAACTTGAGAAAATTTACTTTGAAGGTCTCGCGCACTTCAGAAAAAACTTCAGGGTAATTTTTTTCAACTCATGGCTAGAAAAGCTGCTTTTTCCCAAGAAGCAGTGGAAAAAACGGGGCTTCTCTCAAGGAGTGGGTCTGGGTCATAGCTGCAATTTTTGAGGCACACTCTGCCTAGAAGTGGAAAATGATTTTCACCATGCAGACATATTACGAACGAGAAAATCGATATATCGATCATTCTGAATCGGCTGCTCCAGAATCATATAATAGCTATGTCCCGTAGACTAGGGAGGTAATTTTTCTAAATTACGGCTAGAAAATCTGCCTTCTTCCAGAAACTTTGCAGAAAACGGTTTTCCTCCTGATTTATGGGTCGGCGTCAAGGTACTCGTGCAAGGATAATTACCGGCTAGCACGGTGATAACAAATCAATCACTATCGCACCCGGCACAATAGAGCTTAAGCTCGAATGAGCGAACGATCGGGGCTAACCCGGCCAAAACAAATCGATCACATTGCTAGCCACGAGCAACCATACTGCTAAGTAGCACCTGTTTGCAATCAGCTAAAATTTTTTTTTCAATAACGACAAGGATATGAAAAGCGAGTTTATTTTGAAAATATTGAGGTCCACATAGCGAAATGGCACAAGTCGGCACTTCAACCGTATCAACGAGGGTTCGATTTCCACCCAGGACCTATCAGGCCTTCCATCGCTCCGAGATAGGCATATACCAGGAATGTACCAGGCTTGTTTAAAAGGTAAAGATACTGACTTGCAGAGAGTCTCCGCAAGTCATTGTATAGGCAAAATAGGCATTCATTATGCAACTGCGATCCTAAATGGAAGACGAACGCACGGCGCATCTTTAGAGAATTTAGAAGTCTAGAAAATTCTATGATATGGTTGAATAACATTCCCTGAGTTTGTGCGCATTGTGTCTATAAGTCCAATGGATCGGTTTTCCCTACTATATTTCATTGATCGTGGTAAGACGCTTGTGGTACAATGGTAAGAAGCGCTACTTTCACCTTCTCGGTCAAGCGATCGATCCTCGTCTATACTAACCAAGCTTTCCATGCCGTCGGATTACCATTCTGAACAGAAGTCGAGTGCGTGGCGCGTCCTCAGGGGAATGATTAACGGCAATCACTTTACTAGTTTCCTATAGGATAGCACGCCTTTGGACGCAGTGAATAAACAAATAAACAACTATTTCACTTATCACGAGGTTTTACTTCCTTAATTTAGCTTATCGATACGATATAAGATATAAGCCACGAAAAAGGTTTTTTTGGGCTAAGTTTTCCTTTGGAAATTGTTGAAAAAAGTTTGATTTGCATCTACGTCATTATTCTATTTGCTCAAAAACTTTGTTTGACTTTCAGCACACCTTATATGGGATAGAAATAAAATTTAATTGGATTACTTTTCCCCGGTTTTTATTTATTTATTTCAGACACGTGATCAAGTGCATGCAAAGCGAACAATGTGAGCATATTAGCTATGCGCAAACATTAACAAAGCAACGAGTCTATAGAAATTTCACATTACAAACTAGGTAGCAAGTATTATAAGAGAAAAAACATCTAAAACATTTGGAAGAAAAGAAATATCAAAAGACGAGCACCTCGCCCTAGCACCGAAATTTTTTTTTTAGCAATGACGCGCTAAAATTGCTCGGATTCTAGAAATTTCGCTATTTCAAGTTGAGTATTACTTAAGTTCATAAGAGTTCAATGGAGCCTACCTGGGATCAAAGAACCAATTCTCATCGGCGGCGGTTCACAAAGTCGTTTATCACCCTCGAGAGCATCAACTGCCGAACCGGTTTAGAAAACAAAACCAAACATTTATTATTAGGTGGTGAAAGGACCGGAAGCGCCTTAACGACGGTTTTTGATTAATTCAGCCGTTTTCAGTAACAGGTTGGAACGTTGGAGACGACAATTTGTCAAGTTTGGGTGTCAGTTTTAATTTGTTTTTTAATTATTTTTTTGCGCAGTGATATCTTTAGAACAATCTCTTTAATTACCGGATAATTTTCGGGGGAAGGTAGTCGCTCCTAACATACTTGAGAGGCAACGAAACCAAAACGCCTACCGATCTGCATACCTTGGTGCTATGTTCACAGTGCAGATTTATCCCGGTTAACCTTGATTTTGTTGTTGTTCCTTTTACTTTCAGTGCTTAGGTGCGTCATATTGACTTGTGAATAAATAAATAAATTTGGGTGTGAACAAATATAATAACTATAATAATAACAATAAAAATAATAATATGTAAATAAATAAATGAGAAAGGCGAACCTGCATGAACTGATCGGACGGTTTGCGGAGTTTCGAGAAAAAGCCGCGTATGCCACCGCCTCCACCGCCGCTGGACGGTCGCGCGGCTGAACTCATCTCCTGTCCGATATCTGGAATTTTAGGTCCTTTTTCAAATTTCTAAAAAATACAACGGATCGAAAACGGCAGACACGAAGCTCAAGAGAACGATACGAAAAGGAATAGTTGCCGACACTCCGTCGACGATGAGTGGTGGTGGGTCGGTGCGATAAACAACAACAACAAATGCTTGACGAGCCACAACGTCAACATATAGCAAAGCTGAGGTAGGCAGGTGATCAGCGCCCGTACAGGTGTAAGCGTACCTAGGCGAGGATAAGCAGAGAGGTCCGAAGAACTCCCCTACTCGGCTATTTACTTATCAGAAGAAAAATTAGAGGAAAAAAAGGAAATAAAAGGTGAAGGAAGAAAACGCGCCGAGCACGGGCGGCTAGATGGACCGGGATCGATGCAATCGTTCGTCGGTGGTCGTCGGGGTGGCAGACACTGACCTTCCATACCACCACCACCACCAGCCCCATCGAATTGATCAAAAAGGAAACATAATATTGAGTGCCCGGGCACTGGCTTCATATTCCTGGGTGCACTTTCGCCCGTTTCGGGCCAGTCCGGATGAAAGCCATTCGATCGACGGGTAAATTACGGGTGTTCGCTCGATTGGTAGCTTCATCTGTCTGGTCGAACGACGTATTGTGGCCTTTCGAGCTCTTTCACAAACAGATCGACGCGCTCGGCAGCGTCCCGCCATCGCTGAGCCTGTCAAGAACAAGAAACGAGCAGAAGGGGTGAAATACTGAAAGCAAATTTTCGAAAAGTAATATTTTTTCGCTTTTTAGGCATTTCAATGTTCTCCACTGGCAACGAACGAATCCTGAAGGAATTGTGCAAAGCCGAGCATTTAACCTTGAACATTTACCTTTGTATTAATGGGGCCGAATCCCCTACAAGGGCGGGCGTAATGCAGAGGTAAGTGGGGTTACTTCCATCTCCACGGTTGAGTTATCGACCCTGGTCGGGCTACCCGAATCCTTCCCTACGAGTTCGGGTAAATTGGTGCCAGACTTGTTTGGAAAGGTGCAGGCACTGATTTGAACGGCGGCTGGGCCCGGGTAAAGGTAAAGTGTTCGGATCTGAATCCTCTAAGGATGCGCCATGCATCCGTCTGCCATTCAGAATCGTGGAGGCATGGTGAATACGAATTCGTCCCCTACAATGAATTGCGAAAGTCCATGATGACTCCAGCTTCCCAGACAAATCTTGCCCCAATTTACCCGATCACGGAGAGGTGGAAGGCTTAGCCCGGGCGAGCATCGATCACACCACAGTGCGAGTTGGGGTAACGCCTTCTGCCACTGCACCACGCGCCCACTTTTGAGGTGCTTAGGTGTAATATTCATTAAGCAACCTGCAAATGCGTAACGGACCAGCATGACGTCTATAGAGGCCCAAACCCATATGGCAATTAGTGAAAAATTTCTGAAGAAATGAAAATGAAGAGGAAAAAATTGCTCTCATCAATGATAAGGTCTGAAATGAGAGAAAATGCGGAAAATAAAAGGAAAAGAAATCGAAGAGTTGACTTTTTTTTCAAGGAAAATAGAGAGCGGTACTGAGAGAGAAATGATAACAGTAGAGAATTAAATTCTCGAATTGACAACAATAAAATATTGAAAATACGAATAGATTCACCAGCGTCAGCCCGCCAGATGTAGAACGTAGGCGGAAACCTCTGAGAAATCAAAACGCTCCGGTGATTTGAACGATTTATTTTCAAGTTTTGAGCAATCAACTGTCGTAAACGACATGGATAAACTCCTCTGGGGGCCATCTGGCGTCGGAAGTTTACAGATCCGACTCGGCAGCGCTGCGCAGCCGAAGATACTCGTGAAATTCAGCCTGATCTTCAGCTCGAATCAGCAGATGCAGCCCTGAAAATACGAAAACTCGAAGGTATACGAGGTGAATCGAACAATAACATCAGGAACTGAATCGTCTTTCTGTCGAATAAGACACCTCATAGCTCATAAAACGAGTTTTTTCCAACAATCCCTACGAGGCCCAAGTTTACCCAGCCTTTGGGAACCATAAAACAGACTACCCGACAGCTTACACTGAAAAATTTCTCTGGTGATGGGCAGCATCAAAGCTCAAAATGGAAAACATTGACCCATTTGCTAACATAAAGGTAGAGGTAAACGCGTCGGCGTTGATCAGTCCCCTGAGGACGCGCCACGTATTCGCCTTTCAGTCCGAATCCTAGAGCCATGGTGAATGCGTATTTGACCTATGCACTGACTTGCAGAGGTCAGCCGCTATATTAAGAAACAACTTTTAACGTCCCAAACAAGACGAACCAATTCACCCGACCCCGGAGGGATAAATCGTTCTGTTGAACCGGGCCGGGGTCGATCAATCGACCAGGCGAGTGTTAGAGCACCTCTTAACACTGAACCACACGCGCTCCCATTGATACCAATAAGCATTTTATTAATGTTTTAGGAGAAACAACAGCATTGGTGCAGTGATAAGAGGCGCGACTTTCACCTAGGCGGTCGAGCAATTGATCCCTGACCGGGTTACCAAACCCTCCATCCCCTCAAGATGGGGTAAATTGGTACCAGACTTGTCTGGGATGGTACAGACGCTAGTCCCGAGGCCAAACTGAATGATCATCAAAAGACCAATCAGATAAGCAATGCGTGATTATTAGACCATTTTCTCAATATAAAAAGCAATAAATATTACGAAAATATCTCTACCGGTGGTAAGAATATTAGAACACCATCAGAATAAGAAAAATCAGAAGAATGAAATGAAATTTTTGTGCATCTAGTTGATTTTTGATTTGGAATAGGCTATGAAAAGTGAAAGAGTGCGTTGAAAAAATGTGTAACTGTTCGGAATTGGTTGCTGCTACACTATTAATAAAGTGAATGCGAGAAAAAGAAAGAAGTGATCTATTGAATTATTGATTGGAGCGTTCAAAGAATCAGGACAAGATTTGATGACCTGTCTGCGATATATAATGCGTTGTTTGATCAAACGAAGAACTTGTGATAAGAAAATTATTGCAGCGCAATTGACTTTTGATGTTCACGGCAGATAAGATTCCTTCGTCTCGTTTTCGTTCCAGAGCAAAAAAAGAACTTCTAAAATAAGCGCCTTCACGAACCGAGGAGACCAAACCCACCTTGAAAAAACTCCATTTTATGTAATTTATTTGAGTATGCGCACCAGAAGATAGGTATTTATGGGATGATTACAAGGCGTAACAAATCAAAATATCTAACGAACGAGATTTTACAGAAAGTAGTTGAAGAAAATCATAATCATAAGACAATTGATGTAGCTGTTTCATACTGATTCCCTCTGTAACTGACTATGTAAGACCGGTATTTCTATTTAACCTAAATATGACAGAAGTGTCAAAAATCCCTGGTATTGTACTATGTCCAAGGTCCCAGAAGAGAATAGGAAAATAAAAAAAGAGAAAAAGCAAGAAAGTGAGAAAACCTTCCTAATGTACTATGTCAATCTAGACTTCGCCGAACATGAATATTTCATGTGGCCGTCATATAATGCCCAGATTTATCGATAGCGCATCGTAAAAACTTCTAAGCTCTCTGAACATCAAAAACCAGAAGGCTAGAACAATTAAGAAGAACGAAAATTGAGGAGAGATGCGAATTTGACAAATCCAGTGCTCCTTCAAGAAATATTGCAACAGGAAAGTAAGAACTACATATGCTGGTGTCGAAACCATCAAGATAACAACGTTTGACTCTATCAAGAAGTAATTAGAAAATAAGGATGAAGAAAAAATATAAAAGCCGATATCAATGTCGAGATTTACAGCAGGCAGAACTCGGAACCTTTGGACAGTTCGGATCACCAAGATGATAACTTTGAGCCTGCAACTCAATTAAGGTTGCAAAGGCGGAGTTAAAGTCCCTAAACAGGAGCACCACATCTAACCAATTAATAACTGAGCTTCATCTATCTGTTTACGTACTTACTTGTTTATCAACGTCAATGATCTCTGATAGCAGAATAGAACCACTGGTAGAAATTTTTATATATTTATTTATTTACTGCGGTAGCATGTGACAGCCGTGATAAAAAGAAAGAAAAATACTACTGTGAATAGCCCACAACCGAGGAAATGTGACGTACTACTGCAGCAAAAAATCGAAATTGAAAAAATAAAAGACTTGAAGGCCCGCTCATATTGGAACTAAGATGAGCTGCAATATCACTTTCATTTTCAGGATAAAGTCGCTGTGTTCAGAGCGACTGTAATATGTAATATGGAATATGATTTCAGAGAAGGTAAAAATATAGCAAAAAGGTGATATTCAATGGGGAAAAATGAGTTCAAGTTGAAACTAGGCAAACCGGATAAAGATAAGATGCCTTAGAGACCAAGGCTAGAAGAAGAATTTCAAAATGTCGCGCGGATTATGCGGAGTAAAATGAACAGAATTCGTGAGCATTTTATTGTTCAGAATAACTGTAATATGATAAGAAGGTAGCGATGATCACATGAGACTGCAAAACTACAAAACTGCCAACTGATAGTGATAGAGAACTGGTTCTATGGTGGCAATGGATGCCGTCGGCAAATGGCAAAACTATCATCGCTCTCACCTACGCACCACGTCCCTTTCGTCCATGCTGCGATCGATCATTGTTTTCAAAAATGTCACACAGACATACACAGCGCTCACAAAGACACACGGACATAAGTACTTTTTCGATCAAAAGGCAAGCGGTTAAATGAACGGTGACCGGTGGTGTTCGTTCGGTCATAAATTCATAACGACTGTCAATAAAATTATGGTGTGCCGTGGTAGAAATCACAAAATCGTTCTGCAGAACTGATCTCTGCTTCTTCCTCCACTTTCACCGATTTTCAGCAAAAAGTCTCGCTAAAAAATCGATATTTTCGGCGGAAGTGCCCACTCGTGGACGAGATGCGCGGCGAATTCACGAAAAAGCGCCAGCGTCGCGTATTGACGCAGACCCGCAGAGCGGTAACTCGTCCGGCGTGATGATGTTCGCCAACGAGACACATGAGAAACAATTCGTCTGCAGAACTGAGCTCTGCTCCTTCCACCACCAGCGATGTCTTCAGCAAAGGTGTCAGTAGAAAACCGAAGGAAGACGCCGCCTACAGACGAGATGCACTAGTTCTCTAAGAAGGCGTCAGCGTAATGTATTGACGCAGATTATGAAAAGCCGTTTTTCGTCCGTCGTGATGAAGTTCGCCAACGATACATATTCGTCTACAGAACTGATATCTGCTTCTTTCACCGTTGTCATTGATGTATGATGCAAAAGTACCGCTAGAAAACGGAAGAGTTCACCCTTGGACAAGATGCTCGGGTTAGCGAAAAAGGCGCCAGCGTTACGTACTGACGCAAACTTTGTGCATCGCTACCGTCAATCTAAACAAAGAGAAGCTTATGGACTCTACAACATAAAATTCCAAAAACCGTCCCTATTGTGCTCGAATGTCATGTTCAGGCAGAAATGGCACTGTGCATAAAATTTTACGAGTTCTCGCGAAAACGAGCCGCTCTGATGGAGACGAAAGCTCCTCCCAATTCTGCAGGCCCTTATAAGCTGGCAATCAACATTGTATTGAATAATAAAGGGTATATGGTAAAATATAATAAGGTTGCAATATAATAGGAGTTACTATTATCCTTTTTTAACCTTTTCGCCTTACGAAGATCTTCCCCTAATGATCCTGCTCAAGTGAGGATGTTGATACTTCGGTACTTCAGATACAAACATGTATCAAACGAGAGAGAAGCTAAAAAATACGAAATTGGAGAAAAAAGAAAATTATATTAAAATCGCACTGTGACGCTCAAAATAAAGACAACATCCGTACGAGCCCTCCAGAGAAAGACAACACCGAAAATGTGACACTCAAGATTTTTCCTTTTATATTGTAAATCAAGAGATCACAAAAATACCGATGAATCAACGACAATATTACTTTTAGGAATAGCATTTCCTCCACGAGACCAATCAATTTTGTGACTTCCAGAAGACAATTCATTTCCGTGACTGCAAAAATACAGAATACAAATAGAATACAAATGAAAAAACAGACAGGTAAATAGCGTCGAACAAACTCACAAAAGGTATACTGTAATCCGTAATCCAGCGTAATTGTGGGCATTTCGAAATCGGTCGAGGTAAAAATAGAGGTTTCTATGTTGTTAATATATGTAGTTCAGCTCTGTCCTGAAACCACCAACCTTGGCTGGCCCTGTTTCCAGTAATTTACCAGTTAGTAGTCATAAGTGACTATGAAACGCAGGAGACTCACTCCTTTGTCTCATATACTAAGTCCTCATATACTACATTTATTATATTTATACATTTGTTTTATATATTTGCTATATCATATTATATTTCTTTAATTAATTATGTACTTATTTATCTTATGGGCCGTACAGGTAGAAGAAGGGCCCTTATTGTTATAATAGTTATCGGTAGTGGGCGTGTCAAAAGTTCCGGCAAACGCCTAGAAGCTGCAGTTTGAAATTCTGCAGAGATTATATCATTTCTTCAAGAGAGCAAAAGGTTTTCCACACCCTCGGTCCTACATTTCAGCTACTTTAGGCCTTATTTTGACAAACAACACCTCCAAGCCTAAGTTGCCTCATTTTACATTACTTTAGTTTTTAGTTGTTATTAACGATTGTTTAGGATTAGTCACCTCTGTTGCACTTGGCGCACAAAACGTACAGTGCATAGTAAAATAAAATAAAATAAAATAAAACAAAATAAACTCTCCACTTGGTTACAAATAAGCCTAACCCTCACACATTTAGGGTTGAAATTAATACAAATAGATACGTGACACTTAAGTGCGAATCCCATGTCACGCCTCTGTTAGTGTTTTTGAAATGAACATTTCTAGGATCTTATCGCTCTCACAACCAGGGTTTTGAAAAGCAGCTGAAGAAAAAGACTAAAAATCGAGTCCTGGAAGGAAACACTTGGAATTCACAAAGACACCAGAAGAATCCCATAGAAAACTATGAGTCACTACAAACGATCTGCGTTGGCAAAGCCTTTCACTTCCTTTCGCTCAAACCATAGAGCAAAGTTTGACCGGAAATTTGTAGTAAGCTAATTGTCACATCAAATTAGCCACCGCCAAGGCCTACCGCTAGACCGGCTAAACATTGAATTTACTTGACTACAACATTATGGATAGGAGTAGTTTGCAAGAACGGAATTGTAGGATGAAACGCCTAATTGAGCCAGTCTACTGTCAATCAGAATTTCAGGGATACCAAATTTCGAAAAAAAAAGCGAAAAAGAACGAAAAATAACTGAAAGGGAACAGGAGAAGGAAGCAAAATCATTTTCGGTTTGGTAAGCTTTGGTTCGACCAGTGGAAGTAAAACGGCTCTCGTAAAGTTGTCAGCATTGATCGACCTCCAAAGAATGCGCCACGCATGAGTCTTTTATTCAGAATCGTAGGGTCATCGTAAATGCCTATTTGACCTCTACAATTACTTGCACTATACCAAGTCAGTGTGTTTTCTATCCCAGACAAGTCTGGTACCAACTCACCTAAGCCTGGAGGGATGGAAGGCTTGGTTAGTTTGGAAGAGGATCGATCGCTTGAACTCATGAGTAGCAGTAGCTCTTCTTACCAATGAACCAAAACACTCCGCTAGGCGTACAAAGCAATAATGAGGCAAACCTACTGCAATTAAATATACACAATGCGGTACCATAATTTACACGATCCGATTCATAATTCAAATCCAATTCAGGTTAAATCAACTAACCAAAATATCATCATAATCATTAAATCAACGAAATCTAACCGTCGAACGCCAGAACTTCTACACAGAGATGGTGCCCGATTTGGCACGTTGAGAAACTCTGGTTTTTTTTTTTCAGAATATCAGAAACAGCCGTAAATTGAACTCCTGCAGAACAATTTGGACAGGTCGAATGTCGGTTACCAAAAACACCACAGAAAGAGTATAAAAACCTAGTTATACTTCTGCTGCCGCCGATTTGATGCTGACAAGACTAGAATAATAATTTCATGAGGCTGGTACTCTTCAAAACTTCAACGACTCTTCCTTTCCATGCACATATCGGGCGGCGCTTCTTCTGCATCCTGGCCATGCAATACATGCCGCCCGTAAGGCAGAGACGCAGAGGAAGCGTCGCTGCGACAAACGCTGCGATTGCTTGCTGCACAATGCCTGTATTCCAAAATGGGTTTCAATTTCATTTTTCTATCATAATTTGAAGTTGAATTTAGCTTCGTTGACAGCATGTCTCACGGAAACAAAGAAATTCCCTAAGAAAACTCAGAGAAAGTGATGAAAAGGTCCACTTCTATGAAAACAGGAACAGGAAATTTAAAAAAAAAACAAGAAAATCAAAACCGAAAGGTGAAACTAAAATTGGAAGGAATTATTCCGTTCCAACTCTCTGCCATAAACAAGAGAAGAATTGTAAAGGCAAACTGTCTGGCGATCTAATCGAATTCATTCGTGTCGAATTCTATCGATTCCATGATAATCTTATCATGTTCTCTGATAACTCATTTTGGTTCCAATTTATCATCTAATGGATGAGTGTACATGATCTCAGAAATTTCAAATATCGATCGAAACACTTCTCAAATGCTCATTTACCTTATCGCAGGCACTACAAATACACCACGGCTAGCCTGAACAGAATCATTTTCAAACAAAATAGGTATAAGTTTGGTCTAAGAAATGGCTTCGATGAAAAGGGCAAAAAAGGCCTTATTTCATGGAAAATGAAGGCTATCAATGAAGACGTCTTACCATCATCAAATTCCATTCGCCTTTTATAGCTATATGAACGGTCGCCGTCACGACGACGGCGTCAAACAATGTTCTCAGCTGATCAACTCTCAATGAACATATTTTTTTCTCATTGTTAAAATTTCCATTGAAAATGCCAGATGATGACTTTTGTCGGAGGATAACGTCACCTCTTCTTAGAGTGTTAAAGTTTTATTCTTTCATTTTTCGCAAAATAGCCGCCCCTCCATACACTAAACTCAGCCTTACACCACAATTCCAAGGAAAATGCAAAAAATCCTTACTGTAATAAGCTATATTGCACATTACATCACTAATCCCAATAACATCACAAATAAGATTTTCACCCCCGAAAGATAGCATTACAGCTCTAGACGTAAGTGACAAGGAAAGAAAAATGTATTTCATAAAAAACTCATATTGAATAGATGTGCAGAGCAATGACTGCAGCAGTTTATTTTCTTAATGAATCCATGAGCCAGCTATGTAAGTTTTCGCTCAACTTTTTTGTAAAGAATTTCCTTGTATTTTTTCTAAAAAAATCAACACATAAATTCTTCCCAAACAATAAAATTTTTATATCTTTCCCGCAGTCTAGAAAGCGCGCAGTAACATAAAACATAAAGTGGCCGGCGTTGATTAAACAATTAGAGATGCGCCACGCTGTCGTCTTCCTCTCAGAATGGCATGTTGAATGCGCATTTGGCTTATGCGATCACTTGCAGGCATTAGCAGCTGTACAAATTGTAATCTTAACCTTCCCCAAAGATTCTAGTATCAATTTATCCGAGAACGAAGGATTAGAAGCCTTGGTTATGCAAGCGACGGTCGATCGCTCGAACGTGCAGTTGAAATAGCTCCCCTTAGCACTGCACCACACACGCTTAAGGGCGGGAGCAATACCTACAAACACCAGCCACTCTGCGGCCTGCAGGCCGCTAAATGAACTAATGAATAGTACGAAACATATATAAGACATTTATCATAACAAATAAAACGAAGAACAAAAAGCATGCAGCAAAAGACGGCGGGGAACTGATGAAACACGCCACTGCGAATACGGTAAGGCCCTTGTTATACCTTCGCTCACCCCCCCCCCCCAGCGTAACTCGTCCATTCAGTATCAGACACCGTGGGGCCAGACACGTTTGTACGAGTGACGCTGGCGTGGTGACGCTCACGGGCTGTTATGCACACGCTCGCGCACCTTCCACGCTCTAGTCGCTACGCATTGCACTGCGATTGTCCCTTTCGCTGGGGGTGGGTCGATCACCTCGCGCATTGCTCTGTATGCTTCGAGCGCGTGCGCGCGTGCGTTGCGTGCTCAGCGTCTGAGGTTAGCGGCGCACGCGATCACCGCTCGCAAGCCGCTGACGCTCACCGCGAGCGAATGTATAACAAGGGCCTAACGGGCAATCGCCGCGGGACCCTAGAGTTGACAAACAGACGTCGTGGTTTCGCTTTTAGCAGGGTAGGCTAGAATAGTATAGGACGTGAAGAATATTAACCTTCGTGATTGAACTAAGACGACGGAAACTACTAAAATCTTGCTTTTCTTGACAAAAAAACGCTAACGTTTAGAAAGGGCAAGACCTGGATTCCTTATTCAACTCATAGAATTAGGCCTCAAATTTTGGGAGCACAGGAAAAAGAAAATATTTAGGAGTGAAAATTCAAGACTATTTGCCCGACTTTAGTTTGGAAGTGAATAAAATAGAATACAACTATGCAAATATCTGCGATCTGAACCGATCAAGGAGTCACTCATTGACCACCGACCGATCGATAAACATAACATAAACATAACATCTATCAGAGGCTTTAGGCGCCTTAGTAGGTAATAGAATCTAAAACAAATTCTATCTTCGATATCCGTGCAGCATTAGAAACAGAGGGAATAACATAACGTAATAACGTAACAAAACGGAAAAAAGGAATGAGGAAATAACATTAAGATCTTTCTTTGAACATAACATTTATGGCACGCTTTAGGCAGGAAGGTAAAAGGATCTGAAACAAATTCTGCCGTCGAAATCAAACTCATGATTTTACCTCAGCACGGAAATCTTTAGCGAAGGCGAAATTTTCAATCCTTAGTAAAAGGCAAAATTGAATCTTTAGTAAAAAATCTTTAGTAAAATCCTTAGTAAAAAGCGAAATTAAATGCAGATGAACAGAGAAGCCAAAGCTGTCGACGGTGTACAGATGGCGGCAATCTTTTAGTTTCAAACCGAACGTTTTCCTGTTTTTTCATATTCATTTTTGATTGTCGATCGTCTACGGCATCGGTGTTTATCGGCACGGCGCGTCCCGTTCGTTCTTCGTTGCAATCGCTAATATGTCACGTCATTGCATTACGCTGCTAATTTGCTTCCTGGTTGATGCATATCCTTATATAATTGATTCGATCAATTCAATTATAAATGTGCTTCTGAGGTATTTACATTTCCTACAACTATTAGGTTGGTAAGAAAGTTCGTGCCGTTTTTTTTCAAGCGACTGTTGAAAGCTTGCCGTGGAAGCCCTTGGAGAGGATAATGAAGCATTCGAAAGAGAATTGTTTGTACTTTCTGAAAATGCTCAAGTTATTTGTCGAGCTTCGAAATTTTATAATCTTTTTAGTCTATAAAGTGTAAAGTGAAAACGCGTAAAACTGACCTCACCGACAGCGAATTTTTTCTGCTCTGTTGTGAAACGTTTTTCAAAACTTAGAACAGCCTTTGAAAGAGGATGGAATTCTCTATAAGATGGTGTAGTCGCTTTGTTTTTTACTCCAGATTTTACGAACTTTGAGGCCACTAAAGTGGGACCTTGAAAAAACAACAATTTTTTTCGATGCTGCTCTTGCTCTCATTGAGAACGCTGAACATGACTTTCAAGGAGTATTCTAGAGACGATTCTTAGCTCTATCTGACAACATGTTTAGTTTTAAAGAATGCTCATTATTAGTGATTTTTTGCAGAAGAAACCTCGTCGTTTTCCTCAAAGAGGGAAATCGCCGGTTTCAATCGCTTTGCTAGAAATCACACAGTTTCTGAAAGATGACGATACGCTCTACGAGGCGGTGTACGAATCGCTCTTGAAAGTCTGGCTTATCACTCATTTTCAGGCCATCAAAGTAGACTTGCTGGCAGTGTCCACGTCGCTACGTGCGACCAGCGCGACGCAGCAGTGGTGGGACGGCGCGACGCGCGAATGCCGCGCGGCGCGGCCAGAAGTGCTCGTCTATGTCCACTTTGATGGCCTGAAAATCAACGATAAGCAAGACTTTCAGTAACGCTTCGTACACCGTCTTGTAGAGCGTATCGTCTTCTTTCAGAAGCTGTGTAAGATGTACCAAAACGATTGAAACTGGAGATTTCCCTCTCTGGAGAAAAAGAAGACGCTTCTCCTGCAAAAAACTTTTAAAATTGGATATTCTGTGAAACTGAACATACGGTCAGATAGAGATACGAATGTTCTCCAAAATAATCTCTAAAAGTCATGTTCACCGTTCACAATGAGAGCAAGAGCTGCATCGAAAGAAAAATTGTTGTTTTTTCAAGATCCCACTTTAGTGGCCTCAAAGTTCGTAAAATCTGGAGTAAAAAACAAAGTGACTCTTGTAGAGAATTTCATCCTCTTCCGCATGCTTTTCTACTTTCAAAAAACCGTTTCACAACAGAGCAGAAAAAATTCGCTGTCGGTGAGGTCAGTTTTACACGTTTTCACTTTTCACTTTATAGACTGAAAAAATTCTAAAATTTCAAAGCTCGACAAATAACTCAAGCATTTTCAGATACTACAAATAATTCTCTTTCGAATGCCGCATCAACCATTCCTAGAGCTTCCATGTTAAGCTTAGAGCCTTCGCTTGAAAAAAAACGGCACGAACTTTCTTACCAACCTCATATATTATTACTATCTGTTTGTTGTGCTTTAGATTGGTTACTAGAGACTTTTTATATCAATTGTAGGTGCACCCTGTCGGTGTGACGTAAAAATAGAAATAAATGCGTAATTTGTAGAGAGTCGAAATGAATTCCGCCTCCAAAACTCTAACGATGAACTAACAACGATCACATTTCGTTTTTTCATGAAGGCCCTGTCCACAATCGTTGAGCAGAAACAGTTGATCTGGGCATTTTACATAAATATTTTAGTCATTTATCTATTTATTATTTTTCCCTTTCCACATCTACTGAACTATTACATAGTGTTTAAAAGATCTAAGAAGTATTAATGGCGTTGATAAGAGTTCCTGTCAAATGTTATACAGTATAAAATGGAAAGGAACTGCTTGCCACGCCACCAATTTCTGTATTCCTGTCTTTTCTGGAAAACGTAAATCGAAAAATAAATCACAAACACAAAGGGTAAAACAGATATGTAAAAAGGATGAATGGATCGATGAGTTCCATTAGAGAAAAAGTTTGTTGATGGATAGAATAACGTCCCCATCGACTACGATTTGCTCAAAAAGGAAACATTCCTAGCGTTTCCGATTGCAATACATAGAAGAAATCAACATAATAAGCAATAAAAATAATACCAATAAGACCGGGCTTGACATTCCACATATTTTTGTTTTACATATGCAGGATGAAACTTAAGTGAAGAAAACGGCATAAACGAAGCAAAGGTCGGAGAAAATAACTCACTTGGTTAACTGAATTCTTGAGAGTTGAAATATCTTTCCTAATCTAATCATCAAGCCGATAATATGAATTTATAAAACTGATTCGGTCATGTTTGATATTACCATTGAATTAGTTTTATTGACGAATCATTTAATTGAGAAAATCGAGATTCATCCGTTTCTTGAAATTTTAAACAATTTTGAAATCGGGTTCAATTATTTGGGTGTTAGACTTTTCGGAGAATCGAGAGAAAAAACCTATTAATCGCCACAGTCGAAGAAAGCCTAGTCGCTTACTATTTGAAAACATTCAGATTCCTTTGAATAGACGAATGATGGATATAATTGAATATTTGAATTTAATATATAGATAGGATTCTTGAAAAGGGTAGCATCAAATGAAAGAAAGTAAAACAAGAAACCTTTGGAAGAGAAATGAGGCAGCTGTAGACAAGAAATACAATTTAGACTCAGGTTTCTGGCTCCGAACGTACCGTTAGTGTGGGCGATGCTCAGATAAGAGACAAGCACGTAGGCCTCTTCGGAGAACGATTAGCGACGAGATGACAAGTTATGTTTTTATGGGAGACATGTTGGGTCAGACAGACTGCGACAAACACTTCAAAGATCATCAGACAGCAGCAGCAGCAGCGTAAAGAACTCACTCGTCAGCAGATACTTCCGATACGGTCCGAACAGCTCGTCCAGCTTGTGCAGCAACTCCTGCAACGGCAATTCGCCGTACTTTGATCGATGTAGCAGCTCGGCATATTCACCGAATTCCGCTTCCGTCAGACTTGACGACGCCTACAATTATGAAATTCATTCACTGAACATTAGCGAACTCAAACAAAATGTAGGCGCCGAAATATGAAGACAAGGAATTGAACTGTGATAGAGATAGAGGTAAAGGTGTCGGCGTTGATTAGTACCCTATGGAAGAGCCGCGCATTCTCATTCCAGTCAAATTCGTAGAGGTGTTACATAGGTTGGTGCAAAAGTTCCCCCCAAAAGTTTATAATATCTGAACAATATCAGGGAGTCACTTGAAGTAGGTACCGCTGATATCAATGGTTTTCTCTACTCTATAACATGTTTTGAGTGGAGCCGAAAATGGCGTGGAAATCTTTTTCGAAATCAAGAAGTCGCAAATGTCCGATAACTTTTGCGCCAACCTAATATAATGAATGCGTATACGTATATAACGCTTTGTTGACTTTCTCAATCATTTTCTTTTATTTGTTAGGTTTTTATTTGTCATTTTATGTTGTTAGGTTTTTATTTGTCATTTTACTCACTTTGATAGATTTTTTGTACATGATGGAGACATGATGTACAGATGATGAGCAAGAATTGAACAAGTTGAGAAATCGGAGAACGGTTCAAAAAAGGAAAATAGCAAAAACATCCGAAAAATGGAAAGTAACACACATTATACTGTGCATAAAACAGCGAGTGAAAAAATAAAGCAAAGAAATTGAGGGAAAATAAATGGAAAGACAAATGAAACTGGTGGATAAGGAAAATGATGTAAGAAAAACGGATATAGAAAAAAATTAACCCTTTAAGAGAGAGAGAGAGAGAGAGAGAGAGAGAGAGAGAGAGAGAGAGATGTGCCATTCATGCTCATTTATGTCGTTGGCGAAGGAGCGATTATATTTATTGAATTGTAGTTCGTAAATGTTCATACTTGAAACAGTTCTAGTTGGAAAATCAGGTTAGGTAACTGCTTCATATCTCCCTAATACCATCACCCTACTCATCCCATTATTTCGTGCTTTCTTGTGGTACAGAAAGATAAAAAATATATTCCATACAAGTTCTGCCTTCGAAAGTTCAACTGAAAATTAGACGCTCAAATTACTCAGAAAGGGAAGCACACGTGTCACTGCTACTTCTTATTCTGTCATTTTTCTTCTAATTATCACAAAAAAATTGGAGAAGGGAAACGAGATGACACAAACGGCCGCAGAAGAGTTCCGCCGGAAGAAAATTCACCGTCTCGCTAGAAAGGAGGAGTATGACGGAGGTAGCAAGAAGACCAAGAGTGGCTAGATCGATGAGCTGCGGGGCCGATTATGGAAATTGAATAAGAACACGAGTAAACCGTCCATGATGTGTCGTCTTCCTACCTGAGGAAGTCGGCTTCGATTCATAGACAGATAGGAGAAGAGAAAATGTAGAAAGTTAAATAAAGATAGAATATAGAAGGAGCATATTTGAAAAGAATACAGAGGGCTTGATCGCGGCAATTATCTCAATTTCGAATCGGGCATGTGAAGCAAACTAATTAAACTAAAAAGTAATCAAAATAAATAAATGAAATAAATAAATTTTTCTGAACTACAACGCCTACAACTTTCGCGAATGCTCTACAGTACCGGACACGCCGCGACGATAAATACGGCGCTTTTGTGCGCCGGGAGGTACCGTTTCTGGTGTCCACACGTGGTGACCCGGACAGAGCCTACCTCGATTCATTTACCACGCATTCCCAACAGGTGTCCCGGCGTGATGGCCCGCCTAAGGCGGAGCCTCATCGAGCGATGTGTTACCAGACGAGGAATCGAAGGAACAAGCGACCGAAAATCGAGCGGTACAAAAAATCGCTTGATAGCAAATTCCAGAAATATGGGAAATCCGTACACAAAAGGATAGAGTTTGACGTGCTGAGTTCAAACGCATATCTATTTTTAGGAATAAGCGAATTCTAAAGACAATGTAGAAAAACGGCGGTATCTTCGCAAGAAAGCGCCGCTAGCGCTGTTTTATCGTTGCGGCACGTCCGGTACTGAAACTCCATCAAAGAAAAACGGTCTTCATCAGATAATACTTGAAAAACGTTAATAAAGATGGAATATCATAACTCTAATAACAAATTTAATTTCATATCAACTTAGTCAGTTCGACGCGCAATCACACTCGCATGGTCAGGTGATCGTCCCCATCATAGGGGCAGCGTCCCTCCGACACGAATAACAAAGAAAACAGCAACATATTATCTTTTCCTCTCTTATTTCCAAAAAAAAAAAAGCAAACTGTCGGTGGAAACGGAGGCCTGAATGTGAAACATAAATCTTCCCAGCTCTAGTTAATGGTGAGAAACGGCGAAGCAACGGAAACACTGGCTGGGAATTTATAGCGCTGAAGAGCGGAGGCTAGCGCGGAAAAAAAATGAGATTTATAGTCGACAGCATCATTTGTTGGCAGAGTCACAAATGACTGGTAGGCCTTCAAGAAGCAGAAAAACCTAGACATTCATCACTACAACATTCAAAATGGAAGGAGATGAGATGGAGTGGGTGGATAGAAGAGAATCTCAACGACAAATTTTACGAATTTCCGCAGTTTTTAGTGAGAGGCGCCATTTTCACCCACACGGTCGAGTGATCGATCCTCATCTGGAAGCTAAAGACACTGATGTGAACAGCGGTTGACCCAACGCAAGCCATTATATAGTTGAAGAACTCGCTTGCCTCCACAATTTCGAATGCAAGGTGATAGCATGGCGCGTCCCTAAAGAACTGCATGTCGCCGACCGCTCTACCTTTTACAATCAAACAGACAAGTATACAGCATGCAAAGTAGGCGGACGTCATCGATAGGGCAACGGCTGTTTCACGCGCCTCTAGGGTATGTTAAACCTCCAGACAAACCCCAAAAATTGTAGATGTTGTAGGATCAGTGAAAAAAATTAGTTATGTAACAAAAACCTCCAGAAGTAGCTCCTGCTCTTCAGCACCATTCATCACATCTGCTTCAAATTATTTTTCATTTAAGAGGCTCTAAACGGACATGGAAAAGAAAATGAAAACAGATGCAAATGAAACGAGATCCATATGTTCGAATGTTCAGAAATTTTCCAAATAACTGTTTTTTCCAGGACAGTAGAGAGAATTTTTCTCAAAAGAGTAGAACACGATGAGAACGAAGGAAAAAGTGGTAAAAGCAAAAAGGGGAGAAGGAAAGACTGAGGAAAACCTCTGCAGGTATAGCTGAAATAAACCCCAAATTGAGCGCACATCGTGATTCATCAACGCTCAGCTAGATTTGTGCACGGTTAATGCGACGTCTAATACAAATGAATTGCACAGCAAGAGCAAGGAGACGTCGAAGTAGAAATAAATAAACCTCGAAGAAATCCCAGAGCGCGTTGCTGAATCACGGTTTTTACGATACATTTTTGGCATTATTTCGGGTATCCAAGCCCTCGGGTCGGCTAAATTGGTACTAGATTTGTCTGTGGCTCTAAGGACACAGACCAGATACAGAGGTTAACCCCTGCAAGTCCTCGTATAGGCCTGTTTCGCTTTTTTTTCAGACGGATATATGGCGCGTACTCAGAGGATTCAACCATTTTACCTTTACCTTTTACTTCAGTTCGGATGTCTTGGTCATGAATCTGAGCCTTGACCGACGACGCTCATAAAACCCCCTCGGAATTTACCCGCATGGGGCCATTTTGGATGAAGGATTCAAGTCGTCCACATTTCTTTGGTATGTCGTCGCCGGGTAAATCAAGTCGAAATTGCACTCAAGAAAAGGATTGGATTTAGAAATTCCGACGACGCAAGTGATCGCTGAGCCTAATCGAACAGGAACGATGCCGAAACCAGGAATTTACAATTGATAAAAGTGAAGAAAAGAAGATAAACACAGAAAAAAACTTCAACATATATGCAAACATTTCTGAGCAAACAAAATCTCAAACCAGAGATTGTAACGCATTGTAACGCTTGAAATCTTCAAGGAAAAGACGAAAAATGCTTGCCGGCCGAGCGTAAAAACTAGGGAAACTCGTCAGAGTTGTGCTATGAGAAAGTAAAAAGAAAAAAGATGAGGAGTGGAAAAGCTTCCATAGTACGACAAACGTCTTCGTCGATACAAAATACAAAACGTTAAGTAATCAACCAAACACAGCGACTGCAATTCCTCAAAAAAAGACGAAAAAATCCCGACAAGAAAAGAACTTTGAAAAAGCCGAAAAAATCACGACACAAAAACACAAAAAACAACAAAGCGAAGTTGGTTTCGTTTGAGACCTAAGATGGGCGTGGCTAGCCTATCGAGGTGACAAACTGTGAAAAGTGTTGTGGCCGATGCATACAGTTATATAACTATAACTATATATAAGTTATATAACATGATTATATAACTAAGTAAAGGTGAAATACTAGGCGAATCTGCCTTAGCTGCCATCTTCCTAATTCTAAAGAATTCTTTCGTCTACCTCGTTTCTTCTTACAAATCAAATAAAATACTGACTATCTTCATAGCCTTGAACAAAAACGAATGGAAATGAAACCCGCAAAATATAAAGGACGGAGGACGAAGCCCTTCTAATACATTGATTTTAGAGTTCTTCAAGAATTTGCTGCAATAACGAAAAGAAGGCAGAATATCAGTGAATCAGGATCCGAACCAAACTTGTCGCAATCCGGCTGAGAGCAAAGCTTGGAAATCTCATCAAAAAGGGAAATGGGACTGGATGAAAATAATACTAACGGAAAACAGAAAATCTTTTCACTTTGAAACGCTCAGAAATCAAAACAAGAAATCGAAATCTAAGAAAAAAACAAGACATTGTTGCTTAGTAGAAAGAAAGTAGAAATTCTAAGGCAGCATAACAATCAGGGTACTCGAGTAAGTGGGAACGATGGCTCGTCTATTTACACCAGCCATTCAGCGGCCTGCAGGCCGCCAAATGAACTAATGGATAGTAGGGAACATATATAAAATATTCATAATAACAAATAACAAAAAGCATGCAGCAAAAGACGACGAGGAACTAATGAACTACGTCACTGGGAGTACGGTAACGGGCAATCGCGGCGGGACCCTAGAGTTGACAAACAGACATCGTGGTTTTGCTTATTTATTAGTAGGAAGTAGGATCTTCAAGTAGCGATGGTGTAGAATTAGGATTGAATCTGATCGATATATTGTCGTAAAATCGAAATCGAACCAGTGGACGGTGGACGGACGAAAGGTGGATGAATAGAACTCAATTTCAGCCTCGTAACGCCACTATGACGACGAAAAACTATAATCCCATCGAACACATGAACATGTGTTCGAAGCAGATGGAGAATTTTTAGACAAAACAGTTGCAGTGTTAGCGTCTGGGAAGAACCCCTGGAAACTATCGAGTTTCGAGGGTAATTTGAGTGCCAGGACTCTAAAGAGCAAGAAAAGGAGTAGAAACAAGAGTGCAGAGTGACGCGGAACCAATCCACACCTACCTCAAACAGTGACCTATTAATATTCATTCAAAACATTTTCAAGAAATCATTGATCTTTTGATATTTCGATAACATTCTATGAAACAGCTTGAGAACTTTTGTTTGTTGCTTTGGCGAGAATTCAGGTGATCGAAACTCACAGCAGAGTTCAAGACATGTCCAACCGATGATCACTTGAAGGGTAATGTCAGTTCAATGCAAAATCATAGGCATTGGTGATTTACGAAGACCAGGGTGTCTGATACCCCGATATCAGAGTATACGAATCCGTCTTGAAAAAACGCCTTCTTTCATTGTTTCGAATGATTAGGATGATTATGTTATTGATTATTAGTATGAACGAATCATCGTTGATGAACAATAATAGTGCTGATCGTATGTTTTACACAAAAAATCGAATAATAAAAGAGAAAAGAAAGAGAACGAGCAGCAGACATCAGAACCGAAAAAAACCAAAAAATCACGTAAACAGCAGTGGAAAGAAGAAAGAAAAGACAAACCACAGGTCTCACAAATATTGCCTTAAGAGCGATCTTATGTAGGTTTTTTTCAGAATATCCTCATTCGCCAGAAAATCCTCAAACTCTTAAGCGGTTCCCTTTCAAAAAAAGCTTTCAAAATGTCCTTCGACTTTTCGAGATTGATTGAGCTGGTCTGCCGCTGTTCCGACTTTGGAAAACCTATAGAGTTGCGGCCCGTGTTTTCTGGTTTTTTATTGCGTATTAATCGGTCTGTAGATCGATCTGGTTCACCGGTGTTCATTGTTTTGGAAAGGCTATAGCGCTGTATTCGCTGTTTTTGTTATTTTTTGGTCATCATTCTACTTCTTTAAGAATCCTTAGACGGAATAGAATTATTCAAAATGAATAACTGGAAGCCGCATATGGAATCGGGTGAAAGAAGCACGAAACTGCTCAATGAGCTCGAGTCTCCAGGCGACGTTCGAGGTGTGAGCCGAGGGAGAGCAACACTTTGGGCGGTCGGACGGACACGGCTTCACGGCAATTAGGCTCTGGCAGGTGCGTCAAGTGACAGCAACAGCGGCAGCAGATGCGAAGTGTAATGCACCAAGAATTATTCATTTATTTACTTATATTTATTAGGTTGTTAACTAATTATTTGCCGTTTTTTTCAAGCTGCTGTTGTGTGCCTAGTAGATAAGTTTCCGAAAACATCCAGATAGCATTCGATAGAGAATTATTCGCTCTTTCACGACATGCATCTGCTATTTACGAAACCTAGGAATTTTGACAACTTTTTGACCATTGAAGTTGAAATCAAAAATGAGAAAAATTGACCCCACCGACAGTGAATTTTCCTTGCTTCGCGGCCAACGCGACGGTCGCACCGCCGCGCAATTACTGAGGGAGCGCGCGTGCGACGCGTTGGCCGCGCAGCGCGGTCACGCGAGCCGTCGAAGTCGCCTGTTAACCTCCACTTTGTCGACCTAAAAGTTAACAAAACCTTTTGCGATTGGAAAACTGTGATGCACCTTCTTATAGCCTAAATTCTCCTCTTTCGAATGGTGCTTGATATTACGCAAAAGGTTTCCAACGAAAAGTTTTACACGTCGAGGAATTTTGAAAACGCTTTCACGACAAAAGTTTTAAAAAACGGCTAGCATGGAAAAACCTTGTTGGTTAATAAAAGAAATCTTGTTAGGGACATCATCTGAAATAAGTACTTTCAAAGTAGGCCATAGCAGATTTTCCACGTAAAAATGAGCTGGAATTCCAGACCAGAAATGATTGCCTTGCGGTAACGCGGCTAGAAATGTGTACCAGGAAATATGCTTATTTTACAAGAGGAGGAAAGGGAATAAGACAAAAAGGGTAGAAGAAAATGCAGAAGTAAGCTTTTTGTAATTTTGACTATGTAAGGATCTATACTTCCTATAATACGCACCCATGGGCGGACCCGCATCCCAGGTGCCCCTTTGAACTGATAATGCACCAATGGGCGGTTAGGAAGAAAGCCAGTGAGGCCGATTGACGCCTAGAGAATGAAGCCCAGTGGGACACATAACCGAAAAAAAGTGAACGTCAAGGTCCAGGTAAAGGTACCGGCGTGGATCACTCCCCGAAGGACGCGCTACCAAATTCGTGTTCCATTCAGAATCGCAGAGGCGTGGGGGACGCCAGATTGGCCTATAGAGCAACTTAAAGTGCCCAGCCAGTATACCAAGTCCGGGTCTTCACCTTCCCAGACAAGTCCGGTACCAATTTACGAAATCCCTCAAGGAAAGAAGGCTTGGTTAGCCCGGGCCGAGATCGATCGCTCGAGCGGGCGGGTGCCAGTAGCGCCTCTTACCACTGCACTACGTGAGCCGAGAAAGTTAAGCAGAATAAAAAAACATGAAATCAAAATATGCATAACCAAATTCGAGGGAAAATTAGCTGAAAAGAGGCTCGCGGGACCTATAAAGGTATTAAAAGTAGAGGTAAAGATTATAGAGCTCGGCGCTGATCAGTCCCCCAAGAACGCGCCACGCACTCATCTCCCACTCAGAATCGTATAGCATGGTGAATGGATATCTAGCCCATATAATGACTTGCAAAAGCCAGCCGTTGTTCAACCCAGTGTCATCACTCTGTATAGGTGAAATAGCGCAAGTTGGGAACTATACAGAAAACCCATACATATATTTAACTCCAATTTCCTACATTGACGACAATCTTCGAAAAAGTTCCAGGTGTCCTTGACGACATGACGACAAATTAATTACCCGATGCGCGCTAACACATTAGTGATTTAGCAGCTCAAAATGACATCAACTATAATTTTATAGAACTTCTCTTTTATTTGCAAGCGATTTAACATTGAACCTTTCTTAGTGAAGAAGGAAGCGAGAAGGGCAAGATTGAAGAGCGTCGAGGAAGAACCAGTAAATGTCAGCGAAGACAAGCCGAGGATAAAATGTCGAGCGGAAAACTTGATCGATTTTCCGCTCTACTGACGAAAAGCTGGGAAGGAGGGGAAATGAGAAGGAGGAAAATTCTTATACCTTCACGACTTCGGCAATACATAGATGATGGTATGAAAGTTTTCGATGAATAGGATATCCATTGACCTGGCCAATTTTACGTTATTTGTTCATAGGGACTACCACGAAATCGAATGAGCGATGTATAGTTCATAAGTAATTTGGCTGTCCTTCTCAAACGTATCGAATAGGAAATGCAAAAGCTTCTGAAGAATTCCGGTGGAACCATGAAAGGAATGCATCTCGGAGGTTTACAACCTCATGAAGACTTGCAATAAAGTTCCTATTCGGGTCGTTGCCGGTGCAATGGGAAGGAACGTACAAATGAGCTGGAGAGAAAATCGAGTGTAGGAGACAACCAGGTCAGCGTCCACTAAAATGGAGGGTGGCATAAGCACGAACAAACTGCAGGTTTTGATTGAAGACAGATATTTATGTTCACAGATCGTCGTCAAAGTTGCTCTACTGAGAAATTCTGCCCCGGACCTTTCCCGCCGCTTTCGCGCCTTTTCTTGCGACGGCGATATTTTTGTGCCCACCAGTCGTTTGTGCTGCTGGCTCGGAGGCTAGCCTCTCCTCAAAGGTTGATTTTTGTTCCATTTTCGTTCTTGTGCAATAGAGTGTTCATATACAAGGTACAAGACCGAGGGAACGTCCGAAACAGCGCTGACTGCATACGATACATGAGGGCAGACGGAATTTAGTCTGACAACGCGAGGGATAGAGCGGTATGGCGATAAAGAATTGATAAAGTGGACCCTGCTGCAAGGCTGGACAAGAGGTGAAGAAAAAGAACATGAACAAGAACAAGAAGAGGAGATAGAAGAGCGTTCCTGTCCACTGAATCTGTCAGTTACCCATTGAGTGGTACCCGTATCTCTACCAATAGTACACGACTATTGGATGCACTTCCATTACACGACCACTAGGTGGCTCTAGAGTAAAATACCCCATGAAGGAGAGAAATGGCTTCGGAGAAAGGAAATGGTGGAAGAAAAAAGGGAGATCCAATCAACGAAGACATTCGAAGAAATACGAGACAGGCGGTCGAATGGACGAACGAGCAAGCACGTCGTCAAAGAGAATGACGTGAACGAGAACACGAAGACACGCACAAGATGCACACGCAAATCTTATTTGAAGACGTGGTAGCGGCGCCGCGGCTGCGGACAAATTGAGGCAGCGGCGGCGGCATCGGTGGCGGCGGCGAAAACGAGAAGCAGAAGGTGCTTCGACGGACGAGCGCAGCGTCGTATTCCATCGATACCGCGCGGCCGATTCGTCGCGACGGCGACAACGGCGAAGAACTGCTGCATCGTCAGCAAAGCAGAACTGGGAGTGACATCGATGCGGACGCGAAGGATGGTATCGGTTCCGCGCGACGGAAAAACCGTTGCCAAACATCACTGTTTTCGGAGATAGTACAGCACCGGACATGTCTTTTGATCACTTTTCGAAAAAGACGCTTTGTAGCGCACCTAAGCGGCTTTTTCCAATAACTTTGTTGAAACTCAATCATTTGTAAAAATATACAAACATATCTTTGAGCTCAGCAGCTCGGTCTCTATCGACTGGTATTCAAAGACCGGTACAAATCGTTAATGTGGAGAACGCACCATGTGGCTGACCCTCAACGATGAAGCAGTCGATGGATACGAGGGACCGACCGAGCAAGATTTAAGGAGTCGGCAAAAAAATCAATATTTATGAAAAAAATTCAGATATGGATAATTTATATACCAAACGATAGAGCTCGGGCAGCTGCACTTCAGAATGTGTTTCCTTTCACAAATAGTGGACATTTGAGGGAGTTATTCAAAAAACCGCTTTGGAAGGCTCCTAAGCGGCTTCTCCGGGAAGTGATCAAAAGACATGTCCGGTACTGTATGATCGACAAGCGCTCAGATTCACAGACCTACCGATTACCATGAACAGGATGCGAGTGGTTCAGTGGCTTCCGTGAAACGAGAGAGGTTGAGAGAATAGTCCGACCGTTTATTGGGCTGCCTGTCGACACCGTTACGGTAGAGGTAAAGGGTAAAGGTGCCAGCATTGATCAGCTGAGGACGCGCCGCCGCATTCGTGTTCAATTCAGAATCGTGGAGGCTTGGTGAACGCGTATTTGTTTATTTATTTATTCAGACATGGGGTTTCAACATGTAACACGATCACTATGAGCGAATTAACTGCAAATCCTAAAAAAACGCACAAACACAAGCACCGTAGGAGTCGACTTCCCAGCGTTTTTCCATTCGGTTGCCCCACCTAACTGAAAGCTAGCAAGCCAAAAAAAGAAAGAGGGTCATCCTCAGAGCGAGGCATATGCAATGGCCTGCGGGGGCCAACCGCTATACCAGGTCAGTGTCTTTACCTTCCCTGACAAGTCCGGTATCGATTCACCCGACCCCGGAGGAATGAAAGGCTTGGTTAACCTGAGCCGGGATCAATCGCTCGACCGTGCGGGTGTCAGCAGCGCCTCTTACCACTGTACCACTCGGGCCCGACCGTCACAGTAGAGTTACCAATAATCGTATCGCCTCGGCTCACTGGCTCCTTGCAGGCAGGATCAACCTAGCCTACTGCGCCTACTGAGTGGTTGGAGCGTACAAGCAACATCGTCGCTGATCCAACGACATAGTAATCCTAATATGTATTTGGATTGATGGAGACGCATAGTACAGTGATAAGAGGCGCTACAGACACCCGTACGGTCGAACGATCGACCCTCGACCGGACAACCAACCCTTCACCCAACCGGGCCGGGTGAATTAGTACCAAACTAATTAGGAGAGGTAGAGACACTGGCTTGAAGAGCGGCTGACCCACCAAATTCGTAAGTGGACTCTGTGCGTATGGCATTCAACATGCCTCTACGATTCTAAATGGATGTTGAGTGCACGTCGCGTCAGATGGCAGATCAATATGGGTAAAATCAGAGTTCTTATCGAGGTATAACACCCACCACTGATGCGGCAGAGCATCGAATAGGTTTAAGGGTGCGTAACGAGGAAGCTGGTCTTATATCAACATTAACTGCGCCCCACTGCGACAGAGCTGCTGAAGACGGTAGTTTCGCGGTGGGACCAACAACAAAGTCTGGATGGACGGACGTGGCCGCCGCCATTTTTCTGTGGCAGCAGCATGGAGTAACTCCGGCCACTCCGTACTGCCCGTACTGCTCTGCTGTCGTGTCTGCGTCTCTTCCTTATCCTTAACCGCTACTTATTTAATGTCATCATAGGATAAGAAAGCCTTGAAGTCGACCATCACTGCCAGGCACCAGATACAATACCGCTCATAACTTCTGTCCCAAAAACCGTCCGGAACGTTCCGGAACGTTACAAAGCGTTCCTTTCTTTCCTAGCCTTTCCTAGTGGGTTATTTAGAAATTTAAACATATCAGTCGATTCGTCTATCAACACTGAGTTCAGAACTGACGTTATTTTCTTATTTCAATTTGAAACAACCCAGTTACAAGCCATTATCTTCCGAGTGGCGCTAAGCGGCGCTAATTGGTTTACGACCCCTCCGAATGTTGCCATTGGAGTCTCCCCAGGAGATATTGTTATCACGAAGCGAAAAATTCCGGAATCATAACTTACTCTGAATGAATTCGAATTCAGCTTCCGATTATCATTATTTTGGTACATGACATGCATTTTATTCGTAATTTCGAAAATTTTTTGTGTTTTAGGCAAAAATGAAAAGTTCCTAATTTCAACCACTTTTTTCTGGGAAAGCGGATTAGAGAGTATAAAAGCGTCCCATTTTTCGCATTCCGCATGAAGGACACTAGCGCAATCCACCAAAATCCCAGTTGTAAGTGAGGAGAAGCACCGAAACGTTGCTTTTGACAGCACTGAACATCAAATTCTCATCTATATAATAACGTAAATTTGCTGGCTTTCAAAAAAATTCAAATTTCATGCCTATCATCCGCCAATGGATGACGCAGGTATCGTGACTGTGTCTTCTTGGAACCATAAACGAGGCTGAGCAGTCGCGACAAGCGCTAATTACCTCCGCAGGATATTCTAGCGGTGTCACCCCTTCGCCCTAGTGGATGGAGAAGGCCAGCCACAATGTAACAGCACATGAGTTTTCTTTCACACGATATGACTTACGATAAAAAATTGAATTTAACGGACATCTGGTAATTTTACATTGCTGGATAGCTGAGAACAAGCTGTTTAGCGCTGTTAGAAGGGAATTCTCGGTGCATATCTTTAAGAGGAGAAAAACAGCTCCGAAGATTTTCTCGAAAATTTCGCTCCGAAATACCTCTTAATAACGCGAAAACGAAGGCATTTAGGGTTGGTAGATTAATTGAGCGTCATAGAATAGGAGATACTTTTCCAACTAGCCAAAAAATGTGGGCTAGACTGCCATTTCCGCCATGCTACAACTTGGCAAAGCTGGACAACATTGCAGAATATGAGCAAAAACGTTGCGTGTAGTGATTTTCGAAACCCACACCTCTCGAAATGTTTCTCATTTGATTTGATTTATTGTGATATGTGATACTAATTTTCATACGAAATGAGAAAAACCAAGTATTTCTATAGCTGCTCATGAGTGCCCCACAGAAAGAAATGGTTAAGCTCCGAACTTTTTGTTTTTGCTTGAAACATGAAAATTTTTCGAAATTACGAATAAGGCGCATGTCAGGTACCAAAATAATGGTAGTGGGAAGCTGAATTCGAATTCAATTGGAGTAAGTTATGATTCCGGAATTTTTCGTTTCGTGATAACAATATCTCCTGGGGAGACTCCAATGGCAACATTCGGAGGGGTCGTAAACCAATTATCGCCGGGTAGCGCTAATCGAAAGATAATGGCTTGTAACTGGGTTGTTTCAAGTTGAAATAAGAAAATAACGTCAGTTCTGAACTCAGTGTTGATAGACGAATCGACTGATATGTTTAAATTTCTAAATAACCCACTAGGAAAGGCTAGGAAAGAAAGGAACGCTTTGGAACGTTCCGGAACGTTCCGGACGGTTTTTGGGACAGAAGTTATGAGCGGTATTGTACCTCCGACGTTCAGAAATCAAAAGCAAGTTACCGGTGAGAAGTTGGTGAATCACCACCGGAAAGCCTGTTTACTCGATGAATCTTCTGGGGACCAGAGAGTACATTTCTGACATTTAGATAACTATTTCTGGTCAAACCTATCGTTGAATTGTGGTGACCGGTTAGAGAAGCGCTGGAAGTGGTTGGAATGTGATGTAATCCGGAAAATCGAATGACCATCGAAGCGGATGAGTTCTCGTCGGCGGCGCAATTCACCCGACGACGTGGACGACCGAGGTTAACGATCATCTTCTCGAAATCTGGCGAATCCAATTTGACCGACGCGACCAGTCCCTGGTTCTCGTCAGAATTTGAAACGAATCGAATCACCGGCCGGCTTCTGATAAATGAACGACATCTCGTCGATGAGTGCGCGATAAATCGGCCGTCACCAAGGTCAAATCTCGAACATCTGTCATTTTTTCAACAAAAAAACTCAAGAAAATTAGTCGATATTTGGCAAGTTTAGAATGATTTTTGTTGAGTTTCCGTCCTAGCAAACAGCTTAGGAATCTATCAGCTTATCAACGTATTATCTCATGTTCAAATGTTTCACCGGCATCTACTAGGAAGACACCAAGGCGTGCGGTCGCGTCACGTGTGTGACAGGTGGACTGAGCAGAAGGAGCGCACTATGCGGTGGTAACAGGAGTTACTGACACTAACCATACTCGCCCGGAGTGACCAAGTATTCCATCTTTCAGTGGTTGGGTAAATTGGTAGCGGACTTGTTTGGGAAGGTGGCTTTTCCAGCGGCTGTCCCACCGCAAGTCTTTGTAAATGTCACATACACATTCAATGGGTTCTACGACACCGATTGGAAGGCGACTGCGTGGTGCATCCCAAGAGAACTGGTGAATGCCAAGCATTTCACCTTCACCTTTACCTAAATGAAGAATATTCTAAAAATAATTTGCTATAAAAGTGTCGTATAGGAGCTAAACAAACATATCGTAATAAAGTGGGTAATTGCCGGCGGCAATATGGAGCGCTGGTGGCCAGTCACTGCCACGTTCATCGCCCACAGCTCCATCGCTTAGCAACAGGCCAGAGATAACAAATAAATAGGAGAAACGGCTACTCATAATAAATTATAATCGTGTGAAGACAGAAACAGAAACTCAATTAGAAATGAAAAATTCACGGCCGAGAACACCTGCTTAAATTCGATCTCGAAAAAAGTTTGGAGATTCAGCCTGGTGCAATGATATTGATTGAATTGTCCGGAAGAAAAAGCCAAAAAGTTCTGTTGTTCAAGTAAATTACACTAAAACTTCGAAGAAAATAGAAAAAGAGAAAGCAAAAGAAAGGAGTAGAAGAAGGAAGAAAAATATATCATTATCAACATCGACGCTTCTTCCTCGAAATTCTCATCGGACTCTAGGACACTTGCCAACGACAGTTTAAAAATAAGTCAAAAATAAACTGGTGGAGTGGCCCTACTTTAAAGATTTATGCAAATGTTTCAAATCACAAGAATACGACCAAATTTACACCCAGTCGCTTTGTCACATCATTTCCCCAAAATCTTCTTTGCTCATATTTTCCCATTCACAACGCCAGAATTTTACAGGTGAATTTTACTCATACAAAACCCCTTAACAGTTGTAACAGGAATTTAATTTGTAACGCTCTATGCATACTTCAAATATGGAAAAATGAAAAAAATAAAAAATAAGAATCTACATTTTTAAGTTTAGAAAAACAATGTGTTGAAGCGAACACGGAGCAGTTTTCAGTCCCTTTGAACGAATGGGAATTTCATCGGAAAAAAATTAAATGCGATACGATTTAGGGACAGAAAACAAAGCAGCACAACAATAGGGAAGCAAACAAGTAAAAAACTTTATGTAACTACAAAATATGTACGATTGTTAAAGCTCAAAGTGCATGGAGCTGATCGATTCGATCGGCTTGGGACGCGCCATGCGTTTCACTTTTGTTCAAAACCGTGTAGTCAAACAATTGCGCTTTAGGAGTCGGACTACGTCAGCCAGTCAATCAACAAAAATGAATTTTTCATCCTCTTAAACCATCCTAGTACCATTTGGCTAGACGTGAAAGCGAAATAGAATTTTTTGGCCTCGATACGAGATGGAACCAATACCAGTTGAGACGGAACTGGCACCTCTTGTCACTGTTACAGGCTCACGTCTTCTCATAATGAAGCTAATAATCCATGAAACCCAGATGGAGGCGGAGCTAAATGAATGTGCGAAAAAGTAGTAGGACATCAATGGAACTATAATGCAGTTTCCGTGGATAATTGAGAAATAGGGAAATCGCTCACCACGGGAAATGTTGGTAACTTTTCTATGATACCAGCGTAGAGCTCCCGCTTGGTGCAGTGGTAAGAAGCGCCACTAACACCCGCACGGTCAAGCGTTCGGTTCCCACACGGGCTAACCATTGCGTCTACCCCTCCGGGTTCGGATAGATTGCCACAGAATTGTTTGGGAAGGTTAAGGCACTGACTTGATACAGTGGCTGGCCCCAGCAGCTCATTGTGTAGGCCAAATACGCATTCATCATGCCTCTACGATTCTGCATGGACGACGAATGCGTGGCGCATCCTTACAGGACTGATCAACGCCGGTACCTTTATCTTTTACGTTTTAACGTCAGTGTACCACCACAAAAAACCTGCCAATCTTGTACATCAGTTAAATCTGCAATCTACAGGTGAAGGAACGCTATTCTAATGAACAATTCAGATTCAAATAGTTAATAAATAGAGCTTAGAAAACCGAAAGCCGGTTTCAAACGAAGGTACGAAATTAGGAAATCAAGCAGTACGACAGAAAGGAAGAAGAATAGAAAAAATAAAGAGAAAAACAATGTGGAATTTCCCGTCCCGCAGATACGAGATCATGTAGCCTGACTCCTAGCTAGCATGGATAAATCAGTACTAGACATATTTTCCATTAGTTTCCACGACCCACATCGACCCTTAACAATTTCCTCCTCGGTGGATATCAGTCGTACCCAGCTGATACTCACTCTTTAAAAAATGAAAAAAATGATGAATTTTGTTTTGAATATTAGAAATGTCTTTCCAACTGCGAGAGTTACTAACTCGCTGAGCTTCGTCTTTTTTTGAAAGTTCGTTTCATTTCTTCTTTCGATCGAGCTTTCCCCTCTTTGCACCACCAGTCATTCGTAGCACGTCCGCGAGAAGGCGTAAAAATGAATGAAAAATGAAAAAAATTAAAAATTCTGGCGTAATACAGAAAACGTCGGCAATGGTTTAACAAAAATATCCTCCCGAATACGCTACACTTAAGTTCGTGCTCGATAAGGAGTACAAAATGGAGAAACGATTCGAGAAAACGAATAGTTATAGATTGTAATACATACATGCGTTGGTGTTGAGGACAGATGTGCGATGGGATACGTACGCCTGAATGCGCTCATTTTGGCTCTCAGTCCATATTAATCCAATCCAAACACACAACCATCGCGCCAGTCAACTCCCTCTGCCGCCTCTCTCCTTCTCTGTCTGGCCGGCAGTGCAATAATGAGACCGATGCTCATTATCTGCTTCTTCTGCTCCCCTTCCCCACTCCCATTGAAAATCTAGAGATAGAAATGGCAATATTTTCGAACTCAAGCGAAAATGCAGAAAAAAATGTCCAAAAAATGAAAATTTATATGAAAAAAATCTCCTATGCAAACGTTTAAAGGACAGAAAAAAATCTGAGATAACGACCATTTCAACCGGCTGGAACAGTCAGAAACGCTAGAAGATTTTACAACGCCGTCGACAAATGGCAACGCAGGCGCATACGTGAAATATAAATAGAAAAATAAATGGATGGTCAGAAAATAGTAATAAAAATCAGAGTGACGTCGGCTTCAGTACATTGTTAGCTCAGTACAATCATTGTATAAGCCAAATAAATAAAGGAACTAAACGAAGAAAAAAATGGAAAAAGGTGAGAGAGCTTCCAGACTCTAGAGATTGTGAAGAAAAATCCAGTTTTATATCCGCAGGTCTGAAAATCGATTCATTTTCGGCAGCAAGTGTCGCCAAAATCTGGCGGCTTCTTCATATGTCACACTGTCTGCGTCACTACCGAGAGCGTGACCGTTGCTGCGCTGCCAGGTATCAATGAGTCCTACTATTTATGAAGTCCTTAGTCTAAATTGTTAAAAATAAAAAAGCTGGCGTAAGAAATCCGTTCGCCTTTGCAATTCTGAATGGGGAGCGACTGCATGGCGTCTTCAAAGGCACTGACCTTCTAACGCTCCTGGGGGGAGGGGTGCGAGATAGAATGCTCGAAAACAGAAGAGAACTATAATGAAATAATGGAAAATAGAAATAGGAAAAAGTGGAAAATTCAGAGGACTGAACTTTAAAAAAATAGGGCTGAGCAGCAGGAGAGGCAATTTTCTCATCCAAATCGGAAGGAATCTCGACGGCACTCGCAGAAATTATGCAGAACATCGGAGAAAGCACGGAGAAAACGAAGCGAAACAGCGGAAAATCGGACAAATTGCGACGAGAACGAGATCGATCGCGAGAGAGCGGCTGTGAGAAGAAAAAGGTCAACAACGACGACTGCTGCAAACACACACACACACGCATTCCGCAACTGTTAAGCAAACGACGACGACAAGCATGCAGTTCATCGACGGCGACGAGCTCGAAAATGCCAGTTGAGACCGCGACCCCTCGCCCACCGTTGTCGTCTCCTACATAAACAAGAACCGGATCCGACACCACCGGACACTCACTCCGGAGACGACGACGATGGCGACGAGATCAAGCATGACGATAACCCGTGTGGCAGCTCGTAGATCGGTAAAATAAGGTAAATAGATACCCAACTGACAGGTAGCGAAGATGAATGACCAAACAACACCCTACCACTGTCAACTTGTTAGTGTAGTTACCTATACAGTACCGGACGCGCCGCAGCGATAAAACGGCAGTAGCGGCGCTTCGGAGCGCCGGAACCCGTCGTTTAAAAAAACACTTCTTTACAATTGATTTTTTTTAATTTGTAAAACTTGGTTTCAGTCGATTTTTTTGACCTCTCGATTTTCGGACTCCGCTGCCGCCTCGGTCCCTCTCTTGGCGATTCACCACTGACTAGGCTCCGCCCCCTCCTCGCCGCCTATAAATATGTGGAGCGTCCCAAGCTAGCAATAGGAGTCCCCACGGAGTGACTCGAAGAAGCTACCACGCAGGGCCCCCCTCGGCCATGGGGTGCAAATGAACTGCGGTTGACTCCGCCTGGGTCCCCCCGGGCGGACACCGAGACGGCGCATTTCGGCGCTCCGGAGCGCCAATACCGCCGTTTTATCGTTGCGGCGCGTCCTGTACTGTACTTGCACAGAAAATACGGCACTAGTTGAAATTTTCGACTGAACGAAAATTCCAAACTACTGGTCTGAACGAAAGATTATTTGGGTTTCGCTTAGGGCCACTCTTACAGCTAATGAGGGTGGACACGTGATAAGCTTGAATTTCGACTTTGTAGGAAGAATTTTTGAGTTTTTCGGACCTCGTATGAAGACGAGGATGTGAAAAAAATGAAATGTAGGTTTCTCAAGGAATGTGACACTTGAGAACGCCAAACAGCTGGTCGGTTCTTCTCAGCAGTGCCACTTATTTACTTCATTTCAAAGTCAACAGACTGATAATCTTCACCGGGAGAGAGGTATAGGGTTTCTATATCATCATCAATACATTCAATATACATCACGGTAAAAGTCAGGGGGTCAGCGTTGATCAGTTCCTTGAGAATGCGGCACGCACTCGTCTTTCACTCAAAATCGAGACGCATCGACAATGTACAAGTCAGAGACTTTACCTTGTCAGACAAACCCGCTGCCGTATCACGCGACCCCGGAGTGATGGAAGTCTCGATTAGTCTGGACAAGGATCGATCGCTCGACCGTAATAGTGACGTTAGTGCCTCTTGACACTGCTCCATGGGCGCCCCATTTGATACATAGGATTCGAATACCTATATGCTGATTAAGAGTATCTCCCGATAACAGGTACCAGGTCTAAAATTGACTTCAGACAATCCAAAGAACCTAATGATGTCGATGGAACTTTGTGGACACAAGAAACAAAGAAAACAGCAGCTAAACCCTAATTCAGTAACTTGCCTATGGTAACGTTTAAAATCGAAAAGTTTGCGGAATATCGGAGAACATTCAGTGGAAAAACGCTCAATAACTAACGACATGTCTACGATGACAATTAGGCGTTTTTCAGCTGTCGCGGCCTTCACGAAGAATCGGATAGTTCGTGAAGAAGAGAAAAGTAGCAGAAAACATTCAGGCTAAGAACTAAACAAAGTACAGAAATGAAAACAGACGAGATTGGTTCCAGATTCCAAAGATTTTGAAGAAAAATCCTGTTTTCCACCCGAACGTCTGGAAACCCATTCACACTCGGGAGCAAGTGTCGCCAAAATCTGGCAGCTTGCGATGTGCCGCACCCCCTGCGTCTCTACCCAGCACGTTACCGTTGCTGCGCTGCCGACTGCGTATTAACGAGTTCTACTATTTATGAAGTCCCAAGTCTAAATTATTAAGAGCATTAAGAAATATTGAAGATAAAAAAATAAAAACTATTAAAAATATCTGAAAAAATATTTGAAAATTATTTCAAGCAGTCGTGAAAAATCGGATAGAAAACAGATAAAAAACAGGTAACGTCGACATCTTCCAGAGGCCTTTTGGAATAGAATCAGCGACAGCTAAGAGAAAAGACTTTCAAAAACGTGCAAGAATTGCCAGTAACTACAAATTGCCTGAGGGCAAAATCTGCCTGCAAATATAATCTTAGGACTGAAATGGTACATAAGCACGCCAAAGACTGCGAAGAGCGACATGTATCTAACGAACTTCATACAAGCATGAGAAAGCGGTGTGCGTGCAAAATGATTATCAGAACAACTCTCAAAAAGTTGCAAAAATTATCATAAAAATTGCCCAAGGGCAAAATCTCTCTGCAAGTATAATCTTAGGATTGAAAAAGCACATGAGAACGTCAGAGCTGGCGAAGGGTGACATGCAAATGAGGTTCAAGCCTATCGATGTCCTCACAAGGCTGCAAAAGAGGTGTTCTCGCAAAATTGCAAAAATAGTAAAAGCTTAAGTAAGGAAATGAACAGAAAACAGAAGTAAACGCAAGCATGCCACTCAGGCCAGTAATGGGGCTACGTTTCCCGTTCTCATTCAGCTTTGCATTTTGCGTATTTATGCCGTGACTGTTTGAAATTTAGCAATGCATGGCTTATGTCTTCGGTTTCGCGGCGCATTTACCGATGGATTTTCCTGATTTATAGGCAAAACTCAATAAAGGCGAAAATATTTCTAAAAAAACTGTGAACAAGAAAAAAATCTATGAAAAAGTGAACAAATTCTCACTCCACCCGTGCCAGCTGCCAACTCATCTAAGCACGAAATTGCCCCTTCCAAACTAACGCATCGGATTGGACGTTTCCCAAATGAAACTGACTCAGAAAAAAAGGAAAAAGTGAATAATGGAGGAAATTTCCGAAAAAGGATTGAACATTTTCTTCCGACAAAACAGGGTTCTTGAAAGCAAATAGTCTCCTTTTCTTTTTTTTAGAAAAGTCCAATTTGGCTTGAAAAACGTTGAAATCCAGTGGAAAATTGGAAATGCTACAAATCCCGTTATCGAAGAGCTTAACTCCAGTTCAAAAACTATGCTGCTGCTATTGCAGCCTTTACCAGAGAGAATCCTACTGAAATCGTCTCAATCGAACTCCCTGATTCTACGAGGTGCAGCAGTCTTATCGGAAAATAGGCTGAAAATCCCTTTCATAGCAGTGGTCACTTTAGCTCTCAAGACAACTCTGTTGTTCTACCGATCATTTTTACAGAGAAAACCTTCTTCTCTTCCTTGTACCTTTTTCTATTTACTTCACTAAAATTCCCACGAAAATTACGACGCTATTTCAAAAGTGCAGACTGGTTGCTATCCTACTAATAAATAAGCGAAACCACGATGTCTGTTTGTCAACTCTAGGGTCCCGCCGCGATTGCCCGTTACTGTATTCCCAGTGAAGTATTTCATCAATTCCTAGCCATCTTTTGTTGCATGCTTTCTGTTCTTCTTTTTTTTTATTACAAATGTTTTCTATATGTTTCTTACTATTCATTTCCTTTGGCGGCCTACAGGCCGCCAATTGGCTGGTAGGATATACTAGGTATGTAGGTGGTTCATCGACTTTACAAAAAAGATCCATCTGGAAGAAAAATTCTCCAGGAAGCCCAAACTAGACGATACCGTAACTACAATAGATGTTTGATGTACAAAGGAGTGAAAACACCTGAAGAAACTTGCTTCAAAAGGAAATTTTCAGGAACTGGACACGATCCGCGAACACAAACAACAGGATCGTTTGGCTGCGTTGCATTCAATCGAGAAAAAGGGGAATAAGCGATTCCACCATTTCTTCTTAGAAATAACGCGATCAAGTCGGCTTTGAGTTCGGATCTCAGTGTTTGATTTTAATGCAAAGTTCAGTTATGAGAAAAGAAAGAAACAATCGTTGGAGAGTCTTGGTTGACGGGTTTGTGGCAATCGATGCGATGGCTGGGTGAGAATTTTTCCGGCGAGGACAAAATGCTCGAACGATCGTAACCGAATGATCGGAATAGCTTGAGTTCTTCTGACAACCTCGTCCTAAACCCCTCCCTTCCCTATGCCTTCACACCCCTCCCAGCTTCGAGATAATTTGTCAGAAAATCAACAATCCATGGTGAAATTACGTGCTCCGTTCTGTTCAGAAACGGACTTCTAAATGTAGAACCCAAAAGTACCCCATTTATTCATTTAACTGCTCTTCCATGGTAATCGTTGAAAGGTAGCAAAGAGGTTAAAAATTGAAATAAATTGACTGTTTCTGCATTATAGAATCCTACAACACTTTGTGGGATTTGGATATTTCGATAATTCAGAATTTTATTTGAAAAATCCCACAAATACGTTGCTATACCGAGGATTGTAGAGTCGGCCACGCCAAATCGGTGCACGCGGCAGGCGCGACGTCGCGCGCGGCAGCTCTTGTCGATTGGATGGTAGAAAATTGTCCTTTTGAATTCAGGGATAGCGTGAAAAATGACGTCACACTTTTATTTTAGATATGTTTGTTCGTTTTTACTGTCACGATGTAACTTATCGGTTTCGCCTAAGAACGGAGGACGTTGCTCGCAGGTGTTAGGTGCTTTGAATTTCACTTTTTTCTACAAAAATCGGTGAATAGCGTGACAATTAAATGACAGGGTTGTAAAGTCGATAAATCACAGGTGGCTGAAGGTGTGAAAGTGCACGGCTGAAGCGGCGAATGAGGCAAAAGGTAAGGAGGAAATCAATTTTTCCAACAAGAACAGAAAATATTTGTATAAATAGTTGTCTTGCAGCTTAGTTTCAGAGAAAACATGAAAGTGAACGTAAGCGATTCAGATGTTCGTTGAAGTACGACGGAAAAAGTGGTAAAAAGTAAAAAATAATCAGGATAGAAGTAAAAATGGAAGTAAGAAGATGGAAAGGTGAGTTTTTTTTGACGTCGAGTTCAGAATGCACTGATAATGGGGGTCAAGAATGAATTAAAAATATAATAATTAAGACATTGAAATGAACTTCAGATGATTATTTCGGAAGATGAAAATATCCTCACTCTACCATAAACCACTTCTCCACAAATCTCTTCCTAATAGTACATTTTGTTGATAAAGTGTGGCTTCGAGCTCAGGAAACTACTAGCCGAAGCATTCCAAATTCAAATCACCGTCGGAACTATGAAAATTCAGAGAATTTAGTGACTTTTCAATTCTTATTTTTTCCGGCATCCGACCAGCTCCAGCGAAGGCGATAAGTGCGGCCTTTGACTTGCTATTGCATATTCATAAGCAGAAGGGCATCTTTTCGATGCCGATATAGTAATTAAATGTCGATCAACGTCGAACAGAAAATTTATAAGCATGCACGATTCAAAATCACCAGCTACTGGTCGATCTCAATTGAGGGTTTCTACGACTTCCACTGGAATCCCATGTCTGATCTTCTTTGTCAGACTTGCCATAAATCTCGGCTGACGTCAACCAGATAAATCATCTTTTATCTTGCCTTAAACGGCGAAAAATGTTTGTTTGAGACTAGAAAATTCACGTTAAAGCTGCGGCTAACGAGGGATTTTAACGGATAACGGCGCTTTTTTTTGTTCCTATGTTTATCAGAGTAGGGAAAAGGGGTGAGGATTACGAATGCAGCAAACGTCTGAGGCTGGCATGTTTACAACCGAGGAAAGCTGAGATGCTGTGTTCAGAAAACAAACACGACTATATTATGATGTTTTCATGAGGTTTGTATATCCAGCGCATAAATCCCAGGGCGGTTAGCACCACAATCATCCCGAGAGGCCCAGGAGATTCGGTATGATTCCGGCGTGAATAGCCGTTTTTTAAAAACGAAAAAATAGAAAATAAGATAGGAAACAAGAAAAAGTAAAACATTACACCACATGTACGTGTAGTTAGCCGAGAGACAACAGAAAAAGGAGCGTAGACGAGTAGAAGTGAAGAAAAGAACTCCCCTTTACAGGTAAACAAAGAGATTGAGACGGTAGGCAGCTCGTTTGACCACTTCAGAGAAAGGAAAGCGAGAAAAAAAAACCTATGAAAATTCTCTGAATCATTCAAAGACGAATATAAAACCAAAAGGAGATCATCTGCCAGCTCAAGGACAGCAGCATAGAGCTCTTTTTATATTCTGTTCAAAACCTACGAGTATGCTGTTGATCCGCCCGATTCTTTAAAAAGAAAAGGAAAATAAAAAAGAGAAGAATTCGAAAAACGAGACAAAATGTTAGAGAAAAATCCTCTTTCCGCGAAGACATTTTAATCTCAACCATGCAGAAGACACTGTAACGCAAAACAGAGAGAGAAAACGTAGCAAGTGGGTAGTACAATTTGAAAAGCAGCTTTTACGAACCTTTCTTAAAATTCTACACGTAAGAAAGTGGCTGATCTGATTTCTCAAAGCTGATGAAAGAAAAAGACTTTGACAGGAAGGGGTTACCTATTTCATTTCAATTCTATCCGAGTGATACTCAGTAGATGAAAATCGATCAAGGCAAAAAGTGAAAATTTCTAAGAGAACAGATGTTCTCGAGGAGTTGGTATTTTATTTATTTATTTTACACTGCTACGAGCGCCAAATGATACAGACATGTGTAACACTAAACAATCGCACTGTGCTCAATTTCAGCTAAAAGCTAAAGTAAAAGTTCAAAAGGAAAAAGTAAAAAAATTAATTAAATGCAAGTTATTTCGAGTTTTACTGTGCTGAAGTTGTTAAATTGTGCTTGAAATGGGCCGTGGAGCCAATGAGACGTGTGCCGCAGCAGATAAACAAGCTCGCCCAGCCATAGCTGCAGCTTCAACTTCAACAGCAACAACTCACCAACGTCAAGTAGTCGTTGACGGCGTCGTTATTCGATTCGCTGGTGGTGCTGTATAGGGACGTCTTCGTCTCGGCGCTTTCCAGTAGTGTTGAGGCATGTCTGAACAGTGGACGGGTTGAGAACCAGCCAAAGAATGGAGCGCTTCAGCTAGCTGTTGTTGTTCGACAACGGGTACTGCAGCAATTAGTGGTCGTAGTAGCAACAAAGACTCAACTGCACCCTTTCGGACAGCTCACCAGAGCACTGGAGCCTTGGATGAACTCACCGACTCCTCAATCATCTACCCTGAGAAGGCACCGTTATCCTTACTACAGTATTTAGCTTCAGAACACTAAACAGAAATGAGAATACGAAACTATTACTACAGTATTTAGCCTCAGTAGCACTCACCAGAAATGAGAATACGAAACTATTACGTCTCAATAAATTAATATTGAGTGTAACTACAGTACCGGACGTGCCGCGACGATAGAACGGCGTCAGCGGCGCTTTTGTGCGCCGAAAGGTGCCGTTTCTAGGGTCCACGCGTGGTGACTCGGACAGTCTGCCGGAAACAGAAAGACGCGAGTTCAATTCCCGTCCGATGTCAGTGTTTTGCGAATAACCTAGCATCTCCAAATATACAAGAAATGAGAATGTTAAGCTGGGCATACATAACTATACAATAAATGATATCATTATGGTATTCAAGATTCTCTAAGGTATTGCTAGGGTTGACCTCGCCGACTTCTTCCACTTTACACCTGATGAAACTAGGACCAGGCAAGGCGGTACAAGACTCTGGCGAAAAATCAGGTCAGAGCAAACTTCTTCTCCCACAGAACATCGGGGTTGTTCCTTTCCGTTATCAAGGAAGGCGTTCTAAAAACGTCCACGGATCGTTCTAGAAAGTTTCTTGACCACCGACTGTAACAGTCACTTACATCGAACTTCTACCTCCCACTATTCATCATCCTTTCACCCTATTGCAGAATTTGCTGCTTCTGCTTTTTTTGTTCCTTTTCTTTCATTATCATTTCGTTATACTTACCTCTCCAACTCGGGATAATCATGTTTTAAGTTTTTTTTCAATTGGCCAATGTGTCTGTTCCTTACGTGGAATGTAGCGTCCACGTCTCTCAATGAATCAATAGAGTACAATTACAGTACCGGACGTGCCGCAACGATGAAACAGTGTCAGCGGCGCTTTTGTGCGCCGAAAGGTGCCGTATCTGGGGTCCATGCGCCTCAATTAATTCACCACGCATGCTCAACGGGCTCCCCGCGTGGTGGCCCAGTCCGCGGCGGAGCCTCGTCGAGCGATGAGTGACAAGAAGAGGAATCGAAGAAGCAAGAAACCGAAAAACGAGAGGTGAAAAATTGCTTGCTAAGAAATTTCAAAAATATGAAAATTTGTATATGTAAGACTACACTTATTTTACGAACAAACCAATTTCAGAGAAAATATAGAGAAACGGCGGCTTCTGCGCACGAGAGCGCCGCTGCCGCCGTTCTATCGTTGCGGCACGTCCGGTACTGCAGAACACTTGAACAGGACAAAATAGCGATTGCTAATAAGAACAATGGATCTTTGAACACCAAGGAGAAGAGGAAGAAGAAGAAGAAGAAGAAGAAGAATAAGAAGAAGAAGAAGAAAAGGAATAAGAAAAAAGTGTGGAAGAGTGTGTCGCTTTCAATTGAAATATGCACTTCACTGCTGTAATCACTGCTAACTCAAGCTTCGCTAATTCAACCATCAGGTAGCTATGATCCCCTGAGGGATCAAGGATCTTGCCATATCTTCTGTCAAGTAATTTCTTCCTAATTCTTCTCTCACCTTCTCCACTGGCCACTATCACCGGCACCTCCACCACCAGATGTCGGTGACTGCTGCGATGACGATGCGGCTCGATGAGGTGGAAATGACGACGACGAATCTGAAAAACGATGGCTCAGCACCTGAATGGTCCGAGAACGGGTGTCGAGTTCGGATCACCTACGGAAACGCAAAGAGCCAGAAAAACGTCTGAAGACGAAAAACAGCAAGGACATTCACACCCTCACTAACATACACACCGAGAGACACAGGCCGAGCAGCAGTAAGAGTAGAATCGATTCCCTGAGGCAATGAGGCACTCAGGTCCACCAGAGGCTGGAATTACTGGGTCAGTGGGCGCTGTTCGAACTCCCCATTATTTATTTAATTTATTTTGAAGCGCGAACCCTTGCGCATAGAACATATCACTGCACAAAAACGCCGTAGAAATGACTTAAAATCAAGTTGCAACAGGCGTACATGCCCTCACATGTTAACTAAATTATCTATTCATTTATTTATATACTTATCTATTGATTTATTTGTAATTTATTCATTTATTCAAATCTCCACTCGTCAATAATATTTATTTATTTACTATTTTCATTTAATATTTATTTATTTATTTGTTTATTTAATTATTTTTTCGAATCTCAACTCGCCAGTAAATAATGGTTGAAAAAACTTTGGATACACAATACCGCAATACCGCTCATAGCTTTTGTTCCAAGAAGCGTTCGGAACAAGAATATCTTATTTCCTAGTGATTCATTCGAGAATTTGAACATATCAAACGATTTGTCAGCCTGCACTGCGTTCAAAAAAGGCATTATTTCTCTTTTACTTATTATGGACTAGTTTTCCTTTACTTTACTTCGATTGGATTAAAACAAAAAATTGAGGCAGATTCACGGAAATTGGGAAATTAACCAAGAAATAGAAAGTCAATAACACATTTTCATTATTTTTTCTGGAATTTCACGGTCGCACGGTCGACAGATCGGCCCTCGCCCGAGCAAACCAAGCCTTCCATCCTTCCGGGGTCGGGTAAATTGGTACCAGACTGGTCTGTGAAGGTAAAGGCACTGGCTAGGTATAGCGGCTGGCCCCGCAGGTCGCTGTATCGGCCAAATACGCATTCACCATGCCCCCCCCCACGATATTGAATGAAAGATGAGTGCCAGGCGCACCCTTAGGGGAGTGACCAACGCCAACACCTTCGTTCACCTTTACATACATACCTTTACCTTGAGCAACAGTGAGTGAGCAAAAGACGGTCTGCGACATGAAAAAGAAGGGCATCAATATACAGGCAACGGTGGGTAAAGGTTAGGTGGAAACCAGCCATTCTGCGGCCTGCAGGCCACCAGATCAACTAATGAATAGTAGGAAACATATATAAAACATTTGTAATAAAAAATAAAACGAAGAACAAAAAGCATGCAACAAAAGACGGCGAGGAAATGATGAAATACGTCACTGGGAGTACGGTAACGGACAATCGCGGCGGGACCCTAGAGTTGACAAAGAGACATCGTGGTTTCACTTATTTATTAGTAGAATAACCCTGAAACTATCTTCGGAATTCCAGTCGGAGATCCTTTAAGATGGGTTACAAAACCCCTGAAAGGTTCAAATTTCTGGGTTCGCGGCTTCGCGGCTTACTGCTTCGGCCTTCTTCGATCAGGAATTCATTAGGGGGATGGGTAAAGTCAACCCAAATGGATCCTAAATGTCAGGCGAACAAACAAGTGGAGGGCCAACTGGGAAAACTCGAAAACAAAGTCGAGAGCCGGAAGCTGCTACGGGAGACTGGAGAGCAATAGTAAATAGTTACAGCTTGGAATTACAGTACCGGACGTGTCTTTTGGTCAAAAGCCGAAAAAGCCGGCCAAAACCGCTCCAAAGCGGCTTTTTTGAATAACTTCGTTGAAACTCAAAAATTTGTAAAAATATACATATATTTGAGCTCAGCAGCTCAAACTCTATCGAACAATATAGGGTGGTAAGAAAGTCTTGAGCCACTTTGCTTGAAAGTCTCAGAACTTCCGACTTCTGGATTGTAGCCATAACCTAACATGTGATAGTTGTTAGCCATTCACGAAGCAGTGTTACGATGGGTATAAATAGCCAAACCCTATTCTTTAACTTCAAATACGATGTCATTTCTCCAACAGTTGCTGCTGAAACGACACGTACTTTATAACGGTCATAAATCGAACGGGCCAGTGGAAAAGACTCAAACGGTTGTTATCTCGTCACAGCATCGGCGACGACGACGAACATTTTGAAGAGCAGGCCAGCTGGAAGAGTAGTGGAAGTCATTCGGCCTTCTTCGATCAGGAATTCATTAGGGGGATGGGTAAAGTCAACCCAAATGGATCCTAAATGTCAGGCGAACAAACAAGTGGAGGGCCAACTGGGAGAACTCGAAAACAAAGTCGAGAGCCGGAAGCTGCTACGGGAGACTGGAGAGCAATAGTAAATAGTTACAGCTTGGAATTACATGGAACCATAAACTAAAGTCCTTCATCGGTAAGCCTAATGAGGTCCAGTAAAGGTAAAGGTATCGGCGTTGATACATCCCCTAAGGACTCGCCGCGCTGTTCCATCCAGAATCGTAGAGTATTGGTGAATGCGAATTTGGCCTATACAATGACCTGAGGGCGCCAATCGCTATACAAAGTCAGTGTGTTTAGCCTCAAAGAGAAATCTGTGCCCAGATTCATGAACGGACGAGCGGTCTCCGAAACGCCGTCGGCGATAAACCCACTCGATACCATCGAAGTCTACCAAACCCTGCCTAATCGCGAGGTATGGTGGATCCTCGATAAACCCCGATCAAACCCCGACGCGCAGTCACGAATCTCGATTTGCGCGCCGTTCGGGGTATATATCGGAGTTTATCGGGGCTTTAGCAATAATGAATTTCGGCTTTGGTACAATTTAACCCGACTCCGGACGGATGAAAGCCTTGGTTAGCCCAGGCCGGGATGGATACCTCGGGTGTCAGCAGCGCCTTTTCGCATTGCACCATGTGAATTCTAAGCTAGTGATGTATAATACTTTCTTTCAACAGTTTTGCAGCCTAATTATTATAGAAATTACCAAACTATCGAAACTCTTTAATTCGCGTCACAGGACCTAACTGCAGCTAGTGATCAGAATTAGGCCTAAGAGAGGTAAAATAAGGTCAAAGGTAAGGAAAAATATATCATGGATTCAAATACCACAGATTAGGTAAATCAAACAGGTGGAACCAAGCGACGGTGCTCATGAGAAGCCCCTTAATAGAAATAAATAACGTTTTGAGGAACTAATTTGATATCAATTTATCAGAATTCAACTAACTTGGAATTAAAATTATAATAGAAATCAGAAACAGTCACAACAGAAATAAGTTCCGCCATCAGAAAACAAAATTGACATTGATTTAACAGAATTTAACTAACTTGAAATTAAATCAATAATAGAAATGAGTTATGGACACAAAAGAAATAACTTACGTTATCAGAAACCAAATTGGATTCTAAACTACCAGAATTTAACTAAATGTAAGTTTATATTAAAATTGATCATAAAAAATTCAAAAATCGATCGGGCGTAGGAGATGCAACCGCTTTGCATCCGAAATTGATTCTCATAGCGTCGGGGATAACGGTCAACGTGTCAAACGTGTCACATGAGCGGCAGACACGTTTTGACGAGTCGCGTAATCGTCGCCGACCACCGCGCCGAGTATAAACGCCTCTTTAGACTAATAGGAAACAGCAGCAGCGATATATAACATAGCATAATACAAGCATATTCTCTCTCCGAAATAAATGCTAACGCTCAACAGAGAAAAAATCCTTTGAAGCAAATTGAAAAATCAACTATATCTTAAACTAAAAATTTACATAGCTACGGATCGAAAAAACTCTAAAATAATCTCGAATCTCGGAAGCCGTCCAAATTTCTCTAAATAAATTAACAAGAAAGACTTTCTGAGCATGTTTAGACGTTGCAAGCGATTCTAGAATTCGAGAAAGACCAAAAAAAAGTAGGGAATCTTCCAGGTTTTTCTCATTCGAGAGTGGTTGGAGAAGTATGAAAGTACTTTCATCTCTTGATAAGATCCAAATTCTGCTCAAAAACGCTGAAGGCGATTTCGGACCATTTGCCTTTCAGTGCAATTATACCTTCACCAACGAAACCTTAGTACAGCTCTGAGTATAACGTCTACCACCACCCTTCTGCTTGAATCTACCGCTCTAGACAATTATTGGTCTATCCTTGGAGCAAAGAAAACCAGAACATCAATGCTATCGGATTATACGTAGCAATTCCCGATTCTTGTCCTCTTCATCTAAAAGAAGCGTGCCCAAAATAATGATTTTCCCCAATTTTTTTCTGGGTTGACTCGAAAGGGAGGTATTCTTTCTTGAAGCGAAGAAAACTAGAACTGTCTAGAAAACCTTTGAGTAAAATCGGGATAAGAGTAAAGAGCTTCGGACGGCTAGCTGAAACTGAGATTCGCAACTCAATCCTCCCATCCAACCAGCCCACCCGTGACAAACAACGACTGTTTACCGGAAGTGTACTGATTGGCTTCGATTGTTCGAATAGGACGCTTGCTGACGAGATTTCTCCACAAATCTCACAAAGCAGCACTGAATCCATCCACCAAATGCACCTGTCGCTTGACGAAACGACCGCCGGAATTGGGCAATTTATCAGCAACTTCAATCTACCCAACATTGGGCAGAAATAGATTTTCCGGCGCCAGCAACCCTACCCTTCCAGGGCAGCGAGGGGTGAGACGGTTAAAACAAGGCAAAACTTCTTTCAAAAGTTCTATCGATATACTTAAAACGAACAGTTATGGCGAAAATGTTCGGCGGAGAAAAAGAAAAAAGAAAAGAGAAATAAAATTCGAAAAATTGTTCTTCCACGGCATACGGAAGCTTCCTACATGGAGTGGAGCTGTAGATGAGCCACGGGCAGGAACGATGGGGTCCATTTTCTAGCAGAGAAAGATGAGGTTAGAACAAAGTGAACCCTAGTGTTGCAAAGCATTGAATGAATAGAGAGAATTAGGAAAAAATGAAGAAGCCTAGAGACACTTAAAAAAGCATATCGATGTCAAATAAATTCAAAAGCGCGAGAGTTTTGAGGAAGCTAAGAAAAAGGATTCAGATATATCCAGAAAACAGATTTTCAAAAATAAAACAGCTGAACATCGCTTAAGTCTCATCCTAATTACCCACGCTTCAAAACATGCAAAAGTCTGAAGTGGCGCCGACTGCTATGCCGCGTCCTCTGCGTCCCTACACCTTGCCACCGGTGCGCTGCTTTACTGCCATGTATAAATAAGCCATTAAACGGCGTAGACGTTGCATAGAAGCTGGACGTCACGCATTTATGGAAAGACGAGTCGTATTTGAACAGATTTTTATAAAAGAAAATCGTCTAGACGCCGATAGGATTTCGCTAATGATGATAATGATAATCGAGCATTTTCTCTACGGATTATCTGAACGGGAATCAGAACTTCTCTTAGAAAAAAGAAAATCCTCTGAAAATCGTCCTAGCTCCCGTGACTCAACAATCGTAAACATCACGCAATCCCAACGGAAAGTCGGAAAATAGACACAAAAATAGGGCAGGACAAGTGCAAAATACCAAGTAGTGCGTAAAATATGTTTTAAAAAGTTTGAAATAATAATATAAAAGAACAAGGCTTCTTTGATTCTGGCCGGACGGGCAGGCAAATGTGAAGGAAAAAAAGAAACACAAAGAACATGTAGGAACACAAAAAAACAGAAAACGTAAAACTAGAATAGCTGATCTTCAAGAAAGGAGCGCTCACTAGCGAAGATTCTGATGGTTAGGCGCGGGATCGAATCTCGCATGTGTCACGATTTTTGCCGATCGATGGGTGCAAAACGCCGAGCGAAGAGAAGGGAAGAGAAGAGGCCATTGTTTAACTCATAAAGTGCGAGATTCGTTGTCATTCATCAATTTTGACAGCTGTCGTTGTAAATCACCACGAATTCTACTGAAAATTGACGAACATCAACGCCGAGCGGTCCGTTCGCAGCAAAAACGATAAAAAATCCAACAAATAACGCCTTTATCTAACAACATGCTATTCATTTATTATTTATTTATTTACATATTTATTCATTTGAATCTCCACTCGCCAATAAATATTTATTTATTATTTCTTATTCATTTTTACTTGATATTTATTTATTTGATTATGCTGCTTGGTGTGGCGGCAAGAAACGCTATTAATACCCGCTGGGTCGAGCGATCGATCCTCGCCCGGGATAACCAAGGCTTCTATCCATTTGGGCCTAGAAAATTAGTAATAGTCTTATTTGGGAAGGTAAGGATTTCGATTTGAATAGTGACCGGCCCCCGGGAAGTCATTGCATAGGCCTGCATTCTTCATACCTCTATGATTCCAAATGAAAGACGAAGGCGTGGCGCGTCCCAAAAAGCGATCAATGCCGACTGCGATTTGCAGAATTGTATAGTTTCGTATTTTTCAATACTAAAATTGAGTGGAACGAATAAGTTCTGTGCAAGATATGAAACAAGACCCTACAATCGATGACTATACGGGATTCAAACCAACGCCTCATGGCTTTCCATGGGAATGCTAATCCACAGCACTCTTGAAATGGGAGTTTCCACTGCTCCAAACGAAGCAATAACTTTGTTGTTGAATAGTGCAATGGCAACAGGTGCTACCCCCGCCTACAAGGTCAGGCGATCGATCGAGCTAAGCGAGTCTTCCATCCCTCTGAGAAAAAATTGCAGCCAAACATGGTTGGGGAGGTGAAAACACTGTTCGATTAGTAATTTTGAATGGACGACGGATGCGTGGCGCGCCTTTATCGGACATATCAACACCGATCATTTTATCTTCATTTTTGTCAACCACAAATCAATTTCGGTCCAGAAGACGTGGTGAAGTGGTCGAGTGATCGATCCTCACCCTGGGTAACTAAGCCTCCTCTCCGGGGTAAACTGATGACTCTGGGAAGGTGAAGACATCGAGTTGTGCAATGATTGACTCCCTCAAGTCATTCACTACGCCTCTGCAATTCTTCATAGGAGACGAATGCGTGGCTCATTCCAAGTAACCTGATCAACGCCGAAGGCTATATTCATTGTCTTTATTCGTGTGATATTGCCTTTTCCTACCGTGCTTTACGGGTTAGTATTATATTACGACTAGAGATTTAGATACCTGATCTCCTACACTACCGTACTTCATTTTCTATTATACAATACCGGACATGTATTTTGATTACTTCCCGGAAAAGCCGCTCAGTAGCGTTTCAAAACGGCTTTTTAGTATAACTCCCCCCAAATCGTGAAAGGAGGCAAATTGTGAAGTACAGCTGCCCGGGCTCTGTCGTTTGGTATACAAATTATCCATACCTGAACTTTTTTTGGAATATTATTCCCTCAAATCTCGCCTGGTCGGATACCAATTTACTCGACCCCGGATTGGTGGAAGGCTTAAGGTTTCTTATGGATTTATGGCTGTACCAATCTAGGAATACCAGTTGATAGAGCTCGAGCTGCAGAGCGCAAATATCTGCATATTTCTTACAAACAGTGGAGTTTCAACAAAGTTATTGAAAAAACCGCTTTGGAGCGCTCCAAAGCGTCGTTTTCGAGAATTGATCAAAAACATGTCCGCTACTGTAATTACCTTTTCACCTCACCGAAATTACAATCTTAGGTAGAGAATTGGATAAAAAGAGGGGCGAAGATGGTCGAATCCTCCTCTCAAAATTCGAATCCCAAAAAGTGTTCAAAGAAAAAGAAACTCTTAACTCCCAAACATGGCAGCAAACCGTCATAGAAACTAAAAAGCGTTATAGCAATTAGTTTTAATGGAACGTCACATGGCCGATACCGTCGGGGGAAAAGAGCGTTGAAGTGGACAAGACGTAGAAGGCCATCGGATTGTCGGTAGAACGGACGGCACGTCGATCGACTACCGAACCGTCGAACTTCATCGATTGAAAGGTAGTGATTACAGATGACACTGACACCGCCCCTGACTGTCGTCGTCGGTCGCGACGGAAAATGTCCGACCAGTGATCCGATCTGTCAGCTGAGGACCAATTTGGCGGCAGTGGGAACAGTTGGGACCAGATCGGATCGGAAAGGACACCAATTTACAGCCGGGATATTTATATTCAGAAACCGGTCAGATAACCACAGGAGCTACGAATTTTACCGCAAAAATTACTTTTAAAGGTCTCAAGACAGTTGGGAATAATGAAAGAATTTAATAATAATAGCATTGGCAGCGGAGCCAATCTGCAGTTTTCCCTTCGAATTTGGGTCCGATTTGCATAAAACCATTGAAAAATCCATAAGGAAATGAAAGCTGAAAGGTATTCCATCACAGATTGCATAGGTGGGATTGCGCCATGCACTCCTCTCCATCTTAGAATTATATGTAGACTTGACTGAATTCATGCCAAGGACCGAGCGGACAACACGGTTTTCCAGTCAACTGTCAAATCATGCAGAAAAGAGAGTAAAAGAGTTCACCTATCAGAATGATTAAAAAGCAGACTTTGTGAATGATCCCACGTACGACTGAAAAAAATGCCTAAAATTTGGAGAGGTGAAAGAAAAAAGAAGAGAAAGAAAGAAGGAACATTAGGAAGATTAGGTACCTATTTTTTCAACTCTTTCTGGCAACTTTCTGTGAGGGTTAGAAGGCCTGGGTACGCTAGGCGAGGATCGATCGCTCGACCATGTTAGTGTCAGCTGCGCTTCCTGCCAATGCACCGTGCTATTCTACATATATGGAGATGGGTGAAAAAGCACGATATAATAAACCACTAATGCCAGTGAATACAAAAGGAAAGCCAGAATTACACATATACTAGACATCACAGAAATGCTATCTAACAGCAGAATAATAAATTTTACCACAAAAGTTACTTTCAAGGATCCCAAGACAGCTGGGAAGAATGAAAGAAGTTCATAAAAATTAGTTAGCTACGGAGCCAATTTGCAGTTTTTCCTGCGAGTTTGTGTCCATTTATTTTTTATTAATTGATTAATAAGTAAATATTCATGTTATTTTATTTTATTTTCAATTTTATAATTTTATTTTTTATAATTTATAATTGGCAATTTATTTTCTATTTTAATAGTTTGGAGTCGAAATCATTGAAAAGCTGCTATAGAACCGAAAGATACAACAAACCGAAAATAACTGTAAATTGAAATTAAATTAGATCAGTTTAACGAGAAAAATAATTATGATCGGAAGAATTAGACGTCGACAAGGACGTTACGACACCTCAAGTGCGAAAGTTCCTCGGAGAAGAACGATGAGTGCGTGCCAATTGTTAAACCATTGACGTCATTTGTCGAAGATAAACGGTTGGATAAAAAGACAAACGAATAAGTAAAAAATGTGCCGATGTTTCGAGCTGAAGCAAATTTCACAAGAACAATGTCTTCGACATTCCCCACGCTCAGTACCTTCACAAAGTTCGGCAATCAAATTCCAGTTGACTCGTCTCTTTTTTCTTATCCCAGGACCTAAAGTCTTTTCCCAATGCTTCCCAGCCAATTTTGTCCAGACAGCTCGTGTAGATTTGAGAAAAAAAAACAAAAAGAAAGGAAAAGCTGAAAAAAGCCCACGCACAATTTAAGAAGCTTTCCAAAACGAAATAAGAATAGAATTTTTGTGTGACTTCCTTACGGAATTGAACACCAGAAGCCTGCTGTTGCTTGTTGCTGTAGACAAGGAGAATCTAAAAAGGAATATTCAATCCTTTGAATTTAAAAAAAACAACTGGAATTGTCTATGAGACCTGAAAGACCGAGCCAATTGAAATTTCATTGCCCAATTTTGTCAAATCACAGAGCGCCCACATTATGTTCTAGTGAAATTTCCTCTAGCGCGAACCACATGTTTTCTGAGAAAGAATCTTCGTGATTCACAAGTATTTTACATCGCAAACATAATATTTGCTATATTTTGAAAGTGCTATACCGAGTCCGTGTGGTGCAGTGGTAAGAGGTGCTGCTAACATCAGCACGGTCGATCGATCCTCGCCCGGGCCAACTAGGCCCTCCGTCCCTCCGGGGTAGGTGAATTGGTACCAGACTTTGCTGGGAGGGTGAACGCATTCACCACCATGTCTCTTCTGAATTGAAAACGAACGCACGGCTGATTCTTAGGGTCACTCTGCGGGAACTGTTCAACGCCGACACCTTTACCTTTTACCCTTACCCAAAGTTGCAAAAGCCTTTTGTAGTGCACTGAATGTGAGAAAATGTTGAGCGGAAGAAAGTCGCAAAAAGTGGTGAAGAAAAAGTGTAGACGTCGTCGTTGAGGATTATTCATCGTCGATAATTCAAATAGAGGACAATCCATTATAATGTCACGAGCTTCCACGGAATAATTGACTGATAAAGAAAAACCACAAAAGATGAAAAAGAAACTACAAGACATTGAATCGCATCACTGGAAGTATTTCGCGCAAAATAACGGAATAGATTTCTATCCATTTTTTGTCAGCTTTCACATCTCTTTTCCCAGTATTCCACGTTATGTGGCTAGGAAAAAAGAAGAAGATGAAAAATAGGGATAGGATTTTCGCAACTTTCCTTCTAGAAAAGAACGCTAAGATTCTTGTTGCATAGGAAAGCTTTCCAAGTACAGACCCCTATGAATAGTGTTCATTCTAAGCCTATCGAATTTCTGTTTCTCAGTTCATCCTTCTCAGCTGAGTTTTATGCTAAGTTTCTGTGTTCATAACGCATTTTATCGGTTGTTGTATCAGTCGACTTTTTTGTGTCTGTTTCACACAGCGTAATGTATATTAAACATAAAATTCAGGCATTTGCACACAAATTTCCACAAGAATTTCGACTGCATAGAACGTGAAATTATGTCGTAACCGAAGTAAACTACAAAAAGGAAGCGGAAAAGGGTGAAGACGTCGTCGAGAGGATTACTGGTTGTCGGTAATCCAAATGGAGGACAATCCATTACAATGTCACGAGCTTCCGCGGATAGTCAAAGAAAGACTACACAAGAGGAAAAGAAACTACAAGACATTGAATTGCTTCACTGGAAGTATTTCGCTCATACAAACGGAATAGATTTCGTTCTATGCACTTTTTTGACAGCTTTCACATCTCTTTTTCCGGTTTTCTACGTTATGCAGGTAAGAAAAAAGAAGAAGATAAAAAAAATAAAAAATAGGAATAGGATTTTGTAATTCTTTGGAAGTGAACGCCACAAGTTTCTTGTTGCATAAATGACTTTTAAGGCATTTGCGCACAATTTTCCAAAAGACTTCTGAGTGCACGGAGCGTGAGAATATGTCGCAACCGAAGCACAAAAAGGAAGCGGAAAAGGGTGAAGACATCGTCGACGAGGATTATTGGTTGTCGGTAATCCAAATGGAGGATAATCCATTAGAATGTCACGAGCTCCCACGGAATAAGGCCGCTGCACCCCGCTCGCTCATTATGCCATCCACTCGGAGGAGAAATTCCGTCGTCGACGACGACCAAATGAAGAGCGGCGCGAAGAGCCGCCGGCCGATATCGGCCGGAGTTCAATTCCCTCGACGGGTGGGGGACGTCTATGTCACATCGCCCTTTACTCTTGAAAAAATTCAGAGCACATACAATACAAAAGGACGCGCGTGGTACAGAAGGAAGAGGCGCTACTGACACCCGTACGGTCGAGCGATCGATCTCCGTCCCCGCTGACCAAGCCTTTCATTCCTGCGGGATCGGGTAAATTGGCACAAGGCTTGTATGGAAAGATAAAGATTTTGACTCAACACAGCGGCTCGCCCTCGCAAGTCATTTTATGTATAGGCCAAATTCGCATCCCTAGGAGAGTTACCAACACCGATACCTTTATCTTTATCTTTTGCAGTTCAAAAAACATCCGTCGAAACGCGATATATACTAAACGAACCGTTTATTCCGTTGTCCTGGTAGATAACTCTCTAACATTAATTTTACTGACTAAAAAAGACATGGCTGAAATCTGAAGAGATTAATATATGCAATGGTACAGAAACATTAGCAGAATTCTGAAATTTTTGATGAATTTCATGTGAGTGTTCTTTGACCTCGTCAGGATGACGACATCAAAAGGACATGAGCCTCATCGGCCAGTTTTCTCTTTGATAAAAAAATAATTATAAAGAGGTCGACTCCAGTTAGAAAACTAGGAAAAGTTCAAGCGATCGATGAAATTTTCATGTCCAATCTTAACTATTTCATGTCCCATCTTCACTATTTTTGCAATCACTAAGGTTCTTAGGAAACCGTGATGGGCTCAGATTCCGTCGAGTTTGATAACCCCTTTATAATCCTTACATATGTATACTACGATCGATACGGGGTACATATATTTGCAGCGTGCGCCTTGGTTTACATAGTTCGGGTTTATTCCGTGGTATAACATACCGTGGTGGCGTTTGACAAAGCCGTTGCTTTCAAGCCACCAATGTATTCAGTATGTCGTTCATTAGTTCGCTCAACTGTGAAAGGTAGAGAGGTCAACTTCGATCAAGCTTCCTAGGAAGCGCCACGCATTCGTGTTCCATTCAAATCGTTTGGTAAGTGCGAATTTAGCCTTTTCAATGACCTGCGAGAGCCAGCGGCTTACCACCTCACTGTTGTACATACCTTCCCAGGCAGGTTTGGTACCAACTTACTCGACCCGGAGGGTTAGAAGGCTCGGTAAGCCCGAGCGGGAATCAAGCTCTCGGCCGTACGGGTATAATAACGCGCTGCTTTTTACGCTTTGCATATACAGAACCGTTTGGAGATTAGGCAGAAAGAGAAGAAAAATAAAAAAGAGAGTGGAAATCTAGCGCAGAAATAGAAGAAAGAATGAAAAAAAGAGAATGAAAATTTTCTTTCGGAGCAATTTCCGAAAGATTGAGTAAAGGACGAAGAAGATCAGAGAACGCGACAGGTGTGCAGCTTTGCGAAGCGCAATTAATCAAAGTGACGTGGACATTTATACGACCGGAACCGAACAAATCGATGGGATCGCACACCTGAGCGGATCCAGGAAATTTACTAGGAAATCTTTTAAAAATTCAAAATTTCACTGAAAAAAATCGATGAAAGGAGTAAAAAGTATGAACGGCTTCGTCCATGAGTCTGGAGCACTAGTCAGAGGCGGCTGAACGAGAGAATTTGATAGAAAAGCGAATTAGAGAAGTCATCTATACTAGTTGATGTAGTGGTAAAGAGACCGGTGGTGCTCAGTCCTTTAAGAACGCGCCGCGCATTCGTCTTCCAATCAGAATCGCAACAGGAAACAACAAAGCATAGGCCCCAAAGCGCTAGAGGCAAGGGAAGGAATCTGGGTTGAATGAGAAAAACTGAGGACCATCCTTCTCTTACAAATAAATTGCGGAAGGTAAGGTGTTCGGTGTCGATCAGTCCCTTAAGGACGCGCCACGCATTCGTATTCGATTTCAAAATTGTAGAGGTACGGTGAACGCGAATATGGCCTATACAATGAGCTGTTGGGCCAGACGCTACACCAAATCAGTGTCTCTACCTTCCCAGACAGGTCTGGTACCAATTTACCGTATCCCGGAGAAGGTTTGGTTTAGCAGGGATTGAATGAGCTACCGTACGAGTGGAAGTGGCACCTCTTACTCCCTCAGAATTCTTGCTGGGTAAGTGAATCAGTTACCATTCTGTCCGGGGGGCTAGATTCTAATATGGTATACCCACTGTAAATCACGAAATATACTTCGTAGCCGTGGTTAATGAAAGTACAATGCGGTATATTCGGGGTTTATTCGAGGTCTTTAGCGGGTTCCACAAAACTCACTGACGCGGCGAGTGTTCGAAGACACCTTTGCCACGGAAATTGGGGCCGTTTAAAGCTGTCGGAGATAGCCTAGCTGAAGGCAGACGTCTCAGCTCGATGCCGAGGCGTTCGAATCATGACAATCTGGTCGAGAAACGACTGATTTTTGCGTAAACAACGACAACGAGAAACGAGACGGCTCACGCTATACGAACGACGACCATAAATAGCACAAACACACTCGCCATCCCACCCGCCTCTCTACGCCGAGTTATTTACTCGACTCGCTTTCCAAGGCATCGACGACACTCTCAACAAATACCTGTAAAAGTGCCTACGCAAATAGGCCGTTTGAGCCTACACCACGGCGCAAAATTATAAGTTCACCCTGCAATTTGTCGAGAACTACCCGAATACCCTATTTTCGAGATGCAGTAATATTCCTATGATATTCGTCACTATCAAAAACCTACATACACAGATCCTACGCACGGTTTATTCTGCAAAAAGCTACGAATTTTATAAAATTCGTATGCTGCTTTGTGGAACGAGGTTAGAAGAGAGAACTTGGAGAATGCTACGAATTTTTTTCTAAACAATAAGGATAGAGACTGGTGCAAAATTACAAGTCCACCTCAATAGCGACTGACCAATGTGAAAAATATCAACAAGAAAGCTAAATTTAATACTGCGTTAGGTTTAATACTCGGGTAGTTGTCCCTGACGTTAAAAATTACTTTTACTTTTTTTATGAATTATTCCAAGTGAAATTATTATATAATTTTGCAGCATTCTCTACCCTTATTTTTCAAATAAGGATTCGTAGCTTCCTGCAGTGGTAGGACACCATGCCTAGAATTTGTGTATGTAAGTTTTTGATAGTGAGGAATGCCATAGTAGCACCACTGTATCTCGGAGACAGGGTATCCGGGTAGTTCTAGACGACTTGCAAGATAAACCTATAATTTTGCACCAAAGTATATAATGTCGAAAGCGATACAGAGCTAAGTAGCATCCGCTCACTGTTCTCATATCAATCATCTGTGATGCAATGTGCTTTTTCCATGATGTTTTCATTCATTTCCTTGTTTTGTTTTTTTTCCGAGCAATGAGCGCTCTTGCAGCCACAGCTGCAAGAGGTTCCCGATTGATGGGTGATCAGGTGACTCTGAATTGTATGAAACTTGAAAACTATTCAGAGCTATTAGAAAATTTCAAGGCTCAGACTGAGGTCGATACGAAAGCGTGCGTAAAGACACAGCAAAAAGCACCGATTGACAAATAGAGGTGGATCCAAGCGATGAGGAAAATGAGTGAATAAATAAATAAATAAGTAAATAAATAAATAAATAAAACTAGTCTGTTAAATGCCGCTTTTTGTTTAGCGGTTTATAGACGAGAACTAGTTGAATGACTTGTATATTTAGAGATGCTAGGTTATTCGCAAAACACTGACATCGGAAGAAACACACATTCCCGTCCGATGTCAGTGTTTTGCGAATAACCTAGCATCTCTAAATAAATAAATAAATAAACGCGTAGAGAATCAAGATTTCCACGAAGAAAACGCAACATCAGGCAGGGAAGGGTGAATAACTGTGATACCATGGGTCTGCGGAAGCACGGCCACAAAGGTAAAGGTGTAGGTATCGGCGTTGATCAGACCCCTAAGGACGCGCCATGCATTCTTATTCCATCCCGAATTATAGAGGTATGGTGAACGCGTGTTTGGCCCTCAAGCGTTTATACAGTGGCTTGCAGTGGCCAGCCGCTATACCAAGCCACTGCCTTTACCTTCCCATGCAAGTCGGGTAGCAATTTACCCGACCCCGGAATGATGGAAGGCTTGGTAAGCATGAGGATTAAAGGACTCATAATCGTGACATATAGTAGATTTTTCAAGTTAAGGATGACAAAAAGTAAAACGGAGAAAACAGAAGTCAGAGACGACAAAGGTGTATCGGGTACAGGATCAACTTTTCTATCAGTCAACCAAAGCTAAAAGATTTTTAGAAAGAAAGAAGTTAAAATAAGGAGAGGAGGATTTAGTCGGAATGCGAAGAAGGGCTTTGAATCTAAGGACTGGCATTGTGGAAGGAGTTCGTAAGAGTCGGAACAAAATGATGATCAAACTATGCGGGAACACAAGACGATATTTGGTAAATTCGAGGTAAAGAATAACGGTGAAATGGCTGAAGACTGTGAAATGGCTGAATCGGCGACGCCGACCGTCCATTCAATAATTTCACTGAATCGACCGACCTACCGGCCGAGAGCGGGCACACGGCGTCGGGGCGACATCGATCCGAGTCGATGAAAACGGCCCAGATCCGTGTCACCGTCGATCGCTGACGGCAGAGATCTGGCCGTCGGTGACCTTCAATACCACGGCCCCTTTCGCGGTAGTCCCATAAGGTTAGTTTTGACTCAAATTAAGTATTCAAAGGGGTAAAGGGTATAGTGTCGGTGTTGATCAACCCCTAAAGGCATGGATTCGTGTTCCACTCAGAACTGTAGAAACATGGTGAGTTCCTATTTGGCGTATGCAATGACTCGCGGGAGCGAGCCGCTGTCCAGTGTCTTCTCCTTTCCAGACAGGTATGGTACCAATTTACCCTACCCCGTTGTAATGAGAACGTTTCATTTGCAAAAATTACGACTTACGCGAGGTCCGAACCTTGCCCTCAAGCACTGAGCTGGACATATTCACGAACAGCCGCCTGTTCCATTCACGTTCGGTTCCTTCCAATTCCTACCTTTCCAAAGCGGTATTTTTGGACAACTTTGTTGAAACTCAATTATTTGCAAAAATATACATATATTTGAGCTGAGCAGCTCGAGCTCTATCCCTCCTTGCACACTTTTCCCAAATTCGTGAAACTTGTTTTCAGTAGATTTTTTCGACCCATCGATTTTCGGTTCCCGTTGCCGTTTCGATCCCTCGCATGGTGACTTACCATCGACTAAGCTTCGTTCTCTCCAAGCCGCCTATAAAGAAGCGGCGCGTCTTTCCCTAGCGTTCTAAGCTAGAAGTAGTGGTCCCCACGGGGTGGCTCGAAGAAGCTACCACGCGAGGCCCCGTTCGGCATGTCCGTTGACGGCCCCCCACCCCGTTGAGTCCTGTCAACGACGAGGCAATCGATGGATACGAGGGACCGACCACGCGAGATTTGAGGGGTCGCCAAAGAAATCGATATTTTGAAAAAATTTCAGGTGTGGATAATTTATATACCAAACGATATAGCTCGAGCAGCTGAGCTGAAATGTGTGTGTATTTTTTTAACAAATAATTGTTTCAACAAAGTTATTGAAAAAAGCCGCTTTGGAACGCTCCTAAGCGGCTTTTCCGGGAGCTGATTAAAATACATGTCCGGTATTGTACTTATCCTATACCGATCAACATAAAAATAGCTAACTTCCCAGCCGTACATGACTATTACATAACAAAAAACGAAAAAAGGTAATAAAATCGGAAAATCGCTTTGAACTTGTACCAAAATGTATAGTTATTATATGATCAAAATAAAAAGATAACGAACTGCCTTAAGTCGTATTGACCAACAAATCTCCTAAACGAGAAAGGGCCTTGTCGATATTACTATTCGGTGAATAGACTCCAGAAATTACAAAAACCTGGAGAGATTCAGAGCTTTGCTCGCGCTCACCGATCGATGTCTCGAGTTGCCCGGGGCATCAGATGGCTTGAAATATTTCCGGTTCAATTTCTCCTTTAGACGACAACATGACACGTCGAATTCGCATAAAATTCATCAAATTCGACTCGGTTTTTTCGGAGGATTTCACGCTGAACGGGACAGAAGGCAGGTGAAGCGGAACTAACTGAACGACAGAGTCAGATCTGATGATTCGGAACGATGATCATGATCATGATGGTAAATATGATGGGTGAAACTCGTTCCCATCGTTATTGTCGCGATGATCAACGAGGCGGATGTACGGGTAGAGAAAGTGAAAAACAAAAGAAAAATCATCGTAGCATGTCGATAACAGAGAAATCATTCCTCACTGACCCACTGGCTCTCACTCATTTCCGCTCACTCACGTTCACGTACTTTTTATCGACTTCACATTCGCATCCGTCAGACGGACGACCGCTTCACGATAACGGCTCTGGAAACGACTGCTCAACACTCGGCACACATCGTCGGCGACCGCCTGAAATAGTCGCCTGTCTATCGATTTATTTGAATTTATTTAGGAATGGCACAGTGGTAGGAGGCGCTATTTACACTCGCATGCTCGAACGACCGACACCCACCCGGGCTAACCAAGGAAGACGAATGCATGGCGCGCCCTTAGAGGACCGACTCATGCCGAGCACCTTTACCTTCACCTCAAACCTTTAGGAGCGGTGAAAGGTGCTACTGCCAGGGGCCTCAGGAGAGTGGAATACGCTGGCCCTCCATCCATCTGGAATCGGGTAAATTGGTACCAACGTTGCCTGGGAAGCTGGAGGCGCTAACTGGTACAGCGACTGTCTCCTCATGTTACTGTATAGGTCATGTACAGTACCGGACGTGTCTTTTGGTCAAAAGCCGAAAAAGCCGGCCAAAACCGCTCCAAAGCGGCTTTTTTGAATAACTTCGTTGAAACTCAATAAATTGTAAAAATATACAAATATTTGGGCTCAGCAGCTCAAGCTCTATCGAAACATATATAAATCGTACCTGAAATTCTTTTAATTAGCCGAATATTTCGGCTGCCGACGCCGCGGACGAGTTTCCCATTCAACGGTGTTCACCACTACCCCAGCAACGATCTTCCAAATTCGAACTTCCGTATCCTAGTTCCCAAGCAATTTTCTAGGGGCTGCTCTTTTGCGTTGAATAAAGTAGCCACCCTAGGATAGTATGCTATAGGTAACCATCCCCAGATTGTTCTGGCTTCTTCCAAAAACTCGGCCAAAGTAGGCACGTGAGTTTACTTTGTTCAGTTGTAACTTTGTTGAAACTGAATAATTTGTAAAAATATACACATGCTTGAGCTCAGCAGCTCGAGCTCTATCGTGTGATGCATAAATTATTGACACCTGAAAATTTTCCAAAATATCGATTTTTGCATATATTGCTAGGTTCAGGGCAGAATATCTGCCCAATTTTTTGTAGACATACGCAGTTTTCGCTTTTAAACTACGCAGTTGTGGGTTAAAAGTGCGGATTGTTAAGAAAACCCCCTTCAAATGTTCCCGTTTTTCTGAAAATTGAAGCTGAAAAATGGAATTTTCAATTTTTACAATTTTAAAAAAGTGGTTAAAAAGCTTCAAATTCATCCTTGGATGGTGCGTTAGGTATCAAATTAATGGAAATGATGCGCTGAGTACAAATCTGTCAAAAATTTTCATCCATCGATTGCACCGTATACATCGATTTCCTCGTCGTTGACAGGTCAGCCAGAGAGTGCGTTCTCCGACGTCCCGCCCTTCGCCCCTCCCATCGCTGAAAAGCAGCCGCAAGACCTATGAATTCATGAAAACTAATCCGGTTGAAATCTACATCGTTCGATAGCACTAACAGAGTACATTAAAATGTAGAAATAGCAGTTCAAAAGAGCACCAACAAAAGGAGAAAATCGCTGTCAAACGTTTTAGCGAAAAATTTGGCTCGGGGCCAACAGCTTATAAAAAGTTACGGAAGCTCTTTGAGCTTGCCGTGTCATATGCTTCTCAAAGTGGACTAGGTCTCCTAGAGGTTCCTTGAATGTGCTAGTATGATCTCGTTTAGCCTTCGAGCTACAGCCCGCCAAAGTTGGAGGAAATGACGTGCGTTATGTGAAATTGCATGGATCACCATGTTCAGGCCAGAATATCTGCCAAACTTTTCGAACTGAGACGCTGCTTTTTCAATTGTGCTACGTAGTTAGTGACATAAAATGTTGAAAGTGAAACAAATCCTTCTGTACCAAGCGCATTTTCTTGAAAAGCGAAGTTAAAAAATGAAATTTTTCATTTTGTGAGAATATTCGAAAAGCTTCAAAATTTCCTCGGGAATGGTGTGTTAGGTATCAAACGAACGGAAATGATGCAGTGTATTCAAATTTGACAAAAAAACTTTGAAAATGTTGTCGAAGGACCGCCCACAGGGTTTAGGAGCGTTCAAAAGTGCCTTTTTTGAATTACTTTGTTGAAACTCAATTATTTGTAAAAATATACATACATTTGACCTCTTTTTGTTGCGTTTTTGTCAAATTTGAATACACTGCATCATTTCCGTTCGTTTGATACCTAACACACCATTCTCGAGGAAATTTTGAAGCTTTTCGAATATTTTCACAAAATGAAAATTTTCATTTTTTAACCTCGCTTTTCAAGAAAATGCGATTAGTACAGAAGGATTTGTTCCACTTTCAACATTTTATGTCACTAACTACGTAGCACAATTAAAAAAGCAGCGTCTCAGTTCAAAAAATTTGGCAGATATTCTGGCCTGAACATGGTGATCCATGCAATTTCACAAAACGCACGTAATTTCCTCCAACTTTGGCGGGCTGTAGCTCAAAGGCTAAACGAGATCATACTAGCACATTCAAGGACCCTCTAGGAGACCTAGCCCACTTTGAGAAGCATACGACACGGCAGGCTCAAAGAGCTTCCGTAACCTTTTATAAGCTGTTGGCCCCAAGCCAAATTATTCGCTGAAACGTTTAAGAGCGATTTTCTCCATTCGTTGGGGCTCTTTTGAACTGTTATTTCTACATTCTAATGTACTCAGTTAGTGCTATCGAACGATGTAGATTTCAACCGGATTAGTTTTCATGAATTCATAGGTCTTGCGGCTATTTTTCAGCGATGACGTCACGAGGAGGAGGTGCGAGGGGCGGAGCGTCGGAGAACGCACTCTCTGGCTGACCTGTCAACGACGAGGAAATCGATGTATACGGTGCAATCGATGGATGAAAATTTTTGACAGATTTGTACTCAGCGCATCATTTCTGTTAATTTGATACCTAACGCACCATCCAAGAATGAATTTGAAGCTTTTAAACCACTTTTTCAAAATTGTAAAAATTGAAAATTCCATTTTTCAGCTTCAATTTTCAGAAAAACGGGAACATTTAAAGGGGGTTTTCTTAACAATCCGCACTTTTAACCCACAACTGCGTAGTTTAAAAGCGAAAACTGCGTATTTCTACGAAAAATTGGGCAGATATTCTGCCCTGCACATAGCAATATATGCAAAAATCGATATCTTGGAAAGTTTTCAGGTGTCAATAATTTATACACCACACGATAGAGCTCGAGCTGTTGAGCTCAAATATGTGTATATTTTTACAAATTATTCAGTTTCAACAAAGTTACAACTGAACAAAGTAACCTCACGTGCCTACTTTGGCCGAGTTTTTGGAAGAAGCCAGGACAAGCTGGGGATGGTTACCTATGGCTTACTTTCCTAGGGTGGCTACTTTGTTCAACGCAGAAGAGCAGCCCGTAGAAAATTGCTTGGGAACTGAGATACGGGAGTTCGAATTTGGAAGATCGTTGCTGGGATAGCGTGAACACCGTTGAGTGGGAAACTCGTCCGCGGCAACGCGACATCGCTTCGCGACAATCGCCATATTCGGCTAATTAAAAGAATTTCAGGTATGTTTTATATACGTTTCGATAGAGCTTGAGCTGCTGAGCTCAAATAAAACACCATTCGATTCGTCTTCTGATGCTGAGCTCAAATATTCCCTTGCATTTACTCCAGCTGTAGTAGGTGACCTAGTTATGGGCGGTTTTCTCCGGAGCCCAGCTAATTGTTTTACGACCACCCGAACCTTGCCACTGGAGTGTCCTAGGGATACCTTGCCTACAGGAGATAGTAAATTGTGGAAATTCCAAATGTTCTCATCAGATTTGGCTTCATCACGTTATTATCAACATTTTGATACCAAACATGCCCTCAACAGAAACTTCCGTGGACCTTTTTACTTGATACAAAAAATGGGTTTTTTCTAACTTTGAGAACACATTCCAAGATCGCTTTAACAGCTCCAACAGATCGACTTAGTTTTTGTGAATAATTGAAGGTTGTCCTACTCAAATCTACAGAAAACTTTGACGACACGCAGAATGTTGTGGAGATTTGCTGCCTCAAACTTCACTATACACAACATTTTAGCTTGCGCTATGCGATTTTCCCCATTTTTGGCGGGCTGTAGCCGGAACTTGGTGCCATGCGCATGTGTAATTCTTTGGATACCAACAGAACACCTTACTATTCTTAACTGTGACCCGATGAAGCGCAATTCAGAACCACGCGTTTCGTGTAATCCGGGGCCAATTTTGAAGCAAAATTCGCACGTGATTGTTCAATCCCTTATTTCTTGTCTATGGAAGGTTTATATCAAATTTCACTTTCACAGCGCTAACCAGCGCAAAACCCTGAATCCAACGGCATATAGCTTTCGCATTTTGGTGAAATTTAATTTTCTCATGCATGTATAGCTGTTCACATGGTGGGAGCACTAGCCATCATGCTCACCGGTCGGCGGTGGGCCGTTGGTCGGTGAACCGTCGTCGACCTCCGACGACACCGCTGCAATATCCAGTGGGGGTAATTAGCACCTGATGCGAATGCTGAAAGGTCCCTTTCCTCCCTTGGAGTCCTCTGACGTCTATTAATGGCTGTCGTAAACCAGCAATTACTTCTTAGCAGCTCTCACCTACGGCGATTGAAAAATATTTGAACGGAATTTCAAATGAGATCTTCTGAAGGAGAATAACGTTGTCGTAAGATTTTAAATTTATCTCCTTCCGAAGATAAATTCACATAGAGGGTGCGCTGTTTAGGAAGGTATTGAGAAATTGCACAAGAATTATGAAAAGACCTAATGTAGCTACGGTTATGGTAGGGGACCGTGAAATCGTACAGCATTAGCATCAGAAAATGGAGTTTAAAAAGTGAAAAGTTCCACTAAAGTTCCTATTGAGGACATGCTTGGTATCAAAGTGATGATAATGACGTGCTGAAGTCAAATCTGGTGAGAAAATTGGGGAGCCAGGGTGTTCCCAAGATATCCCACTGGCAGTGTTAGACAGGTCGTCAAAAATGGGAAAAATCGTGCGTCGCACGTGGAGATGTTACGTATAGTGGAGATTCAGGTTGAAAATCTCCACAACACTCTGTATGTTGTCCGAATTGGCTTTTTGGGACAGAAGTATGTATATTATTACAAATTATTGAGTTTCAACGAAGTCATTCAAAAAAGCCGCTTTGGAGCGGTTTTGGCCGGCTTTTTCGGCTTTTGACCAAAAGACACGTCCGGTACTGTATATGCATCACCACACCTCTACGATTGTATTTGGGATGCGAATGCGCGGCGCGACATTGGGGGTTGAACGACGCCTACCATCGAATTATCTACTTCTATTATAATCCAAGTCGGAAGCGTTAAGATTATCAAAAAAGAGGAAAACTCAATGGAAAGTATAATGAAGAAAACCATCTAATGGAAACATGTAAAATGTAGAGACATTTTTCGTTCCTGGCACACCCATGTGTGTAGCAAATCAATATATAAGTAAATAAACGTCGAATATAAAGTAATAGACGTCCCCAAAGGAAGAGGAATAGTAGGACAATGAAGCGAAAGATTTTCTCACGGACATATCTGCTCAATTAAACACGCGCTGAACCAGTTCAAGATAAGGATCTAGATTCATTCTAGACGAATCAGCCAGTAACTCCGAAATTTCTCGTAGATGGCCAACACTAACCACGATTCATGAACGCACGACAGGGTAAACTAGTAATGATTTCCAAGGTGCTACCCGTGTATCGGATACCGAAGTTTATTAATACCCCATTGGAGTTGGTAATGGTAACCCGTCGGATTTGGTTGTCTTCTACATATTCGGCACCACAATAACGCTATGAAATTGACAAAGTCGATGAAGTTCTACGATTTTTTATTTTCTACAAAAAAAATTAAGAAAAAACATGTTTTTCATCTCGTTGGGGGCACGTGGTCCAGTGGTAAGAGACGCTAAGTGGTCCAGTGGTAAGAGACGCTAATGACCTCTGCACGGTCCAGCGATCGCTCCGAGGCTGACCAAGCCTTTAATCCCTCCGGAGTACATTGGTAAATCGATACCGGACTTGTCTAGAAAGGTAAAGACACTGACCTGGTACAGAGGCTGGCAACTGTAAGTCATATTCTCCGTTTATTTATCGTCTTTCATCTCGTTTGGGGCACGTGCTCCATTGGTAAGAGGCGCTAATGACATCTGCACGGTCCATCGATCGATCTCGGCCCGGGCTAACCTAGCCTTCCATCCCGCCCGGATCAGGTGAATTGCTAGCAAATTTGTCTGGAAGGGTGAAGACACCGACTGGGTTTAGCGGCTGGCCCCCACAAGTCATTGTATAGACCAAGCATACACCGTGCCTCCGCGCTTTCGAATTGGAAACGGTTGCATGGCGCATTCTTAGGAGACTGATCAACGGCGACACGTTTAGCACTACCTTTACGGAGAATCAAACCATGCATGTCCTGCGAAGCTGATTGATTCTGTGAGCGCTACATACTCAGTTTACAGATTAAATTCAATGCAGCCCTAATCGTAAGGGCTCGTTTGGACGTCGCGCGGCAAAAACGCAAAATTGAAGTGCAATCGACGATTAACGTACTTGATCAAATTTGCTCCTTTGCGTCAGTGGCGCAGTCCGGTGGCGCCTCTTACAGGCAAACTTAGTGGCCGTTCGGGTTTTTTTAGAAGGCTGCTATTCCTTATTGAAGGACATTTTGACGAAATTCACTTTTTTCTGTTTAAGTTCCTCCCTATATGATTATATGCCCATTTTTTGCTTAGAAGTGGCGCCACCGGACTGCGCCATTAACGCAAAGGAGCAAATTCGATCAATAACGTTAATTACTGATTGTGCTTCGATTTTGCATTTTCTCTGCGCGGCGTCTAAACGAGCTCTAAGGGCAGAGCGTTGGTCAACAACCACAGCACAAATGACGGGTAGCATCGAACGAACATTGCGCGTTCTTTTCAGATTTCGAATTCAATAGTCGATCACATGATCAATCCATTTGCAACCAGACTTTATTGTATATTTTTACATAACTTTGCTTTGCCGACGCAACATCAAGCTCTCAACATTGACTAAATTTGGTACAAATATGTAAATGTACTTGAGCGAATAATAGACTACAAAATATTCGCTTTTAAAACGCCTATTTTGTGATAAATAGATGCACGACGGTTTTATTGGCAACATTTTTTAGCGCTTTTGACGTTTTACGCTGGAAAATGGGGGAAAAGCGAAAAAAGTCGTCTTTCCCGTTGATAACTACATAAAGTAAACGTCTCTAATGAGTTTTCTCAGCTCAAAGGAAAGAATAGACTGAATTATTAGTCATATTAGAGCTCTAGTGGTTGGAGCTCATATATCGGCACCGTAAAGAAGCGCTGCATGAGCTCACCTTAGTTTGACTAAGCATGCATTCAAAGTGATTTTGAAAGAAAGACGCATGCGTGGCGCAATCTCACCCAATAGTCAGCGATGACTACAACGCGGAACTATTCAACGAAAAAACACCCAAAAACCAAACAGAATCATAAGGCGCAAGGTGAACGATTTGCGGCATCACCTTCCCAGACATTTCTGGTACCAACTTACCAGACCCCAGAGGCATGGAGGGCTTGGTTACCCCGGGCGAGGATCGATCGATCGACAGCGATGGTGGAAATAGCGTCTCTTATCACTGCACCACGTCCTTGATACCGAGATTAATACGGATTGGAGAAAGGTAAAGCTAAAATGATCGGCGTTGATCCGTCCCCTTAGTACGCGCCATGCATTCGCCGCCCGATTAAAACTAATAGTCATTCGGTGTCTTCACCTCCACAAAAAAATCTGATGCTAAAATGAGGTGGTTGAAGATCGATCGCGGGACACTGTGGGTTCTGATAGCACCTCTTATCACTGCACCAGTAGCGTCTGTGAAAGAAATAATCCGCGTGTTAGGACGAAAATTAGGTCAACTTTTTTCAGCCTCCGGGTTATCCCGTTTATTTCTAAACCAGCTTCCCGTCGGCCTATCGGCCGCCAAACGCCTGTTCGCCAACTTCGTGAGGAAAACAACTGTACCAACCTTGGCGAAAGTTGGGGACAGCCAAAAAGCGCAATTACCGACAGAAAATTTGACCTTATCGAAGGCCCAAAACCACAGAAAAAATGAAATTAAACAGAAGAAAATGGAAGAACATGCGTGAACAGAGGAAAATGAAAACAGACACTCTGAAAAGTAGAAGGAAAACAACGAAAAACGAAAAAAAACATTCTGAAAAGTAGAAGGAAAACAATTGAAGCAGTTTCATCAGCTCCCCTGTCGCTGTGGGTGTTCTTGGTGTACGGTAACGGGTAATCGCGGCGGGACCCATATGAGCCACCCATTACAAACATCGCGGTTTCGCTTATTATATAGTACGATTTATCGCTAACGACTGGTTATTCCTTTCAGTCTTCCAAAAAACTAGTTTCTCTATCAGTTTTGGCGCATTGAGCATACTTCGCTGACTCAATGTTAGGTTTCAATCTCGTTTTAATCTCTTTTTATCGCTCTCGGGCAAACTATCTTCTCTGGATTTCTTTGAATACTTGAAGGCGCAGGTTTCTTCTTCCCACGTGATAACCTCTGAATTTAATTGAAAAGGTTATGTGTTACTTAACTATTTAAGAGGCCTGCATAGTTTTTTTTTCTGGATCGTTTCTTGTGTTTTGAGTCTAGGTTTTTCATTTGTTGTTTTTCTTTTTACCCTCTGCTATTTTTGTTTTAGGCGCGTCATTTGACGTATTAAATAAATAAATAAATAAATAAATTGCTCACTCTTCGTTTCCTCCGCGAGCTGTTTTACCCTAGATGTTATTCTTTCTTTGTGTTTGAGTTACTTTGCAAAGAAGTAATGTTTTTGTGCACTGGGGTGTGCGTCATACGAATAAATTACTAAAATAAAAAAAGAAAAAAGGGAAGAGCACAGAAAGTCATAATTGGGAGCATCGTAGTCGAGGGGGGATGGTGGTGGTTCTGGAGTCGAAAACACACACGAGTCATGCCACATTTTTGAAAGTGGAGACCATTTAACGAGCCCAGAAGAGAAATGCATTTTAACAAGCGACTTCGGCGGCTTCTTCAATTCAATTACAGCTGCGGACGGCGCTGGCTTGAGACAGACAGAGCCGTCGGTGACAAAGAACGTCCACCGAGGGGCTGTCGCCGCCGGTGACGTGATCCATACAGAAATACATCCACTTTTGAACCCAAATTCACCTACGAAAATTGGGGTGTGTAAAACTCCGGACGAAATAAACCCGGTCTATCCCCCCAATATTTGCATTCATTCCAGTCGGGTTTGCGATACCTGACGTGAAGCAATGCAACGGCCGTGATCACGGCTGTAGTGTGTAAGCGGCCGTCAGTTCATAAATCGATTGGTACGATTTCTATCAGAATTTTTCCAGCACGTATTTGGTTGCTATTCGCCTTAGTTTTTGTGCTACAATTTTGACTGTGTCCTGTTTGCTAATTAGCAATATTATTTTCCCTTTAAGCTTCGAAAAATGGTAGTACAAAATGAAAATTGAGCGGCATATCAGGGGCCGTATGCTCGTCTCACCCGAGATAGCTGGGGATGGGGAGGGGCTCGCCGCGCGCCGCCTCCTCCTCCTACGTTTGCGAACTATCTCGGGTGGAGGGCACCGGCGGGGACTCCCCCACTCGTTGCGGGGAGAGACGAGCATACGGCCCCAGCTGATGTGCGGGGATTAGCATTGGAGCGCTCTTACTACAGCGGTGTGCTTGATACATTGCCGCGCCAACGGAGTGGAATCGACCTGTCATATCGCCTGAATAAACGCGGCGGCGCGTTCATGAATGCGAATATGAGCGCCGGTCGAAATTTCTTAGCGGGTAGCGCCGATACCCGTCATGAATCCAGGCCTTGGAAAAAAATGACGGTGAAAAAACGGCACTACTGGGCCAGGAGCGTTTTCCCTTTAGCCAAACCGTAGTCTCGAAAAGAACGAGCCTCTCAGATTCCGCGAAACAGGTAAAATTCAAGACGTAAGTGTTGATTACTTCACAACGCCCGCTATACCAAGTCAGTGTCTTTACCATTCCAGACAAGACTGAGGATACGACGGGTCCGTTACGACAATCAAGGTATCCGATACCCTGCAGCGCCAGTTGGGCATACCACACCGGATGGATGGAAAGCTTGGTAAGACAGGCTGAGGTTCGTTCACTCGACCGTGGAGTATAGGTAGCGGCTCTTACCACTGTACCACGTCCGCCTTCAAGGTAGCATAAACGAAAAATAATACCTTGCAGGTGACGGTGATTACAGCCAAGTCGCGTGTTTGTCGATTGAGCGGATCAGGGCCGATATTGATACAAACGATGTGAAGTCCATCGTCGAGCATATAACCCACTGAGGCGATAATGTGCAGTGGCACACGAAGTTGCACTAGCTGAAATGAGCAAAATGAAATGTCTTCCACCCTTTTTGTTGCACTAAGCTGGTTAGGCCTCAGCGCCTGTCGGACCGAAGTTATCCTAGTAGCACCGAACTCAACAGCGATACTAACCGACTATCTTCTAACGGGACCAGGAAGGCTTTTCCCGCATTCATTCGTACACTACGGCGTTGATTTCTCTCCTCTTGAGGACTGGGATGCAGCACAAGTTACTACCAATTTACTTTATTTTAGTTTTTAGTTATGATTAAGTGCAGAACGACCACAGTACCGGACATTTCTTTTGATCACTTCCCGAAAAAGCCGCTTAGGAGCGTTCCAAAGCGGCTTTTTCCAATAACTTCGACGAAACTCAATTATTTATAAAAATATACATATATTTGAGCTGAGCAGCTCGACCTCTATCGACTGATATTCAGAGGTCGGTATAAATGCAAAATATGGGCCCTTTTGCCGACGTCTCAAATCTCGCTGGTCGGCCCCGGAGGAACCATTGAGGTGTCGGCAAAAGGGGCCATAGTTTGCACTTATACCGACCTTCGAATACCAGTCGACAGAATTCGAGCTGCTGAGCTCAAATATATGTATATTTTTACAAATAATTGAGTTTCTTCAAAGTTTTCGGAAAAAGCCGCTTTGGAACGCTCCTAAGCTGCTTTTCCTGGAATTGATCAAAAGACATGTCCGGTACTGTATTTAGTATTACTCATGTCTGTTTCACTCAGCGCACGTTGCAGTGTGAAATAAATAGAATAAATAAAAAAATCATAGAGTTTGAATATGAAAGTGAACGTCTCCTCAGGCTTATTCCCAGAGGCAACGAAATGCCAACGGCCTAAATGACCTGTATAACTTCATTCCCCTCTGACATCCTTCCTAGACCGTCCATGGGTGCGTTATCAGTTTAATGGGGCACCTAGGATAGGGGCCCGCCTTTGGGTGCGTATTCTAGGAAGTGTAGATATCTCTATGGTCGAGATTACGAAAAGCTTACTTTTGCATTTTCCTCAATTCTTCTTGTCTTATTCCCTTTTCTCCTCTTGTAAAATAAGCATATTTCCTGGTACACATTTCTAGCCGTGTTCCGGCAAGGTAATCTTTTCCGATCTGGAATTCCAGCCCATTTTTATGTGAAGATCTGGTATGGCCTACTTTGAAAGTATTAGGTTGTCCGGAAATTAATGCAAGTTTTCAACCTCAAACTTCAAAACAACATATCTCAGCTCAAAGGAGTGCTCATTACTCAAAATAAAAACCATTGCAGTCTACACATCTCTGCCGATGTGACACCATCTGATTTATTCCTGTAGCAAAAAATACTGGACTTCTGGAGAAGATCAATTCGTTGAAGCCAGTTTTCACTTGCGCTCAGTCAGTGAAGCATTTCTCACGCAAGAACTCATCTTGATGCTTGAACAAGTGATAGTCGTTAGGAGACAAGTCCGGTGTGTATGTTGAATGAGGAAGAACCTCGTAACCCAACTCGTTCAATTTCTGCAGCGTCGGATGTGCAACATGTAACCGCGCGTTGCCGTGAAGTAGAAGTAGTCCTCGCCTATTTAGGAATGCCGGATTCAGTAGTCGCAATTTCTCGTCCATTTCGTCAATATATTGGACGTACTTCTCTGCTGTAATCGTTTCACCCTGTGGTAAGAAGCTGCGGTGTATCAATCCTGAAGCACACCACCAAACTGTGACCATGATCTTCTTTGGTTTCGGGAAGTGCTTCGGAGCTTCATCAACGTCCAGTCATTGAGCACTTCGTCTCCGGTTGTCGTAGAGAATCCATTTCTCATCGCATGTTATAATGCGATGGAGAAAATGTCCGTTCTTTCTGCGAAAAAAGAACGCCGACGACACATCGAATCGACGATTTTTTTAGTGCTCGTTCAACTCATGCGGTATCCACTCATCTTAATTCTTCGTTTTTCTTACTTTCTCCAGATGCTCGCAAGCACTTGTTTTGATCACTCCGAGCTCTTTTACAACTTGTTGAACAGTTCCACGAGTATTGGCTTCCACCAACCCCTTCAATTCATCGTCGTCAACAGCAGAGTGACGGCCGCGACCTTCTTCATCTTCAAGATCGAACTCACCACGACGAAAATTTTGTAATTAGCCTATCATTGTGGATTCGTTAACACTCCCTTGGTCAAATACGTGGTTAATGTTCCCACTCGTTTCCGTTGCAGTTCGAGCCAGCTTGAACTCATAGTAGTAAATGTGTCGAAATTGCTGCTTTGACAACTCCATTTCTAACCTACGAAAGTTACGGTGACGGGGTCTGTTTGAAAAATCAATTGCACTGTGAGATAGAGCTTAACATAGGCTTTGTAACAGTGCATTGCAATGTTATGTTTCAATGTATTGCTTTGAGAAAAGTGGCGCTCTAAAGAATGAAGGGCGAAACATGCATTAATTTCCGGACAACCTAATACTTATTTCAGATGATGTCACTAACAAGATTTCTGTTATGTTAATCATTTCAGTTTTCTAACCAACCACCAGAGCATTGTTTGAAGGTTTGTGTTATTTAGTGTTTTTTTTATGTTCTACTAAACTTTTATAGCTAGCACGCCCAAGTACGTATCGAAGAAATCAAAATGAAATAAATAAATTTGATAAGGAAAATTACCGACCTGCGTGCTCTGCGAGCGAATGCACAGCTGAAGACGGCTGATGCTGAGTCGATGCGACTGTGGTGCGACACTTTGAAGAGGTGCAATGGAACGACGACTCTGGAAGTATAGCCAAACAATAAAAAGCCACAGAGAACGCAAATAATCTGACAAAAACATTCCAAAAAGTTCCCGGATCTACCGTGAGTGAACACGAAACTAAGTGCTCTCTAAAAGTACGGTTTCCAATAAAAAGGTAAAAGGTAGCGGTGCTGGAGTTTGCTGGAGTTGATCAGTCCCCTAAGTACGCGCTATGCATTCGCCTCTCATTCAGAGTCATAAAGGCATGGTGAATGCGTATTTCGCCTATACAATGACTTGCCCGACGCTACATCAAGTCATCATCCTCACCTTCACTGACAAGTCTGGTACCAATTCACCAGACCGACGGATTGGTTAGACCGGGCCGGGATCGATCGCTCTACCGTGCGTGAGTCACCAACGCATCTTACCACTGTACAACAGTGACTTGTGTACCCCGATAGAAATGGTTATCCATAAAGGTAAAAAGGGCAAAGGTAAAGGTGCCGGCGTTGATCAGTCCAAGGACGCGCCGCCGCACCCGTGTTCAATTCAGAATCGTAGAGACATGGCAAATTAAAATGAATGATGAATGGCGTATTTGGCCTATGCAGTGATTTGCGGAGGCCAGCCGCTATACCAAGTCAGTGTCTTCAACTTACCAGACGAGTCTGATATCAATTTACCCACCCCGGAGGGATGGAAGGTTTGGTTGGCACGGGCGAGGATCGATCGACCGTGCGGGTGCCAGCAGCGCCTGTTACCACCGCACCACGCGCGATCCATGGAGAGTAACGAAAAAATTGTCAGTGACGAAGGGAGAGAAGCTAATGTTGGTAGACAAAAGCGATGAACCATTCAAGCCAAAAATCAGATTTACGTGTGGCGATTTTCGAGCCACCTTCACCTTTTTAGAATGAGTAGTAACACTCTTACCAGTGCCTCGTCGATGATTTTTAGAAGATCACTCCGCCCGGATGGATCGATGGAGACGAAACTGACATCGGTGATCACACCGGTGAACTGAAACCTTAGATGTCTTATCGGATTTCGAGAATGAATTCACGAAAGAGGAAAAAGATCCAGGAAAGAAAAGGAGGAAACTGACAGCTACAGGGAACTCGACGACATCATCTGAAGCCGATGGTCGATCGTCATCGTGTTGAGTCATTCGACTGACTCCGTGTGCCGTCGTCTAAGAGGGCTAGCCGGGGTGATGAGTGCCTGTTGCACTGTGTCCCGTCGACGTTCACTAGGCAAACACAAAATAGTATGACAATTAGACAGAGTACAAATGGCAGATTCGAGCTGAAACTCATTTTTATTTATTTATTTAGTTATTTATCTATCTATTTATTTGTTTAGACATGAGATATAATCACATGTAAAGCGATCAATGTGACAGTATCACCATCGTACCAAAGAATTAAACACTCTAAGAGTTCAGGCAGAGATAAAAAATAAACAACACAGAATCACCAGTTAGTAATAAAATATGTAGTTCAAACTAGGAAGTGCAGTAAGCGGCAACAGAAGCTCATACTAACTCTGCCGGAGAGGAAAGCAAGGTAAAATGAAAATAACAAAACACTTAGAAGAGACGGATTTATTCTCTGATATTTGTCTAAAATCCGTTTGAAAACCCCTAAATTAGCAAGAATGGGAAATCGTTTGCTAAACTTCACATACTCAGCCCCAGCTCTGTAAGTGAAGTAGTTGGAACAAGCCGATGTCCTGGCTCGAGAAATGCCCAGTTTGATAGTGTTTCCTCTTGCAATGAAATCGCATGTCACGAATCACCTACAGCCACTACGATATATAATATAAGACCGTGCAGTATTTTATGAACCATGAGAGCATCGAACTTTTCCGACGGATTGCAAGAGTTTTCAAGCCTAGCTGCTTGTTTAGCTAGCTCACTATGGCTCCGTGTGGACCGGTAGCTTATTTGTTTAGATCTAAGGAACAGTTCCCAGTAAAGTTGTCCTGAACCTTCTGCAAGACTTCAATATGCTTGATTTTTGTTGGACCGAAAACTGGGGTGCCGTATCCAAGTATAGGGCGGACATGACTTCAATAACCTTTGCGAAGGGTGAGACGATCTTTGAAAGTTAGGCATCGGAACAGGTTGCAAACCCTTCAAGAGGGCCGAGGTTATCAGTGATGACGAACCCCAGATCCCTAACTTCAGAAACTTAAGGAAGTTGGTGACCTTCCGTGAAATACTGTGTTTTATCATCGGTTTTCCCTAGATGAAGGACTTTGGAAATTGAAACTTGATTTCTACCTTGAATTCAGGCACTTGAAATCTAGTTATTTGCTCCTTATCTGACAATGAGTTCACTGGAGAGTTAATGGAGAGAAAAGCGCTTGTTAGAAAGTCGCATAAGGAGAACTAGGTGAGAAGGTAGAACGGTAAAGGTAAAGGTATCGGCGTTGATCAGTCTCCTAATAGTAAGAACGCGCCGCCCATTCCTGTTTCATTCTGAAACGTAGATGTATGGTGAATGCATCTTTGGCCTAAACAATGATTTGGAGGGGCCAGCCGCTAAACCCAGTCGGTGTCTTTACCCTTCCAGACGAGTCTGATACCAATTTAACCGACCCCGGAGGGATGGAAGACTTTGTTAACCAGGCTGAGATCGATCGCTCGACGGTGCAGGTGTCATTATCGGCTCTTCCCACTGAACCACGTGCTCTCAGTGAGCTGGAAAACGATAAGCGAATAGAGAATATCATGCAATAAATGTAGTCGGGACCAAGGAAACTTATTCTGTAATTTTAGCTTTAATACTGCGTTTTCGCGGGCACTACCAAGTATGCTAGAAACAGAATGTTGCAGTGATGATGCTAGAATCATCGCAAAAATCCGAGCTCAGGAGGGAGTCGAACTCGTATCTCGTGACTATCCGGGGCACTGTGATGTTAGACCACTATACAACAGAGCCGACTGGGTCGTACCAAGACCGCCTGAGCCAGAATTTTTGCGTTGATCCTAGCACAACCATAGCATCAACAAGAACAATTACTATGATAAATTAATAAAGAGTGGACCACGGAGCGGTTTACTTATACCTTGTTTCTGTCCCACCCTTCGCTCGGGTGTCTTTCACAGAACCTAACAGTAGAAACTTTCAAATCGACCTGCTAATCCGCAGAAATAAAATCAATGAATAAAAGTAGGGTCAACCTGTACAACACTGGACATGTTAACCCAACGTTACCCGCTAGTGACGACAAAACAGACGGCACCTATCTGCGATGCTGATCACCGGAAACAAATAAATGAACGAAAATAAATAGGCTCTATAAAATGAAAACCAACGAAACAGAAAAACACAACAGAGGTCAAACTGGCGACAAGAGCGAACACCACATTGTACCACGAAAAAACACGAGACGCGGGTTCGAATCTCGCGCGAGTCGTTACTTTTGCTTCATAAAAACATTAAATATTTTTATTTTTTTACCGAAGGAAAGATATCGCGTTTTAAAGCAAGTAAATACACGAAACACCGACGCGAAGCTGAAAATCGTCATCCGTGTGTCATCCATTTCAACAGGCATCACTGCTCGTTGTTGTGCTTCAAAATGGAGCAGTTCTGCGCAACAAAATAAAATTCAATGAGAAGTAAAAGATGTTTTCAGGTCCAAAATCGATACACATCGATCGGTCAATATTGTTGGAGAAGGGGCGCCATGAAAGATAAGAACACGACGGGTGCTCTCATTGTCAGATGCTGGAAGATTGAGGGGAGACGCCGTTCGTGGAATCCTCCAGACTCCAAAACGACTATTTTCCGGTGAAAAAAGTTTGTCATCAACTGTCTCCTTCTATATTATCAACATAAGCACAGGAGATGTGCGTGTTGCAGTGGTAAGAGGCGAGACTGATACCCGCACGGTCAAGCGATCGATCCTCGTCGGGGCTAACCAAGCCTTCTATCCCTAGGGAGTAGGATAGACTGATCAACGACGACACCTTTACCTTTACATCTAGCTTTATTTCGAACTGGGGTTTGATGCTTCTTCAAAAAAAATGGTGCCCATGAAAAGTCTATGATAAATCTACTGATTCTTTTCTTTCGACCCATCTCTTTTTTTATCATTATTCGAGTTATTTTCTTGCATTGACGATCGGTCACGTTTTTGAGTAGTTTCAGAGAATAATACAAAGTGCCTAGATAGCATATCAGTAAATATGCCAAACAAGCGACTATCTGGCAATCATTTTCATGCTGATAAAAACGCGTGCCCTCCATGATTTTGAATTTCCCATTGAGCGAAGTGGTGAGCAGTAGAAATGAAGATGGCCTATGCATGAAGTGCATCGAAACAAGAAGCTCAACTCTCCTAGAGTTCACGAAAAAGATAGGAGAATGAAAAAATAATACAAAAATAAATAATGAGACACAACATGGGTGGAATGAGAGCACTGTTCAAGGAGAAACAACAGGCCATCGATTAGATTTTGCGCGGGACGATAGGTGATGATCAACCGGCTGTAGAGGTCAGTGTCAGGTACCTGTATGATCGTCTTAATAATCACCTGACTTCCTCTGTATTTACATAATTCTTATTTATTCATTGCTTGATGTTCGAATTTGTGTTCTGTTGCGTTTCCGTGGTTCGATCTGTCGCCTGAGGTTGTTTTGAATATTTTTTAGTCCGCTATTCTGATTTTTTTCAAGCCAGCTGATTTTTCGTTCATTTGCTTGACACGAAGGTCTCTTTTTCTATGGGGTAGCAAATGAACAAATCAATTAATCAATAGATCAGTTTCGCATTTCGAGTGTCTGTGGAACTTTAGCGAACCCGAGGCCTAAAGCCTTTACTAACAGTATCATCTTTTGGTCGGAAAATCCACCTGAATTCATTAAGAGGGATAGCGCTGCAGTTGTCTATTGTGACTAAGTACATGTGCATAAAGGTCGTCCGATTCTTTCATGAATTTGTTATTTACACTATTGATTATCGATAAAGTCGCTGAAAAGGTAGAAGAGATATGATCAACGCCGACCAGTTTCTTCGGGATGGGCCATGCACTCGACTTTTGTTCAAAATTAGGTGTTGGCCTATGGAATAAGTTGCAGGGTCACACAAGCACCTTCCCTCGATAGACAGGTTTGGTACAAATTTCCCCAACCAAAAAAGGATGAAAACATCGTTTATCTCGGGTGAGGATCGATCGCTCGACGGTACAAGTGAGAGTGGCACCACTTTTAACCTCACCACAGGAACTGAACTGAAGACAAATTAATCTCAGGACTCAACTATAATGTTTCTGGGCCGTTTTGAGCCATATGTCAATTGCCTAATCAATCGATTACAAACCCGCTTTATACACAAACATATGCTAATAAAGGGACGGAATGCTTAAAATGGACGACGACAGACGTCTCAATGATAAAATAGCTAAAATAACGATAATTCCATATTCAAATACAAAAATACATATCTCTGTAAGGCCAACGCCATTGACGATGGTAGAACATGAATATGATGATTATGGGAGCGTGGATACCAATTAGGACAACAGTTAAGAAGGTAGAGAATTAGACAGTGCGACTTCGGTTTTTTCGAAAACTTAGAAGAAAGAAAACGTGCGAATCGAACGCCTACGAAAAGACAACGAAGAAAGTCAAAAAGAGGATTACAATATCAACGAATCGAAACGAGGATCATCAGGGTATAGAAGTGATAAATATAGGAGAACGACATTGGGACAGTCGAAAAACAAGAAAATAAGAAACGAGAAAATATGAGATGATGAGGAGTAAGCCAGGGATATCGATGAGGTGATACACAAACAGTCGCTCAGACGGGAAACGCTGAGGTTGAGGCTCGTTGAGAGGAGATACGATTCGAGTTTGACGACAATCGCAGCATCTGCAGTTGCCGGATCGCTGCCGCCGCGTTGTACGCCTAAATATGAGTGGATGAGAAATCTTAAGGTTCATTCATACTCGGCAGCGAGAGCAGAGCAGCCAACGTCACGAGTGCGGCAGAGACGTCGATGATACGGATGACAGGATGAGCCACGAATTCGAAATTTTTGGGACTTTGGCGTTTTACTACGGCTACGCGACACTTCATAATACATACGGCGCAGGGGCGCATGGATCCTGTAGTGGTATCCGATACCGGCTTTGTGCTGGTGGGGGTATCGATTACCAGGTGATCGAGCCCCGAAGAACCAGACTAGAACTGGCAGAGATTGTTTCGGCGCCATGTCGGGCAGGAAATCTTCCATACTCAGAACCAAAACTCACAAAGAGACCGTGGTTCTTCAACGTTCTGAGCAATTTTCTTATTCATGGTATATTTTTACACCGAGTGTGTGATTAATGAATGGCTGGCTCACCTTTCTCCAATTCCTTCTCGCCAGCGACTTCTTCAGATGCGTCACCACAGAGCCGTGAATGTCCGTGGTATACGCGGTATTGCCGCTGATCCTGAAAAAACAACCAGAGATCGAATCCGTCCACAGGGTAAACCAATCGCTGTCTTACCAAGGATGCTCCAAAGCCTGTTCGCACGTGAAGCGTTGTTCCGGATCGCAGCACATCAGGTGGGAAATGAAGTCTTTGGCTTGAAATTTGACAAAAAGTGATTAGGAAATGAGGAAGAGGAAGGAACGAAGAGGACGATAGAAGGACAGGGCAAGTAGACTTACCGGAGTCAGAGATCTGATCCCAGTACGGGGCGTCAAATTCATATTCACCCTTGATAATTTGAGCAAAAAGGTTCGCGTCGCTTTCGTCGTAAAACGGCGGATAACTGGAACGGATACGGTATTTTTCAGGGTTCGATTTCCATAATTAAACCCGAATGGGTCAAAAGACACTTAAACGAAAAGTTCACCCACCCGCAAAGCAATATATACGCTATCACTCCTATTGACCATACATCGACCGCTTTTCCGTACGGCTTTTGCTGGAGAACTTCGGGAGCGACGTAGCTGGAAAATTTGAAAATTAGAAAAAAACCTACTACAAACTCTCTCCAATCCTAATTCATAGTGGCCCTTTCTGACGCTGTGAATAAACATTCACTTTTCATTGCAAAAAAAACCTCCTTCGAGGGATCCGAAACTACTTCTGTTAACTTTCTATTTCCATTAATCCATCGCTCTCTTTCTACTGAAATAACCAGGTAAAATAACAATAGTAGTTGTCCGTAAATACTCAAGTACATTCACGAATAGCGGCGCGAGTGGGGCAGGGGAAAGAGGCGCTACCTCCCCTACACAGTTCAGCGATCGATCCTCGTCATGGGTAACCAGGTCTTCCATCCACCCGAGAGTAGGGTAATTGGTACCAGACTTGTCCGAGAAGTTGAAGGCACTGACTTAAACAGCTGCTAGTCCCGCAAGTAACTGTACAACAGCTCAGTGACAGCAATGAAGTCATTCGGTTTCTTGTTTTACCATTTGATACCGATGATGTTCGAGGTTTGATGGCCTACTCTACCACCTAGACCTATGAACAACAACGATCGTGGCTTTCCCACCCGGGGAAACTTGTCAGCCCCTTTTGAGCGAACTTTCCGTCGGGTCGTCAGAAGCACGATGACGAACGCCAGCCGGCAGCAGGAGGCGATAATGACGGACGGGAAACGGTGCTGACGATCATATAATATTTATTGCAAAACGGAGAACTTCAGCCGGTCGGTCACATCATCAAGTGGCTGAAGATTCAGCCGGCTGACACTCGAAAGCGGTCAACAATCAAGCGGCCATAAAAATAACTACCGTAATCGCGTCTGGACCAACTACCAACTGCATTCGCAGAAATGGTAGCTTATTTCACGGAATTTCCTTTCGACACCTCGCTTCACCTCGATTTCCCAACACACGTCTTGTTCATTTACCACAAATATTTTTGAAAAAAGAATCTCTTGAGAAAAGTTCTTCCACAACGATAAAACGGCGGCAGCGGCGCCTCGAAGCGCCGAAACCCGCCGTTTTCAAACAATTTCTTTAAAATTGGTTTATTTGCAAAAATAAGTATATATTCAAGCTTACCAGCTTGAGCTCTATCCATCCATATACACTTTTCCCAAATTTGTGGAACTTGTTTTCAGTCGATTTTTTTTTACCCCTCGATTTTCGGATCTCGTTGCTGCTTCGGTCCCTCGCTTGGTGACTCACCACCGATTAGGCTCCGCCCCTTCGTCACCGAATATAAATACGCGGCGTCCGTTCCGCCGACTAGGCACCGCCTTCTTCTCGCCGCCTTCATATGTGCGGCGCCTCCATTCCTAGCGTCCCAAGCTAGGGGTGGGGCCCCACGGGGTGGCTCGAAGGAGCTACCACGCGTGGCCCCCCGTTGGGCATGGGGCGCAGATGAACTGCGGTTGGCTCTGTCCAGGCCACCACGCGTGGACACCAGAACGGCGCTCCGGAACGCCGCTACCGCCGTTTTATCGTTGCGGCGCGTCCGGTACTGTATAGGACTCGGGACAAGTCTGGTATCAAATTACCCGACCCAGAGGGTTGGAAAGCTTGAGCTGGATGAGACTCGATCGCTCGTCTGTGAGGGTGAAAGAAGCGCGTTTCACCACTTAGCCACGCACATCCCTAGGAGTGCTAGCGAATAATCAGAATTTAAACGTCGGAAAACCCGGATCTCAACCTCCGATTCACGGCACTTTCTATTCCTGGAATAACTTCCTGCCCCAAACCTCAAAAATCAACTTATCCAGGGCAAATCACATCAAGTCCGACTCCTTTCTCTGAATTCAGCGAGTACGCAGCTTGAGGACAAGAACTGCCCTCAGGGATTCAGTAAAGAGGTGATTTTCCATTCAATAACAAATCGAACAAACCCCGGCGTTCCGCATGCGGTCGCCATGACGCCGGAATCTTCAGTCTTCGATAGGCCAAAGTCGGACACCATGATTTTTGAGTCCTAAAGAACGTAGGCGATGTTCGGGTCTCGTAAATATTTATTTATTAGCACGCGAAGATCATTGCTCACCTCGTCCTGGTTAAAATATAGGAGGTTTTCCGGTTTTAGGTCACGATGAACAACACCGTTCCCATGCATGAACGATACGGCGTGCAGAACCTGAAAGTGCTCAATTCGAACAGCAAAACTCTTAAAACCCTGAGGACCCATAGCACCCCGACCATCTGGCTGGCCTCGGACGAGTTTTGCGGTCTGGCGATAGTTCTGCGCCTCGCCCCCTGAGCATCGGACGAGTTGTCGGAACCCGATGCTCGTTCGAGTTCTACTCACCTGCCGGATCAGATGGCTGGCATCCTTTTCTGTGTAGGAACCCTTGGCGACTATTCGATCGAACAGCTCTCCACCGGTGACCAGCTCCATCACCAAATACACATACTGCTTCTCTTCGAAAGTATCATACAGTTGCACGATGTTCGGATGTCGCAACCTGAAACACTGTTTGTTGTGGGCGTGGTCTCCGAAGGGCGTGGTTACCGCATAAGTTAAGCCCGTTCACACTGGGCAGCAAAACGATATCTTGATGATTGAACATAGGAGAGGGATTCAGGCAACATAGCGTTAAGAAGAATACCCATGAGGAGGAGGTAGCTTTAGCGGAAAGTTCCGAGGTGCTGCTTCGTTACAAAGCATGAACGGGCCTATTAGCCTGGAAGTCCCTCAACGATTTCCAACGGAGGTTTTGCTGCCAGATGATCACATGGAATATCTTTTGTCGATATCTTGTGAAGAAAAACAAATACATATCCACAATTCTGATGAAAGCGTGGAACTTAATGATCTGTGAACAGTCGACAAAATCCGCTTAGTTTCCAATTGAGCGTGAGAATGAGCACACTCAATTGAAAGACGCACAGAATGCCAATTCCCAGGGGACGAGAGAGGATAGGCAGAATTTATTGGAATGAAATTGTCGTACATAGCCCGGCAACGAACTAGGCGACCAGCTCTAAAACGACAACTTTCAGGCTCCCGAAGCTTTGATAGGCTTCAGAGCCGAACATTCCTCTCCTTTCAGTACCACGGAATACGATTCCGAAAAAATTTCTCACGTTTTTGGATATCCGATGAGGAAAATTACATCGCCAAAGCTTGGCATAGCTTCAACGACCCTCCTTGTAAGAGCTAAGAAATATCCGAGTTTTTGACGAAGAAAAAACTCAAAAATTACTTTATACGACGGAAACAAAAAGAAATACCATAAAAAGCAATTTTGGTAAAAGGGGTAAAAATGGAGGAAAAAAAGGAAACAAGGCTCTTCTACCGGGATTGTCATCAGTTTTGAGGTTTTCCTTTTCACTCTCTTTTTCAGTTTTCTTCTCTAACATCAGAAGTTTCGGGCTATTTCGTCCAGTCCTTCCAACTAGTTGACGAGTTCTAAATAAAACTCATAAGACGGAGTGGTAGATGGCCTGAGTCGTGTAATGTACAAGTCTAGGAAGTCAAGGAAATTCCATTGAGAACAATTTTGAAAAAAGCTCAAAATAAAACATCAGAGCGACTTCACGTTGAGTTTTTCACGCAATACCAGAAGGAAGGACCAAGTAAGCGCTAGATGTCATACAGGTTCATTATTTCTTGAAAATAAATCGAGTATCGGGTCAAATTCATAGCCACAACACAACACACGGTAAAAATCATCTTGGGAAAAAGGAAAAATGGAGATCTTGATCATTTGGCACGAGGACAAAACCTCATAAAGTGGGTCCATGCCAACATGGTCCCTACTTTTCGAGGAATTTGTGGTCAACAGTAGTTCTAATTTCGTCCAGCTAAAGAAATAAATATTATAGTTTCCCCAGTAAACTTGACAACAGCGACCTTGGTAGACACTGCGATTGTTTCTCAGGAATTCTTAATCTTCAATATCTCCCTAATCCAATTGGAAATATCGAAAATAAGGTGTCATTCGGATGAGAGGGCTAATCAGCTGATTTGTGCTCGATAAAGGACGCTGATCGCTTCATTTAGCCGCATCAAACAGGAAGGAAGCGAACAACTTCCGGCACTTAGCACCACAACTCTTAAACGCTCAGTGGTTTCTGATCGTAAAGGTAGCGAAAACAACATCTCTCGACCGTCACGTGTTTTAACTAAGTGGCATATTTCAATCGCGACTTGGCCACGCCCCTTTCTGGGCTCTACGTGACCCAGGGTGATTGACTACCGTACGGCTGCCGTTCGAAAGTCGGCTTTGTGCTTCTGGCAATCGCTTCCATTTTTCCTCGCTTACCCTCACCTCCTTGCTACTCCGCAGCCTTTGGTAATTTCGATTTCTCACATTTAATGACCACAGAGGCTCGTGGTACTGGTCAGATGCGCCACTTCCACACGCACGGCCGACCGATTGGTCCTCCCTCAGGTTAACCAGGTCTTCCCACCCCCGGCGTCGGGTGAATTTCACCAGATTTATTTATTTATTTATTTCAGACATGTGTTTGGGGAGAAGCCGACTTTGGCGATGCAATCGAGCTTCTTCTTGTTAGGATGATGAGACGAAAAAGCAGCCCGTTGAGGGTTCGGCGGCAAAAATCCGGTCCGAAAATACTCCTCGGCTCATGAAATTTGGCCGCCGAACTATTGTTGGCCGCGAGGAGCGTCAAAATTCGATTTGGTGGTAGATCGGCCGACCTTAATCTGTGCCATTCGCCGTTACTACTGGTCAGAGAACACCACCGCATCCCCCGCCATTCGCAGGTGATACACCAGAAAACAGATTCCTTCTTAAACAGAAAATCATTCGATTCAGGTTGGCTGGCTTCTCCTAAGCGGCCAAGCAGCCCCCTGTTAAAATTAAGCCTAAGCCGCCCTTAAAATTACAGCTTTCGGTATTTGGAAGACAATTCCGACATCCAACCTTCACCATTCAATATTCTGAGAGAAAAAAAACCAGATATATTTTTCTGTGCTGAACGAGGTTAGTATGGTGAATCAGAAAATGGTAAATCAGGCCAATAAATCTGATTCACCCTACTAGCCTCGTTCGGCACAGAAGCATACAACAGTTACACCATCATAGCGAGGTTTTAAGAAGGGAGAACTTGGAGAAACCCCAGACAATTACGTCAACCAATTGTCGTGTCTTACTGAGTTGCAGAATTCCATATTTCCGGGGGAGGGTAAATCGGTACCAGTCTTGCCTGGGAAGGTAAAAACACTGGCTTGGTATAGCGGCTGCTACGCAAATCATTGTAGAGGCCAAATACGCACTCACCAGGCCTCTACGATTATGAATGGAAGGCGAATGCAAGACGCGTCCTTAGAGGACTGATCAACGCCAACATCTTTCCCATTACCAAAAGGGCACTCTTCAAATCTTACCACCAGAGGAAAGCCTAGTATAGTGGTCCCCTAAATAACGTCTGAAAGACCCGCGGTCGGACACATTTCAATGGGTAACTACGGCGAGTGAGAGCGTCGGCGCCTGAATGTGATGTGTTCCCCCGACTGGCCGGCGGCTGATTGAGCAAGCGACTCGTCCCCGGGGAAAACGCTGTTTTCTGAAGTAATCTCGCCCATTTCTCGGCTGGCGAGAGCGATTACTCCGAGACGACGACGCCATGGACGATGGAAGGCTTCTAAATGCAGTGAATTGTAGGAGATGGAGTGGCGAGGTTCTTCTCGGGCGTTGGATCTCCTCCTACAACCGAAAATAGTCCAACTAGTACGATTTGTTCCGCTTTCGGCCTTGACGGAGAAGTGGAGACTACAATGGACACAGACAGACCGACATCAAGAGAAAACGGAGAGCAAAGATAGAGAGAGGAAGAGGATGACCTGTTACATCCCAGTAAAGTCACTGTAAAGGCCAAATACGCATTTAACACGCCCTTATGACTCCGAACGTTAGGCGAGTGCGCGGCTTATCCTGAAGGTACTGATCAATTTGATGACCACTTCATTTTTCTTCACCTCTACCACCTTCTAACCGCATTCGGACAACGACTTTACTTTTGTTTATTCATTTATTTGTCTATTATTTAACTTTGCCTAATAGTATCTGATCTGTGTCGCCAGTTAGGATATAGGCTCGTATCATAGCGATATGAAGCTCTGAAAAAGGCAGTTGGTGAATAACAAGTCGCTGAGCTACTACCATGAAAGAAGAGGTCTTTTTTACTTTCACTAGGAATCCTTCCCGTCGAATGGGTCAGCGTGGTGCAGTAGTGGGAGGCGCTACTGACACCTTCACGGTCGAGCGATCAATCTTCGCCTAGGCTAACCAAGCATGTCATCCCTCTGGAGTAAGTTAAATTAATACCAAGCAGCTCTAGAAAGGTAAAGGCATAGCAAACGTGCCAGCAAGTCATTGTATATATATGGCATTCATCACGTCTATACGATTCTAAACGGAAGGCGAATGTATGGCGCATTCTTAGGGAATTGATCAGCGGAACTATTATAGTTTCCACTTCTACTTTCGCCAAACGATGAATGATTTCAAGCCCAGTAAAAGTGGAAAGTACATATAACAGTTCCACTGATCAGTCCCCTAAGAAGGCGCTACATATTCGTCTTCTGTTTAGAATCGTATAGGCATGATAAATGCATTTTGCAATATACAATGACTGACTTGCTGGCACTTTTGCAGCGCCTTCACCTTTCTAGACCTGCCTGGTATCAATTTACCATACTCCAGAGGAATGAAAGGTTTGGTTAGCCCAGGGGAAGATTGATGGCTCGACCGTGCGGGTGTTAGTAAATGATTAGCTGTTTGCCTCTCCCTTCAACCGTGAATGGTCATTGGAGGGTTTTCTAATCGGCTGAATCACTTCCGTTCAATATTAGATGCGCCACGGAAGCCCTAGAATCGCAGTCAACTATGACTGATTGGGCAAAAAGGGTCTAGGAAATCCCATCACGTCATGTGACGAGATTTCCTAGGAGCTTATCTTCTATCGGACTTCATGACATTAGCTGATAATACAAGGTGAACGATAAATAATTATGCCTCCAAAACGCTTCACAACTTTTTTCTTTTCCAATATTTTTTGTGATTCTCCAACTCTAACAGTAACAGTGCAACCCCTTCTGTCCAATCAATACATTTGCTGGAAACCGCCCTTAACAAAAAAGATCGTGTTCCAAAGAACGCGCGAATATTTATCGGCTACCCTGTAGGAGTACATACAGTAGCGGCCAAAGAACAATCAACACGCGATGGAGCTGCGATTTTCCCTCCTTTTTGACGACTTCGCAATCAATAACTAGGAATCTTCGAGCGAAGCGAAACACGTTGTTCGATAGAGCGAATTTTTCTCTTCCACCCAGTGTATTGAACGATCTCAAGTATGCTGAACTGGAGGAAAAAGAAGAAGTTTTAGGAGACATACATTTTCCATCATTAAAAGTTTCACTTTAATGACATGTAACTTTTCAACTGGCGAATGCTCAGAGAATCAGGACGTTGCTTATATTAATTTTTGCAAACGTTCACTGCAGTAAAAAAATTATAGTTTGATTTCTCATTTCTCTCATAGCACACTAATAATGCATGGTTGGGGCTAGCTGGTATCATCGTTTGTATCAGGTTAGGCGATCAGTCCGATCGGTGTTTAATTGTTGTTGCTGTATAAGGAGATGTTGTAAATTATGTTTTATAATTGCTGACCTGATGTTGTTACGGTATTTTGTTTTTAATAATTGTTGTCGAAGTTTTCCTTTAGCAAAATAGCTTCATATGATCACTTGATCGGCTACTGAGCTCGTATATTGAACTGCGGGAGCCTACAAATAATCAAACCAGTGTTTCCACTTTTCTGGACAAGTCTGCCATCAACTGCGAGACTCCATAAGAGTAGAAAGCTTGGTTGGTCTCAAGTGGGAATGATCGCCAGACTTGACGTATAGGCGATGATTCCGCCTTTCTACACTGCGCCAAACGTGACGAGTACAGAAAACATTACAGCTGGACTTGTTCTAAACCCTGGTACAAAAATATAGGCCTACTCCTGTTTTTTCCTCATGTCTGTTCACTTTCTGATCTCAGGAACATCTGGTCTGGTGTATCAGCTAATTTATAGCAATCTCATATTTTTAAACTGATCAGCGGAGAATCCAATAAAATTCTAAAAATTTTCACACCAAAGGCAATGCAAACAACAAGGAAAGATTGGTCAGTCTTCTTTATTTAAAAGCGAGGTGAGGTTTTTCGACTGTTGACCTGAATTTTGCGCCAGAACGCACGTAAGAAATTTCTTTGAAAATTCATATCACTTTGTCTTTATAACATTTCTTGATCTAATTTATAGTATAAATAGTACTGGATGCGTGGAACATAGCGGTGATACCAGCTAGGTTCAACCGTGGATTATTAGTGCGCTATGAAAGACATTAGAAAATAAACGATAATTCCCTACTATGGTGAACGTTTGCAAAACTTGATATACCATTCGAAAGAAAATTGTTTTCTCTATTACACTCTATGTCCTGATCCTCTGAGCGTTCGCATGTTTAAAAGCTACACGTCATTAAAGTGAAATTTTTCATGACGAAAAATGTATGTCTCCTAAAACTTCTTCTTTTTTCTCCAGTTCAGCATACTTGAGATCGTTTAATACACTGGGTGGAAGAGAAAGATTTGCTCTATCAAACAACGTGTTTCGCTTCGCTCGAAGATTCCTAGTTATTGATTGCGAAGTCGTCAAAGTGGAGGGAAAATCGCAGCTCCATCGCGTGTTGATTGTTTTTTGGCCGCTACTGTATGTAGTTCTCGATAGGTCCTTATCTTTTTGGGTTAATTTCCCACAGAATCGTCTGGAGAGGCCGAATCACCGGCAGGTAGGACGGCTGGCCCCACTAAGTCGTTATGGTATTTAGGGTAAAGATAAAGTTATCGACGATGATCATTCACAGAGTTCGCGCCGTTCATTCGTCTTCCATTCAGAATCGTAGAGGCCTGGTAAACGCGTACTTAGCATATACAGGGTGATCCACATGAAGTGTTACACAAAAAACTACTTGCAACTCTTCATTGAACGAAGCAAATAATATAAAAGTACATTCATCGGAAAGGCAAAAAATTCTTCATAACACTTCACACATCACATTCGAAATGGCCACCTTTGGCTTTAATGCAAGAGTCTAATCTCTTCCGGAAATTTTGGAGAATGCGTGCGATCATCTCCTGTGAAATTTCGTTCCATGCTTTCCCCAGAGCTTTCTTTAGTGAAATTAGTGAGCCATGTCTAGAAGAGCAGGCTTTTTGCTCTAGGATCGACCAGATGGCGAAATCCATAGGGTTCAGATCAGGCGAGTTTGAAGGCCAAATTTCCTTCGTCCAACAACTCGGAAAATTGGCCTCACACCACTCCTGGTTTTTCTTGGCACTGTGGGCTGGTGCCCAATCCTGCTGGAACGTCCAGGCGATGTTCTTAGCATTTTCTTGTGACCAGCATAACACCTCGTCCTCCAAAATTTGCTTTCGGAACACTTCGGCACTGATTTTAACATTTTTTTGAATGAAAACAAGCTTTGTCTTGCCTAAGCCCGATATTCCAGCCCATACCATCAGAGACTGTGGAAATGATGTTCACTGCTCGGTGAGATCCTTTTGGCAAGAGTTCCCGTTGGTTCTGTGCATTTTGAAGCGGTTCCACAGTGAAAATCTTCTCGTCCGTGAAGAGAATTCGGTCGAGCTTGTCACCGCGCGTAAGGGCCATCATCCTTCTGCATTTCTCCAATCTTGATGTCTTCATTTCGTCGGTAAGTTGGTGACCCTTGGCGAACTTGTAAGGATACAACTTCAGATCATCTCTGTTCAGTCTGTGCATGGTTGTGTAACTTACATTGTGCTCCTTTGCCAGTTTCCTAATGCTCCATGCAGGATTCCGGTTGACTTTGTCCCTGACGACTTTTCGAAGAGCTGGTGTCCTCGCAGATCGTTGTGGTCTTTCTCTCGGACGGCTTGTGATCTCTCCAGTCTCATCCAAGCGTTTGATGACTCGATGAACCTGCACCCGATGGAGCTTCAGCGACTTTGAGATCGAGGAAACAGAGAGACCGCGTTCGAACAGTGCGACCACTGCCGAACGATCCTCTAGTGAAACCATGTTTGAATGGAAAAGGGGAATATGGCTGGCCATATTAGCACTGAATGAAACGGGAAAGACGAATAACGGGATAGAAAGGCGCGAAAATGGAAGGAATGTCCGAAAATGGCTTTTCTAAAGCGTGTAACACTTCATGTGGATCACCCTGTACAACGACCTATGGTGGCCAACCGCTGTACCAAGTCAGTATTCTTACCTCCCTTCAAACTATGGTTCCAATTTACCCAACCTCGAGGAGGCGGATGGAAGGCTTTGTTAGCCCGGACCAGGATCGATCGCTCGGCCGTGTGGATGTATGTAAGTGGCGCCTCTTACTACTGCATCTTGCCGTCGATTCCTATGGGGTAGTTAGGCCCAACTGGGAGATTTTGCTTGCACTGTAAAGCACCGGTGATTTTCGAAAAAAAAGAAAGAAGAAAAGCGGGTCTGGTTCTTTGAGAAATAAACCAATTTTAGAGTCGAATATAATGACGTCATTAATGAACTATAGAAATAACTGCCAGAGCTGTACTTTATCCCCAGTTCAGCAGTAACGACTTTCATTACGGCTATCGTTGAAACGCAGCCCTATTACGAGTTCATTTTGCTGGTGAAATGACTTTTCGAACTGCCGTTTCGCCGCCGTCCATTCGAGCTTAATTACCCCTGTGGTTTTGCGGCTCTTCTGATGGATCACGAGATCGTTGGTGTCAAAACTAGCAAACAATTCTTAATTAATGTCATCTAATAGAGATTCCAGTAGGCAGAGCAAAAGTTGACACAACGCCTGTTGTTAACAAGAGGATATGAGTTGGCAGAAACCTCCGATATCTACTCGGAAAACAAAACACAAAACAGGAAAAAGCTCAGGTGAGGGTAAAGGAACCAACGTAGAACCTTCGCCAAAGAACGCGCCATGCCTCCTCTTCCACTCAGAATCGTAAAAGCATCGTGAATGCGAATTTCGTCTACATAATTACTTGCGGGGCGTCTGTACAATTCAAAGTCTCTACCTCCCAATCTAGTAAGTCTAGTACCGATCCATGAGGGATGGAAGGTTTGGATAGCTTGGGCAAGGATCGATCGTTAAACCGTGCGAGTGGAAGTAGCGCCTCTTACAACTGCACCACCCAACAGTGTTCTGTAGGAAACTAATTCGCACTCAGAACACAATGTTACAAACCACATGATTGCCTCTATGTCCACCTTTTACAATAGCTAGTATAGAGGTCAATTGAAAAGAACATTTTTTAAAAAATGTTGAAAAATTATTTTTAGTCTTCTCTATACATGGAGGGGCCTTTTCATGGAGGACTTTTTCAGTCAAATGACTAGTCAATCAGGGAGACCAGTCAATTTTTCCTCTTCTAGCAGCATTTGATCTCCAGAGAGCTCCCTGGCATTCCTTTCCTTGCTCATTTTTTCAGACTTTTTCTTCGTTCCTTTTTGCTCCTTTTTTTCGTTAGAAACGGAACGAGAATTTGCAGCTGCGAATCACCCACACATTAAAACGCCATCTCCAACTGTTCAACGATTCGCGGCCATTTCTCAACGCCCACCGACAAGAACGGCGCATTTTTCTTTATTCTTCATTCCGTTTTTTAGCGCTACGTTAGCCGACAGCATCATCAACATCAATCCGCTGCAGCCGACTGATGATGCTGAAAAGCAGAAAAAGCGAAAAAAGTGTACGAGCGAAAGTTCCTAATAGCTCATCACAGACGTTAGGAAAGGGTTTGAGAGCATCAAGTTTTCGTCTCCCCTTCAGGTCTCGAGTGAGCCGAAAATGGGTCGCTAGCAACATTGTCGATTTCTTCCCTAATGAGAACGACAGAAATGGAAATGAACATAAAAATAGAGCCATTGAGGAAAATATCTTCATAAGGATAAGGAAATTCAACAAAATTTGATTCTTACTATCTAAACCTTCCATCCCTCCTAGATGCGTAAATCGGTACCAGGCCTATGTAGGTAAAGGCACTGCTTGGTATACGACGTGACTTGCGGTTGGTCTTCCTAGTCACGTCGTATACCAACCCGTTGGCTAAGCCAAATTCGAATTGACTATGCCGTTACGATTCTGAATGGAAGACGAGTGTGTGGCGCATTCTCGATGAGCTGATCAACGCGACTACGTGACCACTATCGCTCATCTGTTGTGTTGACGGGGCGAACTCCTTCGAATCCGTCATAATGGGCGATCCATCTAACAGCGTAGAAAGGCAGAGGAAAAAATATATATATATATATGCTATATTTTGTCTGGAGAATGCTATAACCCGAGGAGCTTTGAAACGCATTTGTGACCCAACTTCTCAATAAGGACGTTAAGGGGACTACCGTAGTTGTAAAACTGCTCGCACAATTTTTGAGCCTTTATAGTGAAGCAGAACCCGAAAAATCCTGAAAAAGAAAGACGAGAGAGGAATATTAAAGAACGCTATATACAGTAGTTCGCGAACGGATATGTCATGTTGTATTTTTGCTGCAGATCGCTGGAACCAAAAGGAATTTCACTTCAGTTGACAGTTCTAATAACTCTTATTAGAAATACACTAGTATGTGCCCTTGCTGGAAATTCTAGATTTTTTATTTTAAATTTATTTTCAAATAAATTGTGAAACGAATGTGTCTTAGAAACCACTGAGCTTCTGCTCGTCTAGTGGTGATATTCTGATAGAGCATGACTGGCTCGTTCTCATAGCTATGAATTTTAGTTTCAAGTCCTTAATAAACCATAGATTTTTGCGTGAATTTTTTCATCGTCAAAAAATGCTGAAATCTTAGAACGGTCCTTCATATAAAAATCCATATATTAGTAACTAATGAATGAAACTGCATCAAATCTGGATTTTTGATAGCATAAGATACTCTCTTTCTGACGCATATTTAAATTCCAAAAATATCAGTTCAGTTACAGAGAAGATAGTTCTTGAAATTGAATTTACATAAGTGGCCGTTTTACGAATACCCGGAGAAAATTTGACTCCAGATTTCTCTAGTGCATAGTAGACTTGTTGCTTGTTAGGTCCATAACAGGTAGCGACACAATTCTCACTCCAGTGCAGAAAATCGTCTTCTAATCAGACCGAGAGAAAATACCAAACTAACCCGTATAGTGCCCTCACCACTTTCTAATCCAACACTTTCGTTTCTTCCCTCCGAAGAGTACGTTCACCTGACCCGAAGGACATCCGATAAATTCTGGTATGCATTTATGTCCCAAGTTCCCGATATGGACATCGAGAGGGACTACGGTAGTAGCCGGACAAGAACACAAGAGCACTTGTCTGCTTCTCCAACCACCTGACAATCCCCTGACAACAACCGTTGCCGTCGGGCATCGGGGCAATGCGTTACTATGCATGAATGCTCAGCCGAGACGACGATGATGGCGCACACTCACTCAGTCTCTCTCACTCACGTGCCTTCATCTGTTGGCGTTCCGGCCAGCCACGCCATCGCCCATTTTATGGCTTCTGCACGGAGCAAAGCAGACAACGAGACCATGTTTTTCACTTACCCAGCTATAGTAACCTCGGCTAGTAAGCTGGTCGTAAATCTCGCGCCTTAAAGCCGTCAGTCATGAGCTTGACGGCCGCACTGATGACTTCGAAAAGAAAAAGTCATGGGGGTGGGCGAGTTCGGTTCAAGATCGCCAACGGTGTAATCATGAGCGACTGCAGAGAAATGAGTCAAGGTCGGCCGGGAAGTCCAATCTTACCCTACAGCCCATCCGATGTAAAGTGAAACCTTCTACCCAAACACTTCTACTGTTTGTCAACTAAATATAAAGAACAATATAAAATCGATTCATGATTTAAGGTTCGAAAAACAATGAGAATGAAAATTACGAAGAATAACGTTTTTGGAGGACAATTGAACGCATTCAGCGAATTCTATAAATCTCGGTTTCGTTCGACTAACTTACATCCAACAACAGAGTCATCTGTTACCGTGTAGACGATCAGCTGAGACTGTGCAACTTTCCACCAGATACAGTGTCATCGCGCCGCGACGCGATCGTCTCGTTAGCGACGATATCGGCTGCGTGAAAGGTACGCAGTGGTACACACCGATTCTAAGATGCCACGGATCTATCGATTAATCGACAGAGTATCAGCATATCGCGTCGCGATTCAGTATGCTCGAAGTTCAGTTGAGGAAATTTTCAGCCCAACTGTTACCTCTGCTGCCAGGTATGAATAGACCTTCAATCGCGCAATACTTCTTACCCTGTCATTGTGGTAATAAACGATCTGAGAATAGAGAGGTAAAGATTAAATGAGCAGCACCAATAAATCCTCTACAAACGCGCCACGCCTTCGCGTTCTATTCAGAACCAAAAAGGATGGAGAATGCGTGTTTAACCTATGAAATGTTTCGCGGTATCAACAACTGCTCATGTTCCAAGAAAGATCTGATTCCAATATACCCAACTCAAAGAGATGTACATCCAGGACGAAGATCGATCGCTCGACCGTACGAATGTCCGTGGCGCCTCTACCCCTACACTACGCACACCTCATCTGAGAACGTCAAGAAAGAGTATTTTAGGAGCTTCTGGTATTTTAGGAGTATTTTAGGTCGATTCTTTTCCAAAACAAACTACAGGGTGCAGCTGGTCCAATGTCCTTTCTCTGCAAGTTTTTTGATCTCATGCAAGAAGACACTTTGCTCGTCTGCTCTGCTGCTTTTTGTGCGAAACGCTCTCCAATTCGCGCCTGAGGCTATTTCTGGTCGTTTGTGAGGCAGCAGGCGACCAGCTGCGATTAGAAAGGTGTCACAGGAAATCGCGTAGCACTTTGCTGAGCCCAAACATACACGCGATTTCCTTCCTACCCACATTATCGCCCACATAACAACGATTTTTTACCGGAGAACACGTGCTGGGTTCCACAAGCATATGCGTGGGGAAAAACCATCCACTTAGCCATGCTTGGAGCCACCAGACTTTACTAAGAACTCAAATCTCCGGAAGAGCTGCGTAAAAACTGCGAGACAGAGAACGCTCGGCTAGAAACAATAAAAAAGCGCTAGGTCGCACGCTGATTAAGCAACAATGCTTTCAGTAAGACGAACTGGCTCAGAAGCATTTCGGAAGAAGATGCGAATTGTTCTGTGCACCAAATGGAAGTTCTAAAAGGATTCCTTAAAGGCCACAGAGGGGTGAAAGAGGAGAAAATTAGGAGTACTCTTCTAGCTCCTCGGCTTCTTGCGCGGCGCGGTTACCCCCAAAAAAAAAACAAAACACGGGTGAAGACCACGAAAAAAATGAGTAATTACTTCAAGGCTTCAACGACGTTGAGGAATTATCGACGCTACGCTTACTATCTATTTGTAAGAGAGCGTGGTGCAAAGATGAGAGGAGCTGCTAATACCCTCTAGGTCGAGCGATCAATCCCTGCTCAGACTGACCAAGCCTTTCTTCCCTCCGGGGTACGGTAAATTGGTACCGGACTTGTCTGGGACGGTAAAGGCACTGTTTTGATGTAGCGACTGACGCCTGCAAATCATTGTGTAGGCCAATCACGCATTCACCATGCCTCTACAATTCTGAACGGGGCACGAATGCTTGGCGCGTCCTTAGGAGATCATCAACACCTTTACCTTTCTGATGGCGATACCATGAGAGAAAGCTACCGTATCATTCGACGAGTCCATAAGCCAATCTTTCAACGTAGACACTTCCTTCATTCTTCACCTGCCAGCATGTAGTCGCATTAAACTTTCAGCTTCGTTCCATTTATAGAGGGCTATTAACAAAATGGAAAACACCTGCGAATTACATAAATTATCGACTAGAGTCTCCTATAAGTCCATTATGTTGTACTATACTATTATATTACATTATACTATTATATTAGCTGATGAGCTCATTGGGTGATCCTTTCCGAACTGAGAGCTTGAGGACTACGGCGATAGCCCAGATTCATGAATGACACAGCCGTCACAAACCCCGAGATATTCGTAACGAGCGCAAACACTGATTCATCAAAGTGATCGATCGATGACGGGATAAAGGGTTTATTCATGGTTCGATTAGCAGAAGTATGGACGCCGTTGAAACTTCGAGATCTCCGAGCGCTTTTTGCACCAATGTGGTCGGCTGGGCCTTATGGAACCCTGAATAAACTCCGCTGTACTTTGATGAATCAACATCTGCGTTACATTCAGGGAATATGTTGACGTAATAGCGAATATGTGATTTATAAATTTGAGTCCTGGGCCCTGTATGCCGCAGATCGCAAGAAAAAAGTCTGTTGTTGCCATAAGCCATTCCTTTGACGGCCCGTTCCTTTCAGGGAAGAGTTTGCGGTCAGACGTCGTCGTGCGGCTTTACCGTCGTCGAGAGTCATCGGGTGTTTTATCCCTCCGAGGAATTGAATTACGGCAGTGCCGAGAGTGTCCCATTTCACCGAGCAGCACTTCTTCTCTTCTTCATCCGCCCCTGTGGCTGACTAACGGCGAGATTCCACTTAGGGGGCTCCCACCCCGCTCAGAGCCACGATTTTTGCTCGGCCGCTAGCCAGTCTAATGAGCCACGAACCGACCGGATGTGGATGCGTATCACGGGGTGTCGAGAATGTTTTCGCTGAACCATATGTTGAGCGACTAGAAGAAGACTGGATCCCTCTGGAAGAGTAGTACGCTCAGCCAACGACGGCTTTTTCTTCACTTCTTTGGCTTGTAGGCGTGTGTGATACAGTTGTAAAAGCCGCTACTGACACCCGCACGGGCGAGTGATCGATCCTCGCCGGGCTTGCCAAGCCTTCCATGCCTCGGTGATCGGTAACTTGATACCAGACTTGTCTGCGAAGGTAGATATACTGACTTGGTGTAGTGGTTGGATCCGCAAGTCACTGTATAAGCTAAATACGTGTTCAATACGGTTCTGCAATCTGAATGGAACATGGATGCGTGGCGTGTCCTTAGGAAACTGATCAATGCTGATCTTTTTATCTTCTTTACCTTCTTTTCAGCTTGTAAATACTCTGACACTCATCAAACTCAGTGTAAAGTAAGAAAACCCAAAGAAATACCCATTCAGAGGGGAAAACGAGGCCATAGAGTTCTTCGAATCAAGCAGGTGAGCAAAGTCACGCACGAGCGAAAAACTGCCATAAATTCGGATAATCCACATCTGCTTCAACCTGCTTGAGCATAGCATAGCTGTCTCCGCTTCAATGAACACCCAGATGCATTCAGTATATTTTGGCAAAAAAGGTTGTAAATAGAGCAATGACCGCCGCAATTCTGTTCTTGAAGTAAAGGAAAGAATTCGGCATCTTGCCGCCTCCCAAAACCCATAAATTGTCGAGGGTTTTCTGTATCCTTTGTGAAGTCGGTTTCGACGGAATAACAGCGCCATTCAGTTGACATTTTGTCACAAATGCAACAAAGGTAAAAAAGGTATTGCGTATGGAAGGCATTTGCTCATGAATGCGATAAATGTAAGAGGATTATGCGTTCACAGCGGGAGGCTAGTCGGATCGAAGGTGCAGTCCACCTCGAAATAGATTTCTCATGGTTTTTTATATCACACCTCATTACTACAAAGAGATTATGGAAGAGAATAACAAATAATTTCTTATCTTATCAAGATAATTCTTATTCTTAATTTCACAACATTTCCTAAAAACTCGTAATTTGGGAATTCTTATTCTTAGGGATGCCCTCCAACAGCACCTCTCATGTGTTCTAACTTTGAACCAGCCATAGAGCAGCTAAAGTTATGTTCATACCCACTGATTCGCATAGGGTAATTCCTGAGATTTTTTTCCTTTTTTTCCTAGAGGGTCCCTGGGAAAGTGCCGAGACCTGGAGGTTGAAGAATAAGGGACCTCCGCGCGGTTTAAAATTACCGGAGAGAGAGAGACCTGGGGCATTCGAAGCCTTTCCTTGAGAAACAGGTGGATACTTTGACAAGACAAAAACTCCAAATCCATCAATTCAACTTCGGATCTTCAAATATTCTTGGGACTTTCATGCATGAGAGAAAATTTGAAATTCTATAAGATCTTCAAGAAGCATCCACAGACTATTCCAGCCTATACCTTCTGAGCTCTCAGTCCCTCTTAAATTTTGAGAGTTCGAATCCAGCCAAAGTGCTGCTCGTAAATTTGTCGAGACTATAAATATGTATCCAGCCCCAGAACGCTTCAATGCCCTTTTGGCTACCTCAAGCAGTAGGAAACTAGAGACTCGAAATAGAGGCCTGTTCTGCTCGAGCGCTTGCAATGTCGTTAGACGCGAAGTGCAGACATTGAAGCATGTATGTATGCAGGCTGGTAATGCACTTGGGTGACATTTCCATGGGAACTCCCTCAGGGGAAAAACCCTGGTCCTCCGCTGCACTAAATTATCAGCGGCTGATAGCCTACAAATAGGGGCGCGCGTAGTACAGTGGTAAGAGGCGCTACAGACACCCGCATTGTCGAGCGATCGATCAGGAATCAATGGCGACAACCTTGAGGACGGTGATTTCGACAAGTTTCAACTAATAAAAAATGAAAACAGCGTTGTCTACGGCTTCAGAAATTTTCAGATTTTGTTGACACTGTTAGATACTCATTCTGCACAACTTCTGCTCACAGCTTCCTGATTATTTCCTTAAGAAATGTTGCCTATTTGCGTCACAACTTCTGCAGGAGATATCCGTTAACGTTGAATTCCAGTCAACACCGTCATCATTATTTTACGAGATGCAATCGGAGGACGATGCTCTAAACACCGGATTTCCCTTCGAATAACTGATCCCACTATTCATCAACAACCACCAAGAAAGTGGTCAAGGAGATGTCGCTGAGTGATCGATGACGATAGTTGACGGATTTAGCGATTATAGGCACTTATCGATCGATATCGGCTTCGCAGAAGAATTATCCCGAAACAGAGAAGATCAAAGAATGATGAGTAGCTTTTTCATCACCTTTGTTTCAAACGCGTTAAAGGTACAGGTAAAGCTAAAGGTGTCGGTTTTGATTAGTCACCTAACGAGGGGGGTTGCTCAGCGTGCTCCGAGGATTCACAACGAGACCAATACTGTTTTGTAGAGCATCGAATGACGATTACAAAGGTATAGGTTGTTTTTGCTATGGGCAAGTGGATGGTCCGAAAAAAAGCTAGAAATCTTGACCACTAAACTAGTGGCGAGAAACTAGTGGCGAAAGGACTTCTAGGTGTTAACTCACAGGAACAGTACCATGATGGCTCAGTCGGTAGCATGCAGGACTCTCAATCTAGTGGTCGGTGGATCGATCCCTTTGCTGTCCATTACTTTTGCCTTCCTACTCTAGATACCAAAATACGCTCCTTCTGGAATTTTGGCGCAGTTGCGGGATAGAATCGTATGTGTATGTATGCATGTACGTATGTGACCCATATCTTCCGTAACCAACCCAAATCGACCCCAAAATCAGAAACAAATGCCAGATTTGCGATCAGCGTCGCGAATAACCTCCGTAGACAAAGTTTGGGCTAAATCGGTGATTTAGACCCAACTACCCAACTTTGTTAGCACGGACCCTAGCAAGCTCACGCCAGACACAATGGGAAAAGTCGATGTCAGATTTGTGAATTGTGGATTTGTCAGCTACCCAAGTAATCTTTTTTGGTGAATATGAATAGAAACTCATCCAAAATGGAGTCTCTGTTCTTTAGAGTCGAAAAAGTAGAGCGATAGAGTAAGGAATATTCTCGGTAAGTGGACCTTCGTACAACTACTCAACGCTAGTAAGGCTGATTAGGTCAAAATCACCGATTCAGCTCAAACTTTGTCTACTGGGGTTATTCGGGGCGCTGATCACGAATCTGACATTTGTTTTTGAATATGGGTCGATTCTGGTGGTATCTCTGGTGTTTGCGATCTAGGAGCCCATTTGCCACTGGTTAGTTTTCAAGGTTTTTTTTGCCTTTTTTGGGCCATCCACTTGCCCATAGCGAAAACAAACCATACCGCTGTAATCGTCATTCGATGTTCTACAAAACAATATGGATCTCGTTGTGAATCTTCGGAGCACGCTGAGTAACCTCCCTTGCAAGGATGCGCCGCCACATTCATGTCCATTCAGAATTGTAGAAGCATGGTGAATGTCTATTTGGTCTACGCAACCACTTGTGGGGGCCAGTCGCTAAACCAAGTCAGTGTCTTGACCTTCCCAAACAAGCCTGGTACCAATTTACTCGACCACGAAGGTATAGGAAACTTGGTTGGCCCTGACGAGGATCGATCGCCCGACCTGATATCAATCTCGCCTTTTACCACTGATGCACGCGTGCCCTTTCCAAATACATTACATCCTTGAATTCTGGTCGATTCTCAAACTCTATGCTCATGGGCTTTCGAATCGAAGACCTAATTGATCACAATGGTCCCGTTGCCGTGAATCCTCATCCAAATTAGACATGGCAGTTGACTGGACAATGGGCTATAAACCACCGAAAGACACTAACTCACACCGTTCAGCTGAATGAACGATATTGAAAAGCGATCAACGACGACTAGTCAGCGGGCTGAGATCGGACTAGAAACGCTGATGTTTCGATCTAATGGGAACTTTTTCTGTGCTGGCAGAAACTACAAATGAGTTTGTCGAACGAGAATCGGAAGAAAGTCCGGCGAACATGATCATTTATGGCTGGAATTGAGACTGAGACTAGGATCCCAGAACCCGGCTATTACGAGTTCGAACGTTTTCTCACAATCACTAGTGCATCAGCACAGAGTGCTCAGTCCTCGACGGACTGAATAAGCCTTCCATCCCCGAAGTCGGGTAAATTGTAACCAGACCTGTTCGGGGAAGTGGCGACACTGACTTGATACCGCGGGTGGGCCCCGGAAGTCCTTGTATAGGCCAAATACGCATTCAACATGCCTCCACAATTCTGAATTGAACACAGTGCGGGAGCACGTGGCTAGGGGATTGATCAACGACAAAACCTTTACCTCTACCTTTACCCTCGTAGAATACCCAATGAATATGGAAAACTTTTGAATATAGAAATTTTATTCAAATTTTCACATCTGTTCCTGTCGCGACTCTAGCGTGCAATTCAAGCGGGAAATCGTGAGGGTTCTGTGGCGTTTCGTCGCTGGGGGGCTGGGGGCTGTTGGGCTATCTGGGCTGTTGACGCTCATATGGAAGGATATGGCAGCATATGTGTGACTATGAGCTCGGCGGTGAGCGTTGCCCATGGCATCGAAAGCTTCTGGCGCGATTAGCTGCAGCCGAGCCGAGCCGTCAGCTTCTTATCTTCGGCAGATGGAAAAGGCCGTAAAACCTCCGAGTGTACTCGACGGTAATGCTATGGGCGTCTTGAAGACGCTGATCTCACTCTCGTAGAGAAAATGGGAAATAATACAGCAGAGAAGGCAAAGGTAATCAGAAAGGAATGGATTCGAAAAAGAAAAAGGAGAAGGAAGGACTCACTTCCGCAACACTTTGATCTCATTCTCCAGCGAGTCCTCTTTGCCTTTGAGCGCTTTCTTGTCGATACATTTCACCGCCACCATATGACCGGGTTCCTGTTTGCATTCGGCCAGGAAGACCTTAAATAGAGCACGATTGCTACATATTTCTCAGGAAGTGCGAAACCTTTTACGCTTTCACGTTTTTATCGAGAAGGTCTCAACGGCCCATTAGCCACCCTATGACTTCTGCTCTTTTGTTTATCAGACCGAGATTCCTGATAAAAGCTGGCATAAATAATAAACCAATAATAATAAACCATACGGTAAAGTTCAGTCGAAGTTCATTATAACTCCATTTTAAATACTCTCGAGGTCATTGCCGGCTCTCTTTACTCTTTACCCTATCGACCCGTTCTTTTGAGTTCAGCAGCTGAGTATTTTGCGTAGTATTGTTTGATATATATATGGAATATGCCAGTCAAATTTTTATTATATAAGTGCTAATTCGAAATCGGCCGCTTTCTTGATCTCCATTTCTATCCTTCCATTTGTAGTAGAAGATGCTTCCATCGTTTCGTCGATCTTTCTTCCTCCATTTCTCTCCCGAAAATATTTGTTTGCTTACAGAGTCCGAAAAAGTGAGTGTTCATTACAAAATATTTGCTCTCAGATCAAGCCTATGAAACAAGGAGGCGTACTGTGACCGCCACTATTAGAGGGGGGTCGTAAATTTTTTGCAGAAATCGAACCTCACGCTTGAGCCTGGGCCAGCTGGGCTTCTACCGTATCAGCTACCACTAAATATGATTTCCATTAAAATATTTATATTTGAAGATGGAAATAGCACGATTGTGAGTTCAAAAACAAGATTATGAATCGACAAAGAGCCTATGAAGCCCCACACCATACACGCCTGAAAATAGCTCATTGAATAGCTTGTCGGCACGAGATCGCTGAAGCCGTCACTAAATTGTCCACTTCATCTTCCGTTTTTTGCTATCTACGTGACGATCACCATTGAATACACTGAATTACCAACCTTCCCAAGTCACATGGTGAATTTCTAAGCGCAAATAGTAGACATCAAACCACAGGAGATAAATTAAAAATTACTAGCTACTACTACTATTAAAATTAACAAAAAAACTAAAATTATAAAATTAAATTATTACCGCTCTCCTTCGGGAACCATACGTGGGCTACAAACTAAGCAATTTCTAAGCCATAATGGCCGTCGTTGACAGAGTGTTTTGCTTTTGGGAGAGCTTGGCATGTTTTTATCACGCTTTTCTCAGAACATTGGAAATGGGTTATTACAGCTCATTTCTTCTTTGACAAAAGGCAACGGGGATTCGGCGAGACAGTGGAAGCTTTGGGAAAAACTGACTGAAAAAATAGATCGACGACGGGCGCAGATCAAGTGACCAGTAAATAACAAGGGTTCAGAAAAGAAATAATGGAAAAGAAATACGAAGAATCCACACCCGGGCTAACCAAGCTTTCAATCCTTCCCGGGTCGGGCAAATTAGTACTGGACCTCTTTGGAAAGATGAAAACACTGACTGGGAATAGTGGCTGGACCAGCAGGTTACTGTATAGGCCAAATATGCATCTACCGCGCCTCTACTATTCCGAATGGAAAGCGAATGCGTGGCGACTCCGCGGGGGACTGATCAGCATCGATTTATTCAGACTAACCATTGACAAGAAGGGAATAAGGCGGTAATTATGAACTGTTTTCGTTTGTTCACCCCCCACCGATCATCGGAGGGAATTACTAAGCAATTCTTGGGCCAATATGAGACCTAATGTAATTCGTTTATCCGTCGCGACCATAGCCTTTCAGCGGTAGAATGTCCTCTAGAGAAGCGCTAGTCGGTTAAGCTCATCTACGTAAGGCTCGCCAAAGGGAGAGCTTCGTAACCTGATCACCCTTACCCTGACGTAACAAACGACAACAAACATGGTGGACAAGAAGGTAATGACGTGAAGTGACTCATTACGAGCAAGAACTACTTTTGATTTTCACCTGAAGGACTTTTGCTCAATTGTTGTGCAGTGACAGGAGGCGCCACTTTCACCTGAACGATCGGACGATCGCTTCTCAACTAGACTGGCCAAGACTTTCATCACTTGGTAAATTAGAACCGGCCTTGTTTGGTAAGGTAAAGACACTGGCTTCGTATTGCGGATGGCCCCGCAAGTCATTGTATAAACAAATACGCATTCACCATGCTTCTACGATTCTGGCCCAAAGGTGAGAGCATGGCACGTTCTTACGGTGGTGATCAGCACCGATAACTTTATCTTAACCTTCAGACAATATTCACGAAGCGCATCTGTAAAGTATACCCTTAACCTTGAGTAACCTATTAAAACTCGGTGACTCCTTCAGTTAGGAAACATTCACCACGATAGCATTGCGACTCAGACCGTGGCCTCTCGTATACTAACCATTGGTATAGCCTATGGAATGGTGTAAATAAACCAGACTGATTAGATTTTCTGAGCCAAACCTAGACATCGGGTCTAAGCTGCGAGCCGCTGCTGCAGACGACTACCCACGACAGACATGAGGAGCGCTGGCGAGTCGGTTACCCAACTATGGGTTTAGTTATGGATAGGGGCCAAACGAACCAGATTGGGTTACCTGAGCTGAATCTCGTCATCGATTCTGAGCTGGGCAAGATGCTTCGACAAATCGGTGGGTACAACAGACGTCAGAAGACCTACAGCTTCCAAAAGGTATGCGGTTATGGTAAATATACCCACAAGTTTAGCTACTTTTGAAAGACGTCCGAAAAAGATACCCACAGATATACCGTCACGCAGATGAGGAATTTCTTACCGTGACGCACAGAGTGGAAACCTCATCCTGGCTTTAGACAAGGATCAGAAGGCTGCGGAATCTACTATGTGTAATCCGGCTGGAGAGAAGCTCGTAGGATTGCAATTCTACAGCTCTTTTCATATACCGTTACCCCGATAGGATATAAAAAAACTGGTTGAGAACATTGCCCTACACTACACAGAGCGAGAACCGTCTAATAAGCCAATCTCTACAGTTTTTTCTTCTGGGATTTCCGGTTTGTTATTGGCTTTAATTGCACCAACGGAGAGACGGAAAATCCCAGAACTTTGTCGGACAGCTTGGAAGTCCATTTTTATTTTTCCAGTGATGTGTCTATCGCCATTGCAATCCTACTCACTCTTCCCCAACGGAGCACAGTGCAAGGCTAAAAGTGCCGAATCAGACGTACAAGGAAACTCGTCCTGTTGCCCCGTCCGAGTTCCACTCAAGGGAGACCGAAAAAAGTCGGATCACCGTCGAATGACGACGAACGAGCACTTTGGGAGTTGAAGCCGCTGCTGGCTCCGAAAAAGTCCATTGGAATTTGACCTTTCAGCAACACGCGACTGACATTCTCCGCAAGAAAACGCGATTTCGCCGCGAATGACATGAATTTGCCAAAATTTCGGTTAAAAAAAAACGGTTCGGCAGCTGTTATTATCTCAACGGAGGTAATTATCTCAGAGCAGAAAACTCGAGCGACATTTTCGTGAGAAACCCTTCGAGAGGAAGTTAAGGATCGAAAACCGCCTTATGAGCGTCCTGAGTGGGTTCCATAAGTTCTAAGAGAAATGAAAATCAAGAGAATAGCCATCGTGGCAATATCTACAAACCCTGAACGAGTACATTTCCGAAGTTCCATACTCACCCAAGGGGATCCTTTCATTATGGATTTTGAGCTTTCTGATTCTAGTCGTTTACGTTAAGCTATCTGTCAGGGAAATCAGAGCAGTTTGTTCCAATCGGTCGCCCTTTGCTGGATAGTTTGCCTTTGACTGAAATTTTTAAAAACGGAATGAATCTATAAATTAAGACCTTTGATGACGGGCAGACAATGTAAGAGATGTTTCTCCATCAGCAGATTGTCAGCTTGTCTGAGACTTCTCTCCGAAAATAAACAACCAGATTTCCCAAAGTACACCTGAAACCCTCAGGCGCAGCCCTAAGAGTGTACGTGACCAGGTCTTAGAAGCTCCCATCTCTGAATAACATCAAGGGTAAACATAATATGATCGGTGTTGATCAGCACCTAGGGGTGCGCCATGCCCATGTAGTCCGCCCAGAATCGAAGAAGCATGTGAAATGCGTATTGAGACTATGCAATGACCAGCGGCCCCATCCGCTGCACAAAACAGGGTCGTCACCTTCCCAGACAAGGCTGGTACTGATATATTCGACACCATAAAAAGCAAAGAAAAGCTTGGTCAGCATGAATGATCGCTCGATCGTGAACGTAAAACCAGTGCCTCTTACCGCTGCGCCAAATGTGTCCTTGCAGAATCATAAATTTCATAACAATACTTAGTACCTTCGTTTCAAATTACCCTCACTAATAAGCCAGTTCATTTTCTTGACAAATCAAACCCAAATGGTCCCGAAGAACGTCCCAACCACACAGAAAGACGATGTTGGAACCTTTCCGGAAAACTTGAAAGTAATAGAAAGATAGTTTTAAGGAGGTTTCGGCAAAAGCTCATCAGCTGAGCCCATCAGCTAAGCCCATTTCTTGAAACTACCTCACCCGATGGGAGAGGAAAGAATGAGGAGTCTCACTCAAAAAACGAAATACTTCACGATTCTTCCCGGGTACCAGCCTGGTCAATGACTCATACGGAGGATGGTCCCCATTAATCACTGAATATGCAAAATTGGTGCTTATTATGTCTCTACGACCCTTAACGGAAGACGAATGCATGGCGCGTCCATAGGAGACTGAACAGCATCTACCACTTCACCATCACCTTTTACCACAACACCGCGTTCACTGTGCAACCGACCGAAAGACATATGAATAATCTGATCCACAGACAGAAAATAGAGGCTTATAAAAATTCCATGAAGGTAAGAAAATGTCAAGAGAAGAACGAAAAATATCGCGAACTTCTAACTTCAGCGTGGAGTCCAAAAGCACCAAAGCTAGGCATTAACCCAGCAAGCTCTGCTGGGCTTTCGGCGACTTTTTCCAGCGCCTTTGCAACAGATGACGCCTGGCGTTCTCCCATTTATGCAAATTTTAGGCGAGCCGAATGAGCACTATTAGTAGGCTAGACGGGCGGCAAACACGCGGCCTAGAGTACGTTTTGACATCGAACTGTGTCCAAAGTTGCCGTAGAAGGGAAAAAAGAAGCTTGGAATATTGCCAAAGGGTATGCGATATAAAGGAATCATAAAAATGAGGAATGACAAAGGCGAAATGGGAAATTTACCTTGGAAAACGCTCCAGTGCCAAGCACATCGCGAAATTCGTAGCGATCGCGGATGGAGCAGCCTTCGCGGCGCTTGAACAACGGCATCTGAGCACATGGACATCGATTTCCACACACACACACCCAGTCTCTGCTCGCTGACGCTCCACCTCGCGCTCGCCCAGCACTCTCAGGCTCACCACCGTATTATCACCTGGTCACCTAATGAGAAGGCGACGTCGCCATCAGGTGGACCACCTGATAGCGACGTCGCCTTCTCATTAGGTGACCAGGTGATAATACAACTCCACAGAAAGCCAGGTAGCGGAAGACTCCAGCGGCGGTGCCGGAACCACCAGCTCCGACTCCGTCGCTGGAGTCTTTGCCTACAGTGATGACCATACAGCACACCTGAGCCTGGACTCATGGACAATATAAAGAAAATAATAACGACGCACGTGGTCCAGTGGTAAGAGGCACTACTGGTCGGATGAATTGGTACCACACCTGTTCGCTCCCGCAATTCTTTACATAGGCCAAATACGCATTCACCGTGCCTCTACGATTCTGAGTAGATACCGAAGCGGCGGCGCATCTTTACGGAACTGAAAAAACTGACTCTTTCACCTTCAACTATACCTACACTGAAAATAAACCATGAAATATGCCCTAAATGGCGCACAAATCAGAAAACAATGGTTTTGTAGTTTACTCCGCGTTCATTGAGTTTATGCAAGAATTGACAAACCTTTCGAACACTTCGGAAACCTCAAACTAGTAACAGCGTTCGGACAAATAATAAACCCTGAAGAAAGCCATACGGCCAGTATTGATGCATCACGACTTGCGCACCATTTGGGGCGTATTTCGGGTTCAGACAGACGTAAGGACTCGATTAGACCAGATGCGGCGCGCGGCGCGGCCTAATGCAAAAGATGCAAACCGACCATACCGTGGGAATTCCCACGCTATGGTCGATTTGCATCTTTTGCATTAGGTCGCGCCGCGTGCCGCCCCCCGTCTAAACGAGCCCTAACAACCAGTCTTCACCTTCCCAGACAAGTCTGGCATCGAATTACCCGATCTCGACAGTATGGAAGGTTTGGCTAACCCAGGCGATTGTCTCTCGACAGTGAGGGTGAAGGAAGGGCTTCTTACCACTGCGCCACACGCGTTGTCGATAAAAAGGACATGAAAAGAGATGAGGAAAATATAAACAGCTCACCATTAGGGTTTGTTGTCTTCGGTCCGGAACTTCTGAGTGGAACTTCCGGTTACGGCTCCTTATCATACTGATGGTCGTTAACGACCTGCTGACACCTGCTGATTCGCCGATTCTGTTGATCGGTCATACCAAACCTGAACCAAACCTGATTAGGGTCTTAAGAGAAAAAATATGAAAATGTAAAAACCGAGCAACACAGACCGTGAGGTTGCAATCCTGCAGTGTAAACAACGATGCAATAAAGAAAGGCATGTTTTGCGAATCGTCTGATGGACCAGTAAGGCTCGGGAGATTATTGTTTTTCACTTCCGGGTTAATTGACGTCCCGACCCTCACAGCGAAAGGGTGCGTCCTCACCCCGTTACCGCTAGGTTACCGAGCCGCTTTCTTCCCAAAAACACCTCGAGAGTTGAGTTCGTTGATTCACGAAGGGCGAAGGTAAATGTGGAAGTTGGCGTGCCATCACTACGGCGCTGCGTGTTATCCGACACTTCGACGGGCCAGTTGAGTATACGGTAACGTGCTATATCCTTACAGTGTAATAAGCGAAACCCGGTTGTTTACTTGGATGGATGGATGGATGTCAATTCATTTTTCAAATGATTGGTGGTGCTGGCGTTTGGTAGTGGTTTTAACACTGCATATCACTGAAATCCTTTTGAAAATCATATTCCATGATAGTGCACTTACACTTCACCCTATATTGTTTGCCGAGGTCAGCCTTATTTCATTTGAAATGAATTGAGCTAAATTGGGCGGGGTATGAGTGAGTGAAAGTGGAATAAGTTAGGGAAGTAAATGAAAATTCGGTGAAGATGTTGAAACTGCGTCAAAACTTGGAACACTGTCGAAATTTCAGATGGTCGAAGTGTGGGTTAATTCGACAAGCAGTATAGATTTATGTATTTATTTATTTATTTAAGGAAGCTAGCGAACTGACGTTTGGCGGCCGATAGGCCGATGAGCGGCTGGAACATGTGTATGGAAATCGGTGTTCAACGAAAGCATTTTGGGTGATTTCATGGAAACTTTCCGACAAAATAATTATTTCGAAGGTTATTCATGCCCGTGATAATTTTAGAGTTATTAAGGTTTTCCACCATCAGTGGATGAGAGTTATTCTTTTCAACGGCTGATTTAGGATAGAAATTGAAGCGGCCGACGTTGATCAGTCTCCTGAGGGTGCGCCATGCATTCGCCTCCTATTCAGAAGCGTGGAGGCGCGGTAAATTGCTATTTGGGCCACACAATAATTGTGGGGCAGCCGCTGCACAAGTCAGTGTTTTTACCTTCCCGAGCTGGACTGGTACCGAGTTACAAAACTTCGAAAGGATGGGAGGCTTGGTTAACTGAAGCAAGGGTTGATCTCCCAACTATGCGGTTGGAAGGCCCCCGTACCACACATGCCTTGCCTGCTATAACTTAAATTTCATCAGCAGGATAAAAAAGACCTTGAGTGCTACACACCCCTACAAGGTACTACCATCTCAATTTTAAAAGGCAGAAGAACCGAAAAAGCTGGAGACTAATTGTAAGAATACTACGATTACTCGGCGAACACCATATTTAACAAGAATGCCTAAATAATATTTCTCGAAGAAATAGCAGTTTAGCACAGTCATAGTAGAAGAAACGATGGAGAGAGCAATAAAGTAGCGAAAGAACTCGATAAGAGGTGATGACATTAATGTTAAGAAGAAAAGGGATCCCAACGACAGTCGCAAAATGAACCCCATCATCAAACTAAGAGTTTGCCTAAGAAAATAAGAACAATTAAAATCAGGAAGTAGATTCAAAAATGCAAGAAGACGCAAGAAAGGAACTGAGAGAAACAAACTGTACCAGACATTCAAATCAAGAAAATTTAATTTGAAATTCACCCCAACCACACGCCAGAGAACAGTTCATGACCCTCGACGCACTCGTCTCAATGGAGCGCGTTTTTCGCTCGTAGACGGTTACCGCGAGCTACTCCACTTTGATTACCGTAGTTTTCCTGATTATACCTGATTCTACCCATGAAGCTTATATAGCGAGTTATACCATCGTGTTATACCCATGGGCGGGCCAGTAGCTGTAGGATTACTTGTAGTCCTCTATCGTGGCTTTGTCGCTTACCTTAGGTGAAAACGAAATTTCTTGTTCAGGTTGCCTTGGTTAAATTATTAAACATCACGTCTGTGACCAGCGCCTGTGTAAATGGATGAAAAATTAATAAATATCACAAGGTCTGCTCGTGGGCGGTTTCACTAAGCACGTCATCTCAAAATGTCTCGCTATTATACTTAAAGGAAATACTCACGAGTGCTCTTAGCTAGATTAGCCGACGCCGGCTATAAATATACAAAAGCACAGAAAATTCATGATGAAGTGCGATTTGCACTCGACGTGCGCTCCACGAAGCCGTTAAAATCGTTATCAAAGAATTTATTTATTTATTTATTTATGATAAATGGGTCTGAACAGCTGACAAGAATAGTAACTGTTATGATTAATTTACAACTAAAATTCTTAAATTCTCTGAAATCAACAAACCTAGGGCAAACTCTTTACGATGTCGTTCTGGATGAACGTAAAAGGTAAAGGATTGACGTTAAATAGTTTCCAGGGCACACGCCACGCTCCCGTTTTTTATTCAAATCCTAGAGACATGTGAAGGTGTGTTAGCACAGCGAATTAGGTGCCAGCGGCTGTTCGAGCCAGTGTCTTCACTTTCCCAGACAAGTCCAGTACCACTCTACCCGACCTCGGAGTGATTGAAGACACAGGTTAGCCTGGACGAGGATCGATCGCGCGAGTGTGCGGTGCTAGTATCGCCTCTAACCACTGCACCACGCTCTCCGTTTCACAACATTCTTCTTCAAGAAGTTGATTCCAAATCTTGAAAGTTGAAAATAAAAATGAACCGAAAACTGCTCTAGAGACTTCAAAATTCAGGAGATCTTGAGGTTGACAGATTGACAAACTTCATGGCTTTCTTACGGCTCCGCACTCATCTTCCTTCAAATTTGAAGATTCAAAGCGACAACAATGACTAACAGGGACTAAGAATTTTCTATTTTTCACGCTCGTCGGTCTATAAATGTGGCAATAGTAGAGGTTGTCTATTTTTACGTACTAATTTCCGCTTTGCTTTCTGAGCGACAATAACTAGGCGCTGTCAATGTCTGCGTCTATTCGGGTTTGGATTATTTTAAAACTGTTACGACGACCGCATTTCCTGTCTTGTAAGCTTATGGCGATTATCATCTACATATTATTGATATAGAGTATTTTTGATGTTATTCATTGAATCCATTTCAAGAAATTGTCTCAAGTGAAATGACAGGTTAGCTGTCCTATGCCCACTAGACCAAGTCAGAATATAAAATCTTTAAAAACCTCAAAAAATACTCTAGAAAACTTGAGATTGACAGACTGACATTAGATCTCTTCAATATAACACGTTCTGTAAATAAATCTACGAAACAACATAAAGGAAATGGAAAATGAAGGTAGTCGTCCTACGTAAGTCAGTGCCGCTGGGTTTAACGGTAATGTTCCATTTAAACACAGGATTCTCAAATTAAAAAAAAATCTATGTAAATTAATGGAATGAAAAATATAGAATATGTTTTTCACCAATGGGAGAGCGAGGTGCAGTGCTTAGAGGCGCCAGTTTCACTCGCACGGTAGAGCGATCGACCATCGGTCAGACTCACCAAGCCCTCCACACTCCAGCGTTCGGGTGAATCGGTACCACACCTATTTGGGAAGGTGGAGACATTGACTTGAACAGCGGCCTCACTTCGTGGGTCTTCACCATGGCTCTACAATTCCTACTAGAATACGTATGCAAGGCGTATCCTCTAGAGACTAATGAACGCCGGTGCTTTACCTTTGACCGCGACCGCACATTCTGCGGATTTAGTTTAAATTTTTGCTCAGGAAAACTCTTGCTCTAAGTAACCAAGTGGTTGTTTCTTGAAGATAAACATCTCACTCCTTTCAATCGCCACAGAACCAAATAACAACGCAAGGAGGCAATTGTCCAATCGCAAATTTCACGGCCTCTATTTAACTCTGGGGTATGTTTTCGAAGAGACACGCACGGGCTGGACAAAGACGGCTTTGAATTGGCTCATTCTCCGCTATCCACCCAGAACCCCCCCCCTCTCCCTCCATCCTGCGTCCAGTCTGGAGTCGTCCCGAGGCAATTCGTACCCTCAAAATTCCCGTTATCCGGCGAGCAAAGCTCTCCTCGACCGGCTGTAAAGTGTCTGTCCTGGGCCTAGATTCATGAACGGACGAGCGGTCGTCGAAACCGCGGCGCAGCCGGAACCAGACGGCAGAGTCGATGATAGACTGCGTTCAACATAGAAAGTTTAGGATGAGTAGACAAAGGTGGGCGCCGTTCGGGCTATTTCTCGGAGTTTATCGTGGGTTTAGCAATGATGAATCTGGGCCCTGGACAATAAGATGGAATACTTAAAAAGCCTAGATCAGGGCTCGTAGTGCACTGGCAAGAGGTGCAACTTCCACCCGCACGCTCGAACGATCGATCCTCGCCCGGGCTAATCAAGAGCCTCCGTTCCCCGACGTCCGGAATATGGGTACCAGACGTGTCTGGGAAGGTGAAGCATTAACCTTTACAGCGGCTGGGCTCCACAAGCGCTTGAATAGACCAAACAGGTATTCACCTTGCCTCTACGATTAGGAATGGAAGGCGAATGTATGGCGCGTCCTTGGGGAAGTGATCATCGCATTACTTTCGTACGTTTCTGGTTGGACTTTACTACAGGACATGTACTTCTCTGTACTTCCTAGAATAAAAACGTTGGAAATAGAATTACCCTGTGTATGTCATCATGTTCTTGCTGAAAAAAGTAAGAGACTAAAGTGCACCATGGGAGGAAAACGAGGATGGGCCACACACATGTCTTTTATTCAGAATCGTAAATGTGCTCGAACGCACCGATACCTGACACCGACCGGTGTCCTAGATAGAGTCCTCATCGTTCCAGACTGGTCTGGTACCGATTTATCAGAGTTCGAAGAGATACTGGTCTGGTTAGCCTCGGCGAGGATTCTTTTAACGGCGGGATTTTGAGCATTTCATATATTGAGGAAAATAACAACATCACAATTTCCTCGAAACCATAGGTCTGCTAACGTCCATCTGGAGCAATAATGGGAAAAACTCAATGAAACAGAGAAGCATCTAATCTGAGTTTAGTGGAAATCATTCAAAGGGACATTCGCTTCGTTCATAATGATTTTTGGCCACCAACTTTTCGAGAATAAATAAAACTATAGTAGTAGCACTTCGCCGACATCGAAATGCGGTGAAGCAGCTCACCTAACATTTTGATACGATTTACACAATAAACACCGGGCCTTGAGTTTATAGGTGTAGGGACTGCTTTTCTCAGCGTCTGGATCGTAATCGTTTTCAACGAATCCACAGTGCCAAGAAAGCGGCTCTATTAGAGGACAGCGTCTGGGGGAAACTTCAATAACATATTCTTTCAGCAGATGTCACAGACGATCATCAATCAAATTCTGCCCCTCGCTGCCACTTCCTGCTTTTTTTCCACCAGCTTTAAGAAGATTCTCGTGGGGTGTTGTGACAGCGAGTGAAAAATGGAATCACGACGAGAACAGCTTCGCTAGAATTCGTCATAACCACGACGACGAGCATAACACTCTCAGAAGAAGTCACTCCTGCCGACTTCTCAACTAAAAAATGAGCCTTCCAATTGAGGACGACTTGGGTATAGGACCAAAATCCGCCGACAATTAGAAAAACGCTAAAATATCGATCTCGGCCACTAAGAAATAATGGCGTGGTGTGTTTTTTCTGGTGCTGCTTTTGATGCTTGATGTTTGTTCCTATAGGCGATGGTGACCTTTGACGAAATACTTTCACAAGTTTTAGGATTTTCAGGCATCGATGAATGCTAATATGCCGAAACGTCGGGTTGTCGTGAGGCATCTCCTGATAAGGGCTCGCCGCGATGACCGCCCACTGGAAGGGCAGACGAGGTTCTACCCCATGTGAGGCAGCCGCCTTACTACCCCTTTATCATTATTCACCATGCTTTATGAATAAGTGACTCATACAATAATAGTGTTCAATACAAAGATTCGGTCTCCCATAAAAGCATCATGTAAAGCCCGATCACCCTTACACGATAGGGTAATCCTATAACATTTTGGCCGGCTAAGCTTCTCAGACCTCAAACTGTACATGATCCCTCTGTTTGCAAGCAGGATCATTTAATTGGTAGAGAAATCGAAGTTATTGATTCTTTCATCGGGGCACCTCTATTCAATATGCCGAGTAACGACAAAAACTGAGTTCGGTTTTTCAGTCCCCCTTATAAGGGCCCATCGAACCGTAAGCCAACTATAGTTGGCTTAGGGTTGAACATTCAACATCATTGATCGAACGGCCCTCTGATACCGAGTTCAAATCTGGCCTTCATTTTATTTTATGGATCGTATTCGGTAATGTAGTCGGAACGCTAGTTTCCAAATGGCGTAACCAGCAAATAAGGTGATCTAGAACTCAAATCGTGTTCTCTAATTCTAAAGTTTTCGTTGTGTTCTGCAGCGTATATCTTTGTGAGTTGTGCTGCTCCCTCCATAGTTCCTTTTCCAGCAGCTCGTGATCACTGCCAGAGATAATCAAATCAAATCTGATCACCCATGTGCTTTACAACAACATTTTATTACAACCACTGTGTCTGATCGTGATTGTCGAGGGCGGAGTGCTTCATTACATTACACCAATAAAACGTTCGATGTGTTCCGGAATGCTGGTTCTTACAGAGTCGTCAGTAAAGATCTGTGGATCAAAGAACGGATCCAACTGACTGTTAAAAACATGCTTCATATGCTCGCTCCTCGTAATCGCCATGTACAGCACCTTGAACTGCAGAAGTACTTTAAGTTGTACGACAATAGCCCTCTTGCACAATTCCAACTGTGTCCGAACCGGTCCTAAGCACAACTCATTTTTGTACTTGAACAGCGTGTCCTTAAACATGCTGGCGATCTTCTTTATGCCTGCCAGATCCATTTCTGTTTCGTATCTTCCTATTTCGTTTTCTACATCAAGAAATGGATCCGCGGTAGAATCCGCAATGGCCCCAAGGTATTTCAAGTCGCGTACCATCGCACTCATGACGCGTGGCTGGCTCTTGTAGGTACCTGAAAATACACAGTGGTTTGGATTTGAAGCGTTGGCAATTCCTTCATAGTTAAGCAATCCTCGGTTCGGAGTACTGAAACGCAAGTCAGGTGCGTCAGAGATGGTACTACAGGGTGCGTCAGAAGTCTTTGAACTCGCTGTTTGAGGATCATTATGTATGGGAAGCGCCCTGCAGCCATCCAAACTTTTATGCGTAACTATTATACTAATCTTGTCAATATAGTAAATTTTCCTTACTGATCGTTGGCCTGTTTGAGATGTCCGGAGTAAAAGGTTTGCGCACGCTGCGATGGCGAAAATGCACCAGTAGTGAGTGTCAGGCGCGGACATTGCCAAAACTCTGCGTATCTCAATGTCCACGGTGTTCTACAACTTGGATCGGCTAAAACGGACGGGAACAATGGAGGATAGGCCAATATCAGGTAGGCCGAGAACATCTACTGCTCCTGTAGTCGTCAAATGGATACGTGACAAAGCACGCCGAAATCCGTGAAGATCCATGAGAGAACTCTCTCGTACTCAACGTGTTTCCGAGTGCTCCATCAGACGAATTGTCAAATACAGTATCGGAATGGTGCGTACAAAATACGATAAGCACAGATGCTGAATTACTCTACAAGAACTGCAAGGGTGAAAAAAAGTGTAAAGCGCTTCTGAAGCGTCTCGACGCGGCGCGCCACGGAAGGATCCTGTTCACCAACGAGTCCGTTTTCAAGATTAAACAATTTCTCACTCAGCAAAACGACAGGATTCTTGCGAGAAATGTAGGAAAAGCTAATCAGCACGGGAATGTGGCGGAGAAAATCAGGGCATCCGAAGTCCGTGATGGTTTTCGCAAGGATAACAGCAGATGGGAAAACGCCACCGATTTTCGTGGATAAAGGCCTCAAAAACAATAGTCAGAACTATCTCGGAGACATTCTAAAATAGGAAATTTTTTCCTGAGCATCCAAACACTTCAAAAATACCAGCTCGACATATCAGGAGGACTCTACGCCTACCCACAGGGCCAAAGTCGTACAGAAGTGTTTCCCGATTTTATCTCAACAAAAGAATGGCCACCACACAGCCCGGACCTCAATCCGATGAACTTCTCAATCTGGTCTATATTAAAGAGCAAGGTTTGCTCAACACCACACAGGGACATTGAGCCGCTCAACCGAGCTTTGAAGAAAGCCTGGGAAGAAATCCATGAAGAAGTGCTGCGCGCCGCTGCAGATGCGTTCCCTGAGAGACTTAACCCATAACGTACCACGTGCGCCACATGGTGGCGCACGCCCTCCATAGCAACAAAATATTTTTTATAAGTTGTGTTTAGTTGGGAATGTGACCGACTAGCCACGGAGTACACGATACATACCTTGGTCCGGTGAAAGCTGTGGTACAAGTGTTGCACTTGGCCACCACCCTGGAAGCCCCACCCAGGGCCAGCAATTTCGCTCAAACTTTACCTACGGGATTCTTTTGGTTGATGATCACGAATCTGATGTTTATTTAGCGTATTTAGAACAAATCTAGCACATTGCCACCCTGGAAACTCCATCCAGGACCACCAATCTCACTGAAACCTTGCCTAGGAGGTTCTGGTTCTGCAATGTCTCCATGATTCTATGTAGTTTATGAGTGGTTGGTGCATCCCTTGTAAACTGATCGACGCCTACCACTTCACCAGCTAAATGATTTGAAATCTCACAAACATTTTCTTTTTTGGGTCTGGGAGCGGTTCGGTGTAAGCGGTTCGCACGGTCGCTGACTGCGCAGAATTCGAGAAGGGTCCTCCAGAAGTTTTATTGTGTAGAGCCGTTTGTGATGCATAACGAGACCCTGATTAGGGATTTTATACGAGCGCTCCTGTTAACGACCTAGGTAGAGCAAGCATATAACCCATGCAATATCAGTCAGGTCCAAAATCCGAGGTTCTGGTCGAGTACATGGCGCAATCCTCACGAAACACATGCCAGAAAATTTTCTGTTTTCTTTGCTTTCATCCAGCTTTCATTCGTTTCGATCGGTTCACTTTCGCCAAAGTTGTGGTTGGCGATACACTGGTAATGCCATCAATTGATAACAAGACTTGTCCCAGGGACCGCGTGCGCCACATGGTGGCGCACGCGGTCCCTGGGACAAGTCTGACCTACGCGCGCGGTCCGATTGGCCAGCCACTGCGACACGGCCTCGGTACGTTATGGGTTAAGGCCTGTGTTCGTTCCAAAGGAGGTCGTTTCGAAACCTAACTATATTTTTATGTGTACAATGTCTGAAGTAATTAATGTTATGAATTTCATTTCATTTGCTTCGAGATAGCCGTTAAGGCGGCCAATTATCTGAGTCCAAAGACTTTTGACGCACCTTGTATGTGAATTGGGGTGAGGGCAGCAGAAGCCGGTGCTATGTGGGTTGGGGGGGGGGGGTGCAGCGTGCTGGTCTGTAATATTGCGTCGACTCTATGCTGGTTAACATGTTAACGTGTGAACAATTCTGAACAGTTTACATGTCAAACAAGTCAAAATCGACCGACTTGATCGTAAACAATGGCAGGACCCCGCTTCCCTCGGGCGCAGAACGTTGTTTTGAAATACGTACGACAATGTGTAGTCGCATGCGATTTTGCTGTTCAGCCCCCCCCCCCTTACAAACCTACATCTGACAAGGGAAGGTTGTGAGCGATCGGTGACGATTCATAACGAAACCTATATGAGCGTGTAGGGCTTTGCACGAGGAATGCAATGATGTGTTCACCAGGTGCCGTCGCCACCTGGGCCCAGATTCATGAATGGACGAGCAGTCTCCGAAACCGCGGCGCAGCCAGAACCAGACGGCAGAGTCGATGAGAGATTGAGTTTAACATAGGAAGTTTAGGATAAGTAGACAAAAGTGGGCGTCGTTCAGGCTATATCTCGGGGTTTATAGGGGGTTTACCAATGATGAATCTGGGCCCTGGTTGATCTGAAAATGGCCGGCGAAATTTTGCACTGAAATTTTACACGTAGGCTCCCCGCCAGCGGGAGAAGCGGGACCAGTTCCTCGCCATTGCGACGAGGTGGCCGAGTGGGTAGTGCTACGGTCTTAGAATCTGACGACCGGGGTTCGATCCCTCCGTGCACCCCCTGTTTTGCCTTCATGCGCTAGATTCCAAATTACGCTCCTTTTGCAATTTTGCCGCAGTTTCGAGATAGAATCGCGTTTGGGACGAGTATCACCAGCAGTGTACGCACGGAGGACCAAATCTACTATGTTCGTGGCCCATACTTACCGAAACCAACCCAAATCCATCCCAAATTCAGAAACTAATGTCAGATTCGTGTTCAGCGCCCCGAATAACGCCCGTAGACAAAGTTTCAGCTCAATCGGTGTTGTCGACCCAATCACTCTACTTTGACTACGAACCCTAGCAAGCGCACGCCAGACATAACGGGAAAAGCCGATGTTAGATTTGTGAATTGTGGATTTGTCAGCTGCCCAGGTAATCTTCTTTGATGAATATGAAAAGAAACTCATCCAAAATAGAGTCTCTGTTCTCTAGAGTCGAAAAAGTGGAACAATAGAACAAAGAATATTCTCGGCAAGTGGACCTTCATACGACTACTCACTTGGCACTATCAAGGCCGGTTAGGTCAGGATCACCGATTTAGCCCAAACTTTGTCTACGAGGGTTATTCGGGGCGCTGATCACGAATCTGACATTAGTTTCTGGATTTGGGATGGATTTGGGTTACGGTAAGTATGGGCCGCGAACATAGCAGATTTCGTCCTCCGTGCGCACTCTGTTGGTCATATTCGTCCCAAACGCGATTCTATCTCGAAACTGCGGCAAAACCGCAGAAGGAGCGTATTTTGAAATCTAGCGCATGAAGGCAAAAGAAAAGCAACACGGAGGGATCGATTCCCGGTCATCAGATTTTAAGTCCGTAGCCTACGTGTGCGGCAGTGTAAAATTTCGCCGGCCATTTTCAGATCAACCAGGTGGCGACGGCACCTGGTGAACACATCGTTGCATTCCTCGTGCAAAGCCCTACACGCTCATATGGGTTTCGTTATGAATCGTCACCGATCGCTCACAACCTTCCCTTGTGAGTATGCGGGCTGTCCTGGTACACACCTCATAAGGATGTCCAGGAAATAGGTCAGGAGGAGTTTCGAGTATCGCTCGAAACGTCTCCAGTTGCCGCACTAAACTGACATTTCGCTTTGAATCTTTACTCAAAACATACCCTCATCTCCAAGCGTTCCGCAGATAACAGTCGCCAAAACGATCACGAAAACAGCTAGTTGCATTGCCGCTGGTGTCGACGATGAACTGATATCTTCACCCTCTCGGTACCGCTTTTATACTAAGATAACGTGGCCATTGTCCTAACAAAACTCGTCTTTACCCATAATGTCATTTTCATGTCAGCATTCACGGAGAGCATTCGGTACTTCTGACTTCTCCTCTGAATCGCTTATTCGCCCAGAACGTTGTCGATTTTGAAACTGTGCTTAGTGATCACTACAGGTGAAATGGAATGAATTCAGAGCCTTCAGCAGGTTATTTCAGGGATTTCGCTAATGTTTTCAGTCGAACGCATGGGAAAAAGACGAATGGCAGAAAACAGGAATTACCCCAAAACTGAGCGACTCATTGCAACTGTGAAGTGAGAGGAAATTCAAGCCCCGATGGTTAATGAAACAACATATGAAGCTAAGCGGTCTGCTCAAGGCGCCCTACCTCTACTAGCCTCAGGGCAATCCGTCAACCCACCAAAATGTCATTCCATCTCCCTTCTTTCATGTCACTATTTTTGAACAAATGTGAATTTTTATTCAACATTTTTTCGTCCTTTTTCAGTTTTCAGGAACTGATACTCCAATGCAGCTGTTGGCTTTCGGAGATTTCTAACCGGTTATCACAATTCGTGGAGGCATGTTGAAGGCGTATTTGGCAATGACTTGGGTGGGGCCAGCCGTTACACCACGACAGTGTTTTTACCTTCCCAGACAAGTCTGGTACCAATTTACAAGTTTCTGGAGGGGTGGAATGTTTCGCCGGGGTCGGGATCGATCGCTGGACCGTGAGGGTGTCAAAAGTGCCTCTTACCACTGCACCACGCGGGCCGTATAACATGGATTATGCAACTTTGATTAGTAGCAGCATAATGGAATGTTCTTTTATTAGATTTCAAACTGCCTCCATCTTCAGAGAAATGACATTATAAAACGGAAACGACGAGACATCGCTCAGTCATCACTTCACGCGGACAGGTCCTCTTTGAGACGCCCTTGAAAGTCTTGTAAGATTTTCCGGATCCCTACGCCAGATTGCCAGCGACCTCCTACGAGAGCAAACGAACTTTGGGATGCAGAATGATGGGGTGACAAAAACTTCAAAACGAGGTATTTTCGTGAAAAAAGATTGTAAAGGATAAATGAACCTGAACTCTCGCCTGAAATCATTGCGACATAGTTTGACAGGCAGAGATGAAAAACGTAATCCTATAAACCCACAGAGTTTCTATCAACAATATCCAAACATCTTAATCAGACCTCAAAAACGAAAAAAGCAATAATAAATATAAGAATAAAGAACCCAAAAATGTTCTTTTTAATTGGCTTTTTAAGAGCCCTAACGATGTTCCATACACTGATCCCCAGCAGATGTTTAACAAGTACCTATGTCAATATTTCTCGAGTGACAATTTAGGATAGGCGCAACATTTGAAAGAAACGGTCGAGAAAGCAAGAAAGAAACGAAAAATAATTCTACAAAAAAACTCGTTTAGAAGTGATGAGATTAAAGTCAAGAAGAAAAGAGTTCCATTGACAGTGGCAAAATGAACCCCCATAATCAAACTAACGGAGAGTTTGTCTAAGGAAATTAGAACAATTAAAGGCACTATTCCACTTGTTGGACACCAGTCATAAAAATTTTTTCCTTCGTCAGATTTCGCCCGAATTTGGTGGTGCAGTCCGATTTTCACATGGTGGTCGGAGACCACCCATATCGAAAACTTGGGTGGTCCAGTTAGGATCACCGATTCTGCTGAAAGTTTGTCTATGGGGGTTCTCTGGTGTCCTGAACACGATGTGAAGTCTGTTTTCCAAAACCCGTCCAATAAGGTAGTTACAGATGAGTACCTACCGACCCTACGTGGTGAGGCTCACCTATAACTACCGTATTCGGCCGCCAGCTAGAAAACGGACTGCACCATCGTGTTCCAGGACCCCAAATAACCCCCCCCCCCTATGCAAAAATCCAGCGAAATCGGTGATCCTATCTGGATCATCCAAGTAGCGTCGTGGGTGGTCGACCACCATGGTAAAAAATGGACACCAGATTCGTGATCAGTGCCCTCAATTACCCCCCTGTGCAAAGTTTCAGCGAATTCTGACGACTGAAAAAAAATCGAAGACTGGTGTCCAACAAGTGGAATAGTGCCCAATTAAAATTAGAAAGTAGATTGAAAAATAGACGCAAGAAAGGAGGGGAGAGAAACAGACTGTATCGGACACTAGAAGCGAGAAAATGTTATTTAAAATTCACCCCAACAACACGCCAGAGAACAGTTCATGACTCTCGACGAATTCGTCTCGTTGGAGCGCGTTTTTCGCTCGTAGACGGTTACCGCGAGCTACTCCACTTCGATTACCGTAGTTTTCCTGATTATACCTGATTCTACCCATGAAGCTTATATAGCGAGTTATACCATCGTGTTATACCCATGGGCGGGCCAGTAGCTATAGGATGGCTTGTAGTCCTCTATCGTGGCTTTGTCGCTTACCTTGGGTGAAAATGAAATTCGTGAAATCTTTAATACCTTGCGCATACGGCATTGGAAGCATCACTCGAGCTGCCTCAAGAATCAATATTATTTGTCTCGATAAAACAATAAACTATGGCAAAAACAATTCCCCTACGTTTCAGCATTCAAATGACATTATCCAGCATTAGGAGACGATTTTGACCATTTGAAAGTAATTTCACGAACATGACTTGCTAATTTCACGCAGTATATCACGTCTTCGAGCCCTGTGCAAAAATCTTTTCTTGAAAATCTGAATTAAAATTTAGACATGTAACGATTATTGACAACTTTGAGCTCCAATTCGCTATGAAGTACGTAATAAACTTGTCGATGTTGATCTGTCGCCTAACGACGCGCCGTGCATTCGTCTTCCATTCAGAATCGTAGAGGCATGCTGAATGCGTATTTGGCCTATACAATGATTTGCGAATGTCAGCCGCTATATCGTGTCAGTGTCTTTAAATTCCCAGACAATTCTGTTTCCAATATAAATAGCTCAAGAGGGCGAAAGGCTTCGTTGACCTCGGCGAGGATCTATCACCTGATCGTATGGATCGGTGGAAGTGGCGCCTCTTACCAATGCACCACTCGCGGGATCTCAGAAATCCAAACCTTTTCTCAACTTTTTTTCGGTAAAGGGTATTTTGGAGGGACAGCGATGGAGGTGGCCTACACCTATACAGTATAGTGAGAGAAAGGGAACGATGGATACGATCATGGGTAACAGACCAGAAGTCGAGTCGAGAATACCCAGAGAATTCAGCAGTCGGAAACTCTTTTGAGGGATTTTTTTCAGAGCTCAAAGGCTTCCAGAAGATCTAGCTGTGCGGGTGAGGTGGCGACTGATCCTTCTCAAGGCTTAACCTGTAGCTTAATGGCATACTGATTGTGAGATGCATTTCTCTTATAATTTTCCTACAATAATCCGGCTATCGATTTTGATTGAATTTTCTTCTGAAAACTTCCGTGAGCAAAACCAGGGCCCAAATTCACGAACGGACCAGCGGTCTCCGAAACCGCGGCGCAGCCAGAGCCAGACGGCAGAGTCGATGAGAGATTGAGTTTAACATAGGAAGTTTAGGATACGTAGAGAAAGGTGCGCGCCGTTCACAGACTATATCTCGGGGTATATCGGGGTTTACCAATGATGAATATGGGCCCAGGTGTCAGCGTGTAAAGGTTACTCGTGAACGGTCGTTTATTACATACATACAAATATATAGCACCCGAGGCGATCTGTTTGCATCCGTTCTTATCGTCGTGTTCCGTCCTCGAAGAACACACCTCCGTCCAGCGCACAATATTTGGGGCAGATACCACGTTCTCCCTGTGGTCCGGGCTGTCCGGGCTGACCAGGGTTTCCGGCTTGTCCAGTTGGACCGGCAGGTCCAGGTGCACCGGGTGGTCCTGGAGGTCCGGGTTGGCCGGACTGTCCATCGCGACCGGGTTGTCCATCGGGACCGGGAAGCCCGGGTGATCCTGCAAATCAGAACGACTAGAATTACTAAGAGTTATGAATAACGAAAAAATAAAAACTCTTATGCAAACCTGGTTCTCCTGGTGGTCCAGGATCTCCAGGAATGGCGTTGGTGCTCTGGGCTGGTCGTCCAGGCTCTCCCTTGTCTCCGTCAGATCCGGGCGTACCGGGCTGACCAGGAGTTCCGTTCGGTCCCGGTGGTCCAGGTGGTCCGGGATTTCCAGGCCGTCCTGGGCTACCAGCTCTTCCGGGGCTTCCCGGTGATCCGTTTGGTCCAGCGGGTCCAGGTGGACCTGGTGGGCAAGGGTTACATGGAGGAATGTCGAGCTCCTCGCAGACGATCGGTGGTCGTCCTGGTGGTCCTGGTCGGCCGGGAGCTCCGGGGATTCCGGGCTTGCCGTTCCGGCCCGGTAGTCCAGGGCGACCGGGGTGGCCAGGTTTGCAGCAGGCTGAAAAGGATTGAAACAGATCAGGGCGTCAGGAAAGAAGAATGGAGATTGTTGATTCTCACGTACATGCGCAGGAGCCGGCCTGCCTCTTCTCCCTGGTGATCGTTGCGTTCGCAACAATTGACGAGAACGATGCCGGCTTTTTGTGGCTGATCTCCGTCATGATATCTCGCGCCGACGACTGAAAATTTAGTTCGTGAAGATAGCTCGAGATTTCGAGAGACTTCGATCAGAACACGATTTTGTGCTCGTAAAAGAATATGTCCCCTCAGGGCATTGTCAGCTAGAGATGGGAAAAGCGAAATGGACGAGTTCCCTTGGTAACCCAAGAACCTCAGAGCGTTTTGGAGCAAGTCAATTACTGGGCTTTTTCTGTGAATCGCAGTAAACCTCGAGTGCCAGCGACACTTCAGCTGTCCTAACAAGTCTCTCAGCGAACCAGCTGCTGCTGCAACTTCGGCGGGTTTTATGCGATACTTCGTCGTCTCCATCAAAGACCGGCTCCTCATGGGATACGATGGAGTGACGGAGGAGGAGGAGGATGAGGTCTAGGCGAATTCCAAGACATCATCGACTCATCGTCATCAAACGGGAAACGCCTTAATGGTCCGGGTCCCCGACACCCCCGCAAGAGCGCCACCGCCGCCATTCTTGCGCGTTCCACCGTCGTCACCGCCACCGTCGCCGTCCTTCGACTATGTGTTCTTGTTTTTTCCGCCACAAAAACAGCAAATTCCTGCCGCGCACAAAAGCCGCCGCTTGTTCTAGTGGTAGTTGGCGCTGCTGGACTTTATTCGGATCAGATATCGATCCTCAGCAAGGCCTCAGAGCCTCCCTGCATCACTTCTTGCCTCGATTATATTCACCTCCTGAGATGCCTTCGAGAGGGCAAGATTACCCCCCAGGGCAAAGTTAACCCTTACCTTGCAGAATTGCAGATCGCGTTTCGTCTGCTGTTGAACATGATCGACGAAATTGTACACGATTGGCATGGTAATACAGACAGACAGAATGGCGACCAGGGAGAAGGTGACTGCTGAGTAGGCCACGGCCTTGTATGCCCTCTCACGAGGGTCCTCCATTGTCTGGAAAAATCATTTAGAAATTATTTTGAAAAAATCGTAAAAGTTGCGAAGAAGAAGACGTGAAAAGGAGGATCATGAATAAGGTATGCTCGGTAGGCTATTCAGAAAGGGAACGGTTTAGATTGGTGTGGAGAGGTATAGATGGACCTCCAGTAGTTTTCGTAATGTCTATGGGTCAGATATCCAGCGGAGTAGATTCGCCAGTTTTTCTTTTTATTAGATAAGTTTGCTTTTTATTACCCATTAGGTTAGTCGATTTCTATTCCCTGGCTAGGTAGTTGACTCTTACTCTTAGGATGCTACCCATCGGAATCACGAACGATCTTGAAAAAGCTTCGGCCATCTGACATCCCTATACAAATCAATTGGTCTGATGACTTTACCCACTTGAGGAACTTCTTTTTCAAGGTCACATTCCATACTAGGATCGTTCTTTTCTCATACCCTATTCTTATGGTTAATCTATACTCTTCAGGTTGGATTCTTCACAGGATTCATAAGATGATAGCGAAGGGGATCACATAATTTATGTTATTTTTCAAAATTCTCTATGATTATTAGACTATCAGAGCAAAGTTAGGAAATATATAGCTCCGTTCCCCTAAACTTTCCACTTTCCTTCGGAATTGTTTTAAAGGGGAAATAGCCGGGAACGGTAAAATTGGAATTTTCTTTTTCTAAAATCAGAAGAGAGCGTCAAAAATGGCCAAAAGTCTTCCAGCTGTTTACGATTCATTAAAAACCGCCACAGGCATTTGAAAAAAGTGAAGGTTTGAAGTAAATCTCAACCGGTATCACTTCCTTTTGATAAAAGATCTTTATACCGCGTTACTATCAATTTAAGATGACCAGGTAAAAATGTTTCTGATAAGCTGGCGACTTTTTTAAAAAGCTGAATGCTGACTGTAAACGATTGAACGAAATCGCGACGGGTTTTCATCGGCTCGAATCAGCCGCACCCAATCCCGTCAAACCTGCGAATCGAAATTTAAAGGCGATTGTGAACGTAAACGCTTCAACTTGAAAAAACTAAAACTTTTAGCCAAACTTATTGAATAGAACTGTTAAAAAACGGAGCGGAAGTGAAGGAAATATTCGCGAAAAAACAGGTGCCACGAGAGAATAGTAATAGGAATAGTAGTTGAGTAGAGGGATATGACTGGAATGTTGCCGGGTGGGTATGGCAAGCTGGGCTATGGTTGTATGTTGGTGTGGGTTTGCTGATGCTGGTTTAGTGGAAGGTTGCCCGACTGGGGGGAGTGCTTTGGAATGGTAGTTAGCTGTGAGAGTGGAAGTGGGGTGGAGAGGGACCGGACTGCGTTTTATACGCCGCCAAGACGGTCACCGACGCGGAACGCTGCACGCACTAGGAAAGCACTACGGTGTCGAGGTCAAAAACACACCTACCTATTAGGAGGTCTACACGACGGAATTCAATTGAATGAGGTAGAGTCACTAACTATCTGGGTAACTGACATGACTTCCTTGGTGATCTGCTAAAGTTTGGCTGGCCTGGAGCGATTGATAAATCCCGCGAAGAAAACCTCTTAACCGAAGCGATAATTGACAGCCGGGTGGCGGAAAGTCTCTAACAATTGGGATTGACAGATTATTCTCATGTAATCCATGTCGACCAGATCTATTTGTTTATTTGTTTCATACATCCAAAAGGGGTTCGCTCACAGATAAACACCCACGTCAATACTGACAAGCAAAGGGTATAAGAGATAGCTAAACTCGGATAAAATAGAACGATATATTCATGACACACAGTGTTATACCTATGTTTACATTTTTTGTTATTCGAAATCAATTTTATTTTATTTCATTCATAAACACCCACGTCAATACTAACAAGTAAGGAGTATAAGAGATCGCTAAACTCGGATAAAATAGAATGATATATTCATGTCACACAGTGTTATACCTATGTTTACATTTTTTGTTATTCGAAATCAATTTTATTTTATTTCATTCATAAACACCCACGTCAATACTAACAAGTAAGGAGTATAAGGGATAGCTAAACTCGGATAAAATAGAATGATATAACTACGACACACAGTGATGTACTTATGTTTATATTTTTGTTATTCAAATTCAATTTTATTTTATTTCATTTTATTAATTTTAACTCATTCTTATTTTCAATTTTTTAATTCAATTTTATTCAAATATATATGACTACTAAGGTTTGCACAACGACATTCAGTAGGATGAGGTCGTGTCACTAAATACCTAAGTAACCTACACGACATGTTTGACTCAAGTTTTATTTATTATTTATTCATTTATCGTACACTTGACGTGCGCCTTCAAATAACAAGAACGATGAGCAATGAACAACCGAGAATGCAAATTTTGGGTCGAAACTGTGTCCTTTTTCCTAAGAAATCCATCTGCTGCATTAGCTCTAAACGTGAAGGAATTTCCTCTAGCGTTAGTTCTCAATATAGTACACAAGGACATATCTCCTGTAGTTGTTCTTAAAAAAATGTAGATCTGATGGCTCCATACCGCATGTTCTGTGGATAATTTTATGGAACAAAATCACATCATTCCTTTTTCTTTGCCCTAGCTGATTGATAAATCCCGCGAAGAAAACCTCCCATCGAAACGAAAATCTATTGACAGCTGGGTGGCAGAAAGTCTCTAACAATTGGGACCAGCTGGTATCAGAATAGGCAAAGTCACTCCTTATCGGCAATCTGTTCTCATGTAATTAGTTGTAATTAACAAAGCGAAAATCTATTGACAGCTGGGTGGCAGAAACTCTTCTTCGCTCTCGTAGCTCCGTATATTTCCACATGCGATTTCGACCCAAACAGATAAATAAATGAACAAATAAATATGATTCATATTCGCCATTTTTAATTATTTTCCAATAATAAGGTCTACACCACGAATTTTCAACTATCCTAGTAGTTGAGTCGAATTTTTCCCCTTCGGCTCACGCCATCTTTCAAATGAGTAGCTAATTCATTAAAGAAAACTTCCTAAGGATCGGACAATTGACAAATCGATGGCAAAGCCATTCGATCAATCGAGACTGTTGCAGGGGAGGTTGCACTCACCGGAAAGTGAAATCGGTTGGTATTGAAACCAGTAATATTAACTTGCAATTCTTCTCCCGCTCACATTCGTTTATGATGGTCGATGGGAGTTGCTTCTGAAAGTTGAAATTTATCGTTTCAATTTTTAAAAACTCTATTTCCACTTTTTGTTATATAAGGAGGCTATGACATATCACAGTTATACGATCAATGATGGATAACCGGATTCCTCTTTTTATAGCCTTCCCTCTTCACTTCCGATCTTCCTGCTTTTTTTTCTTTTTTCTCCATACCTTCTTAGCTTGCCTTCCCCATTCCCCTATTTCTCACGTCATTTCCTCATTTATAGCTTCACTCCTTCTCCTTCCTCTCCGGCTCTTCTAAAGCATCGGATGTACAGTATACAAAAATCTAGAAAGAAGACCAATACCCATTGTCTACTTCCACCAATCTATGGCTGTTTGGAACGAGTCCAAGTTCCAAGTTGTCAAGAATCCTTGTAAAAAGTCGTTTCTTCTGCGCAAATCTCATCTGTTTCATACTGAAAGGTAAATTAGGTGGAAAATTGGTTAAAGCCAGGAGCGCTGTCATTCGTGCGTTCGTCGGGAAATCACCGTAGCGTGAAATTTCAGTCGTTGAAAAGCTGCGATTATTCTTACAACTATGTGGTATACAAGTTTTCGGGATTGTTGACGCTAGTTGCTAACGGCCAGCGTTAATCGGATCACCGTCGCTGACCACACTCCAAGATCCATCACATTATCACCCCATTGTCTAAACGCAGTCGCCCATGATACTGATCGACGTTGACGTTAACATTTTTCCAGCAATTTAGTCATCCATATATAGTAGACATAGCTACAAAGTCGAAAGGGACCATGGCGGCTGAAATCTCTCTGAAAAAAATCGAAAATTCTGCACAATTCCTAACCATGACAATTGGAGTCGCATTCCCATAGCCCATTTATACTTGGCAACAAAGCAGTGCCGCAGCTGGGCGAGATTCCTCATGAAACCACTTCTTACTTAAGCATAGATTTCTTATTCTGTCTGCCTTACAGACACAGTAAGACCCACCTTAGCCCTATGTTTTAGAATGTTCCTGTACATCAACCATCAGACCGTAATGCCTTGCTGCTGAGTATGAATGGAGCTTTAGCCTTTTAGGGCAGCGAGTGGGATAAAATCCAGCTGCTCGAAATGAAAATTTGGTTTATCTCGTATGAACTAGAGAAGCGGATTAGCAGTTAGCACAAGGGTCGTATGAAGATAAAATATAACTTACTTTCCCTCTAAAAGCACATACACTCTACCATTCAAGTCCTAGAGGGTTGGTGAATGCGGATGTGGCCTATACAATGACCTGCTGGGCCAGTCGTTATACCAGGACAGTGCCCTCACCTTCCCAAATAAGTCTGGTACCAATTTACCAGACTTGTCTGAAGAGACTTCTAGATCCTTCGGAGGGTGCAGGTTCGAGTCCTGCGGATAACATACACTTTACCTTAGTGGGTTATTTTGTCCCCCTCCCCTTCCCAAGGGGCTCACCTCTATTTACTTCCCTTTTATAAGCTCTTGTAAATACAGATGACCTTACGAAGCTCCAAAACAGTAACTTCCTGGAACTTCCTCGATGGACATCGCCTTTAAAACGTTTCTGAGGGGAAAATTGTTAAAGGGATCTATAATGAGATGCCAAATGACCTCAGAAATTTTTCTACGACCGCGTTGGCTTTCAGACTACGTTAAGGTTGATTTTTAAGACCCTGAATGTCAAAACACTATCCCTTTCTGTCTAAAGTTGATTATTACGTTTCCGATTCACCACTAACCCTTGTTCCCAGTATCAAAAGCCCGAGAAGCAGGATCTTCCAAGCCTACAACCGTATCTCATCTTCCTGTGCCGAAGATTTCTCTCCAATTAATTTTCAGGTGTATCAGATATGTAATGTAACACTAGACTGCCTCCGTGAGGCCTCATCAAAAGGTTTTTAATCGTGGCGGTGTTTTTGCAGTCGAACAGCACAAGACATCACCTCTTCGGGAGAAAATCGCCACAAATCTAATCTAATTAGAGAATTCACACCTTCTCGCTCGAGATTAGATCTCTATATTCCTCCTTTTCGACTGGTTCTCCAGTCGTGGATTAGACAAAGCTCAAAGACTCTCTCTCAAGTCTCAGCCAGTGAGTACTTAGCAGCACAGAAAATGAAGCTAGCTCGTGATTGATCCCATTTTATGGTTAAAATCACACTTACATTTTTTGACAATCCATCGCGATTATAGAATATACAACTCCAATATAATAAAAGTCAAATACCTTTGTTTACCTTGATACTGCATCCCGTCTTGAACTCGTTGATATGCGAGGGATATATCGCGGTTAAAAGGCGGCATACATTACATTTTTATTTATTTTTATTACCTATTTAAATTTCAAATTATATTATTATATCAATTTTATTAAATATTTGAATATAATTATTATTTATTTTCTATTTATTCATTTTTCATTTTTATTTTTTTTTCATTTTACGCTTACATTCTGTAGGAAGTCTTAAACTTAAAGTATATGAATTAATGCACAGGTAAATAGGATCAAGTACTTAATGGAGGACTATGAACGAGTGGTAACAGATACTATTTCATCCGCACGGTCGAGCGATCTACCCACACCCAGGCTAACGTGTCTTTCATCCCTCCGGGGTCGGGTATATTGGAACCTGACATGCCTGGAAAACTGAAGACATGGAAAGCAGCTGGCGCCCGAAGGTCATTCTATAGGCCAAATACACATTCTCCATGCCTCTACGATTCGGAATGGAAGACGAATGCAGGGCGCGCCGTTGAGGTAGTGATCACCGCCGGGAACTTTAATATTTCTTACTTAATATAAAGGACCTATTTCTCTATTCTCTTTTATTGACGTAGACCACCACGTGTTTTCATTGTTTCGTTCTTACTACGCTGAAAGACGGCTTAACGTAGCCACATTCATCAGCCGAGATTAGCGCAGCTTGTCATTGAGAGAGACAGTCGCCGCGCCCGTCTCGCTCATCAGATTCGTCGTTGGAGGGGGGGACGCAGACCAGAAGGAGATTTAGGAGCATGAGGGGCGAGCCTATCGACCCTATACGATCACCAAAATCAAGGTAAGAATATACCAAGTCAGTGTCTTCTCCTTCCCAGACGAGTCTGGTACCAATTTACCCGACCGTAGGGAGAAAGAAGGGTAAGCTGACCCATGCGCAGTGATTTGACCAGTGGCAGGCCTCTACCTGCCTTGAGAGCTTTGACTTTTTCCGAAGCGGCACTGAACCTCCGAATTTCAAACAGAAACCCTAAAACGGCGTAAATCCTGTGATCATTCAAGAGTTCTCTCATCTTCACGCGCCGGCTCCGAACTAGTTCCCTCAGACCTTGAAGGAATTAGTCACCAGCCGGATTCCGAACCTCTAATAAATCTTCAGCTTAATTCATGTCCTTCCACGGATTCTCACCGGTGTTCTCCGAGGTGCTTCTGCAATTGATTGACGACAGACGGGTTCTTTTCTGTGTATGTGGGTAATACGGCTTACAAGGGCTCGCTTTTCTCGAATTTCGTCAGATTTAAGGAGAAATGTGGCCTCAAAGGTGCACCGTGGTGACGTATCACTGAAGTGGGCGCGTGGTACAGCGGTGAAAGGCGCTACGGCTCGGTCGAGCGATCGATCCCCGCCTGGGCTATCCAACCTTCCATCCCTCCGGAGTAGACAAATTGGTACCAGACTTTTTTGGAAAGGTAAAACACTTACTTGGTATAGTGGCTGGCTCCCGCAAATCACTGCATAGGCCAAATACGCATTCACCATCGTAACCCCGGCGGTTCCTGAAATTCACGGACAGTTGCGTTCATGAATCCCGGCCCAGGGGTATGCGAAACTTCCGCGCCCGTGTTTCGAATTCAGATTTCCGTCCATTTTAGCCAATTCCGTTCCGTCTTCCGCTTTTCAAGAAAAATTTCCACACACCCTGTTCACCTTGTCTCTACGATTCTCAATTAAACAAGAACGCAGTCCTTAGAGGATTAAGCAACGCCGACACCTTTACCTTTCCCTTTCTGTATTACGATAGCTTGCACAATAGTCCCTCGAGAAGTCAGGAGCCTTCCTGCCTATTATTCAAGCCGTAAAACATAAGGGACGTTTTTTCGAACCAACGATTACCCGGGCTGCTAATGCGATTCATCCCTTCTATTCGCCTAAATGATCTCAGGGACGATAGCACGGAAACTGCGGTCGTTTCGGAGCGGTGATCGACAATACACCAGACATTATGACGCTAGGAATTTCAGAAGGGCATTCAGTCATGATGAATCAGCGAATCCCTTCATCACCATGCTTTTCATTTTCGAATCTAGAATAAATGATACTTGATTTTGATGAATTGACGATGCTAAGTTGTGCCCAAAAATCACCACCAGGGGAAGAGGGTAGTGCACCTATAAAATAGGTGTTTTTTGGAGCTCAGGCTGGCGAGCAAAACAAGCAGTAGCTCCTAGTTTGATGCCATGAATGTTGTAAAGAATGCTGACGACGGGGTGTTCCACCGTGCTTTGTTATGATGTTCCCATTCCGCTACTGTTGACACATTCAACGTTCGTACTGTAACAACGCCGTTTTGCATACAACTGTACGATTCACTATTTAAGTGAGGCCCAGACGTCCTTTAGTCCGTGGGGGGACCTGGTACTTGAAAGTGTTCGCCCAACCACCACCAAAGCACCTTTTCGACTTTCACTGCCCGATGCCCGACTCCCACTCAATTTCTACGAACCAGTCTTTTGACACGGTCAGAGCTTCAAGGACACAGTCGTCAAAGAACTTTGATCGTCGGAGGAGGAAGAATCCCTGTCGGGGCGAGGCGCCTGGAGGCCTTCGAGGGAAGGAGGCAGCTTCTCGGATACCTCAAATTGTTAGATGCATGGGGCCATCGTCTTTCCCTGCATAGCAGAACGATTATACCAAAGTGATATTCACGAATCTGAAAATTGCATCTGGAATTTCAACCCTGAACCCCCCTTCTAACCTCCCCAATTTCTATTCAGCGCAATTCAACATTGCCGAGGCGGGTGTGGTCCAATGGTAAGAGGCGTTACTGACAACCGCACGTTCGAGCGACCGATTCCAGCCCGGACTAAGCAAGCCGTCCATCCCATCGTGGCAGGGTAAATTGGTACTGAACTTGTCTGGGAAGTTAAGGACACTTACTTGGTACAGCGTTGGACACCCGGAAGCCATTGTATAGGCCATAGACGCATTCACCATGCCTATACGATCCTAAATGGAACACAAATCCATGGCGCGTCCTTAGGAGAGTGATCAGCATCGACACCTTTACCTTTAACTTACCTTTTACATATGGCTTTATTGGATAAGCGACTAGGTGGCGTAGTCATTCATTATTAAACAAAGCGGCGTCAAATCGTTTCTTCTACACATTGAAATGATTTTCATCTTACTTTTTCATTCTCATCTCCTACAGCTGACGGTGAGCGGTATCCGATCTAGCAATCATAGTTAGAAATGAGTGCAAATTTGATGACGATGCGACTTCGCAAAGGCGACGAACCAGTTCCACTGGGGCGGCAGTGGCGCCCACATTCTCCGGATGCGCAAAGCCTGTCCTCATTCCTCGGGGAAAAACAACATCTGGACACAGTATGCTCGTTGTTAGCAGCTCTAGTCACGTATAAAGCCAACATCGAACAATCGGCGACGAGATCTCCACCGGAAAAACAGCAACAAAAGTCATCAGGAGAGACGATGAAGCTGGTCTAGAGGATATAAGAAAGGCAAGCTGACAGGCCACCCAGACTAATCTGTCCATCAAGAGAAGTACTTTATCTAATTGAAAAGCACATGAAGAAAACGACCACTTCAGCCCTTCTTCAAGCCGTCCAATAAAGGTAAAGAGGCCTGCATTGATCAGTCCCCTAAGGAGGCGCCACGCATTCGTGTTCCAACCAGAATCGTAGAGGCATGGTGAATGCGTATTTGGCCTGTACAATGACTTGACGGGGTCAGCTGCTATACCAGGTTAGTGTCCGTACCTTCTCAGGCAAGTCTGGTACCAACATACTCGACCCCGGAGGGATGGAAGGTTCAGTTAGCCCAGGCGATGATCGATCGCTCGACCGTGTGAGTGCTAGTAGCGCCTTTTACCACTGACACAACGCGTCCTATAATAAGAACCAGCACTGCAGCGGCCTATCGGCCGACTCAAATGAAATATAAATTTTGGAAATTTCGTCATTATTCCACTTGATCAGTCACAATCATTAAGGCAGATTGAAAAGAAATGAAGCGATTGCATCAGCTCCCTTGTCGCTTGGGTGCATTTGGTGTACAGTAACAGACTATCGCGGCGGGACCCATATGAGCCACCCATGACAAACATCGCTTGGGTTTCGCTCATTATATAGTAGGATCGTCGTAACTGTTCAAACATACGTGACCGACAACAAAAAGTTGGCTGTGACGATAGCCGTCAAGCAGATATGTGTAAGAAATTCCAGTTTGTGGACATCATCAATCATATTTCGCTGCGAAAAGATTAGAGGACAATGTCTGTCATCTTCGAGAGGAGTCAGTCTTTTAGCGTCTTTTCATGGATGTTCATATCCAACATACCGTAACAAATCATTAACTAAAAACTATTTAAATGAATAAATAGGTATAAATGATAACCTGTAATTGCAATACGAAACGCTCAATCTCGTTCAAAGTTTCACTAACCTTATTGATAGAATCGTGACTTTGAAAATGGAGTTTATAAATGACCACTGGATCTTCCAACCCTTTTGATCAGGCACACCATTCGAAATCAAAAGGATTCATGACATTACGTCAAGGCCGGGATTCATGAACGAAACCGCCGGTGAATTTCACCGGCGGTTGAAAATGGATTTTATAAATGACCACTGGATCTTCCGACCCTTTTGATCAGGCACACCATTCGAAATCAAAAGGATTCATGACATTACGTCAGCCCGGGATTCATGAACGAAACCGCCGGTGAATTTCACCGGCGGTTACAATTCACGGGGAAGTTCACCGTCAAAGTGACTCACCGCGCGTTAATGAACCACGTTTTGGCGGGTAACCGAGGTGAATATCACTGTAACCGGCCGGTGAACCGCTTATGAATCCGTGCCTAGAACGGTTACCTTCAGAGTTAGCCCGAAAACACCACAATTTCGGAGAGCTACTACCTTAATAGATGGTCACGAGTAGTTAACAAGCCAGGTTTTCAAATCCTAATTTTTTTTATTCAGTCGACTTCCAACACCTGCCTCATTTAGGATAGTGACTGCTAGCTTGCTCTTTGCGACAGCTAATTATCTAACGTGCAAATTGCGCAAATGGAAAAACGCGACGGAAACGGAACGATTATGGCGTCGTTGTCGGTTGTGGAAATACATTTATGGGCAGGTGAAAAAAGTCGAGCCATTAAAGGTATTTCACACCAACCGGTCTGAAACCCGACGCATTCCGGTAATTGCAGTTGCCGTCCGAGGGGAACTCGGACGTCTACAAGAAAATCCTAAGAGATTTCAGTTGAAAAGAAGAAAAAGAAATGAATAATAATGTTCTCACCTTTATTAAACCAGATTGTTCCGTAGATGTCGTCAAGAGTCCTTTAGCTCATAGTCCTCAATTTGGGACCGCTACAGAGTCGGCCGTGGAAAGAGGCGTCATTTTCACCAACACGGTTGAGCGATCGATCCTCGCCCGGGCAACCAAGCGTTCCACCTACCCGAGTTTGGGTAAAATGGTACCAAATTGTGTGGAAAAGAGACACTGAATTGGACAAAGCTGTCTCTGGCAGGTGAAAAGCTGACCATCTAATATGAAATTCCTCAGAACTTCGACACATCGATATTTTCTAGGAGTACTACCACTTGAGAGATAATCAGTTACACAATTTGATTGTACTTTATTTATTCAACCGGGAGAAGTGCACAATTTTTTTCAACGTAACAACTAACACGAAATGAAAAGAAATAAGTGAATAACTTGGTGGACAATTGAATATGGTGAAACGTTATGAGTCTAAGCAAACGTTCTGCCATTATGGGCAATATCGGTTGCAGCGATGTCGACGAATTCGATATACATTCTGTTGCCAGCGATACCCAAGTGGTCCTTGATGAGGGCAAACAGGGCCTTCGCGTGTCCGTTATTTTGCGACTGACCGACACCTCCAATTGACTTCAGCACACCGACACCGCACGGCTCATCTGTTCCAGCAAAAGTCATCTGCTGATCCGGAACAACGTGCACAGCAACATACTGAAGTACAGAAAATAAGAAAAAAATAAAAGAAAAAGAACAAAAAAAAAGATCCCACTGCCTTCATTTGCTAAGAAACAACTTGATAATTATCTAGAGGGTAAAAACTAAATCCGAACTCATGCTTGTTTGACGTGAAATTCTAGTTTTATTAACGCTTTTGCATGTCACTATTACGTATACTAGAATATGATGTTGTAATGGTGGTGCTAGGTCCATCGCAAAAATCGCATCTCAAGCGGGAATCGAACCCGCGTCTCAACCTATTCGGAGCTGTGCACTAACCACTATGCTACTGAGAAGAGGGAATCGCAAATGGTCATCTCAGTAGCATAGTGGTTAGTGCAGAGCCACGGATAGGTTGAGACGCGGGTTCGAATCCCGCCTGAGATGCGATTTTTGCGATAAACCTAGCACCACCATTATAAAATCATGCTTGTTTGTTCCTTCTTGAAAAATTCCTGCAGTTTTTAGAGTTGCACCACCAGCTAGTTTTCCTGCATCCTTATAGTTCTCACGTTCCTCATACTTTTCATTCTCGTGTCCACTAATAGGTTCATTTCAGCTTTTGTTCTTCTTCAATACTTCTTCATTACCTTCCACGAAATTTTTCATGAACTTCCTGTAAACATCTTCATCACCTTCTAAAGTCAAAGTTTTTATTCATTTAACTTATAAACATCAATGTTCTGGTATTTCGCTTGTAGATGAAATGTTATTCTGGCGCATTCATTGACTATAATGCTACGTAATGAATATTGGTGGATAAAATAGCCAACTTGGATGTTCAATGTCTTTGCTTGATGCTCAACTAGTTGGAAATGTTTAGTGGTTGAAAATTGTTAATTGTGGTCCAATCAGTATCATCGATTCCGCTGGAACTTTGTCTATAGGGGTTCTCTGGTGTCTCGAACGCAAAGGTGAAGTTTGTTTTCCGAATGGCGGCCGAATACGGTACTTACAGATGAGTTCCTACCGACCTTAGCTGGTGTGGCTCACCTATAACTATCGTATTCGGCCGCCATTTGGAAAACGGATTTCACCATCGTGTTCAGGACACAAGAGAACTCCCGTAGACCAAGTTTCAGCGAAATTAGTAAAACGAAATTGACTGAACCACCCCGGTAGCGATTTGGGTGGTCCGACACCACCCACGTGAAAAACGGACAGCAGATTCGTGTTCTGGACCCCAAATAACCACCATAGACGACGTTCCAGCAAATTTCTACGACTGAAAAAAGACGAGTACTGGTGTCCGTTAAGTTGAATAGTGTCCAATGTCTTTGCTCGATGCTCAACTAGTTGAAAATGTTTGCTGGTTGAAAACGGTTGACAACAATGAGCTACGCGAGAAACTCACACTTTCTGGTTTGTGCAAAAGACGTGCGACGAGCGATGAAATCTGCTTCAGAAGTTCCGGGGTGACTTTCTCATTGCTCACATTCGTATAGAGTTGGAAGACCGGCATCTGGCTTACTCAAACTTGAGTACTTAAACAATACATATATGACAAGATACAGAAGCTAACATTATTCATATAGTTCATATAGACTACACCGAACAGTTACATGATAACCAATAATTGGTGATATGTGGGTTAGGGGTGCAGCCAGCTAGCTGAAGAGCTGCACTTACTAGATTCCTGAAAAGAGACCAAATTGTTACTAAATGTGTCTCTTTCCTATTGTTCATACTTCAACACCATCTTAAACACGTTTCTGCGGGAAAAATACGATCTCGAGAAGTTTTCCTTTTTTAGCACTCCCAACCCATATAGCACCTAATAAGGTATAGGGTAATGACATCAATAGATGTAGAGAAGGTAAGCAAAGAAGCTCAATCGCAATAACATCAGTAGACGCAGAGAAAGTATGGCAAAGCAAGGGAAACGGTGGCAGAGAGCCTAAATCGTACCATACCTAGGAAAAAGTGATGTAGGAACGTGACAAATTTCAAATTTGGGTACGGCGACGCGAAAACGCGCTCCAGTTGACAATACGCGCTCCACTCCATTTCGTCGATCGATACTGCTTATGGCGTACCCTTGTCTTGAGTATTTCCTGTGGAGCAAGGAATTCGTTTGAAATTCCGATTATTTGTGGATGAAGATTGACAGACTTTATTAGAAAGTCCAAATTAAAATTTGGAACTTCATGGAGGTACCTTCGTTACGAGTACCGGAAATCTATTTCGTCGGGACTTCGGCCGTTATAATTTCGTCCGTAAATTTGATATTTCTTTCTCGAATTCTTCGCTCAGGCTTCGTCGAAAATGCTTACTTGGGATAGTTATCACGAATCTGGCATCTGTTTTTCGGAATTTTGATCTGATATCGTATTAAAGTATTTATATGAAACATGATTATATACATAATATGATTATGGATCTATGCATTATTATGTTATTATTAATTGTATTATTATATTATGCGATTCCAGGGCAGATCGGATGGTCAAGCATAAGAAGAGCGATGAAGACTATCCATCCGAGAAGAGGTCTAGCGCCATCAGCGACGTTCATAAGAAGGTGAGCGTTTTCTATTCGATTCCTCACTTTCATTTCTCTTTATTTTATTCCTTTTTCGTTCATTTTTTTTCTCCAGTTAGCATATGTGCGTTCTCGCAAAGATCGCGTCAACGAGGCGCTCGAGGCATTGCAGTCGTACACCGAGAAGGGAGGGATTCTATGTCACAAGAACAAGGCCAAAGTGCTCAATCTTTACCAGACACTGCTCAAGGCATGTGAGAGTGAGTCGGAGTACATAAGGTAGGTTGGGGTTCCAATTTTTTTTCAAAATTTTTACGAATATTCTACAAATTTAACTGCTCGTTCTCTATAGAAGACTGCTGACGGAGATCGAGAAAATACGTCGTTCCGAGTTCAAGACGAAGATGAAGACACAGCTCAAGCGGCATGCGTTGATGCAGCTGATCAATCTGCAGGTTCCCCTGGTTTTACTGCATAATATTTCTTAGCATTTGTTTTTGTGTAACGTTTGCTCATTTATTTATTATTTTTTTGCTGTTTCAAAAATTTCACAGAACGTGCTGTTCAGGGCACTTCTCTGCCGCTCTTCGTTGGCGGAGTCGACGGTTTCCCACCGCCATTTGTGGGTGCCATTGCCATTCCGGATAGTATGCCGCTGAAATCGGGTGACTCCGTTGCCGCGTACGTCGATGAGAATTGGATTCTTGCCGAAGTCAGTTAATACCGAACCGGTTCTTTCATCAATAGACCGCTCTTTTATCCGCTTCTTGAACAGTTCTCGTTAGTCATCCCCTTTTTCTAAGATCGTAGACTAGTCATCACTCGGTCAATGGCGTCTCTGTTGTGTCTTATGCCGAGACTGTGCGGTTTAATCGATTTAGCTTCATGTAGATGTGTATGGGAGGGGGGGGGCAGTTTATGGCTAAATTCACTTGAACGGATGAAATTCAACTTAATACATCGGCTAAATTCACTTGAACGGATGAAATTCAACTTAATACATCTGAAACTACATAGAAATGACTCAGTAGCTTAATGGAAAAGGTTTCTCTTTCCTCTTCCTTCTTTTTCTTTTCCGTCTTCTCCACGATTTACAATCTTCGCAGCTTGAAATGGGAATCGAACAGTCTTCACACCAAACTATTCTGTTGATTACCGCTTTTTGTTTTGTGGGTTATAGACGAGAACTAGTTGAATGACTTATATATTTGGAGATGCGAATAACTCGTCCGGTGTCAGTGTTTCGCGAATAACCTAGCATCTCCAAATACATGAATCTTTACACCAATGTTTGGTTGACATATGTCGTTTAGAGGTGTTAACTGGTCTGATATGTATACATATTAGGGAATATTTTGTAGTTCATTTGAGTCGTTCGATCGGGTACTTTTTTGTCCAGCTTTTGGATCCTTTACTCACACTGAAATAGGCTAAACATGCAAATACATCGCGTTACTATCGATTTCCGCTCAGGTTAACCAAGCTCTCGATCACTCCGTGGTCGAGCAGACTGGCTCCACATTGTCTGGGAATTTGAAGGCACTGACTTGGTTTGAACAGCGGTTGGTTTCCGCAAGTCATTATGTAGGCTAAATCCCTCTACGATTCTAAATGGATGACAAGCGCGTGGCGCATTCTTAGGGGACCCATCAGTGACGACCACTTTACCTTTACACTGATGAACGTACGATTTCTTGGCTTCATACACGTGAATTGTCCGTCTCCTATTTCTCATATTTTCTAAATTGGAATATCGACCTGAACAATTTTGTAAACAACCATAATCCTCCCGTGTTGATAAGCGTAATTAAATTCTGAAAATAAACAAACGTGAGAGAACTATTTCACACCCGCATTTTAGGTTGTTGCCGTATGTCCATCTGGTCGTTACGATGTGAAGGATGTCGACGACGAACAAAAAGTTAGTAAAGGTTAACCCAAAGCTTGATTTTTGGTTGTTTTTGCATTTTTTCAATGTTTATGTGAACAGGTCCGCCTAACGATTGCCCGACGTCGTCTTATCCCGTTGCCAAAGTGGCGAGCTGATCCCGAGCGGGATGCGCATGCCCTCTTTCCACTGGAAGCCCTGGTGCTAGCCCTTTACCCTCAGACCACATGCTTCTACAAAGGTTAGTTTTGATTTTCTTTCGAAATTTTCACCTCGATCCTTCTATTTTCTGAATTAGTGTCGAGGTTTGAGAATAAGAAAATTTAAGATTTCTGACCAATTTCGTTACTCGATGCATCGCTCAGTTCAGGTGTTGTGCAACGAGTACCACAAGTGGCCACGGACGACTATTTGGTGACTTTTGAGGACCCATCCTACAGCACCGGCTATTCCCCGCCTCTGCCCATACCACAACGATACGTGGTGCCGTTCAAAGAGGTGAAGGGCAAAAAAGCCTAGATTATAGGATAGAACAGTGTTTTTCTTCGTTGTTATCGCTGTACAAACTGTATACAAATCTAATCACAGTATAAAGTTCTCCGAATTAGTTATTTGTTCCATATTTATATTTTAAGTATTTCGCTCTGGTGCGAACTAGAGCTGGAAATGATTATATGTGTATAAATGTGCCGAGAGCATGTTGTGCATTTCTTAGGAAACCAGAGAGTCCACCGACAAGGAATATCCAAAAAAAATAAAAAATCAACTAGCAGCAGAGGCACTTAATGGTTTATTTCAACAACTAGATGAATTGAGTTCTAATTGAGCACTCGTACTTTTCACTCGTTGACACGAAAACGATATATTTTATATCTCTATTAAATAAATTCCAACCCAAACTGCTCGATTGCTCCATCAAACAACTGCAGCGGTCAAGTGCCGACGGCACTGCGCATCCTAGTGCACAATCGGTGAGACTTGAAGTTTCCTATGATCATTTGGCACGTTGCTCGGGGGGTTAACCGCAGTGCTCCGCATGTTCTGCTCCTTTATCTAGACGGAAGCGAGGCTTCAGAGCACACAGATTTGGATTCTCCTTTTGCAGCTGCTCAAACCAAAGAGACGCTGTCTTGTTGTCGTTTCTGCAATTCGCTAATTATCTATAAATACTGCGCACAACGATTTGGTAACAATAAAATAGGTAGAATAAAAAAACCACAAAACTGAAAATAAATCAAAATTTCGAAAAAGGAATGTACTAGGACAATTCGAACACCAATGAAATTTCATAAGCACACCTAAGAATTACTGCAAAAAGCAGGCTCTATCGTTGGTTTTTTCTAAGTCAAAACAGGTAAATTTCAAATTCAGAGAAACTAGGATGTACTAGACCTTACAACCTTTAGAAGTGTAGCTTCTACCAGGCATACTAGAACTTATTGCAGGAATGCGTTCAAACCCTTACTTTCCAACAAAATGGTGAAACTCGTTAAGAGTAGAACTAATCACTAAAACAAAAAGAAACTAGGTACGGTTTTTCACAGAGATTATTTGTGAAAATACCTTATAATCGTCCAAATACAGGAGAGGGACACTTTGAAAGAAACAACTCTAAAAATCGTCGTCGCAGTACCAGGGTGGTTACGCTAAACCAGCAACATTTCCGTCAATCACCGTTCTCAACTATTGCCATATCACTAAACCATTTTAGAAGCATTGAGAAACGTGTCCGATCTCTTCCATCTAACCGGTCTTCTCCAAAGGCTGTGCGTATATTGGTCAATCTACGGTTAATGTGTAAAAAAACAGTTCTTCAGACTTTAAAATAATAACGACATTTGAAAGAAATCATTGAACCTCCTGAAACATTTCAGTCAGTTCGTAGAAAAATCGAAACATAAGAAAAATAAGTATTCAGTCACCTGTGCAGCGCTCCCAAGGCCAAGATCGTCTCATATTTCTGTTCATGAACAGATATTTTCCTCTCATGAGTTTCATTTTTCCACTCGTCGAACCACTGCGAAAAATCTTCCACAAACTGAAATAAAATCGAATAAATGGAACAAAATTCTTTTCTGCAGTCGTGCGAGAGGAGCTAAGCATTGTCACCTCTTCTTTCTTAAATTCATCACCAGGGTCGCAGACTGGGTTACAAGTCATAACCACATACTGAACAGGGTGCTCCATGACATACACTCTGAACGGGCCGTCGATGAACACCTGAAATCATTCGAAACTGATTCTACGAAGAGATTTAATTTCAAAGTTTATCCCAAATAAATAATAGGTCAAATACCTCAGTATCGCGCGCAAGGTCCCGGATCAAATTCTTCTGTGTTAAGCTCTGTGCAGTAGCTAACCAGGAATCCTTATCAGTTTCAGCGGATGCAAACTGTAAAATCTAGCTTTCTAAATCAGCCTTTCGAGACCTCAACATTTTCGGTAATAAAAATGTGATAAATACAGAACGCAACCCTTACCAGTCTAGTCAACGAAATCGACGTTCCTGGGTCAGGGCACATCATTTTCAAAGCCAGTCCAGCCAACTCTGCCGGGGTAAGTGATTTTCCTGAAAGATAGCCTGGATGCTATTTCTTCATAGCTTGAAATAGAATAGAAAATCAACCAAAATAAAGGAAGAAAGAAAAATTATACAATACATTATAGCTATATCACATGCGGCAAGATTTGTGAGCCAAATGATCTGACAAACGGAGGGTATCATTCAGCTTTCGAGCTTAAACATCCGAAATCTGGGCACATACCTACAATCCCCCCCCCTATTCTGAGTGGTGTTGTCATCGTCCTCCAACGTTTCTTTCTGGTGCCAGTCTCTCTTTTCCATCACACACTGATTTCTGCTAATCTTGCCTCATTTTCTGCTCATAATTTCATTTCGCTTATTTACGTGAATTTAAGACCCACGCCTGAAGAATCAAACTGGGAAAGAAAAAACATGAATAATAACTAACACAACAACAAGGAGACTTCATAAGTAAACAATTCACGTTCGATTGTCTTGCTGTTTTTTCTGTTTTTCATTTCAACTGAACTTATTTTCTTCACGTTGTCAACAATCATATCCCGCAGTCTATACCATTACAAATGAAGCCTTCAAACTCGAATATGCTGATATTATGCTGGCACAGCCTCTGCCTAACAGGAATAGTACAATTTTCGTCGCTAGCGCTAGTCGGCCAGTTTACTACACACCGGCAGAAGAGTACCACAACAAATCAGCAAGGGAGTTCATTGTAACTGGAATGTCGAGTGAACAACAACACCAAATCACCAGTTCCCTAGTTTTTGAATAAAAGCAGGTAAAGAACATTGGAATATAAAACAGGTTGGTGTAGTAAAATGAAATGCATCGTCGAGAATCACCTTCAACATTTCGACGATCCAAATACTTATTCGAATACCGCAACTTTGGCATCCAGTACAGCATACGCTTGACCTGCAGTGGGAATTACCGATTCAACTCAACCATTCAGATTCAACTCAGGAGACGCTATCAGAGGAAAAGAATAAATTTACCTTCTTCGTAGCGAAATTCCACTCGCCGAAGGCGTTCACGACAATATCATGGATTTCTTTGTCTGGTTGCACACCCAAAAATTAAATATAATAGCAAAAATAGCAGGGAGGTATTGGTAGAAGTTAAAACCTCGACATATAAAACTCAATAATACATAATTTCACCAACCATGCCACTCCATTTCGTCCAAAACTTTCACACAACAGTTCTGCTGCATAGGATAGTGCAGAAAGATCCTCTTAAGCAACAATATTCAATCAAAACAGCGGAGGCGTCAACAAATGGAGTATTCACCTGCCAAGTGTTCTGAGGAATCATCTTCCCTTTCGGGAAAACGTTCAGAAGAGCCTTGTAAACATCAAGATCCTTGTGTATACCGTATTCTTTAAGGTACTTCAGAGCAGTGTTGATGAACTCTACATGGCCACGATGCTTGTTCTCTCTGAAGGCACCTGGAAGAGAATGAACCGATCAATTGAGAAGAGAAGACAGAACAAACTAGCTTTCACAATTACTCATAATCGTGGATGTTGATAAATTATTTCACTGTATGTAATTGTCTTAACCACTATTTTCACATAAAACTAAAAGACGAAAACAAGACTGAATGGTCCAGATAGTCACCAGATAAATATCTAAAACGGTAAGCTACTCCAAATGGTATTAATAGGCTAACAATAAACGACAATCATAAGATTCTTTTATCGCTATAGTAAAAGCAAGCACAAAACGGTTGGCGTCAACCGGTCCATTGAGGACACGCCATGCACTCGCGTTCTATTCAGAATCGTAGAGGTATAGTGAACGCGAACTTGGACTATACCATGACTTACTAGGACCAGCGACAAGCCAGGATTTTCAGATCTCCCTTACGATTCTAAACCAAATTACTCCAGCAAGAAGCGATGGTAAGCTTCGTTAGCCTCGATGAGGACTGATCGCTCAAATACGTCCGTGGAAATGGCTCCTCTCACCACTACACCAAGCGCGACCTCAGTTATCCGCAAACAGGTTCTGAAAGCTTAGCAAACCCTACGAAGGCCTATTTTGCGAGCGTCATGATCAGTTTGAATCTCAGCAATAGAAGCAAAGTTTTCACAAAAATTCCCCCTACAATGACCTCAGAAGACATAAACATGAAGGAATCTTAGCCATTTGATTATCGTGCTGAGAACTACATTAGCTGACAAAGCAAACCTAAGGCTCTAACAAAGACAATAAAGTAGCTGAACATTTTTGTACGATCTTAGGACACAACCGATGAATGTCTGATAACTTTCTGACAGAGCAACTTAGGTACTACAAAACCCCCTGGGAACGTAACGAAAAAAATATAAGCATAAAACCGACCAATTGCCGCCATGAATGTCTCCTTATTCCTTTTAGGAGGCGGAACAGACTGGAAGCGCTGCTCGACGTGAATAAGACTCCGTTCGTCCGACTGGGATTGCGCTGCTGAACTGGCGCTGGCTACTGAGACGCATTTGTACGTGGCTCTCCGCGACACCTCCAGCAGAAGCCGCCCAACAGCGCCATATCGGCCTGCCATTCAAAGCCAGCACCTGAAAAAAAAACCGAATTTTCGAGGAGGGTTTACGATGAAGATACACGTAAGTTTAACAGAGATCGACAGAATTGTTGCGGAAATAGTATGAAAACAGGGTGCTATGTGGGTTGGGGTGTAGCCAGCATTTTAGTTGCTAGACCTCAAAAATATTCAAAAGAGGCCAAAAGAGGCCAAATTCTTTCGGAAGTTCTCATGCTCAAACACCAACTTGAACAGATTTCTGTGAGAAAATTGGGCCTCAGAAGTTTTTTCTTTGGCTAGAATACCAAAAAAGGACAGTTTTCGACTACCAAGCACTTCACAGGGGACGGCGTCCCATAGTCCACGATTCCAGGTAGATTTTCGACTTCATCTGACACCGACAGACAATATTTTCCGCTTAGCTCTGATCAACGAGGATATTTGGAGCGCCGATCATGATTTCTACACGTGATTTTGGAATATAATCCGACCTGGACAGGTATAAATAGGTAAAGTATAAGCATGAACGCGGTAGCGTCAAAATTCCCCGATAAGCATATATCTACTGGGTCATTTGAGACGCTGATCACAATTCTGACACGACTTTTTTTCAAATTTCTGTCTAGTACTGTCCACACCATTCGTTAAGGCGGTTTACCTGTCATGATCGGGAAGTAACTTCAAAAGCAAACCCTGGATTCGTGAGCAGCCTACCAAATAATCATCAGAAAAATTGAATGATAAAGGTGATCATAGATCTGCCGAAACCACCCCTTTCAAATGATACTAACACCCTAACCACAAACAAAGGTCCGTGGTACAGTGGTTGAGGCCGGAATTGGTGAAGCTGTGCAAATACCGCACTGAGGAAAGCAATCACTTCTCCATTCAAGTCAATCCCGTTAACAAAACAGAAGAGGAGGAATTAATCTCCGAAAAAGCTGCATGCACAAGATTGTCGCCATGTCGGAGGCGGATTGACGTCAAAACGATGTTGACGCAAATAACGTGCAGACTACGGTAGCAGTTCACGCAACACGATGCATCACTGCTGGCGCAGTCACCTTTTGTACACTTCTGCGTGTTCATGCGTGTCGGACGAATTTCTTCCTATTTCGATGGAGAGTAGTATTCAAAACCTTCAACTTTCTGTTTCTAGCTTATCCATGACCTCTCTGGACGTAGTTGTGTTTCTTGTCTTACCTACCCATCTTCTGGGCATGTTTTAACTCGTTCCTCACCCCAAAAGATGGTGTAGTGGTGAGATATTTTATTTGGCTGTTAAATTCTCAATCTCTCGATTAGAAAGTAGTGTAATAGATAAAAAAACGTAAACCGTAAATATCTCGGATTCACTTCCAGACCCGGAAACACCGCTGGAAGTGTTTTAGAATGTTTAATTGGTAGAGGTTCATGATTAGCGACATTGGTTTGTAATTGAAGCTCTTCGTGATTAATATTTATTTGAAGAACAATTCATTTCACTTGACGAGCCTCCCCTAGTTTTCTGCTTTCCATTGAGAAAAGCTCGTTTCACAGCTTTATCGTAGTAATTATTTGTTGTCTGCATGTAGTTGTTATCTGATCCTTATTTTATTGTGTACCTTCTCTAGGAGTAATTTAAGAATTTCTTGTAGTCAATTTCATTACCGCCGGTGGTTTCTGAAAATAAACTATATACCAATTTTGGTACACAATACAGCGTTTTCCAGTCTGTAATATGCCGACCAAAGCTTTGGGCGAAACTCTCAAGGAGTACATGGTGGTCGGCCGCAAGCTGCCCACCGAGAAGGAGCCGGTGACCCCTATCTGGAAGATGCAGATCTTCGCCTCTAACCACGTTATTGCCAAGTCTCGCTTCTGGTATTTCGTGTCTATGCTTCGTCGTGTGAAGAAGGCCAACGGAGAGATTCTCTCCTGCAAGCAAGTGAGTTTTGGATTCTTAACTTCTAGTCTTCTAATTCTTCTATTCTCAGTGAATGGTGTAAATTTCGCGTTAAAATTGTAAATGGTAGGGGATTCTGCAGAAACTTTTGGTTTTGCGCTTCCAAAATCTAACAGTTGGGTCTGTTTTCTCTGCAGCTTTCAAATAGTCCTTCGACAGGAGTGCTTCCGATAGAAAAAAGGATCTGCGCGGTGGCGCTCAGTTGGATTTTGAATGGTTAAGCATGAATTTTAGTTTTATTAATGGTGCCCTGCGAAATTAATGGGGTTTAAATTACACTTAGCAGTTGTGCTTCATTGGTTTCAGGGCAGATTATGAAGAATTCAGGTAGTCTAGATAAGCGCAAAATCCGCATTGGGAATGACTTTGTAATGTAGGTACTGTGATAAATGCGCATATCATTAGAAATAATGAATGCCAAAACCGCATACGGAGAATAAGTAGAAAGAAAGCGACCAGTTTGATGGAGAATGTAATTCATCTGCCATCGTTCCAGATCTTCGCCAAGAAGGAGGCCGGTTCAGTGAAGAACTACGGTGTGTGGCTGAAGTACGACTCTCGAACCGGACATCACAACATGTACCGAGAGTACCGTGATGTGACTGTGGCCGGAGCCGTCACCCAGGCCTACCGCGACATGGGAGCCCGCCATCGTGCTCAGGCCGACCGTATCCACATCCTCAAGGTGCAAGCTGTGAAGGCGGCCGACACCAAGAGGGCCGGAGTGAAGATGTTCCACGACGCCAAGATCAAGTTCCCATTGCCGCACCGCGTTTCGAAGAGAAGAAACGTGTCGGTGTTCACCACCAGACGCCCCACTACCCATTTCGCTTAAGTCTGGGTCTTGTTGTTTGTTATGGAATAAATTGTTATATATTTTTGTGTATTTATTGTGAGTGTAGTGGTTCCCACCACAAAGTTTCCTTTGCCTTTCTCTCAGCGTGTTTCATGCGGCCTTCAAATTCGTATGTCGCCCTGCGTCTCGTCACACTACCGCACCGCCCGTGGCCGCGCCCCCTCGCTCGACGAGCCCACCCACAACGACCGCCGGGCTATTTGCGTCATTTTTTGAGCATTTTTCATTAATTGCCTCGCTCCCATTTCCTTAAGGTTTTTCTCATGTCCATTCACCTCTTTGAAGGTTGCTACAATGGCAGACATTCCGGAAGGAGACTACGAGAAGGGCAAGAAGGTGTTCAAGAGCAGATGCCTTCAATGCCATGTTGTCGACTCCAATGCAACGAAGACTGGGCCAACGCTGAAAGGCATCATCGGACGTAAATCCGGAAGCGTTGAAGGTTTCGATTACTCTGCTGCCAATAAGAACAAGGTTAGTGCCCTTCATCCGAATCGGAAGTGGTTTTTTCTCGTGGTAGCAAAATTTTCGACATTGAAGGCGACCTTAACGGTTTCGTTGTAGGTTAATTCAGTGTAATTTTTTTGGAAAAAAATCTGGGAATCGTGGATGAGCTGAAAACATGTTTTAAATGTTTTTTTTGTATCTGAAGGCGATTAGCTGGTTTCGTCGTCGTGCCGCCTCCGGTTGTGGACTTCGGGTCGCTAGAGACGGAGGCTCGGGCAAATAATTTCATAAGTTCCTCGAGAGAGAAATAAAATTTTGTTAGTGAACTGAGAACTGTTTATAGCATTCGAAAAAAACCCTACACTAAATGATCTATGCTATCACTCATAATAATATCTGTGCATCACCGAAAGTTTATCGATTAGTGAATATTTCCATTTTCAGGGAGTCATCTGGACGCGCGAGACGTTGTTCGAGTATTTGCTCAACCCGAAGAAGTACATCCCCGGAACGAAGATGGTGTTCGCTGGACTGAAGAAGGCCGACGAACGTGCGGATCTTATCAAGTACATCGAAGTCGAATCGGCAAAGTAAACAATAACCTTTAACTATAAGTTTAGATGTTTGCATGTTTTATATGTTCAGATAGGTATTAAGTAAAGATTTATCGTGATGTGGTTGTATGAAGCAATGATAGGATGACTGATAGGTAGGATATCGTAGCTACAAGCATGTGATCATATTTTATGAGAATTATTGAATATGCTATGTTCACCTACATTGTGACAATAACTGTGCGTTCGATAAGTCGATATACCTGCCACTGGACATCTTGCAGTGATTTTGTCGCCACCCGTAGTATGAGCTACAAATCAATTTTATTGCCAGTAATGATGAGAGAACCGTTCAGGGTGAAGTGGAGCTGAAATTCTATGCTAGGTGGTGTCACCGGGAAGCCGAACGGGGATCTAGGAAAGATAATATCTCGATGTATTCACCCCGTCCAATTTTACCCTTCCAAACCGGAAGTCTGAATGGTTACCATCTTGGGAGCGTCGTAGCAATAGGTTACACGTTAAGGGATGTTTTTACTTCCCTTGAATTTGAGAACTCCGGTATTGAGGGACATTTACACCCTAGGGAATTCAATTTCCATTTAATAATCTGGCCGACGCCTGCTAGAATGTGTAGTTGGTCGGCAGACGCCCGAGCCAGTGCCCGGTTGTTTACACCAACATGTCTGGGAGTTCGTTTGGACGTCAGGCGGGCCATTGGAACACTGCTTTGAGAACTGCTCGACAACGATGACGGTGTCCTATTGGTCACAAGCAAATTTTACCCACACCGGTTGACCATGTCCTATTTGAAGTTATGAAGACACCTGACCATTGAGAGCAATCCCAAAAAACACTGCATAGTTTCAGGCTGAACTTCAACAAAAGTTCAGTTCAGTTCCAGGAGCCCTTCCTACTGATGTTTATTATTCCTTTAAAGATAAGATAAAGAAGAGCTGGATGTTTAGCTGACGCTAGATTCATCGCAAATTCGCAACTTAACCGGGGTTCAAGCCTACCTCTCAACACCTCTCACATATGAGATAGTATAGTGGTGTCAGAATGTGGGTTCGAATCCTGTCTAAGTCGCGATTTTTACAATGAATCTAGCCCCAGCTGAACATCGGGGACCTCTATCTCTTAGACGTTTCTCAAATATGCAAACACCAGCGACATTCCGTAGACATATCAGCGCTAGTTTTATGAAGAAAAATATCGAGCTTCGCTTATTCCGATTTAATCGCCTTGATTCATTGACGCGGGACGCCTACTCTATTCACTGTATGCACTAGCCCTGCGATTTCGATGCTAACATGGTTCCAGACAATCACGTGACGCAACTGTAACAAGTCATGAATAAAAAAATAAGAAAACCAGTCACACGTAAACTCGATCAATGTGGTTCGGGAATGCCCTAACAGTATCGATGACAACGACAAACCACGACATTATTCTGAATAGCAATTAATATTTATTTTAGTAACAACAAAATACACTTTGTGAACACACTTTTAGTGAATGACACAAAAAAAACGGCAATACAGATAACAAATGTGGTAGAACGAGTAAAAATGCGATAAAAATCAACATTTCATGCAAGTGCTTTTACTTTTTCGGCTTGGGACCACCCAACGGTTTACCAATGTCCTTGCCGCGCAGTTTCACCTAAAAAATAGCATAATCGGTAACGAACGATGAATGTACCTTCACTACTGGTTATAAGATAGAATCGCGATTCAAGAACCTAGATTCATAAAAAGTACAGCGATTCCCATCGGGCGTGGAGAAGTTTCGACAGAAACAGCCCATAAAAAGAGGAAAAGTAAAGGAAATGAGCGACTAGTGAAGAAACGATGTTTCAGAAGTGTCTACAAGCGATATTTCCTAGTCTTATACTTTATCGCCGTCTCAAGTAATCGTATCCACATGTGGTCCTACCACACGTAAGAAATATAAATCACTATCAAACTTTATAGCGAATTCATTGCAACTAACTTCGCCAACCAGGGACTTGAAATTCCGCCCTGAAACTTTTTCATGGGGAAATCATGACATTGGCTTAACTAGAGCTGAAAAAAGAACTCACCCCCAGAGCGCGTTCCATTTTCTGGAGGATCTGCTGATTTGGAACGGCTTTTCCATTTTCGTATTCAGCAACAACTTGAGGTTTTTCATTGATAGCCTGAAAAGAGAAATCAGAACAGTGGACTAATCAATGTTGTAGCATGCAATTATATAATTTCTTTTACGTACAGTTGATAGATCTTTCTGCGTCCATTCCTTGGCTTGACGTGCCTGCTGCATGGCCTTACCGAGCGAAAGGCTCACGCGATCGTGATGCAGTTCTTCGGTCTCTTCGTCGAGTCTGGAATCCGAATACTTATGTAACACGGCCTCCGCCTCCCTAGTGCCACCTAACAAACTTTTCTGATTTCGGACGTAGAAACCAGCTCAGAGGGATTATTAGACACGATTAAGACTAGGAGATATGAAAATGGTGATGACCAGATCTAATGATCTTGACCAAATCTCTTGATCGCGCCACACATCCGTCTTCCATTCAAAACCGTGGAGGCATGCCGGTTGCGGATTTGGTCAATATAGTAACTTTTGAGCCAAGTCGCAGTACTAGACAGTTAATTCAACTTCTCGAACAAGTCTGGCATGATATCTACCAAATACACCCGGAGGGAAGGAAGGTTTCGGGAGTCTGAGATCGGTTGACAGAGCGGGTGGAAGATCTGTTACCACATCGCAGTGCGAGCCCCAGTCCCTAGGAGAAGAAGTAAGGGCGAAGGTGAACAAAATAAACTGAATGAAACATACCTAAGGGTGTTTTTGTTGCTGGTATGCTGGCGATTTCCACCAGCCATCATCTTCTTCTGGGATTCTACTGCAACGCCACTTCGGAGGGCCGAATTCAAAGCCTGAAAGTTGAAATTATAACATTCTTAAATGAAGATATTCGCATTAAGCTTAATTCCTTAAGTGTTTCTTAACGAATAACACATTGTACAAGTGCTCTAGGGAAAGTGGTGTGAAGCCCGTAACATCGAGCGATCGATACGCTATAGACACTTCCCCCAGGGTTAGGTATAATATTATCAGACTTGTCTCGGAAAGAAAAGACACGGACTTCCACCGCAAACCGTTTAAGCGACCACCAACCCTCAACGATCCTGAATGGAAGGTGAATGCATGGCGCGTTCTCACGATTAGGGGCGATGACTAACACCAGCAATCTTAGCCCTTATCAGTGTTGCATTGCATAGCCCCCACAACCTCAGGGCCCTAGACCCTTATAGTTAGAGCATAGATGGATCATGAAAGCAACTTAAGCTTAAATTTTGTAAGATACAGGCTACAGATTCAAACAATAGCCAAACTTACCGAATTCGACTTCAAAGTCTTGTTTACAGGACCTCCTTTGCGAAGAATGGTCACCGTGTTCGGATCCGTATCCGACTGAGGACATCCCATTTTAGACATTTTTGAATCTGCAAATGGAAGAATTTTCACGAGCGGTGGGAGATTCACATTTTCTAGACAACGATAAGGAAAGAGGGAAGAAACGCATAAAACGACAACATAACAGCAGCAACAACAAATAAAAAAACAAGCTTACAACACGACAGTGAGATGCCATATAAAAAAGCGAAAATCTTTCGGAAAAATGTTTGAAACGGAGCCTTCAAAAAGCAAACGTGACTTCAAGGCTGTTGCGCAACAGCTGCTCGTCAGCGAGACCAGGCATTATGCAAGGTGATGCAATTCGGCGACCCATTTCAGCTTCACCCCAGAAATACAATTAACAACGAAAACAGCCAAAATGGAATGGTGAAATCGAGAGCAGACAGAGCCAATCAGCTGTGTTGATGACACACGTGACTGTATTCCACACGTAAGTCACGTAAGATCGCTGCACGATCGATCGAAAGGAATAAATAGGAACGAATTGTAATGTATTAGGATGTAAGGAAAGTTCTGTCCTTTTTTGCAGCTTATATTCAAAACGCCATTACTCGGCTCATGTCTCACCGTTTCTCTTAATTTAACCACCATTCGAAAGATAACATCATTCTCTATGGAACAAAGTATAAAGTGTGACGCTATCGAAAAAGTCTGAAGATAGGAATCAAGTCAAATGTTCGAAGGCGGATTCGACATCGTGTTGGTATTCGAGCCCTCTCCTCTTTGAAAAGCCATATGAACGTTTGAAATTTGGAAGACGAGGTCTGGCAATTTCGACGTACGAAGGTGAGTTTCAATGTGTCGTTGGTTTGAATTCTGGAGATGATATTTTAAAACACGTGGATTTGCGTTGCTGTAAAATGTCAAATGGACTCTATGGTTCCTAGCTTCGGTTGAATCGTTTTGAATGTTACATATATTCACGATCTGCACTTCATTCTTTATCGATTGGTGAAGAGTAGGGAACGAAAAGCACACTAGTACTGCTGCAGTTCATCACAACGTCACCATTGTCTTCGTGTCGTAAAAATCTGGTTTCTTAACCGTCTCAGAAGGTTCGTCGTTGTGTAAAAAACGCGAAAATCTCTTCTCATCATAGTATAATATCCGTTCTTCGTCGTGGGTTAGAAATCCTTACGAAAATGGCTCCGCAAAATCTATTTCAATTGATGAACCCGAAACCCTCATTCGCACTCGGAGCAGGGGGTCCGAATGTCGAATATTTCAATTAATCCAGATCTTGAGACATTCGCGATAGCGGCACACTTTATACTGCATTCCTTAGAGAAAGATATGCTCTTTTGAATGGCGCTTGAATTAAGGAGAACGGCTGGACATGAGTAGAGTTATGATGCTTTAAATATAAGGACAAAACTTTCCTTACAACCTAATAGTAAATAAATGAACAGAAGTTGAATTAAGTTGCATTTATTCAATGTGGACATGACGATATACTCCACGGTAGGTAGTTTGAGAATCGAACGACTCTTACCCAGCAAATCTACAACTACATTTGTTTTCCGTTTCAGTTGCTGTTCGATTGTTTGACTTTGTTTGTTTTACTAACTAACCTATAATATAACGAGTCAATTTTCGGAGCCTGTTTTTATGTATGCTAACAATTTAATTTCTAGCACGAGTGTATGGAGAGAAGTGAAAAATTGATCCAACAAATAATGACCACATGCTATTGTTGAAGTTGATCGTTGGAATCGAACTACAGGACATTTTCCTCCAATGAGTAAAGAGATACTAGGTACGTGAGAGAACGGTCGGCTCCTTTGTATACATTGGGAGGAATCAGTTCTTACAATTAGAGGGCAATCGAAGAGAGTTGTTTACATACGAATATCACGAACAAAGTACCACAGCTAAATTACCTTAGTTACCCTTCTTCTATCATAACAGCTAGATGAAGAAAATACTTTACTACGGCCTAGACCGTCATGCGAGACACTGATTAATTAGCTCCACCCCGTGAAACCGGTGAGATCTACGTGACAGCGATCAAATTCTTCCGACTGACCCCAATAGAAGCCTTTAAAAAGCTCTTGAAGAGAACAAAATACGGATCAATTTTTGAATCACCATCCCTTTCGAATTCAAAAATAGTTGAGATCAGCTTTCCTTCCTACGAGGCAGTGAAAGTTGAAAGAGGTACTTCGGAGTAGCCCAGCCACAATGGACCCCGATGTCTGTTGAATCGAAGTTTTTAATACCAGATTATTTCATAAGTACTGTACTGTTGTACTGTTTGTATTGCTGCCCCATTTGCCATGCGCACGAGCCAGTCGGTTTTGATAGATTGTGAGGAAAAAGGCATCAACAGGAAAGACAAGGAAGCTAGGAGGATTCGCAGATCTATGAAGATGCCGTTCGAAGGCGTTAAGACTACTCAAATTCGGTAGGAATAAACCTCCAAAAAACACCTTATCTGAAAAAAAAAACATGGGCCGCTAGAACGTTCAAAATTTGTCGCATTTTCATCGAAAAACGGAATCGAATTTCCTCAATCGTCTCATCTACAAGCTTATGACTGAAAAGTGCCCTAACCCAAACCTCAATCACTAAATCGTTTTCGAGTTTCTCTGTAAGCTCATAAGGAGTAACCATGTGAGAGTTCTGCTGTCATTATCAATTACATGGGGATGAGGTTCAACCGCCAATCTGACATTCGCTCAAAAATTCAGGACGAATAAATTACTAAGCGCCATAAACAAGCTCACATAAAAAGGTTGTGGAAACGAAGACGCCTTTTCCATAACTGAAGCTCTTACGGGGATGGTCAGTGTGCTTCCCCCAAATATTCTCAAACCCACATGGTTTGGTAGATAATCGAATGGCGATTACAACGGTACAATTTGTTTTTGCTACCTGCAAATGGGTGGCCCAAAAAAGGCGAAAAATCTTGACCACTAACCAGTGGCGAAAGGTCTTCTAGGTCATACCCTCTATTTATAGTGCCGTGGTGGCTCAGTGGGGTTGGATGTAGGACTCATAATCTGATGGGCTAGAGATCAGTCCCTTTGATAGATTTCTTCCGCCTTCATGTGGCTGGATGCAAAATAGCGCTAGGTGATTCGTAGTTGCGGGATAAAATCGAGTTTGGGACGAGTATGGCCAGCAGAGTACGCTCAAGGGACAATATCTACTGGCACATATCAAACTATGTACATATTTAACCTGTCACTTAGCACACAAACATTGTCTACTAGGGTCAACTGATCATGAATCTAACATTCGTTTCTGAATTTGGGGCACCATTCAACTTCATGGACACCAGTACTCGATTTTTTTAGTCGTCGAAATTCGCTGAAACTTCGCCTATGGAGGTTATTTGGGGTCCAGAACACGAATCTTCCGTCGTTTTCATGTGGATGGTCTCGGACCACCCATATCGACTACATATGTGGTTCAGTCAGGATCACCGATTTCGTTGAAACTTTGTCTATGGGTTTCTCTGGTGTCCTGAACACGATGGTGAAGTCCGTTTTCTAAATGACGACCGAATACGGTAGTTATAGGTGAGTCTCACCAGGTAAGGTCCATAGTTACTCACCTACATATAGCTACCGTATTCTGCCGCCATTTAGAAAACGGACTTCACCATCGTGTTCAAGACACCAGAGGAACCCCATAGACAAAGTTCCAGCGGAATCGATGATACTGATTGGACCACCCAAGTAGCGATTTAAGTGGTCCGAGGCCACCCACGTGAAAAGCGGACATCAGATCCGTGATCAGCGTCCTCAATTATCCCCCTGTGTAAAGCTTCAGCGAATTTCGACGACTGAAAGAAAATCGAGCACCGGTGTCCGTTAAGTTGAATAGTGGCAGTTTGTCTATGGGGGTTCTTTGATGTACTGAACACAATGGTGTTGTCTGTTTTCTAAATGACGGCCGAATACGGTAGTTATAGGTGAGCCTCACCAGGTACGGTCGGTAGGTACTTACTAATAACTACCGTATTCGACCGCCATTTGGAAAATGGACTTCACCATCGTGTTCAGGACACCAGAGAACCCCCATAGACAAGGTTTCAGCGAAGTTGGCGATCCTGATTGGACCACCCAAGAGCGATTTTGATGGTTCGAGACCACCCATGTGAAAAATGGACAGCAGATTCGTGTTCTGGGCCCCAAATAACCCCCAATAGGCGAAGTTTCAGCGAATTTCGACGACTGAAAAAATCGAGTACTGGTGTCCGTTCAGTTGAATAGTGCCGAAGCAAATGACTACCTATATTTGCAAACCGCAGTACGGACATGTGAGCACTATTCGACCTCAAATGCCGTAAATAATGCTACCATCAATATCTTCCAAACTTCATTTCTAAGTGCTACGCGAACTGGTAACTTTTTAGTGATATAGGACGAATCTTTCGGATCCAACATACCCTTCTAGTTCACATTAGGTAAAAAATGCCCCAGAAACGAAGAAGGACAGCAAAGTTCGAGAACAATCGCAAATGACTACACATCAAAGGCCGATCAACAATAGGAACGAGACGGCTGCCGCCGGCCAACGAGAAACCGCCGCGACGCAGCCGCTGTCAAGTGGCCGCGGAGCGCGTCAACCGTTGAACTACTTTCTTCGGTCGGCTGGCGGCGCACTGCTTTCCGCTTTCGCCGATTTGCTTCGATCGCAGTAATGCGTGTAGTTTGCGCCACGTACCAGCACTGAACAAATATTTCGTTTCGCAATGGCTGTCACTTAGCCTTTTACCCTCCGGGCTTGTTCGGTTCACCATTCGGTCAGAACATTTTTTTTTCAGTGAAGCCACGATGGCTGTTGACGGACTGGTAGAGTCTGTCACCACGTATCGCAGCCGACCTCTTTGGGCTCACGTTTACGCCGCTCCATTTGGAGGTACGTCATGGAAATTTTCAGGGTTTCTAATACTGGCGGTATTTTATGGGTGTAAATAAAAAGAGCCCTTGCAGACGGCTATTCCTTTTTAATTTATGACATAATTCTTCTTGACGGGGTGGTTTCCGTAGGATTTCGTTACGTACATAAGTAGAACAGAAAAGAAAACAAAAGAATTCAATTGCTGCCATACCTTGATACACCTTGTGTTGTAAATTGATTGTGGTTTTTGGTTCCGCAACTAGCTTCATAATCACCTGTTTGCCGTTTCTAAGAAATTGTTAGTTTCCTGTTTTTTAAAATTGCTTCGTAAAAGGCTATTTCTCTATTTCGGAATTAGAGATAAGCATTTGAAAAAGAAATTTGTTTGATTTTTGTTTTTTTCGGACAGTGTAAATTTTCCTGTAACTGTTTTTCTTGCATAGCTAAAAAGATAGCGAGATGTCCTTGCTTCGCATATTTTGTAGTAATTTAGAAACGACCCTGATCGTTTTTGTAGACCTGAGTGGTAGCCTTGCTTGAGCTGCAGCTGTGGATTTGTTAGTGAAACCTAAACCTTTTCGCGGTTTGTCATCAGAAATTGTCTATCCGTTAAAAGTGAGTTCTGGGCGGGTAAGTTGATTGTGAGTGATGAACTCCCTACGTAGAGTTTCTGGTAAACTACTGTCTGTGATTTGGCTTTTGTGAGTTTATTCGTCACTGGTGTTTTTCGCTATCACTGATGTTTTGTGTCGTTTCAGTACTCTATGCGAGTTGGTTCTATATTTGGCTGTCGGTGTACGGCGTCGAAGAGTATTATGAGCTCGGATTCATCGGCGCAGCGATTATCGGGATAGTGCAGGCGCTGACAATTCTATTCTGTCACTGGTTTGTGGGAGTGAAATGTGCTTTATGCTGCATACAGGTGAGCATATGTTCAAGCGAGAACCTCATTATTCACAATATTTGGCAAGTTATCGATCCGTTCATAGGAAAAGGACCCTCGAAAGGCAACCGTTGCCAAAGTTGTGCCCACACCGAATAATGGCTGGGCAGAGCTTGTTCCGCTCAGGAGAACACAGGTGAACTTTGTGCTCTGATTTGTATTTAGTTAACTAGACGTGTTGTTGTTTTTTGTAGAGAGCCGGCAGTTCGAAGTTGTGGTTCGAGTTTCAAAAAGTTCACTACACCTTTAACGAAGAGACAAATTCGTTCCATACGGTCGTATTTGATTCGAGTAAACCGATGAAGTTCTATCAGCAAGCTCGTGGAGTGGAGAGCGATGATCAACTTGGGGAAATAAAATATCTCCTTGGGGATAACAAGTAAGTTCTCCGTAGATTGCCTTCAGCACCTTTCAAATAACGATGTGTTTAATATTGCTTTATTCATTTATTCGTTGATTAATGAGGGAACGACTGTGTTCGATGAGGCATATTTTTTCTCTTCTAGAACGGAGATGGTTATACCGCAGTTCCTCGATCTGTTCAAAGAACGCGCTACCGCTCCGTTCTTTGTTTTCCAGGTATCGTTTTCTCCACCAATTAGTGGTTTTCCTTGCTACACGATATCTCTTCCAGCAGTAATTTCATAATTTTATAAACAATAATTTGACAGCATAAGCTCGATTTTAATCGATTCCTGTTTCAATTGCAGGGTTTTGTTGCTTGTAAATGTTGTTTATAGCCCTTGCCTTCTGGCTCCCTGATTTTCAGTCATTTTCCCTACTTTTCAATGCAGTTTTATCTACTTCTATTTTTCTACTCTACAGTTACCGTTCAGGTGTTTTGTGTCGGACTGTGGTGCCTGGAGGATATGTGGTACTATTCGCTCTTTACCCTTTTCATGCTGATGACATTCGAAGCTACGCTGGTAAAAGCACAACTCAAAAACATGCAAGAAATCCGCAACATGGGCAACAAAGCTTTTATGATACAGGTAAATATCAAATTTCGTTACAAGTTGAAAGGAAAAAGAAAATAGACAGTAAAATATCTCTTTTTCAGGCGTACAGAAACCAGAAATGGGTGAAGGTACAGTCGGATGACCTTGTCTCAGGGGATATCGTTTCTGTCGGTTAGTCTATCTCATCCTTTTCCGTTTCTTCCCAATTATCGAATATGTTGTAGTGTTCTGCTTTCCTCTTTGCCACTGTGTTTTCCGCTCTTTCCGTTGCTCATTTCCGCCACTATTTTTGAGCACACATTTGAAAATATTTCCTTCGTTGTAGGTCGGTCCTCAGACGATCAGGTGGTGCCGTGTGATATGATTCTGCTTCGGGGCCCGTGCATTGTTGATGAGTCCATGCTAACGGGAGAATCTGTACCTCAAATGAAGGTGGGATTCGATTAGCAAATAAAGAGAGTGAGATAGAAGGATTTATGAGTATCTTTCAAAGGAGCCCATAGAAGACCTCGAGAAGGACCGAATCTTCGATATAGATGTGGATAGTCGTTTACATGTCATCTTTGGAGGAACCAAGATCGTACAGCACTCGCCTCCAGGTAGAGTGGTTTTCGCGAAATCGTCTACTTATCGTTGAATTTCTGATTTTTATGTTTAATTTCCCTTCAGGCAAAGGAGTTGAAGGTCTCAAAGGCCCTGACAATGGTTGTATTTGTTACGTGCTAAGAACTGGATTCAACACAAGTCAGGGGAAACTCTTGAGGTTAGAGCCATCATTTTCAGTTCTATTGTAATTTCCTTCCAAAGAGCTTATCTTGATGTAATGCGTTGTAATATTTCAAAAATATACTTTTAGGACAATAATGTTCGGCGTTAAGCGAGTCACTGCGAATAATTTCGAAACGTTCTGCTTTATTCTGTTTCTACTGATCTTCGCGATCGCCGCGGCTAGCTATCTGTGGGTTGTAGGTGGGTACGGAATGTTTTAGAAATCTTGTTGATTCTTTGACTAATTAATATGGTGCAGGTAGCCAGGATGAGAAGCGGAACAAGTACAAGTTGTTCTTGGAATGCACGCTTATTCTTACCAGTGTCATACCTCCTGAATTGCCTATTGAACTGTCGTTGGCGGTCAATACTTCTCTGATCGCTCTTCAGAAGCTTGGTAAGTGCAACTCTTCCCTAAAATTTCATGATTATCTATTTTTATATCATGTGCTTAAAGGAGTGTTTTGCACTGAACCCTTCCGCATTCCGTTTGCCGGCAAAATTGATCTTTGTTGCTTTGACAAGACGGGCACGCTGACCACTGATAACCTAGTTGTCGAAGGAATCGCGTTCAGGTTCGTTCTTTGTTCTTACTCGCTTTGGAGATGTTTTTCTCACTTGTATAACGAAAAACAAAGCACCAATGTTCCAGCATTGATGAGGAGAACGGTATTGTCAAGTCGGTCGCTGACATTCCGCCGGAGTCAGTGCAGGTATTAAAGAATTGCTTGGAATTAATTTTAGTTCTTTCCTGGCAGCACAATAGAAGGTAAAGTGGTCGGTTTTGATCAGTCCCTTGGGGACGCGCCCCGCCTTCGTCTTCCATTTGGAGTCGTAGACGCGGAAATTGAAAATTGGTCCATTCTTGCTTGGTTGGATTGAACGATGACCGATCGATCGATTGTGGTGATGAAAGTAGCGACTCTTACTACCGCACCATGGGCGTCCTTTTAATAGCTGAATAGAGCATTAGGATTGGTTTCACATCTACTTAAGATTTTTAGAACACTAAAACGACATCTAATTCTCTCTCTTCATTAGAAATTTGTTGGGTAATTATTACTGTAATTCAGTTTCTCCTGATCAACAACTTTTGACCAATTACTCAGCTCACCAACAAGAGAGGTTATTTTGCGAGTTGCAGGAACTCTGCTCAGCTGTTCAAGAGATATCTGTCTCTCTCTTTTCATGTTTGTATTCAATCAATCAATTATTATATTATTTGTGGCAATAGAAGAAATTTTGTTAAGGTGCTCGCTTGTTGTCATAGTTTGGTCCGTTTCGACGACGACCTTGTTGGAGATCCACTCGAAAAGGCGTGTTTGACTTGGTGTGATTGGACTCTCACAAAAGGTAGCTTCTTTTCCAGTTAAGATGCTGCCACAAAAATGTGTTCTCTTTTTATCTTTTGTTCTATAGGAGATGCAGTTATACCGCCTAAGGGCTCCAAGCAGACTGGACTCAAGATATTCCATCGCTATCACTTCTCATCTGCGATGAAAAGAATGACAGTTGTCGCTGGCTATCAAGTTCCTGGCTTCCAAGAGCCTAAGATGATTGTAGCGGTTAAGGGAGCTCCGGAAACCCTGCGATCTATGGTTGGTCATATCAGTAGTCATGGAGTTCACAAAATTTCTAAATTTTATTTTGTTACAGTACGAGAACATTCCCAAGGACTACGATGAGGTATACACCAACCTGACTCGTCAAGGTGCCCGTGTGCTTGCCATGGGCATCAAAGATCTGCCTCAGACGAGGCTTGGAGAGGTGACGACGGTTGCTTTGTAAAACATATAAAACTTTAAATGGTATAATTTAGTTGCGTGACACGAAACGTGAGCTGCTGGAGACTAATCTACGATTCGCTGGGTTCGTGGTGATCTCTTGTCCGTTGAAACCGGATACAAAAGTTATGATCAAGGAGATTGTCGACAGTTCTCACAAGGTATGACAAAGCATGAAGATTTCTTGAATTCTCGTTGAATTGTTATTGAATTTGTGTAATTTAATTTATTTTATGAAGCAGTGGAGTTTCAGGTCGCTATGATCACCGGAGACAATCCTTTGACAGCGTGCAATGTAGCAAAAGTGCTCAAATTCATCAGAAAGAAGGTTCCGACGTTGGTGCTGGACGAGCCTCTGAACAACACTAACCTTTGGAAGTGGAAGGTTTGTTGTTTTTCCAGTTCATCAATTCATAATAGTTTAAAAAAGTATTATCCTACTGGGAAGTTTGTCTATCTTTCAGGCTGTTGATGAATCGGTCGAGTACGATGTAATCCCCTACAAGGATAAGAAACAAATGAAGACTTTCTTCAAAGAGAACGAGTTTTGTCTTACGGGACCGGTAAGAAGTTGTGCCTCTTCTCAGAATATCTAAATACGAAAATTTTCGAAAATTTTTCAGGCGTTCGCTTATCTGCTGGAGAACGAGCACGCCTTTTTACGTGATCTCATAATGCATGTGCGAGTGTTTGCAAGAATGGCTCCTAAGCAGAAGGTAGGTACAATCCGGTGTAATCTTTACTATTAATTCTTTCCGGTGGTGCAGTGGTGAGAGGTGCTACTTCCACTCGTTTTGTCCCAGCCAAGTCACCCAATTCCTCGGCGTCACATGAGTTGGCGCCATACTTGTTTATAGATGAGAAGCTCACTGTTGTGTATATGGGTGGGCCCAGAGAAAGCGTTATTAGCTTAAATTCTCCTTCACTATTCTCCTAGCATTAGGAATAAAAGGCGAGTGCGTGGCCCGTACTCACGAGCCAACGCCGAAATTTGTATCTTCACTTTAAATATTTTCTAGAGTAGGCTAAAGGTTCATGACCAGAAATTGGAGGCTGCGAAAAATTTGTGCGAATGGTTTTCATATGATGTATATAAATAATTCTTGTCCTTTCTAGAGTTTGCCATAATCTGTTTTTATGCTAACCATTGCTTTATAACTGGTGCGTTCATGCTGCATAACAAATAAATTAATAATGCTGACGAGGTTTATTATCCAAAACAATTTGTCTGAGTGCCGATTTGTTCCTTTTTAGGAACGTGTCATCAACGAATACAAAGCACTTGGATGCATAACTTTGATGTGTGGAGATGGAACCAATGACGTAGGAGCTCTAAAGCACTCCAATGTCGGTAAGTGCTATTTTAGCCTATTTATTTTTGTTCACATCAGGTAGTAGTTCAAAATGATCTCAGTTTTCCTCTCATTCTCGGAGGTTCTATTGATATCCTACTAAGGTGTCGCCCTGTTGTCACATCCGTACGACGCGACCAAAGCCGAACAGAAAGAAAAGGAAAAGAAAGAGAAAATGGAGGAGGCACGGCGTTTGATCCAGAGTGGAGCGACCCCTAATCCCGTTGGAATACCTGGTGGTGCGGGACGACGTGGTGAAGCTCCTCCAGGCGCTAGGGCCAGGTATGCGATTAAAAAATGATCAAATGTTTGGAAAGTTGTTGTGAAGCTGCTTTTTCTTGCTCTTGGGAAGTATTTGCTCTGAGGGATTACAGGTTTGATTCTGCTTGCTGAGCAACTAAAACTGGGACGACGGGATTTAAGCTTTCTTCGGGTTGTAGCAAAGAATAGTTTCTTCGAGGACTATGCATACATATAAGACTTAAATTAGCAGACTTTATTCATTATAGGAATTCCAGGTAGTATTAATATTTTTCCTATTCCCGTCTAGAGCCCCGCATCCTTCTGTGGCCAACGCGCAGAGCAAATTGGAAAAGCTGATGAAGGAACTCGAGGAGGAGGAGCGAGCCTCCATCACCAGACTTGGAGATGCTTCTATTGCCGCTCCATTTACATCGAAATACACCAGTATTGCTTCCAGTAAGCTCTTCTTTTTATTCATTGTGGTTATAGAAGAAAGTTCGCTAGTATTTAATCCTTTTTTTAGTCTGTCATGTCATCAAACAAGGTCGTTGCACATTGGTGACCACTCTGCAGATGTTCAAGATCTTGGCCCTTAACGCCCTGGTTTCCGCGTATTCCTTGTCCGCTCTCTATATGGATGGTGTAAAGTTCAGTGACACCCAGGCAACCATACAAGGACTGCTTTTGGCGGCCTGTTTCCTCTTCGTATCTCGGTCAAAGGTAAGAATCCATTTCTGTGGTGGTAGAAATCTGTGGAGTTCATGTTCATTCCATTTTTCAGCCGTTGAAAACACTGTCCAGACAAAGGCCCATGTCGAACATTTTTAACGCTTATACTTTATTGACTGTGACTGGACAATTCGTTATTCATTTCGGTTGTTTGCTCTATGTGGTGAAGAACGCTCATGAGGCAGATCCCAGGTGAGTTTTTAAAACCACTTTTTGGCAGGTTTTTTTTCAAGGGCTAGCTCTGGGTGGATTTTCACTAATTTCTTCTGGTGGTTTATTGGTTCATTATGTTTTGTTTTCTTAAATATTCTGTAAAAATATTTTTGCATAGAGACGATTGCCCAGCGATCAGTGATTGGATGGCCTGAATTACTGTGCTGGAATTCTTTTCATATAGGGAAATAGTTCGGCATTAAGTGACTCCAACGATCAACGACTATCAGTGTGGTGGTTAAAAATAAAATTTTCCGACAATTCAACCAGAGGGTGGTCATGGATTTGGGCATATAGGTTCGTTCAATGAGGGATGTAGTGAGGTAGGGTAAGATTTTAGAGGAGTCGTGTACTGTAAGGTTCAGAATTTCGAAAACACCATGGGTAGAATCGTGTAGTATACTCCCAGCCCTAGTGACGATTCTAAGAGAGTGTTACCCGTCCGTAGGTATTTCCGTCACCCATCCATAGGGATTTCTTGCTAATCCTCTTATTCTGTAGGGGGCGAGAAGGTGAAACGGGATAATATTACCCCTCTTCTCGTGCTATTTAGATCTAGATTACACTATTCCTATTTAATCATTTAGGTGAACAAGTCTTCACAGTTCTCATTCAGTGAGGGCCTCCATTCCCTGTATTGTCTTTTGAAGATATCTGGTTCAGGAAGGAGGAAGTCGATCTGGAAGCGAAATTTACTCCCAACGTGCTCAATACGAGTGTGTATATAATTTCGATGGCACTACAAGTGTGCACGTTTGCCGTGAACTACAGAGTATGTTCCTAATTTGAAATTTTTATTATCCAATGTTATCCAGAAGTATTGAATTCCTTTTTAGGGACGTCCATTCATGGAGTCATTGATAGAGAACAAAGCGATGCTGTACAGCATTCTTATTTCTGGAGTTTCTGTATTCACTCTAGCTATAGGCGCTTCTGAAGAGGCTATGCAACAATTTGAACTGGTGCTTCTGCCCGCTGAAGTAGGTTTTTTGAAACTTCTTCTTTTGGAGTTTCCCAACAGCTTTTTAATGGTAGTATTGACTGTTTCAGCTTCGAAACGTTCTGGTATACTGTGTTGCGTTCGATCTCGTTGCATGCTACATGATCGACCGAGTTCTCAATTTCCTTCTAGGCGATATGTTCTAGACGGACTAGACGTGTAACGTAAGCGTTGTGGCCATCCGTGTCTATCTGTGATTTTCCATTCTCGTCCTCCAAATGGTTGACCGACTGTGTCGTTGTTAATTTGTTATTAATTGTTGTTAAATTGCAAATAGTGCTATGTGTCTCTTTTCATTTACATTAAATTAACTCTATTTATTAGAAGTTGGTGTGTCGCTATTAATAATGATGTGTGCTGCTTCTATTTCTCGTCTGGTGTCTAATGTGAGGAAATAAATCGAAATTTCTATGACTTGTTCGCATCAGTTCAAGACGTTGTTTCAGTCTGCGGTCCTATTTTATTCAGTAAATTGAAAAACTCAGTATCGCCTAGTTTCAAATGTGTATAAGCTAGATCGAAGCGCATTTAGAAGGTTTAGCGAATGGTATAAGTCTTACGAGGACGCATATTTGTGAATGCTCTTCCCGACATTAACGACAAACAGACACCGAATTACCCGCCACCTGTGATTCACATAGCGGAGCTCATTCAGCGTTTGGGGTCTACATACCGGTACCAGATCTGTGAACCCTAGCCAGTGCAATATGTTCGGCGGTGTGTTAACCATGAGATATACTGTGAATAAACCCCACGCACGTTGATGAGTCACGGTATGTGCCACTGTCCGGGGTAAATTTCGAGGTTTAGGACGGGTATACCTTTCGTGTGTCCTAGCTGAGGATGTTGGTCGGTCCTTACTGAGCATAGCTTGTTGCAATACCTATCGACTGGGTTAAAGTCCGAATGGAAAGCTCGAGTAACGCCATCTTCCGACCAAAAGGACCTATCCGCTTTTTTACCCAGGTTTATGCCTACGCACTTTACCCATTTCAGCGGATCGTATCACAAGATTACCTTCCAACTGTAGGAAGCTATGTTATGAATCGGCTCCACTGCTTATTAGCTCGATAGCTCTAAGAGGGGTATCCTTTACCGTCGAGCTAATTGATTGGGGTATTTTCTGAGCAGGTTGTTGTCCCAACAAGGAATGTCAAGGGTTAATTTAAGGGATCACTCACATCGTGAGTAGGAAATGAGCAGCGATGAAGTCATGGAAGCTGCCGACTGCGTACTTCGATCAGTTTGCATCGAGGCTCTAACACTGACTGACGGCGAGTACTCACTTTTGAGTACCTACGAGTGAGTTTCCTTGGCTCCAGTAATTCCTCTTTCTTGTTTGTATGTTGGATTTCGTTAAAATTATCTAGTCTGGACCCTGCAAAAGTTACGGTAGATCCCTTGTCTCTGCTGGACGATTTGATCGCTCCTTCTGAACCGGCCACATTCCTTTGTCCTCTGATTAATGAAGAGGGTAAGATTTACGATGTGGTTGAATGCATGCGAGATGCCGGTGAATTCGGAGCTTCTTCAGTATCTATGGCACTTAATAGGTTAGTCAGTGTTCGAACTGGTTACATATTTTATGGAAATGAAACCTGCAGAAATCCGTTTCAGATCTCCAGCGATAGAAACGAGCAGTATAAAAGGTTCCTCAAGCAATGTGCCGTTTTATCCAGGTTGCTACTTCACAGTTTTTTATTTCGTGTGAGACCGAGAAACTTGTTTGAAAAGTCCATTAAAGCTTCCTCTAGTTTGATTTTGGATTGTTTTTGCTTTGATGGTTAATATTATTCTATTTGAACCTTATTTATCGGTGCTATTTGAGGTGATGATTACCAGGTGATGTCTGTGTTTGGCTTTTCTCACGTTCAGTGAAGGTGGGTATATGGAAATCCATGTGACATCTATCATCATAATTCCAAATGCAGACATCCTCTGATGATGAGTACCTCAACTACAAATGGTAACCGAGAATTAATCGAAAAGGCTGGTCAGACGAGGGTGCTATGCGGCTCTTGGGGGTCAACATGCCTAGCAACCTCAGTTCGACCTCTTAGAACTTTTGATTGGCTGGCTACCAAATTCCCTATTTGGTGGATCCCAAATCCATTTTTAAATGCTTGGGAATTCTCTCTGTTTCCGAGGTTTACCTCACAGCAAGTACTAGTTGTCTTCCAGGAAAAACATTTCTAGGTAATTCATTTTAGGCGGTTTCGATAGCGCCTTTGGCAATGTGATGTCGTTCAGCGGAGTCGAAGAAGACGTTCAATGCGATGAGAACGTGTTTTTCCGTCGAGAAGGTACCTTGTCGTAATTTTTCTATTTTTGCTTATTTTTACCATTTTTGCTTTTTCACTTTTTCAAAGTTTATTTATCCATTCCCCACTTCATGTAGTGTTATGCCAGCAGTCAAACAAAGTTACTAGGCAAGCAGAATGAGGTGAAGCTTCAGAGTGGTGAAACTGAAAAGTCATTTGCATTGTGTGAAAAGGGTATAGCGATATAAATTCTATAAACGGTTAAATAGGAACCTAAAACTAAAGAACTGCCTGCAGTTAACTATCACCAAATTCGTTGAATTTTAAATTAAATAGTTCTATCTATTCAACGGAACTACCGGAGGAGATTGAGAGGGCTAAGACGAATTTTACTAAAGTGTAAAAGGCAGTTAAACTAACCGAGTTTGTTAGAACTGGCTTGCATAGTCAGAATTCCTCAGTTACTATTACTATGTATAAATCAGGGTGGTATGATAACGTCATGGATTAAGGCTTTTAGGCTCGACTTTTCTATGTTGTACACATACGTTTATAATTCAGATCTTCTCACATGTGCGCCTGGAATGCCATCCGGCCTAGACATAAAGGTACCGCTAGAATCCGTTGAGTTGTCTAATTCTGTTCCACCTGTTGTAATTAATGAAGAGATCAACTTCGACTCGGCCGATCTCTTCGACATCATGGATTTCGTTGGAGGAGGTAATTCCGTATAGGCTGATGGTAGAATTATACCACCATTACGAGCTCCATTCAGCTGCTCCGCTGCCGATTCCTACTGAGACGCCTGTGAAGGAGAAGACAAGTCCTAGCGAAGAGAAGCCAAGCTCCACACAGATTGAGGAGTCGGAGGCATCTCCTGCTCTTGCTGACGTTGAGGTAGGCTTATCAAAAATGTTCTTCGAAGTTTTTTTGCGAAGGTAAGTTTTAGAAAGAATTGAACGATGCCTTACGAATGAACCTTTTGATTTTGTTGATTTGCAATGGTTCCAAAAAGGTCGCGGTCCAGGGATAAGAATGGGAGATCCTTTCTTTTCCTTCTTCTGATTTTCCATACGAAGATGCCATTTATTTCCCATGTTTATCGATATTCTTTTTTTTTCATTGTAGGATGTGCTCGAGAAGGAGATTCCACAGCCACCGCCACTGACTGCACCTCCTGAACGATATGCTTATGCGAAACAGCTCGATCCAGCCTCATATCAAGCTGACTACATGTCGATTCTGCCAAATATGGCCAAAAAGGTGGGTTCAGTTCTGCCTGTTTTCAAATTCTTCCTGCCTGTTTTCAAATTCTATGTCGGCTTATGTTTATTTTTATTTATTGCATTAATTTGGTTGCTTTGTCCGCTTTCACATATTGTTGACAGCTTTTTTGCCTTTCCCATGTGCTCAGGATTTGTACCTCTCCATTTATGTGGGTAATTTTGATTGGATTTCTTATGGTTTCCGAGGTTGTTCGACGAAACAGCCTGAAATTTCGATCTTCCCGTCTGAACACATTTCGAGGACTCCTAGTGACGCGAAAGACTGGCCCACCAAGAATTTCATTATGCTAGCATTTCGTATAAGATCAGTCGAAAAAAGGCGCTTGAAGGTGTTGTATTCTTCTGAAACTTCCCAAATGCTTCCTAACGATTTCAAGCGGCATAGCGCATATAAGATCAGTTCTCCTAGCTGCAAGTTCTTTCATCTTCAAACCATGGCACAATTGATCGTACTTTCAATATTGATTTCTTGTGCCTCATGGTTTCCTAAGTGGAAATACTTTATTCAACAACCTAACGTTTCCACCTTTCCGTCGTCTTCAGATGTTTCAGTCTTCATAGCAATGTCATTGCTTATTTTGCTTTTCTGCTTATCATTATTGCTAGCTACGATAAGGCAGAAGAAATTATTAGTGATTTCCACTAGAGTCCCTTGTGATTATTCGATTATTTTTGGCTCTTGTTTATTTACAGTATCCCTTCGAACTTGACGGTTTCCAACAAGCAGCCGTTGTATGCATGGAACGGGGAGAGTCGGTGTTTGTGGCCGCTCATACATCCGCAGGAAAAACCGTGGTCGCCGAATATGCGGTGGCTCTATGTGAACAGCACAAAACTCGGTCATTATTTATATTCTTATATTTTCAAGTCTGTAAAATGTCAAAGCTCTCTGATCCTCTCGGCTCGGGGTTGATAGTCCTATTATCCAATTTCTCCCTTCCACTTTTATTTCTCTTCTACCTTACGTGGTTGTTAGGTAGAGTTCATGGATTTTACTACTGGATTGAATTTACACTCCAGAGCGATCTACACATCTCCGATCAAGGCGTTGTCAAACCAGAAGTTCCGTGACTTCAAGATGATGTTCACCGAAGTGGGTCTTGTCACCGGTGACATTCAGCTATTTCCCGAGGCGTTTTGTCTCATTATGACCACGGAAATCCTTCGGTAAGTACTAGATGTGGTCGCTGCTTCTTAAGAGGTCAGATTGACGCCTTCTCAGGAATGCTTGAATGAGAAATACCCTGATATTCTGAAATTTGTAGGTCGATGCTTTACAATGGATCGGAAGTCATTCGAGATCTGGAATGGGTTGTTTTTGACGAAGTTCACTACATCAACAACGCTGAGAGGGGCCATGTCTGGGAAGAGGTGCGTTTTTTCATTTTTTTTGGTGGTTCGAAACTCGGTAGGTACACCCAGATTGAGGCCTGCACCACATCGGTATAGGTCATTGTATAGGCCGATTAGGTATTCATTATGGCTCTACGATTCTGATTGGAAGGCGAGAGCATGGCGTGTTCTTAAGGGTTTGATCAACGATCAAATCTGTACTGCTTTACTTTTGTATGTTATGAATAGTTGTGTTTATAGGTGCTGATTATGCTGCCTTCTCATGTGAAGATTGTTATGCTGTCAGCTACCGTGCCGAACTGCATAGAATTCGCCGACTGGGTTGGGTAAGTGTCTGATAATCAGGTTTCCGATGTACCACTTGTTTTGTTTCTTTTTCAGACGAATCAAAAATCGCAAAATCAACGTGGTCTCAACGTTAAAACGCCCCGTACCTTTGGAGCACTACCTGTATACCGGTCAGGACGGCAAGACGAAGAAGGATCTGTTCAAAATTGTTGATATGGGAGGAAATTGGCTGGATGTCGGGTACAGGAAGGCGGTTGATTCAAAGGTTTGTTAACATCGGTCAATTATACCCTTGTTGTCCGTTTTGAGCATAGAATTTCAGGCTAACAAGGGAAACGTCGCAACCAATCAAGGTAGAGGTGCCCAAGATCGAGGTGATGCTGGTCGTGGACGTGGAGGCGTACAAAATCGTGGAGGATATAGTTAGGACTTATCTAATTTGACAGTGTGCCGCAGCGGCGCGGTCGCGGCACGTTCGTTTTGTCCAGCTGCCGAGATCAGCCATTGCACACCCGAAAACTTTTGTTTTCGCTACTCCTCTTCTTCCTTTGTCGTTCTTCTATACCTTTAGGTGGGAACACCGGTGGCTTCAACAATAGACCGACGGGCAAAAACGATAAGAATGTGTATATAAACCTGATAGACTTTCTTCGAACAACTGAGCAACTGCCTACGGTCGTTCTTTTCTATACTTTGTCCGGTTTCAACAATAGACCGACGGGCAAAAACGATAAGAATGTGTATATAAACCTGATAGACTTTCTTCGAACAACTGAGCAACTGCCTACGGTGATCTTTGTCTTTTCGAGAAAGAGGTTTGTTTTCGTTTTTGTCTCAACTTTACTGTTTAGATTTTCTTTTATAGTTCCTGTGTTCGCATATGAAAGATATCGTTTGAGGCGATTCTCGGGAAAGCGACCTTTAGTTTGGTCTTGTAGTTCGCTTTACATTTTGGTTTCTTATTTCGTAGTTACGTTTGTGATATGAGAGGCTCTTACTCTGGGTTTGGGTATGACCGAAATGAAGAAAGGTTGAGAAAAGAAAGATTTTGTGAGAACCCTCTGCTTCAGATGTGACGATAATGCTCAGCTGCTGAATTCTATGGATCTCACGACAGCAGTTGAGAAACACCATATACAGACATTCTTTGCACAGTGTATTGATCGTCTGAAAGGATCTGATAAGAATTTACCTCAGGTATCGCATCCTTCGGTATTTATCCTTATTACGAAATATAAACAGCGGTAGTTAACCTTTCCGCTTTTTCTCTTTTCTTTCTTTCTTTCTTCCTCTTTCTTTCTCTTTCTTTCTTTCTTTCTTTCTTTCTTTCTTTCTTTTTTTCATTCTTTCTTTCATTCTTTCTTTTAGCTTTCTTTTAGCTTTCTTTTAGCTTTCTTTTAGCTTTCTTTTAGCTTTCTTTTAGCTTTCTTTTAGCTTTCTTTTAGCCTTCTTCTAGCTTTCTTTTAGCTTTCTTTTGGCTGCCTTTTAGTTTTTTTGTAGCTTTCTTGTGGCTTTCTTTTAGCTTTCTTTTAGCTTTCTTTCAGCTTTCTTTTAGCTTTCTTTTGGCTTTCTTTTAGCTTTCTTTTAGCTTTCTTTTAGCTATCTTTAGCTTTCTTTTAGCTATCTTTTAGCTTTCTTTTCTTCTGAATACAATACTCGCTTGATTCTAATAGTTGTCACATTTTCCTATTTGTTGTTGTTAGCTTTCGAAGTTCCTCTTTGTCAGGTCCACTTGATGAAGGAGTTATGCTTGCGTGGATTCGCTGTTCATCACAGCGGCATTTTGCCCATCCTCAAGGAGGTCGTGGAGCTGCTGTTCCAAAAGGGCTATGTAAAGGTATGCTTGCTGCTTGAGCTTCGCCGGAAGAGTTCAGTTATATAAATTTAATATGACGGGCCAAGGTTTTATTGTTGAAGTTGTAGCGGTGTTGTTTTGGTTTAGGTTCTATTCGCAACTGAGACGTTCGCAATGGGAGTGAATATGCCGGCGCGTACTGTTGTATTCGATAGTATACAGAAGCATGATGGCATGGAAATGCGAATGTTGAACGCTGCCGAGTACATACAGGTGATTTGTCATATCACCTGATAATTTTTTTCGGCGGTTTGGCACCTGACTTGTCTGGTAAGGTGATGACATTGACTTGAGGAAATGAGCGACGGCTGACCCCTCTCAAGTCATTGTATGAGTCAAATACGCATTCATCGTGCTCAACGATTCTCAGTGAAAGATGAATGCATGGCGCGCCGCAAAGCTTTCAACCTTCACTTCATTCTCACTATACGCCTCAATTTAGTTGTTTTCCGAGTAAACTAAATGAGTAAATAAATGAGTAAATAAATAAATAACTTCCCAAGTTCAGATGGCAGGAAGAGCTGGGCGTCGAGGGCTGGACACAACGGGAACGGTAATTGTACTCTGCAAACAGCCGAAGCTGGTAGAACCTGGACAGTTGCAAATGATTATGATGGTTAGTTTCTCCTTATAAGGATCGGGACGATTCTTCAGAAATCTTTACTAAGAGTTGCTACTTCAGGGAAAAGCCGCTCCGCTCGTGTCCCAGTTTCGCGTAACGTACTCGATGCTGCTGAATCTGCTTCGAGTTGAACATCTGAAGGTTGAGGATATGCTGCAGAGGTCGTTTGTCGAAAGCGCTGCACTTCGTGAAGGACCGGCACGGAAGAGTAATTTGGACAAGGTGAATATTCAAAAATACCTTGTAGATATAGATAACACGTTGATAGATCGATATTTTTCGATTTTTATTTATTGCAAGTTTGAAGAAGATACCTGAACGTTCATATCAGAATTGTCCCGACTCGGAAGCCGGAATTTTAAAAGCTCAATTCACAGGCCAAGCAGGAGCTGCTGGATCTGTCGAAGGTCAACTGCGAAATGTGCGGAGCAGCGGACTCGGCCGTAAGTCCAATCCGGCAGTATCACGATGTACTGGTGAATTTCATCGAGAGACGATCCGAGTTGTGGTCTCGCCTAGCATGTAAGTCTTCTACATTTATTTTTTAAACAAGTTTTGCCTTCTAAAAAAGTTCGTCTTTCTGTCGTCCGTGTTCAGTTGAGTCAACGATGGACAAGCGACTCAAATGCGGTCGAGTTTTGTTGGTCTCCAGTGCTCATCACGGCCTTCAAAATCAGCTGGTACTACTCGTGAAGGTGAGCGGCTGTTTTTCAGAGTTTTTGTTTTTTGTTTTTGTTTCCTTTTTGGTTTTAGGAGATTCAAGGTGAAGGAAAGCGCTCTTTTCAAGTGCTTGTGCCGTGTTTCGAGTCGGAATCGAATGTTGACGAGCAGAAGAAGCGAGCTGACGAGTTCTTGCGATGTTCTAAGGAGGTACATATGTTGTCACGATTGACTTATTTTCGGTTATTGCGTCCTCTGCGTCTCTACCCTGTGCCGGATCGTTACCGCGCCATTTTGCTGCCGAGTATGAATGGCTCTTATTGTTAGGCATTTTAGGAACAGCACTGGTTGGAAGAGTCGTGCGTGTTGAACGGTGCGATTCGATGGGGCATCGAGTCGGTAGCGGCTGTGGGTCCGGTAAAGGAGAACGATGCTCGATCATTCCGTCTGATCAACGATCTATCTCCTGCTTCGTTGATCGGGGTGACCAAGAAACAGCTCAAGATTGACGTCGCTGACGTGCTCAACGAGGCGAAAACCAGAGAAATACCGCGGTTGAGGTGGGTTGTTTGAACCACTTTCACGTTTTCATAATTTTTTTAAATTTTCTAAATTTTTCGTTTTTCCCTCTCCGTTCTGACCTTAGTCTGAGGAATTATATTGATGATTGAAGACAAAAGTCGGCGTTGATCAGTTCTTCAAGGGCGAGCTGACGCATTCGTGTTCTACTCAGAATCGTAGAAGCATGGTGAATGCGTATTTGACCTATAGAGTGACTTGCGAAGCCAGTCGATGTACCAAGTCAGTGTGTTTACCTTTCCAGACAAGGCTGGTACTAATATACCAGACCCTGGAGGGATAGTAGTAGAAGAGCTTAGTAAGAACATTGAACGCTTTTTCCATCAATCGGAAAATTCTTCGAAATTCGTCGAAATTTTCTTTAGGAATGACGGAGTACTTCCTTATTGCTTAGTTCTCTTCCTTTTGCAAGGTTTCTTCTCCAGCAAGAAAATCGGAAAAAAATGCAACCTCATAAAGCATTTATTAAAGCAATATTAAGTTGATAAGGCTTCTTTTCGTACTCACGATATGTAATAGAGGAGGACTTATCGACAAACCCGAGCATGAACACTTGTATACAAATTTACCATATTCTACCATAAATGGTGAAGCGGCCGTTGTTGGTCACTTCCCTAAGAATGCGCCACGCACTCACCTTCCACTCGAAATAGTAGAGGCGTAATGAACTGTAAAGGAGGGGGGGGGGGGTAGCAGCTGGCTTCAATTCGATGTCACTTGCATGATTCCGCGGCCATTCCGTACTTGTTTAACAGTTGGATATGGTCGAGTCCGATCACGTAGTTGTCTTGTAGCTCATCGGCGACGAAATGAATCTGAATCTAGCATAATTAGATAGTAAATCTACCATATAATACCGTAAAATGATGCGCCGCGCACTCGTCATTCACTCGAAATTCTAGAGGCATCATGAATACGTATTTAGTCTACACAATGACTTGCGGTTGCCAACCGCTGTATCAAGTCATTATCTTCATCTTTCCAAACAAGCCTGATTCCAATTTACCCAACACGGATGGTATGGAAGACCTGGTTACCCCGGGCCGGGATCGTTCGCTCGACCGTGAGAGTAGAAGTAGCGTCTCTTTGCACTGCACCTCTTCAGCTTAGGAGAAGGAGCACAAGGGCTCTATCAGTGTGGATTTGGTATACTGCGCTGGGTAAGTGTCTCAGGAAACTCACAGCATGAGTGTCAACGGACACCGGCACGTGGTAGTTCTTCCACCGTTGTGCTTTGTTGTCGATCGTGCTACCCTTCAGATTCAGCGCACAATTGCTGACGGTGTTGAGGCAAACCTGCAGACGACCTTTTATACCTGAAATTTCCTTGAAAATTGAAAATAAACCTCAATATTCTTTTGAAAAACGACCCGTACCTGCTTGATAGACGAAAAAGTCGAGACGCGCCGGTTGCTTGAGTTCAACAGGCAGCTTTGTGGATAGGATGAAAGTTTCCTTTGGAGAGACAGACGTACCTCCGGCATAGACGAACGATCCTCCTGTAAGCTTCATTGTCAGAATAGTGCTTTCTTAAAACGAGTAAAAAAAGGAGGTAAAAGGAGTAGTAAACCGACTTCTGCTTAGGTCGTAGGGTACTCCGGTCAAGGAGTTCAGCACCGGACCCGTAGACAGGGACCACTCGCGAACAGATCCGTTTACACTGTTAGCTTCGCTACTGCTGCTGGTGAGGTAGTTACAAAGTTTCTGTAAATAATGGCCCAGAAATGAGGAGGAACAGAAGAAGAAGGAGGAGGAGAAGATGAAAAAGAAGGGGTTGGGGTCTAGATGGAGGAACGGAAGAAGAAGGATGAGGAGTAGGAAAGGTTTAGAACTTCCGCACATTATCATCAAATGTGCAGTCGATGAGCGGACATGAGGGAGTGAAGGCAACTCCAATTCGAGGTGATGCCAACTCTCCGCTTCCCAGTTGTTCCGTCGGCAATGGAGCAGCCGAGCTGACCACCTTCTGAGGAGAACCTCTAGCCAGTGCCGTCTTCAATTCGCGTCCGAAGGCGACCGCTGGTGGTGGATTATTGATGGAAAAGTCGACGTCTGAAAGAAATTCATCTTTGTCTGTAGTTTCGGGCAAAAACTCATTCTGACCCTTTTAAGATTGAGCTGCGCAACACCCAGGGCCCGGATTCACGACGGGTATCGGGGCTACATACCCCGAACGGAGCATAAACCGATATTCGTGAACGCGCACCGCGGTTTAGACAGGATTTAGGAGGGGTCCCCGACACCTCGCGATGAGGCAGTTTCAGAGACCTTGACGCGAGACCTTTGTCTACTTATCCTAAACTTCCCATGTTAAACGCAATCTCTCATCGACTCTGCCGTGGCCAAACCGCAACGCGCGTGCATTTCTTCTAGCTGCGCCGCGGTTCTAAGCTAGAGCCAGACGGCGGAGTCGATGAAATGCCCGCAATGAGTGCGATTGCGGCAGTTGCGCCATAAGCTGTCGAGGTCTCCGGAACCCCGTTATTCACGAATGAGAAATGGATATAGCGCCGACGAGGTATCGGTGGTTTGTGGACCGCTTGGGTTAATGACATACCTGCCATAAACCCAAGCGGTCCGAAAACCGTGATTTTTCAATGCTAGAGGCGGGAGCTTCTCAGGGCCTATATGTGGTCTAACACACTTCAGTGGCAGGGCGAGGGTTCGGAGGCCTCGGAATAGTATCGAATATGAACCTTTGATATATCCTGTCACGCGTTGATGAATCGCGGTTTGCTCACCATTCGAGAAATCTTTCAGGGTTTATGGGGGCACGACACGCATGAATTTGGGACCGGTAATACTTGAATACGCCTAGGTTCCTCACCCAACTGAAAAGCGGGCGGTGGCTTAAAGCTGACGCTTTCATGGTGCTAGGTTTATCGCGACGTTTGTGGCTCAGGCATTATTCTAATCCTCTCAAACCCATTCGTAAAGTGCGATTCTAGACCGTTACACCACCGAGCAGTTTCGTAACCAAAAGAGCTGAACATCAGCGCTGACCTAGCATCTTTCTGATTTTGGTTCTACCTCTTTGATTCTCCAATCCCAACAGGTAGAAGTACTTACCATTGCCTTCGCTGAAGCCCACCAATTTGGAGCCGCCGCCTTCCTCTGGACCGCCAAAACTGCCTCCGGCGCTTTGTTCTGCTCCGTTATTCGATATTTCTGAATGTTTTCGCGTTCACGTACAATAACAACAATAATAGGTAATCTCTTGGAAAACACCACATACACAGAAGACGTGCACTAATATAAATCTATTTATTCATCTATTTACGCTCGCAACTTTCGTATTCTTCTGGTTAATTTTCGGGATCGTTGTCGCATCATTTTACGAGTGACCCGAACCGGTGCGACTGGTGATGGAGGTGCTTTGGAGGGTTGGTCGACCGGTAGACCGATTGCCCGACGCATTAGTCGCTCGATGAATTGTTTTTTCAACTTGGCAAAACCGCCCGGTTTCGAGACCAGCGACAAGTCCATGCCTTTGGTAAGCCCTTCAATGTCAGGAATTTCTCTGAGCATTTTTAGATCCTCACTGGCTCCATTCGGCAGGTATCTGGTCAATTCTGTGAGTTTCGTCGCCACCTCAGACTCGGTTTTTGTTGGTTTCTTGAACACCACGAGTTCTGTGAGCGGTTTTTGAGTAGTGGAGGTGGTGCTCGGCGAAGTTTCTTTTTCCTTTTTGTCGAATATCTCTCGATGGAGCTTCTCCAGCTGTTCTTGAGACTTTGTGACGCTTCCTGGAAGTTCGGTCCTGGAAATTCTCAGCTTCTTCACCGGGTCGGTTTTTACCAGTTTCGGAGGGTATACGGTGGGTATAATGTCCGGTCTCTCTGTGGTCAGCGCTATTCCGAAGGCGTTCCTCTCGGGGTTTTGAGTCATTACGTCGAGGACTGACGGGGCAAGTGTTGTCAGAAGATCATCGTCCCCAAGAAGCCCAAATTTCTTGGCCAGGTCGACCAAGGTCGGCTCGGAATTGACCCTAATTGCAGCTGTCGGATCGGTGTTGTAGATATGGGTGGCTGCAACTGGAGGAGATCGCCTTAATTCCGGGAGTGCTTCAAAGGGTTGGATAGGGGTAATGGGAGGCTGAACGAAGCCGATGTCGCTTATCCCGGGGCTCCGACCATCTATGGATTGGAGACTTTTTACCAAAAGGGGTATATACGGCAGGACCGGGGCTGTTTGTCTGAGTAGGAGCATGAAATTGGCCAGTGGATCGGTTGTTGTCGAAGGAATCGATGCTGTGGATGATTCAGATGGTTCTGTACTGCTTGCTGACGGGGTAGTAGATGATTTTGTCGTCATTTCCGCCACGAAAGAGGTAGTAACAGCGGTCGATAATGGTGTAGACGTTGTTGACTGGGTGTCCTGATTTGTGAAGGTCCCAACGTCTCCATTTCCTGCTGTCAGGTTAAACTCATCCTTTTTCTCCGACGACTGCGCAACAACGATCATCGTTTCTCCTTTATATCTTTCCGATTGGCGAATTTGTTGCCAGTCGTGAAAACCGATCAAATTCGGCGCCAGTCTTTTTTCTCTTCGCCGATGGTTGTGGCCATCTGAAAGGACCTGTTTTGGAGAGCTACAGTATTCTTTTCGTCTGCCATTTACCCTGATTCAGGTCAAGTTCTAGAGTGGTCGGGTCAGAAAAAAAGATGCAACGAATATTTTGTAGGTGGAACCCAACCAGGTTGGACTTCAAACTTCACAACAATATTAGTAAATAAATAAATAAATCAATAAATAAATTATTGAGTTCTTTTCCAATGCTTACCGCACAGAGCCGAATTATATTCAATGTCGGTGAGAGCGATAACGTCCAGTGGTGGATAAAATGTGCCTCGGAAAATTAGCTAGAAATCAAGATTCGATTATAGCATTTACATTAATTTATAGGAAAAACATGTTTTTTGTTACTCACTTCAAACGGCTGTGAAATTGGTGGAAGCTCGATGACTCGAAAAATCCACTGCTGAGCGAAGCTGGGGGATAGTCCATCGTAGCACCTGAATGTGTTTCTTTGAGAGAATATGCAACGAGAGCTTTCGGTGTTTATATCACTTTTTCATTCCTCAATTGGTAGTATTCATTTATCGTAATATCCTTTTTTATTGTCATAGTTTGTGGGTTGTGTAAGAATATTGCAAAGGTAATACTCCGGCTAAGCCAGAAGTGAAGGTTCGAACCCTGCACGAGTCGTGATTTTTTGCAAAAATCATGGCGATTTACAGCTAGTCATTGGAACATCAACTGTTTTGTTTAATTTATATAATCAATTATACGTACATTAAGAGGCGCGCCAATGACAAAAACAGTGATTAATACACAAATAGACCATGCCATAGATCGAAAAAAATTCAAGTGACTGAAAAGCTAAAACGATCAAAAACTAGACGAAAGGCTAAGACCAGGTGGGTTAGTAATAGATCGTTCGAAATAAAGACTAGTTTATTTATATATCTTCTGCATATTTATCTACGTGTATAGAAAAAACCTTCAACCTATCCAAACTTAGGAAAAAACTTCCTTTCATAATAGAAAATGAAATAAGGACTCAGTGGAAGTCACGATTCGAAGAATAAGAAAAATACCTACTTGAGCGCGATCGGTTCTTTGCTGCCGGGTGGCTGTCTTGTGCAGACTTCGAGCTGCGATTCGATTCCAGTTTTAAAATACCAGTACTTAATGTGACCGCCGCCTAATTGACATGACGCGACCTCGGAGATGAGCACAGCTGTTGACCGACCCATGAATCCGCTCGTATAGGCGAAGGTGCCTTCTGAAATTGTGAGAAGAATATTGTTAGTACAGCAGCAAGAGGGGCCACTGACACCGTACGATCGATTGGTCGCTCCTCGCCCGTGCTAACCAAGCCCTCCATCCCTCCGGGGTTGGGTAAGTTGGTACCAGACCAGTCTGGAAAGGTAAAGACACTGAATTGGTACATCTGCTGGCCCCGCAAGTCATTGTACAGGCAAAATGCGCAGTCACCATGCCTCTACGATTCTGAACGACAGGTAAATGTACGGCGCGTCTTTAGGGAAGTGATCAACGCCGACCCCTTCACCTTTACTTATTTGTGAGAGAGTCGAGAATAATGAGAATGTGTGAGAATAACAGGTAAAGGTAAAGGTAAAGGTGCCGGCGTTGATCAGTCCCCTGAGGACGCGCCGCCGCATTCGTGTTCCATTCAAGTCGTAGAGGCATAGTGAATGCGTATTTGGCCTATACAATGACCTGCGGGGGCCAGCCGCTATATCAGGTCAGTGTCTTTACCCTCCCAGACAAGTCTGGTACCAATTTACCCGACCCCGGAGGGATGGAAGGCTTGGTTAGCCCGGGCCGGGATCGATCGCTCGACCGTGCGGGTGTCAGCAGCGCCTCTTACCACTGTACCACGCAGGCCCCTTAGAATAACAGGAGCTAGAAAATGGATCATTCGAACACAGAAATTAAGCTTCCAAACTACTCTAATACTTAAGAAGAGCGTTCTTTGCAAGACGCTTGAGGATCCAAGGGCTCTAGGAGATGGATAATATACCCTGGCTCCTAATCTCGGTCTCGGATAGCATATTTTGAAAGGTGATCTTCTAGATTTTTCTTTTGTGCTGTAAACTGACCGGTCTCCTTCCGCGGTAAAATCATATGCGCGCTGTCGCCTTCATATCGACAGCTTGGAATCCAATCGCCACTGTCCTCCGAGCCGGTCGCGTTCCTCCAGCGACAAGTTGTCGAGAAATTACAGTTCAGATCCGATGAAGAACTGATTTCTGAGTAACCTGGAAATGCTACCGTACTTGGTAAACGGATGCAAATTAAATTTTTAGCTTTTTTTTTCAAGACCGCTTTTTTGGAGCTCTGAGAGATCAAGAAGTTTCAGCTAAAAAATCAAGATCTCCTTCGGTCATCTCATAGCCAAAAGATGTGAAGGGGGTTGGGGTAGGGGTGTGAAGTGGAGGAACGCTCTTGAATGTTGACTACATTTTTGGGCGTAAATTCCATTAGAAAATAGCAAAAACTTAAAATTGGCCTACCCTGAAGCTAGCTCAAGAATTCTTAGAAAATTATCGAGGTTCGCCGTTCGGTCACTACCACTGACCGCACTTTGACGCATTTTATAGTTTTTTAACTGGTTGTTTTTTCGGAGGGTACGTCATTTGTGTAACTCCTTTCGTTGTGGTTGAAGATGACTTGTAGATACTCTGATTAATATTGATATGGGCTCTACTAAAAAATCTATTCAACTGGTTTTTATGGCCTGTTCTTAGATTAGATTAGGAGAGACGTACAGTACCGTCGGTTTTGTTTTTCCGCTTAAACGCGATATAAACGATCTAGATCGTTTTAACCTTTCACTCTTCATAACTCACTTCACAACCATTCGAAGTATTCAGAAGTATTGAATTAAAAAATACATGGCCGAAATGAGATAGGCGTGATCTACCCAACAGTGAAGGGCGCGTAACCAGAATTATGAATGTTTGGTTTTTCTTCATTTCTGAAGTGATTCATGGAGTGTGAACGGTGAAAACGATCTAGATCGTGTAAATTGCGTTTTTGCGGAAAAAAAAAACCGACAGTATTGTCCATGAATAACGGCTTTTCCTCTTGCTGTCGAAAGCTCACAGAATAACGGTAAAAAACCGCTAAAAATGTGCATACCTCCGGTGGCGAATAGCAGAATAAGTGAAAGCGCTGTTCGCATCGGAATCGCTGCGCTACGCACGAAGGCGAAAGTGAAGCGAAGGGTCGAAAATGTGCCGTTCTCTCCCAGCCGACACGATGAGTCTGACCAACTGACCCATCTCGGCGTGGCGTAATTGCTTCGTGAACTTCTTCTTCACCATTGTCATCTCAACACAGCCGGACAGTACGAATTACATGCCGGTTGTTCGTGGTGCTTCGAAATGGATCCTTTTACCTGCTCGAAAAAAGCTCTAATAGCTGGACTCTATCCGCTGAACTAGCAGAGTCACTTCGCAAACCTCCTTCGTATGAAAAATGGTGTAATTTGCTTTGAAAGCGCTCCTCAAAGTGCTTCGATGGCATCCGGGGTCAGGTTGTTGGGTGGAAATTGCTTGTTCAACGGCCGTTGACTGATGTTTTCGGGGGATAGAAGGATTTACTAAACGTAAAGGTGTCGGCGGATTTACTAAAGGTAAAGTTGTCGGCGTTGATAAGACCTCGAGGGACGCGCCGCAGCATTCGTGTTCCATTCAGAATCGTAGAGGCTTGGTGAATGCGTATTTGGCCTATAAGATGACTTGCGGGGGCCAGCCGCTATACCAAGACAGTGTTTTGACCTTCCGAGAAAAGTCTGATACCAAATTACCCGACCCTGGAGGGACGGAAAGGCTTGGTTGGCCAGGGCGAGGATCGATCGACCGTGAGCGTAACAGCAGCGCCTCTTATCACTGCTCCACGCGCGCCCACGCGCCGAAGCAAGCACACGAAGAAATTGCTTATATACACATATATTGTTTACGTCGATGTCAAGGTTCAAAGACGAGAGAATTTGGAGTTGTTGGACGATAATATAATGTTTTTGTACAATCTGAACCTTTTTTAATTATATAGAGCTGCAAAATGCGGAAACAAAAGAAATTTTCATTGAAGACTGCTAGATAGTTAAAAGGTAATGGCAATTTTCCAGATCTAGACCGATTTCGGAAAATGTCATGAAAATCATCCACGAGATCGACTCGCTAACGGACGAATGGTGCAAAGCAGGACCACAGGTAACAGATAAGCATAAATTAGGAAATACGGAGCCGTGCTTCCAACCGGCCCGGGGTATCTTTTGCAGCTTTTCGACTTAGCTGAAGAGATATCGGTGTCGAACATCGACTTGGCTGAGCAACGAATTAGACTGCTTCATATTCGAACTGATCTGTTCGACCCATCGCGATATTTGGCACGGAATTGCATGAGATTTGAGCAGCATGTGAGTTTTCTGAGGTAGAAGGGCTTATTTCAACACTTGAAGATTAGATTCTATTTTAAGTCCTTTATAAAAATCAACATTGTTAGGTATTTAAATGTATGGTACTAAAATTTAAGTACATATAGAAAAATAGTGTTGGATCATGATGTATTTTTAGTAATTCAATGAATTTTCTGAATTTTGAATGCAGAATATCAGTGGTATATAGTTTGATAATTTGCAAAATTCAAGTTTTGTTGTTGTTGAAGATGACCGTCCTTCGAGAACGAGTTCGAATTGAGCGACAAGTCTCGCGGCTGCAGTATTCGTTGTCGGTTGATGCGCTCCAACTGAGCGAAGAGTATCAGAAGAGAATTGAGGTAATTTGCGATCAATATAGATACACCAGACAAACGGCTGCTAAATACATAATAAATAAAAACAAAAACTAACCACTAATAGACTGATATAAAGAGTTGAAATAAAAGAAAAAGGTTCTGAGGTAAAACGATGAACAAATAGCAAAAGATGGCGAGATGAACTGATGAAATGCGTCCCTGGGAGTACGGTAACGACAATCGCGGCGGGACCCATATGAGCCATCCATTACAAACATCGCTGTCTCGCTGATTATATAGTAGGATATGTATTTAGTTGTGAAGCGCAGTGAAGTGGTTGGGAGCGCTACTGACTCTCCCACGGTCGAGCGGTCGCTTTTCGCCCGAGTTAACCGAGCTTGCCGTCCCTCCGTGGTCGGGTAAGTTTTTACCGAACTTGTCTGGCCAGATGAAGACACTGATCTGAGTAGGGTTCGGCTTCAGCAAGTCACCGTTCGACCGAAACGCCTTTACCATTCATCTATGTTTTTGAATGGGGACGAGTACGTGGCGCATCCGTAGGGGAGTAGCAGCGCCCAATTTGCCTTACCTTTTCATGCGACAATAGCTAGGTAACATCTGAACTTCAAAATTTGCTATGAAAAAAAAAATGATCCTCTAACCAGAGTGAGAAAAGGGGAAGGCGTTGGGCAGTGGTATGCGGTAAGTTTACTCAAGATGGTTGATCTGGGTAAGTGTTATGTAACTCAATACCACTGTTAAACCGAATTACATCACACAAAAAAAGTGGAACAGGTGAACTTCCAAAGATTTCAGATTCTGAAAGCCCTGGCTTTTGTTGATTCGACGGGAATGGTGACATTCAAGGGACGAGTCGCATGCGAGATACATCATCAGGTTTGTTCTTAACCTATCGATTTTTGGTGGAGGCGCGCTTGGCGCAGTGGCAAGAGGCGCTACTTCCACAACCACCGTCGAGCGATCGATGCTCCGATGGGTAGACCAGTCACCCCATCCATTGCCCGGGGTCGGGTAAATTTGTATCAGACTTGTTAGGGAAGGGGAGGACACTGATTTGAACAGCTGCCGTCTCGCAAGTGATTGTGTGGGCCAAGTACGCATTCACCGCGCGTCTACGATTCTGGGTGGTCGACGAGTGCACGGCGTAACCTTAAGGGCTGATCAACGCTGATAACGTTACCTTTCATTTGTTATCTCATTCCTTCTCAGGAACTGCTGATCACGGAGCTAATTCTGTCGAAAAAGCTGCACGAGCGATCACCAGCCGAAGTGGCCGCAATGTTCTCGGCCACAACATGCCAATATAAGAGTGGTGATGGCCCGAAATTTGAGAAGGACAGCATTTTTGAACAGGTTATTTAAAGCGTTTTCTTCAACTCTTCGAAAGCGAGCCACCGAATTTTCATTTTCAGCTGAAAGCCGATGTTCAGTCGACGAGCGACTGGATAGAGAGTCATGCCGAGTTGGTGAAAGCTCGAATCGCAGACGTAGGCGATGAGCTGCGTTACGATCTCATGCAGGTCGTCTATCATTGGGCTAGTGGAATGGTGAGTTTGACTAGGGAAGGGAAAGGTTTTTTGATAGAAAAAGCAACAATTAAACTTAAAATTTCGAACAGAGCATCCTAATGAACACTTAATGTTTAACAAGCTCCTGATAGCTACTACGACTCATATTATTCGTGAAGATATTGAATCATCTACAACGGCGGCAATATATTTACAGACGCCTACGCTCTACGTGGTTTTTTGGCCATAACTTTGGAACCAGAGGCTTTTAAAAAATACTGAGCCAACATTTAGAATCATCGAAAAATTCTCTACAAAACACACTTAATTGTCAATGTGGAAAGTCTGGGGTACTTGAAGCCAAAAACCAAGATTGATATTACAGTTTATTCGGGCTAACGTTTCGACGTCCTCGCCTTCTTCAGAGCCTGGAACAAGTCGAGTTCAACCTGAGAAACGACCCACTCAACACTCAATTGTGTTCAACCTCTCTCTGGATTTGAAAACAAACTCGAAAAAAAAATCGAAGAATTGTAAATGAAGAAAGGGTGCACGTGGTGCATTGGTAAAAGGCGCTACTGACACCCGCACGGTCGAGTGATAGAATCGCGCTTAGGCTAATCAAGCCTTCCAGCCCTCTGGGGATGGGTAAATTGGTACCAGGATTGTCTGGGAAGGTGAAAACACTGGCTTGGCATATCGGCTGCATCGCACGAGTCATTGTCTAGGCCAAATCACCATGCCTCAACGATTTTTAATGGAACATGTATGCTGCGTCGCATCCTTAGGAAAGTGGTCAACGTCGACAACCTTATTTTTACATTTATATGGAATTTTTTGATCATTTAGTTGAGTAATTCTTCTTTCGCCCTCCCTTCCTCACCTGTAATTCACTATGTTCGGTTGCTCATTGCGTTATTATCCATTTAGTACCGATAGTATTATGACAGTTTTTGCGGCTGTAATTATTGTAACCGTGATGCTGACAATGAGAGTGACATTAGGTAAATTCCGGAATTCTGACTCAGCCGATAAGTGCCAAACGATCGTTCAGAGGCCGTTAGTATAATATAATGAGATTGGTGCGTTTTCAGCCGTTTTCCGAGATCATGACGATGACGGACGCTCAGGAGGGACTCATCGTGCGATGTATTCAACGACTGGGAGAAGTGTGCAAAGACATCAGGTGAGAACGATTGACCAAGTGTCGTTGAAAATCAGCCGAAAACCCCTTGAAGGTGGAACTGCGCTGAATTAACGATTTGTCGCTCTGAAAGTCGCTGATCCCCTGGGCTGTCAAATCGTATTCTCACAAAGTGATGGAAATTAGGGTTGGGTAAAAAAAAGCGAAGTGCGAGAAGTGCTGAGTGGAACGCGCCTATGTCGCGGCCTATTTTTTCTTTCTATCTTCGCTAATAGGTCATTTGCGCTGCAATTTTTCCATTTAGTCGAGTGACTTTTCATTTCTTTTACGATGATGATTCTCTCTTTCATTCCTTCTGACTTCGAAGCGAACTTTGAACAAAAATTGCCTCGGCGTTCTCCAGGCGGCGCAGAGAAGTAGGAAAAGGCAATTTATTTTTCTTCTGAAAGGTCGACGAAACAGGATCGGCGGTTGGAGTTTGGACATACGGAGATTCCATTCATTGCCGGCCCGTTTGCATGGGTAGAAAGTATCCCAGACATTTTTTTTCAGGGGCTTTAATGTTCTGAAAAAGGCGTGAAAGTGAACTTTGAGTGGGAGTGGCTTGTTTTTATACCGTTTTAAAACACTTTTTCATGGTGTGCCCGGGGTCTGTTTGCGGATGGATGCAGTGGTTCCGCTCAGATTGCGTAAATCTGCAGATTCTGCAGTTTCGCTCGGTTTCGTGCTAATGCAAATCGTGATTAAATTGTTTTTACTTCTGCTGAAAAGTAAGGGAGAACGTAGTGCAGTGATAAGAGGCGCCGCTTCCCTCATATAGTCGGACGATCTGTCCTCATCCAGGCTAACCATGCCGCGCATTTCTTCAGGGTCGAGTAAATTTGTTCCGGACTTGTCTGGGAAAGAGTAGGCGCTGAGTTGGTATAGCGGCTCCAGCTTCCGCAAGTCACTGTATAGGCCAAACCAGCCATTCAGCAGCCTGCAGACCGCCAAATGAACTGATAAATAGTAGGAAACATTTATAGAGCATTTACAATAACAAATAAAACGAAGAACAAAAAGCATGCAGCAAAAGACGGCAAGGAGCTGATGAAATTCGTAACTGGGAGTACGGTAACGGGCAATCGCGACGGGACCCTAGAGTTGACAAACATACATCGTGGTTTCGCTTATTTATTAGTAGGATACTCATTCACAATGCCTCTACGGTACTGAATGGAGGGAGAATGCGTGGCGCGTCCTCAGAAGACTTATTGGCGCCGACATCTTCAACGTTACCTTTGACTCACTTTAAATTTAGCTTTGATTTCGTCATTCCAGGAATGCGGCTCGAATCGTCGGCGATCCAGCACTTCACGAGAAGATGGAGCAGGTGAGCGCGGCGATCAAGCGCGACATCGTGTTCGCTGCCAGTCTCTACACCAGCATGTGACCACCTATTGTATCCGAGAATCCTTCTGTACTTTTCGACTGTGTCACTTCTTCTGGGCAATTGTCGCGGGTGTCTATATACTGTGCGGTTGATAAAGATTCTTGCTTGCCGAGGGCATCGATGCTGGCACACAATCGCGGTTTGTTCCGCTGCTTACCGTATTACAGTTCGTCAAACGCCACTTTCCGCACTTTGTCGTCGACGCATAATTACCCGAGCAGCATTGTGCCCACAGGTGTGAGTCAGGCTTATTCGATAGTTAAAGGTGTAACACACATGTTCGGGTGGCGATGGCGGTGGTGACGACGTCCAGAGGCAGCACAACCGGTTGCAGACGCGACGACACTATGAAAGGAGCCACGAGGCGGCTGACGACCTCCCTCTCCACGGTGTCATCTGTTCCCCGACAACCCCAGCGACCGGATGATCATCATCGTTGTCCTAGGTGAGTTCTCTAAGTTCCTTACTGATACGGTAACAGCTTGGAGTTAGTGCAATATAAGATAAGTATCTCTTGAATCAACCCAATAAACAAAGGAACCGTTTTTTGTGAAGTCGGAGCACCAGAGACTTCTTTGTATTTCTATGGATCTGATTTTACAGTAGGATGTGCAAAAGTGCTGTATGAGACAATTCAAAAGAAAGTAAAATTGGTAATAGCGCTCCTAGAGATAAAGCGTGTTGTCATTCAGACGATGAGGTCAGGGAAGAAGCGCTGCTCACCCACACGGTGGAGAGAGGAGAGAGGTCGATCCCCGTCCGGGCTAAGCAAGTCTTCCATCCCTCTTGGGTCGGGTAAATTGGTGCCAGACTTGTATGGGAAGGTAAAGACACTGACGGCCCGCGCAAGTCGTTTCATAGGCCGGATACGCATTCATCGTACCTCTACAGTTCTGAATGAAGCACGAATGCGTGGCCTTTCTTAGTGAAGTGATCAACGCCGACTCCTTTACCTTTTACCTCTTGAACCGTGTTCCTGGGTGTGGTCCGGCACCACTGAGAACATAAGAATCTACTCTGTAGCTCCACTGAAGTGCGTTACCATCTGTAGAAGTTACCCATTTGGTGTTTACTGTAGCCTGATGGATGGGTTTGTGACTACACCATCCATCGAAGAAACCTACCTTAGTGAATCACCAAAGTAGCGATCGTCTCTCCTCAGCCTGTTCAAATTCTTTCAAATGTAGGATCTGAAATCTACAGAATGCCGTTCTTTTCTATTCTCTTTGTTTACGATAATTAGCTGACTAACGAAACTAATCAACTCCTCTTTTCTCACAGATCTGTGGTCGTTCCGGTCGCCGAAACTTGGATGCGCTTAATACTTCTTTTTTCTTCTTTTTTCTATTTTCCAATTTCTTTTCTTTCTCTTGTCTTCCTGATCTTCACCACAAAGTGAATGCTTGACTATTCCTCGACAGCACCCATCCAGATATATTGTTGTCCAGGCATTCAAGGAAATTAGTGGAACTGGGGTGTGAGATCCTATCTCGTCGGTCGTATTCGCCTAACGGTTCTCCATGCGATTGTTACCCTTCCACTCCCTGGAAGGAGCAGGATAGACAACGAAACGACCTCCTTAAGTATTTCTCTTTCTGCTTGATTAGGCGGAGATGGAATCGCGGTATCGTATTTCAATTATTTGCCGAAAAATACCCTAACCTTACCTATTCTTGTATTCATGAATTATACTCATTGACTCGTCATTCTGACGTATCATGAAGAAGAGTCAAGAGGACCGGCCGGTGAATAGAACGGCCTACATATGAGAAAGAAAGGAAAAGGAAGAAAAGGGCGAAATAATTGGCAGGTTTTTGGTAGAGTAGTGACTCAGCGGTTCCAGTATCGACAACTCATAACACTGCGTCTTGTTCTGTTTGATAAACAGACGTGGACCTGTCAGGTGGAATGAGGAAGCTGGGACCGCTCGGTGACATAATATTGTTCGAACAACATTGAACAACAGCAATCAAGCAACAACCCAATTTATTGATTAGATCGGTAACATAGGTTATTATTATTATATTAATTATTTTATTGTATTAATATTATTATATTAATATAGGTTATTATTTACTTTTATTCTAGCAGTTGCACTTTTTGAAAGTTGATCGAAATTCCCTGAAAGAACAGAAGGTGGTCTTTTTGGGGTGGTTTGAGGTTTGGTTCTGGTTATCAGAAGAACGATGCATAAACTTTCTTCGAAATACTCCCAGAGGCTTATTGGGGCAGATTTCAATAGGTCAAACTGTTACCTTCATTCTGATTCACAGAGATCACAACCGTCACATCTTATCTAGGAATTTTGTTTTAGAGATAATAAATATTCAAAGATGTTCCGAATACATGTCCCATAAGTTGAAATGGTTTGCTACAGAAAAACGAAAAATTTTCTGGTGAGCTTTTGTGAGGGATAGCTCTTCTCCTTTTGAAACTCTTTTCTTCCATTTGGGACACACTACATAGGTTCCTGTTCGTCTGCGGGTTTTAACTTCTGAGAAATTTCCTTTTTTGAAAGAGCCAAATCACTTACATTTGTACGAATTCAAGGTAAACCTGTCAATATGCATGTTCCATCGCTCCGATCTTTGTTCGACCTCAACCCCTTACCAACGTGATAGGTGAAGGTCAAATCGCTGCTATCAAGCGCCCCAAGCGATTTTCGTTGCCTTTGTTCGCCACCTTTGTCTATCGGGCATTGTTTGTAAACAAACATTAGAGAAACTGGTTGGCGACACATTTGGGGTAAAATCAAGGGCGCCTAGAAACATACGAGAATGTATTCTGCAAAATGCGGTGGAACTCAGACTGGGACCAGAATACTCGAGAATCGCTCTGCAAAGCAGTTTCCCCTCAAAAATTCTGGTGTAAAAGAAGTTAAAACTTTTGAAAAAAAACCTTTATTGGTGCTACTTTGAAGTCAGGTTTTCCGATGCAGGTCTTTATTCATTTACTTTTGATAAGCTTGGTGAAATGACAGTGGCTGCCGTTCTTGTCCGTAAAGTCAAAGTCCGACATCCACTCTAGACCAAGCTTGTATTCCACCTCTACGGGGAGAGTGATTCGATGTCGAATTTGTAATGGAGACGGAAGGAACGACGATCAGCTTTTCTCTCCTACCAGCCGTAGACAATGGCAGGACAAAATCTTTTTCAAAGTCTGTACGATACTGAATGGAAGTGGAGTGCCTGGTGCATCTCAGGAGGAGTGATCAGTGGCCTGCCATACATAGAAGTTAGCTCCTATCCTCACTCTGAGGCACATTCTACTTGACTACAGAACAATCCTTAGTTGGAAGAGTGCCGGAGATATTTGGATATACTGAAGGGCCAGTCCCAGTAATTTGCTTAACCCTGTACTATTTGCTATACCAGCCATTCAGTGGCCTGCCGGCCGCCAAATGAATTAATGAATAGAAGGAAACATATATAAAACATTTGTAAAAATAAATAAAACGAAGAACAAAAAGCATGCAGCAAAAGACGGCGAGGAACCGATGAAATATGTCTGGGAGTACGGTAACGGCAATCGCGGCAGGACCCTAGAGTTGACAAACAGACGTCGTGGTTTCGCTTATTTATTAGTAGGACACTGCTTTCATTATGATTAATGAGTTCTTTCAGCGTTCCTGATTCCTACGGCCATCTGCCAAGGTGGTGGAATGGCCGAGCTGAAGGCAATCACCGGCGACGAGCCTTACAGAGGCCTGGGTGAGAATCCTCCACAGCCGATACCGCAACCGATGGGTTTCTGGGGAAGACCGAGGTACGTCAAATACGCCTCTAAAAATCTAAAATAATAAATCTTTCCAATTCTAGATACTCACCAGTGGGCTACTACGGTAGCGGTGGATTATACGGTAGTCCGTTCGGCTACGGTGGTTTGAGCCGCTTCACCAGCGTCGGTCATAGCCCCTATGGTTTGTGAGTATATACAGGCAACTAACACTTTTGCAGTTTTTCTTTTTTTCTAACGAAATTTTAACAGCACGTGCGTGCAGTGGAAGATCCAATCGCTCTTCAATTTTCTAACAAACGTTATTTTTTGTTCGGTAAAATTTAAGAGAAAATATGATAGAGCGTCCTGCACTACCACTACAACCCATATCTCGCATGTAGAAGTTGATGGTTTCACAATTACCATACAAAACTCCCGCGAAATAGAATTATTTCATGCTATATCATCAAAAAATCTCCTGTAAACCACATTTTCGACCCCGACTCATCCACGCGTGACCCAGGTGTCGTCGATAGTGCTGCTATACCTGGCCAGTTTAGGTACTTACTCAAAATTTTCGGTTTCACTGAGTGCTCAAGCCGAAAACCCGTCTTTTCTTCGCGTCTTTGTCTCACCATCGTCATCCAATTCGTTGGATGACGGACTGTGATGAAGGCGAGAAACAAAAGTTCTGTTTGTACAATCTAGGAACCCCGGACGATCTGGTAGTAAGTTGTCCATAAAGCCCGTGCAATCCTGTGGCAGCATTTCTACCGTTCTTCTTTCTACGGCTTTTTTGTATTCAGCAGAATCTCGCAGGCAGGGCATCTACCCTCGATCGGAACAGTGAAGTTCGGCACGGTGTTGTGAATAAATAAATAAATAAATAATAGCTTGATGAGCTTCAGAAGACACCTCTCCAACGCTCTGTGTGGGACTTGCGAGGGTCTCACCGCGGCTAAGGGCCCCTTCAGACTCTACTGCAGCAGTAAACCAAAGTAGAGCAGTAAAAGGGGTGCGCGCATTTCCGCAATAGCTGCGCCCTTTTCCGGTCGTCCATTGAATGTAGTTGGTCAAAAAACTATATAGTGCATAGTTGGTGATATGGGTGGTTTTCGCAAGGAAATTAAAGACCGGATACTGCGCTACTGCCGCACGCGCCGTCGGTCCCTATGTTTCATTTTTACTGCGGCAGCAACGCAGTAAATTTTGAAGGCGGCTTAACGTATCAAGCTTGGCTCAGCCGTGCTCCGCAAACTAGGAAGGACCCGAATAAAGATTTCGAAACCGTTGGCATTCTCAAATCTAGTCACTACTTATAGCGTCGTATATGTCGCAGGTTTTGAGCGATTATTTCGTAATCGTCACGTTGGTGTCTAATCCATAGGCTGGCCGCTCAGCTATTCTTCTTCCGAAGAGTTCTTCCTTCATGTCGTTGTCCATGTTCATAAAAGATTCCAGATAAGCGTGACCTCGTGTTGGTTAAAGGGAAGAGTTCAGCGCGTTCCCCATCGCAGCAGAAGTTCTTCATGAACTGTGCCTTCCTCCATTGACACGCAGTCCAATCTTACCTCCACCTTCGTGTAGCTCTCGGGTATCGTTTCTGCTTCAGCTGTGGTATATGACGCTCGGGTAATGTATGTCGCTGGTCACGTTGCGTATATGTTTGATCGATTGTGGGACACCTTACCATAGATTCGTTGAGGATTACGAACAGTTTTTCATCGGCAGCGACCTCTAAGCCGGCAAAGACCGGTCGACTTATCGTGGACATGAAAAAGGTTGGCGTAGAGGGTCATTCACTTCGGAAGGACATCGGTGTGGCGTGAAAAATTTCTATTAGAACACGGCAATCTCGTGACGGTGTCGTGAGCGCGATACCAGTTCAGGCTATTTGCTCTTCGTCAAACGAGGACAGCTGGCTGTTCGTCCCCTTCGAAGAGATCCAGTCCAGACGGGGGACCCATCCCTACGATAGTCGCCTGCTGTGATGCTCGACGTCGTACGTAATCTGGCCGGATTGGTAATTGCCAGCGACGTGTGCTGCCTCTTAGCACTTTGTGAGAATGGGAATAAGCCTGAGGAACGCCTCGACGCCGCTATCCATTCATCTGTCCATCTAGACGTTCGACGAAAAAACCCTCGAAGCCTGTCCTATTCGCTTTCCAGATAAGCTATCAGGGTGATTGCGGCTTAGATTATTCAGCTCGAAAACGTTCCCGAGCGGGCTACTGAACACAACGAAAAGATCGAAGCGTTCATTCAGCGGCCCGCAGGCCGGCAAATGAACTAACGAATAGTAGGAAACGCATAAAACATTTATAATAACAAATAAAACGAAGAACAAAAAGCATGCAGCAAAAGACAGCGAGGAACTGCTGAAATACGTCACTGGGAGTACAGTAACGGGCAATCGCGGCGGGACCCTAGAGTTGACAAACAGACATCGTAGGTTCGCTTACTCATTAGTAGGATGCTGAGATTTCAAGACAATAGGAGTTGAAGAGTTCGCGAGATGATTCTGAATTCGGATTTGGTCAGAAAAGCCTTGAAATGCATTTGAAAACGCTCGTTAAAAATTGGAAAGCGCTTAAGCAGGTCTTCGATCTTTTGCCAATGTTCACCGCAAAAATCCCGCTTTGGGCGGATTCGAACTCGTGCCTCAGGCCGATACGAAAGCTCAAAGGTGCTAATGGAGTGTGAATCTCATGCTCTGTAAAGGGTAAGGACTTGTGACTTGGTGATTTAGCGGTCTAGCACCTTAATGTCCCAGATATGCCTAAGGGCTCGTTTAGACGCCGCGCGACGAAAATGCAAAATCGAAGCGCAATCACTAATTAACGTCATTGATCGAATTTGCTCCCTTGCGTTAGTGGCGCAGTCCGGTGGCGCCGCGTCTAAGCGGAAAAAAATCAGGCATATAATCACATAGGGAAAAATTAAACGAAAAAAGTGAATTTCGTCAAAATGTCCTTTAATAAGGAATAGCAGCCTTCTAAAAAACCCGAACGACCACTAGGTTTGCCTATATGAGGCGCCACCGGACTACGTCACTAGTACAAAGGAACAAGGACGTGAATTATTGATTGCGCTTCAATTTTTCATTTTCGTTGCGCGGCGTCTAAACGAACCCTAAGTCGCGGGTTCGAATCTCGTGTGAGCCGCGATTTTTGCGAAGCACTTAACATCACAATGCCATGGAAGACTTGCATTGCTTGAAATACTGATAAAAAGCTTTGATTTCAGAAGCGCTTGGGCCGATAGCCGCGGGTGATCTGAGCGGTTGGGATCTGGATGACTTCTCACAGCCGTCGTCGCCTTACCGATCATCAGTCGCACGTCCATCCTACTCACCTTATCAGCCGTCGTCGCCGTTCTCTACAAGCAATATCGGTGGTCCGTTTGGTGGTGCCAGAAGCGGCAACACCTTCTCCCCGTCGTCCTCATCATCGCCGTTCTCATCGCCTTCCTCCATCGGTGGAGGTGGTGGCCGGTCCACCTTGGCCGAACTCACCGGCGGTTTCTACAAGGGCCGCGGGAACGAGATGATGGGACGATGAAACCCGGCATTTTGTGCATATTTTCTTTGTGTGTTTAGTACGCTTGCCAATTTTATGCTTTAATGTTGTATAAATGGTATATGCTGACGTTCAAATAAATATTGGAACATGCTGGCCTGCTGAAGTTCATTACGGAAGAGTGCCGTAGATGATCTTACTCTTTGCTAATATCCGTATAAGGGAGCGGTCTCGTAGGTCACCAATAAAGTTAAATATCAATTTTCCATCCCGAAATCCTTCCATGGAGGGTTCTTTGCGGTGCCATGGAGCCTTGACACATTTGGGAATGTGCGTGGCGCTGGGCCTGTCCTGTGTGTTTGTTTAGGGACTCATCTAGGTGGACTCATCATCTTTATGAGGCGAATCCAGTTCAGCTGAGTGGGTCGAAACCGAACCCCATCGTCATCCCGACTAATGGCTATATGTAGTCCGGTTGCACGACGGGTAATTGCGCCGGCTATATTTGACGCTCTCCGGAGCGGGTTGGGTAATTCGCCAAGGTGAGCGGTTCCGGTCTGGAGGAATGAAAACAAACCTACGACGAGCATAATATTAGGTTGTCCGGAAAGTTTTCAGACTCTCTCAGTGGTCCCATTTAAAAGCATATGTCTTTGCCAGATGGAAACATGGGTGAGCGTAACTTTAGACGTTCGCTTTTCATAAACTCTATAAATGATCCGATAATGGCAGGTGAAATATGCGACTTCCAATTCTCCGTGGTGTGTTTCCGATGAACAACAAGAAGATGCTCTACCGGCCTGCTCTACTTCTTTAGTACCGCTTCGGTCGATCTGTCAATGAAGCTCACCGGTTCCTCGAGGAAACAATGGAGGACCGAGCCCCATCTCGTGCAACATCCTTCAATTGGTACCGGAAGTTCGAGAATGGTGACGAATCGCTCATGAAACTCCTCGTACTGGACGACCATCTATCGACAAAAAATAGTAAATACTCGCCACCTATGATGAACAGCCTAAACTCACTGTACGTGATCTCGCAGCTCTTACACATACTCCAAAATCCACTGTGTATGAGACTGCTTAATTTATTAACGAGACATCTCAATGTATCATTAGTCTAAACTTTCTGGACAACCTAATATGAAGGGCCTCCTGGAGCCTTCGGATATGTCAAACGTTTTGCAAATAATCCCTTCTCAAGTACTATTGCAGGGCGAGCTGACACTCTACGATGGCCCACAAATCGATTTGATCAGGGGGAGGGTGTCGGCGATCGGCGGGGAAGGCTGGACGATGGTACGCATAGGTGGAAAATTGCCTGCAGTTTGCACCGCGGAGACATCCGCGCCATAGTGCGCGACGTCGCGTTTGCGGCGAAGGTGGCTCAGCAGGTGAAGGTGGGCCGACAGTGCACAATGGCCCACATATCGATCCGATTGTGGTGCCTTCGATCAATGGGCAAAGGTGTTCGTAGGTGGAAGAACGCAGTTGGCACCGCGAGACATCCGCGGCATCGCCCGCTATGTCGCATTCACGGCGAAGAAGCATGGATAGTGAGGGTGAGTGGAGCTCTACCAGAACTCCAGAGGCTCCAAAGGAATCGTAGAGGGGTAAACGAATAATTCGTACCATAATGGGTAGGGTGTGCACCTACTCTATAAGTGAGAATAGCCATGGCTAACAAATGAGCTGAACAGGAATTCACCTAGAGTATCGCTTTGGGCTAAAAACGTCGAAGCTTATTCAATGTTCTCAACGAATTAGTTTGAAACGTTTAGGAAATTGATGAGATTTCAAGGAGACCGAACCTAAATGTGATGACTGCCAGACTATGTTATCCACTGAGCCACCACCACACTATGGCCCGCATTCATCATTGCTAAACCCCGATAAACCCGAGATATAGCCTGTTAACGGCACGCACCTTTCTCTACTTATCCGAAACTTCATATATTGAACGCAATCTCTTATCGACTCTGCCGTCTGGTTCTGGCTGCGCCGCGGTTTCGGAGACCGCTCGTCCGTTCATGAATCTGGGCTTATAAGCTTGTATGATGGGCCAGAAATTAGCGATGGAGCCCGATATCGGGCTAGTGGAGGTTACTGCTTTCTCACTGTCTTCATATATTGGCTTTGAGTTTACCCAGACGCGTTTCGATGAATGCACTGTTACTGGGGTAAATTTCACCGTCTGACACTGATGAATATAGATTTTGATATTCGTGGTCTCTCTTTTAGAAATCAGTCCATTAAATTTCTTCTTTTCGTTTACGTTTGAATTAGAGAAAGACAGTGCTCTGCAATGTTGAAAATTGTCGCGCGCGGCGTCGCGTTTGTCGCGCCGATGCGTCCCCAAAACGCGCGGCAGCGATACTATGTCCTCAGCGTACTGAATAGCTTTTGAAGTTTTTACAGCTCAAGAGTTGGGCGAATTACCGTATCAAACAGCATCATGCAGACATTAGCAATATTTGAAATACTTTATTTATCACTTTTCTTGGGATGCATAATAAATAATTAATAGAATAAATAAATCTAGGGATATGCTAATAACAACAACTCTACAACAGCTACACTTAGCACTCTGAGTGAAATGTATGGGTGTGTGCGAGCGCTGGGTGGTGTGAAGTGACGGTGTGCATTGAAGAAATCACAGCGACTGGAAGGGGGCAGGGGACGATTTACATTGGAGAAAAAATCGATTAAAGATTTAAAATCTAACAGATAAAATTAGAGATTTTCTCAAATTCAAATATATCACAATGCTGAATGCTGCTGGAGAAACTTGGTGAGAATGAGCCGAGAAACACATCGTCAATATATAATAAATATATAACAAAATTAATACAAACGATGGCTATTGCTGGCACCGGTGAGTGAAATGAGAAGCGTGGCATGAACGAGATCAGCAGCGATTTTTAAATCACGACATATTCACTTATTTATAGATATATATGTATAAAAGATTTATGGCGATTCTAAGGCGATTCTGTCGTCGTTTGGCGTTTCCACTGGTTTCCTATTTTAGTTGATGGCCGGATATCCTATGTCAAGCGAGGCTGAAACGTGGTAAAAATCAATAAATGATCGATACGAGCAATAACAAAGGTAAAGGTGAAGTGACTGGAGTTGATCAAAGTTGACCAGTCACGTAGGTGGGTGCCGGGCACTCTTCGCCCACTCACACCAGTCTATTTACCTTACCAGACGGGTCCGGTAACAATCTACCCTACACCGGAGCGATGAAGACTTGGATAGCTTGAGCGAGGACCGATCGCTTGGTCGTACGAATGAAAGTAGCGAGTCTTACCTCTGCACTACACCACAGTAAATGGATAAATGACCAAAAGACTCACCGGGGTTGTAATGATAGACGTGTGTTCGTTCGGTGTCCAACGGAGCGTTCAGCTGGTGAGTGACCGGACGCGGATCGGACGGTTGCAGGGCCAACCAGCACGGGTGACCGGAAAGGAGATCCTGGTCTAGAATGAGAATTTACTCAGAAGCTTCTAGATCCAGAGAGAAAATCCAATAAAGGTAAAGGTCAAGGTAACGGCGTTGATCCCTTGCTAAGAAAGCCTCGCGCACTCGTCTTCCATTCAGAATCGGAAAGGCTTGATGAATGATTATTTGGGATATACAACGACTTGTGGGGCCAACCGCTATACCTAGTCAGTGTGTTTATCTTGCTAGACAAGTCTGGTACCAATTTACCCATCCCCGGAGGATTTGAAGGCTTAGTTAGCCTGAGCGAGGATCGATCGCTCGATCGTGTAGGTTTCAGCAGCGCATCTTACCACTGCACACACGAGAAAATTCAATATTTGATAAATTTGAAGACAAACCTGCCAGGCTGACGGTGACCTGTCCGAGGGCGTTGTTCTCGGAGAGTCGATCGTAATCCCAGACGGAGAACTCGAGATAGAGTGAGGTGAGCGACATCGGCGATACTTGCCATTCGACTATCTGATTCCATTCGGGATTCGTCGAACAGGGCACGAAGCGGGTTCGTCGTTTGTTCGACACCCTAGATAAGTTATTTTTGATAACTCGCTAATATTTTGCTAATAAAAAACCGCGTTGTTTGTTTGTCAACTCTAGGGTCCCGCCACGATTGCTCGTCACCGTACTCCCGGTGGTGTATTTCATCAGTCCCTCGCCGTCTTTTGCTGCATACTTTTTGTTCTTAGTTTTATTTGTTATTATAAGTGTTTCATATATGTTTTCTACTATTCATTAATTCATTTGTTGGCCTGCAGGCCGCTGTATGGCTGGTTAAACACACGAGAATATGGAAATATTAAGCTGAATTGTTGGGCCAGCTTTCCAATTGAGCAATCGCCTCTAACCACGTCTGGTGATTGAATTAGAGCTTAAAGCAGTGAAACTATGTTTTTTCGTTTCAGGAAAAGAAATCTTCTTCAGAAGATACCCCGGACGCCACTAGATATCAAGAGGTTTAATAGAAGATCATCGTCTCCTTTGCGTTCCAACTTCTACCCAACCTTTTCAACGAATTTTCGACGAAAAGCAAGAGAAAAGGGAAAGAGGCGAGAAGAAAGAGAAAGAAGAGGAATATTCAGGCTAAATTAAGCTCACTTTCGTCCCGGCAGCAGATAGATCTTCACGAAAGGATTAGGTGCCAGTCGACGAGCGGCGTCGCGCATTTTCAAACCACGAGCGGCGATGATCCGCACGATAATCCTCGAGGTGGCGTGGTCGAAGTTCACCGCCACTTGCAGATATCCGAGGGAATCCTTAAGAAAAAAAAGCTAAAATCGTGTGTAACTCGACTCAAAGTGCACAATAAAAGAAAAGGGATCGGAGCTGATCAGACAAAGAAGGCCACTCGAATTATCAATTTCGAGAGGGTCAAGTCATTTGACGAAGTGCTGGTGATTGATAGATTAGTGATGGAGATAGGGAAACGGCTGAAGGGCTCACCTGCAGCTTTGATTGCCAGTTCTCATCGGTGAGATCGTAGCCATCGACATTGTCGTAGATGCGGCTCGTCAGATTCTGTCGGCCAAACGTCGTCGTCTCGTGGCCGTTTCGTCGATGAATCGGCACCGGAGGCGAACGATCCGGTGAGACGTCTGGAACTACCGCGATGATAGTTCCTCGCCAAAAGTCGGCTTATTTATTTATTTATCTATTTATTTGTTTAATTGAGGAATAAACAGATGAAAAAACCAGAAAGATAACAAACAGCCAAAAACACAAATGTGGGAAATAAAATGGAATAGAACCGAACAAAAAGTAGCAGTAGCTAAGTGACCTTCCATACCGACGTTGCGATTAACGCCGCATTGATCGCAGCGATTAGGCGTCGTACATGAAGTATTGTGTGTACCACAGCTGCCTGCGGATACCGTAGGAGTTAATTAGAGAAAGTACAGATCAGCTGATGCAGGTGTTTTTAATGCTTTTGTATTCATTGTTCTGGACCTTTCAGAAGCTAGACTAATCGATAAGAAGGAAGAAATGTCCTGATAGCATTGGTATAAAGGACTACCTAGACAATCAACGAAGTGATGGACAAAGGTATACAACGGGCTAACTTGACCAACTGGGAACTAGTAGTTGGTCTTAGATAAACCGATAAACACTGGCTGGCCGCTGAATGACCAGAAACCCCTTATCGTCCGTGGTCGCGGCTGAACAGCGTCGAATTACACCGGACACGCTTAACGCTTCTGTATACCCGCACAAAAATAACCAATGTCTAGAGGACTTCCTGTAAAATCGTAATCTTATACAACTCAAAAGGTCAAACATTTTCTGGTGGAGTGTCTATGAAATCAAATTTCTCTCACAGTTCACGTTATGTTTTTTACACATTTCGCTGCCCCACCAAGGAGTCACTCTTTTCAATGTCCCTACGGCTGCTTGCTCGACCCCTTTACCCAACCAGTAATCTGAACTTCGGTTATCGATTTCAAACCTCGCTTGTAGGAAGCAGCAGGCCAAAATCAAGAAGCACTCGGAACTAGACGTTGAAAAGAGTGGGTAAACTTTCTAGTGGGTACTTTCTCTAATTAACTCCTCCGGTAGCCGCAGGCAGCTGTCGTACACACAATACTCCATGTACGACGCCTAATCGCAGCGATCAACGCAGCGTTAATCGCAACGTTGGTATGGTAGGTCACTAAGGGAGCGCAAATATCCGCGCAGTTGGGGAGAAGAACCGCCGACTTGGTGGTGCAGTGGTCTAGCATTTCGGTGCACAGGATATGTCCGTCACGCGGGTTCGAATCACGTCTGTGCCACGACTTTTGCGGTAAAAAACGCCACCATTACAGCATTTACTTATACTATACTTCATCTACTCTACTAATCAGCAAAAACGCTGTAATAAAACTAGAATAAAACTATAATGATGAAACTACTTTCAAAAAACTTTTAAGTTTTAGATAGCATACACAACCAAGGGATTATAATGAGTCTAAAAAGTGGCAGGAATTTAGAGAAAATTTGCCCCCACGCTTCCCAATTCCTGATTCATCTGTATTATCTTCCTTTTTTTTCGTCAAAATCGGGCTTCTATCCTTTCAATTGTAGTTTTTACTTTTTTCAACTTTTCAGTAAATGTTCGAGCTTTCTGAGAAGTCACGCAATCAAAGCGAACTGATTTCAGAGAGCAGAATGCACTTCAAAAGATCGTCAAACGAACCCGAACAGAACACGTTTCAATAGAACTCTGAGCGCTCATTTCTCATGCATGGCTGTTTGAAAGGAATGGGAAATGGAAAAAATATGAACGTTTCTTGCTTGCAAGACAAGCAGTTTGAGCATTAGCGTGACAAAGTGCAAGCGAAGCGATTATAAAAAAATCTGAAAAGTGGCAGCAATTCCAAAAAACCAGTCCACAAGACGCTTATTTGCTGATTCATCTATAATTCAATTCAAAGAAAAAACTTTGAAAGTTGCTAAAAGTTGGCACCTTTGATTCGGAGAGTTTTTCTTCCAGTCACCGGCACATTACTCGAGGAGAATCGTTGGTGATGTGGCTGCAGTTGTTGCTGATCTCGACTCGGACAGTATTTTCTCAGATTTGAAAAGCGATGAGACTTCTCGCCTTCCCTAAAGCGGGAAAAATTATTGTAGTTTCTTTTTTGAATAGAAAAATTAGAAAAATCAATAGCCATGAGAGGAACTCACGATTTGAGAATTATCTCCACCTCGCCGCTGCTCGAGTTCACAATTCGTTCGACTTCTTCGAACGTTTTCCCGTTCAGCAGCACTCCGTTCCACTCGAGCACTTGGTCCCCTAGACAAGAAATATGCACCCAAGTCAGAAAAGATAAAAAATATAAAGATAAAAGGTAAATGTCTATAAAAAATAACGTTGTGGAGTGGTAAGAGGCGCTGCTTCCTCCTAACACGGTCGCGTGATCGATCCTCACCTAGGGTAACCATTCCACCCATCCTACGAGGTGGGGTAAATTGGTACTAGATTTGCTTGGGAAGGTGAAGACTCTGACTTGCAACAGCGGTTGGCCTCCGCAAGTCGTTGTAAAGTCCAAAACGGCAATCACCACGCCTCTATTTCCGAATGGAAGAGGAATGCATGGCGCATCCTCCGAGGGATGGTCAACGACTACCATTCTGTATTACCTAGTCGTTTCAGTCAAAGTTGAAAAAAACATCGGTGCAATTCGGAGGATGGGAAGGACTTATGTATCCCCGGCTGGAATTGATCCCTCGACTGTGCCGATGAAAACGACACCTCTATCCACTACACCAAAACCACTCTATCGAGAAAATCGAGAATGGAGAAGAAAGTTCTTACTCCTGCTTGTCGATTTTGATGTCGGATAGAATAAATAAATAAACAAATGAAAGCGTGGGAAAACTCACCTTCCTTAACCTCTCCAAGAATCTGATTGTACTTGGCCTGATTGACGGCGGACACGAACGCGCCGAGCTCACCGCCGGGCATCCGTTTTCCGCCAACAACTCGAATTCCAAGATCTGCAAAGAAAAAATAATTCGAACTCATAAAAATGGTAAAAAATGAGATAGAAAATTCAAAAATAAGCTTACCATTGTAGATGTTGTGATCCTTATAACGTCGTGTGAGCAGGATTCGTTTGATGGTGGACGATGGACCTTCGACGACTTGCTGGGGGCGGGATCGAGTTAGTGGATCCTTAAAAGTGGCCGCAAAAATAGAATGCATTATTGGTTTATATATTTGCTAATTTATTTGCACTTCAGGTACTTCCACATGTATATAAGGATATAACATAAGAAGTGGGTAAGGTAAGGTTAAAGGTTACGAGTAGGTAAGAATATATGGTATTTTTAGTATTTGTATATAAGGGCAATGGGTTGAGTCTTACCTCGACAGGCTTCTTGATCGGCCCCGGATACTCCGAAGGCTTACCCAAGCTGTAGAGATGTTTCCGACGTTGGTTGGAGTCTAAAGGATGATAAAAATCAATCGATCGATCAAAAGCAGTGAACAAATCATAAAAGTGTTGACAAAAACTTATACTACCCCCAAATTTGGTAATTTTTTCGCTTTGTAGGTGTCAAATGATATGGTAGTTTTGAGGGAATCTCGGCCTAATTATTTCTAAACAGTGCACATTTACTTGTCTGAGCATCTGATTTTTTTGAGTTTTTCCTTGGGTAAAATGACTGGGTTTGGTGAAACGGAGCTCGTTTTTTGAAGTTTGTCCTCTTCTTCAGCCGCTGGCGTTGAGCTGTTCACCACCTCGGTGCACTCAATGCCTTCCGGCTCATCGATTCCGGCCACTTCTTCTCGGTGCTCCCCTACCTCCTCCCTCTCCTCCTCGTCGTCCTCCTCTCGTCTGCTGCTCAGGGTCCACCAATTGGCCCACGAGGCCCCACCGACGTACGGGTGGCGTGAGCGACTAGTCGAGTAGGGCTGAGTGAGCGGCGGACGTGCTTCGATCCCCTGAACCTCCGCGCTGAACCTCGTCTGCCCTTCTAGCCGCCCCGGACTCTCTAAGCCGACTCCACCTTAGCCGGCCCGTCTACATCATCCTATTGACCGGCGGCGGCCTAAAACAACGTGTGTCCTCTCTACCCTCTAACCTCCCCTTGTTGGAGAAGCGAGAGGGTGCTAGAGGGTGCCGTCGGCCGAAGAACCTCATTACCCTGGCCACGATGCGGCAGAGAACAACCACAGGCCGTCGGTCGACCAGAAATCCGACTCACTTCAAGCTCATCTATTCGAGCGCAACTAGTGAGGTGAGGTGGTGCGGGAAGCGGAAGCTAAGGAGAGGGAGTGAAGGGATTGAAAGTGCTGAATCTGCTCCAGTTCAAGAAGCTCAAGCTCAAGCTGAAGCTGAAGCTCAACAACATCACTCGAGAACAAGAGCATGACACCCTTAATTAATTCATATAACGTTCGTACTCCGGTCAGATGGGAGTCCTTGGGGACCATGTTATCGTAGAACTCTTACAGGGGCACCTAGAAAGGCTCTTTCACCCAAAGATGACCTTCCATGTTCATCGACCAGACTTCACTCCAACGAGATTTTAGAGAAGTCGTTTACTCCGTTCAAAAGTCATTGGACCGATCCTTCAATGGGTAGAGCTCAATTTTCCCACAGCCGAAGGGTTACTGACACCTGAAGAATGGATATCGACAGCAGAACAAGGGTTACCGACAGGAGCGGAAGGAAATAATTACTCTCAGACGCTTGTTAAATTAAACTTCAATTCCGGAAAGGATTACTACATAGAGTGAAAACTGTGGCCTTTGGTTGCCCCAAATTCTGAATTGGCTGCTTATCCTTCGAAGAAACCTCCAGAAGCAATTATCCTTGTCCTTAGCCAACCTCCGACTTTTACTCATCTCAACGGAACTTACTGGAACCCATTTACCCCATAAGGATTTCTGAGTTCAGCTGGAGACATCAGAACTTCCCTCTTCAACAGATAACTAAGTAGCGATTTTCGGTTATTTAAAAAACTTTTAGACTTCATAGACCATCGAAACTAGCTCAGAAAGCAACTCTTGCAAAACTCTTTCCAACCTTCTGTATAAGCCCGAAGAAAGTGACAGCTCCAACCCTGAGAGAGGGGTGATGGTACTCAACTACCACCACCTGGGGATTTATCGATTGGAAAAACCAAAGTAGACATCCTAAACGTAGAATCACACCTTAGAATTCATGGTCCATGTGGGATTTGAAGTCAATTCAACGCGCTATGCAGCACCGTAGAAGACCATCCTTATCGATTGCATGGAAGCCGATCGGCTAATGAAAAAAATGAGTCCACCATTCAATCGATATGGGTCAGAAAACTCCGTCGATACTTCTTCCAGATGACTCGTATTTTTTCAGAACTGCTTCAAATTAAAAAGTTTCGAGACGCCTCCAGTCCTTCGTGTCGTTTTGAGAATCCAATTGGAGAGTCGATAAGATCCAAACATCTTTCAGTTTACCGAAAATCTTCATCTTCGAGAGGAAAGGCTCTGAAACGCGGACGCAAATATCTGTGTGAGTGTGTTCGCACAATTTATTCATAATAGATCTCTATCAATAAGTTAAATGTGCACTGTCCAGGAATGCATCTTCACATAAATGAATGGCAGCAATGAATGAATGGTATGGAAACGGGCGAAAATGAAATGAAAATGAAAGTGGAAATGAAGAAATGAGTGAAATGGGTGCCAGTCGTCAGCGGGTTTTGTGTCATCGCCCGTTGACGAGAAACGAAGGACTGGGAGCGTCGTCGTAGTCGAACATCATCATCGGCATACCTGTGGGTCGAGCAGCAGCAGCAGCAGATCGTCTCCCGACCGTCGCGTACATCCTCGACAACGCGTCCTCACGTGGGAATCGAGCATCGTAGGCGGACGGCACGATGTTACCTGACCAGGTACGAGCAGTTGGCGGCAGCTTACCCGGGAAACCACCAGCTGTGGGTAAAGTAGAGGTGAGCATCGACGGATAGCTGGATCGCGAAGGTTGGTACTGATATTGCTGTTGTGGTGGTGGAGCGGCGTAGTAGACACTTTGCTGATCATACGGGGCCACATAAGTCTCCTCCACAGGCATCTCAGCGGCTCGTAGAAGTCGTTGACGTTCCATATTACCGTAGTCGAGCGGGTAATTGGGCGGACGTGCCCCATAGTTGTTCTCACTTCGGCTATAGACCTGAGGCATCTCGTACGATGGGGCTAGACCCATAGCAGGCGGTTCCGAATAGGTATAGGAAGGCAGCGAGGTGTAGGAGGGCATCGGTGGAGTGTAGGGTTGAACCGGTGGCACGTAGACACTTCTCGACGGCTCCGACTGACTGAGTAAACCCGACTGGAATTCGGTATTCAAATAGCTGGCATAGCGCGAGATCATGTCATCGTGCTGAGGCATCCCATAGTGTGGAGGCATCGTCAGATTGGTGGTATCACTTGGGTAAGAGCGCCCGGCCAGGTAAGGACTTGAATAGGCCAGAGGGTCAGTCCGATCCAGTCCGTATTGACTTCGATACCTCGGATCGATGATGTTATCCGTGTGGAGGTCGTGCATGGAATGCGCTGGTCGGGCTCCAAATGATTGCTCGTAGTCGACATGAATCGGCTGGAACTGGCGGCCTAAATATCGCTCGTAATGTCTCGGCAACGAGCCGTAGTTATACGCTGAGGTGGACGGCTGGTGCTGTTGTTGTCGGACGGTGAAGTCCCTGGTGAGTGGCGAGCGTTTAGTTCGTGACGGATAGTCGATTCGAGGCAGCGATCCATAGTGTGGCACCAACGACGAATAGTCGGACGTATCGAGGGCTGTCTGGGAATGATACGCCCTATAGGGTAAGGTCTCCGACGGCAGGTCGATGTTCGCCAGCATTCGTTCACGTCGTCGCGCCAACTCGTCCATCAACTGCAACCTCCGTGTCTCTCGACTCAGTGGGTCATCGTCGTGAAATTCGAATTGACGTCGTTGAGCAGCTCGCTTTGCCTTCTCGGTGAGCTCGTTCAGCTGACGATCGTAATCCTCGAAGTACTTCTTTGTCGCTTCCAAGAGATCGTTCGTCTGCACGGCGCGACCTCGATGACTCGGCCTGCTGGTAGATGGCTTCGATCGAAGGCTACTCGACGGAAGATAGTCATCAACGGAGACCTGCTCGGTCTGGGTCTCCACAGTTCGAGCCGAGGACAAATCTCTGTATCGAGGCTTTCGTTCGACCTCCAGCTGAGCTCGAAGGGACGTGGTTGGTAGGAATTGGCGAGTGGCAGGAATAGGCGCGATATTTGTCGATTCCATGGAAATATGAGGCCTATACGTGCTTACGTCGTTCTTCTGAGTGGCGACGGTGTGGGTGGGTTTGCGAATCACCCTAGCGCCACTGATCAACTCCAAGGGCAACTGGCACGAGGTCACCTTCGGTATGTCGTCCTCACGAGCCTCGGGTAACAGACCAGTGACGAGCATCCGATGAACGATGTACTGGCGCTGATTGGCCTCTATCTCACAGGCTTCCAAGGCTTCACGTCGACGGGAGAGGGCTTCTTTGAGTTCTTTCTTGAGAAGTACTCGGGCGAGGGTGTTGGGAATTTTCGGCACGTGGGCAGAGGGGGGTTTGGTTCGAGCGACGGAAACCGGTTGTCGTAGAGCAGTTTTCGGTTTGGCAGTGGGTTGAAATGAAGCACCAGGAATAATGGCAGGATCAATGGATCGAGCAAGAGACGAAGTAACACTAGCTACAGACGAAGGACGTGAATAATCAGTAGGAGCAGCAGTAGGCAGATGGCCGTTTGGCAGTTTGTCGGCGGCGGATGGCAGGAGGGCGGTGGCGGTTTGAGTGCAGGTAGAACTGACACCGAATATCGAATAGCTGGATGAGGTAGACGGAATAGGAGCGCTCGAGCTGATGTAGACGGGAGCTGGCGAGGTCTGAGGTCGGACGATGCCGCCGACGCCCACTGATCGCTTCAGCGAGTCAGTCTGAACGGCCAGCGGGCTCGACATCGCCTGAGGCGGCATCGAATGGGGCGGTGGCGGTACGGCCACCACCTGCTGATGGCTGTGGATATAAGACGCTCCAGGTGGTGGTGCTGCCGAATATGATGTAGGTGTAGTCGAATAGGATGAGTACGATGGAATGGATGGTAACTTGCGACGACCCATCTCCTGACCGACCGAGCTGCCATCATCCTGAAATCGAGCATAATGAAGTATTGACGGCGTTTTACTTGAGAAAAAGGTATAAAAATAGAAGAACAAATGAAGATGAATGTTGAATTATCACGGAAGTGCGTAGACCCATAACAAAAAAAGCATTACGCATAAACTAAAATCCTTGTCCGGTATAAGTAGTACAACCCCTGACCCCTAACCCACCACTCTTCAAGCAGAACAATAGGAAAAGGTATCTCTTCTGTATGTAACTAGAAAAATGAAGTGAGAAACCACGGAAGAGGGTTATTCAAAGTAAACACTGTACGAAAAAGAAACTGTTTCACATACCCTGGAGAAATCGGAAATATTTTCATCAGAGAGACCTGTTTCCAGATTACGAAGAATGTAATCCATAGTGTAAAACAAAGAGGCCGCCAACGACTCATAGAAGTCCCAATGAGTTGAATTTTGGAGCTGGGTAACATTTTGCCCTTGATTCTACACCCAGTGTTGAAAGCTCTCTCTAAGATCAGAAACAGCAGAACTAATGAAGGATTAAAATACAATCACATTCTTAAGGGATCTGTAGGAAATGTGGGGTGTTGAGTGCTACATCGTCGCTTTTCAAAATGTGGGAAGAATTCGAGTGCACGGCGCATGCGCATGAAATCTATGATGAATCTGCTGCTGCTAGACAGGCATTTTAAAAAAAATTTTTCACGAACTGTCCGTGTCTAGACAATATTTTCAGACATTTGAAAACCTTGTTCCTATGTATGTGTCAAGTATGTGTCAAGTGAAACTTAGTGAAATAGAGAGTTTCCTACAACAAATAACAAAGCATTAAATTCAGCACCAAATTAGGGCATATTTTTATTTTAGCCGTTGAATTGGTTCGAAGAAGTCCTCCTGCCTTGAGGAAGGGAATATGGATTCCATGGTGCTGTTAATTTTTCCAAGCAAAAGCTTTCAAGCACAGTTCTCAATCATGTTTGTTTCAATCCTAAGAAGTATTCACGCAGTCTAAAACACAATTCTACCCAGTAAAAATGTTGCTGTACGAGAAACTTTGTTATTCAAATGTTTGTACCAATTCACAAAGCCCACAAAAAATGAATAAAGTTGATTGGCTTGAAAATATAGCTATGTGCCGGATTCAACAGCATTTCGTACTCAGGGAAATTTAATTCGCTCATAGTAAAATGAGCAAATATGGTCTCGAACCTTGTGGAACGAACCGGAGAACTTTGAATACTCACTTTTCTTTTATTTGCAAGAAGCACCGGGAAAAATCACCTTCAAAGCAAACAGGAGGACCCGCACACCACTTATTATCACTTCTACCATTCTTCTTGTCAGTACCTCTCACAATCAGTCTGTTTCGTGGAATTAAATTTTAAAAAATTAAGGTCCAACTTCGATGTGGCATACAGGGCTACCTCCTATCTCCTTTCCTGGGTAAGAATCACGGAAAAGCGACTTTAACTGGAGTCTTCCACAGCTTCTTGTTAACTATGCCCTCCAACTAACCACAGTCTGAGAAAAAAATAGAAAATTCAATTCACCATCTTGGAAGAGAAATTCTCACCAGACTGGGGCCACACCATCTTGGAACGATTATGATCAGGTCTAATATGAAAATTCCTTGAAATCCTTCCCTTCAAAGAGCCGAAAACGGTTCTGTTCACCTTGGGCAGCGGCTAATACTGCTCCTTTCCATACATTAGGTTGTCGATAAAGTTTTGAACCACTTTTGGAAAATTTTTCAAATTTATTTCTCTCTTTCGTTTTCAACAACAATTGATAAACATATGCACCATTATTATCAACAACATGTTGCCATTTAGTAGGTAGTTTGTAGATGCCTCTCTTGTAGAATTCCTGGGGTATTCGATGAAAAAAAATTCAGTGAGGCACGTTTGAAGTTGTTCTCTATCATCGAAGTGTTTCTTCTGGAGGTGTTTGGTTGAAGAAAAAGGCTCCAGAACTCTTGCAAAGATTTTGGCTTGCCGCCAACAAAGTGGCTCGAAACTTCATCGACAATCTAATAGACGTCTAGAAAGCCTTCCCATCAATGACCAGATGTTATATATTTGGAGATGCTCGGTTATTCGTAACACGCTGACATCGGACCGGAATTGACCCCGCGTCTTTCTGTTTCCGACAGACTGCACTAACCAATGTGCTACCGATGTACCTTGCGAACCCCCTAGGCTTTCTTAAGCCCGGTCGGGCTGTAGCTATCAGCATTCACCCGTAATCACGGAAATGAGCCGGTAAGCCGTTATCGGCAGTAACCAGTTAAGCGGATAGCATTTTTGATGTAACACGAAACTATTCTGATAATTGCCGCTTTTTGTTTAGCGGTCTATAGACGAGAACTAGTTGATTGACTTGTATATTTGGAGATGCTTGGTTATTCGCAAAACGCTGACATCGGACCGGAATTGAACCCGCGTCTTTCTGTTTCCGGCAGACTGCACTAACCACTGTGCTACCGATGTGCGATGCGAATCCCTAGCTGCCTTGCCCAGATGAAATGTCGGAGTGAGTCGGATGAAAAAGTTCCGAGTGCGGAGCGAAATGTCGGTCGACACACACACACACGCAAAAGGTCCCCCAGGGGGCTGAATGTCCGCTGAATAAGCAGAGCATCGAACAGAGCCCATCCGAGCTGCTGCATCTTTTTATAACGGAAACGATGCGGGTGGAGTGTGCGGGTGAGTGAGGGAGGGTGAGGGAGGGAGTCCTCCCTCGGTTCGTCCGGCTACTACTACTACTCGCCGCCGCAAAAGGTGATGGAGCCCCCGAGACGCCATCGATTTCTACCCTCGGGATTCCGCACTACATACACACCTTCCAATGAGAATCCCGCTGTACTATGAAGCTCTTCCCTGTGAAGGGGACTGAAAGACACATTCGTACAGGGTATAGTATATCCTCAGGGTAAAGTTCATACACTAAGAAGGAAGTGTTGCCTTGAATAAGTACTGGCGTGCGTTGTAACCCGCAAAAACCCACAAGAAAAGCGGTAATAAAACTAGAATTTCACTTTAACTATTAGGGTGTGCTATTCACTGTGACGGGGTCTGAAAGACACATTTTTACAGGGTATAATTCCTCTTCAGGGTAAGTCTCATACACCAATCAGAAAGTGTTGGCTTGAATAATTATTAGGATGTGTTGTAACCCGCAAAAAAGTCGCAAAAAAGTAGTAATAAAACTAGAATTTCACGTTAATTATTAGGGTGTGCTTTTCACTGTGACGGAGTCTGAAAAACACATCTGTACAGGGTATATGCTATAGCCTCAGGGTAAAGTTCATACAGCAATGGGGAGGTGTTGGCTTGAATAAGTATCGAGGTGTGCCAAAACTTTTGAGAAAATCGGTACGGTTGAATGGTGGTGAACGTTTCCTACGCTACACCGTGCGAATCTCTACTAAATAAAACGGCACGAGCTAGTCCAGCAGGAATTGGAGTTCATGAACCTGAAGTTTCCCCAACATCTCTGCAAGTTAGAGTATACCCTTTGGGTAGAGCTCATATCGTGAACAGCGTCTTGTGTAACATGAATGGAAGCCCATGAATAGCTGAAGGAATTAAGTACTGTCAAGTGTAGAAATTTTGCAAACAAAATGGTTCGCAGTTAGATAAAAGCGGACCTTTACCAGCATTTCATACGGTTCTCAACAAGCCAAAGGTTCTACTTTTCATTTTGTAACATTTTTTTGATCAGACGGCGTGGCAAAACCGACTACGGTAACCAGCTACAATGGACTGCGAAAAACCAGGAATGGACGGGAAGTTGGACATGATAACGATAAAATAATCCCATTTCAAAATGCCAGAACGCAGTTGAAAACGCCAGTTCAAAGTTGAAAAAAGAGAGGAGAAAAATGCCAGTTGGAAAGTTCCCTAGTCTATGGCCAATGTTACCTCGAAGAAACAACTCTCCAGATCTTATGCACCTCATGATCCCATGGGTATTGACTCAGGGGAACACAGAGCATCAGTAAGGGACGGGAAACTATTACACGTAAACGATGCAAATCATCAGAAATATTTCGCTCCTGCCACGGACTCGGAAAGGTTCATTACAAAGAGGATACCTAATAATAATACTTCTAGGCCCAGATTCATCATTGGTAAACCCTCTATGAACTACGAACGGGGCGCAAACTGAGATTCGTGAACACGTATCGGGGTTTGATCGGGGTTTATCGCGGGTCTATCACACCTCGCAATGAGGCAGGGTTTGGGAGAAATCGCGGTAGCGAGCGGGTTTCTCGCCGATGAGGTTTCGGAGACCGCTCGTCTGTGCATGAATCTGGGTCCTGTTCAGATACAGAAAAGCTTACCCAGCACGTAACCCAATCCAGCCTACAGTGGTCATTTGAAGCAAAATAGAGGCGAAGAAAGGAGCCGATCTCATTGGGCAACACTTTTAGCTCTTTAGATATGTAGAATAGTTGTCGGCTACTCTTGCACTTTCTTCGAAAAAGCGGAATTTCAGCTCATTTTGAATTCATTGCCTTTTTAGACATACACATTGACGCGGCTGCAAGAGAAAACTCCATTAATTTATTATTTAGAAAAGAAAGAAGTCAGAAATTTACCTAGAGTATGGAGAAGGTTGGTAAATAAAACATAAAATATGAGCGGGGTGCCGAAATTTTTTCCGTTAATGAATGAGGGAGGTAATACCCAGGGGAATGTCTTGACGTCAAAGATGAACATACTAAGTAAAGAATCCGGCAAAAAATCTGTCTTATATCATTTTCTTTTGCTTATCTGTTTATTCTCTGTTTCCATTCTAGAAGCGGGCACCATCTCCTTCTCGATACAATTATGCAAACAATTATTATAGTTTCACTAGCTCGTTGACATTTTTTTTGTCGGAGGGGTACGATACAGAAGCTTTAGAATGTCACCTGGCGGCATTTTACCTCTCAGATACAAAGACGCTTGGGTGCGGCAAAACGTTCTCACAGAAAATGAAAAGGTCCGAGAAGAAAATTCAATTTGTGCCAGTTTCTCTCGTTAAACTGTGTATCTTGAACAGCCTCCCACAAGTTGTATGATTTGATAGGCTTTTTGACTGCTTCGTTTCGGGAGCCGTGAACAACTCTGAGAAATTGAAATTTCATCTAAGCCTCCATGCAAGTTATTTGTTATAAGCAAATGGTATAATTCGACTAATTATTCACCATCCCAGCACAAAAGAAGTGGGCAAAGAAGGGGGAGCGGGCCGGAGATTCATCTTACGATTACCTCGTAGAAGCGACTCTCACAGATTTTTAAACCTATTTGAGGTGAATTTTTTCTGTTCAATCAACCCCAGCAGTGGAACCTTAGGAAGTACCGACAAAAAATGAATGCTTACGCAAATCTTCAAAGGAAGAATCTATCTACTAATTTCTTCTCTTGCACCGTCGCGGAGCTGTGCCACCTAATATGTACTTGTGGAAATGCTCTAAAAAAGCCAAAATGAGCTGTCAGACCTAGAACTGCTTTACCTGAAACTTATTTCTTCATTGACGGTCGCCTAATGGAGTTTAGTAGCTCTTTGATTTCGAGAAAAACGTTCTGGGTCACTGCGTGGTTTCAGAATCTCACCTGATACGTTTTAGATACGTGACCCGGAATTTTATTGATTTTTATGGATTCGTAAGATATGAATTCAGGGCTGCAAAAGTGTTCGAAATCTGGATTCCGGTCAGAATTCCGAGCAAAACTACTCGTTAACCGATTCGTGATGCTGCTTGCGAACCTATGTAGGATTGACTTAGCTAATCGCGTCCACCGAGGTCACCAAGGCGATTGGTCCCCAGGGTTCAACTCATTCACCCACGTTCTTCCACAGCTGAGGGCGATGGTGGTGTGTTAGGGCAGCCACCATTAAGGGGCGTCTCCAGTATTTTCCCTGCACCTTGTATTCTCATCCTTCTACGATTCAAAAATTTTGCTTATCTGTTTTTTCTTGTCTGGTTTTTGTTTGTTTTATGATGAAATATTTAGTATTTGGGCTAGTTGTCTGTCAAGTACATATTCGATCTTCCAGGCTCTGACCAAGGCAACATTGGCAAAACGTAAGCCAAACAGTGAGGTGATCAATCAACCGCGATCGATCGCTTATCACATTCTAATCCTGAGGCTGCTTAACACTTTCGTCACCGTTCGTCGACATGTGTGGTCTTGACCTACCAGGTTATGCCGCTGAAGTTTTCTAGGCGGGTGGTCCCTAAGCGTGAACCCTCAGTCACCTACGTATCTTACCAGGTACGGGTGTAGTGGACCTCACTAGTACAATTGATACGGGTTAGTCTTTTCTGACCCTTTTCATTTGCTCGATGGTCATTCAGTTTTCTCTTATTTTTCGGAGATTTTGATGCGGTGTTGAGCGTGTAACTTCTCAGATTGAAATCTACTTATTCCAGGCTCTGAAGAAGGCGAGCACGCCGAAACGTTAGCCCGAATTAACTGTTATATCAATCTTGATTTTGGCATTAAGTACCGGACTTTCCACATTACCCCTTCTGCTGGTCGTTTTCCCAGTTTCCGATCTGATAACCAAATTCCTCTTCTGGTTCCACCCTTCAAGATTGTCGAGTAGTAGTAGAGGACGTGATTTGTGGACACACACCGACGAGCCGTCGTTGCAAGCCATGCAAAAGGGGTGGAGGGAGATCGCGGCGCGCGGCCAGTGTGAGGGACTCCTTTCGGCTATTGAGGAGGCACACACACACAGCTTTTCCTCCCCTCTCTTTCTCTCGAGAGATCAATACCACCGCCTACTAACCGAATTATGCGAAACCGCTTTCAGTTTAGAAGCGCTTCGCCGCTCTGACGCGCAAGCACCCTAAGGGGAAGACAACACGGGCCAAGATAAAGACAAAAGTAACAAGGTGAATGTAAACGATGTAAAAGAAAAAGAAAAAGCACAGTAGAAACGTTAAAACCAGAAGACTAGACGGTACTGACCGTTGTCGGCGATGCGCATGCTGGTTTGGACAGGAGTAATCAGTGAGCGGCAGGTCGTGCGGCAGCAGCGGCGGCAATGACGGCGGCAGCGGCAGCGGTGACGGCAACTGGCGGAACTCGCTCCGGCGCTACTAGAGGCGATCGGACAGCGACGTCGGACGGACAACGACCACGTCAAAGCCTCGTTGGTCGTCGGAGAGTAGGCAGACCGAGTCGCGGCGACGTTGGGGCGTGGCGGCGGCGGCGTCGTCAGCGGCACTGCCTCCGCCCTCAACGTCCACCCGACGAGCGTTAGCCGCTTCGCGAGCCATCACCCTCTCCTGCCGCTGCCTATTGATGATAACCCTCCAACGTTGTTCTCGACGTTGAGGGGTCCGCTGGTCACTGCCACCGCCACACCTCATCCCCCTATCGACCGCCACACCTCTCAATTTACCGTAGGGACAGACAAACCCGCTGGGAGTGCTCATACCCGCTGGGAGTGCTCAGTACCCAAGCAGTTATCATCCGCTCCTCCCTCTGGTTATCGATTTTGAACGATCAGACTCCAACATATCGTGAGAATTACTGAAGTTCTTCTCCCCACTAACCTCAAGAGGATTAGTTCGAAATTGTTTATACGATCGAATGTGCACCACTCCTTTATGTGTAGTTGATACTTTCTGTGAAGGAAGATGTATGACATTAGGAGGTGTTTAGCTATAACCTGCCAGACAGTTGTACCTCGGTAAAGAAGGAGACTCATCTCCCCATCGACAGCCACACCTCTCACCACTGATTCAGCATCGGTACAAACATACCCCTAGGAGTGTTTCACACCCTTGCAGTTACCTCCTTATAACCTCTCCTGTTGATTGTCGATTTTTTCGATGACCAGCAGGCCTCCGGGATAGGATGATGATTAGTGAAGTTTTTCCTCCTGTCAACAGGAGGGGAGATTTACCCGCGCCGACATGCTGAGAGGCGCCGACTGGGGGAGATCTTCCAGGCTTGGGAGACACGAGCATACGGCCCCAGGTCGTAGGATTATTGCGAAATCGTTTGTACGACCGAGCGTGCTCCACTCCTTCACGTCTAATCAGTACTGTCATGCTAGTCCCGACAGGAGTGGGAGTTTATTATAATCTACCTAACATGCATAGGACACAATCGTTCGTTAACAGTGCAGTGAGGAAGACTACTTCATCAAATGTCGGAGAGGGCGTGGCCTTCTGTTGTGAGGTGAGCACGATACCGTTGCAGTACCTTATGTAAAAACAGGACTGAATGACATCAGGAGTTGTGTATCTGATAACATACCAGATGTGCAAGGAAGAGTACGTAGGGGATACGATTAGACTATTATGTGTAAGGATTAAAACGCGCCTAAATTGCTCGAAAGCAACTTTCTCGAGTAGGAAACAGCAGCGTCCCCAATATTCACTGTGTCATGGGTAGAGCAACGGCCCTGGTAGCTCTAAGAACACAGCGTCGAACCTTTCTTTCAAGGAGTTGACGAAGAAGTCCGACCAACGTTAAGGTGGGCGACCTGAGGCCGTATGCTCGAGTCTCCCGAGCTGGGCAGATCTCCCCAACTCGGCGTCTATCAGCATGCCGGCGCGGGTAGATCTCTCCAGCACGACAGCCAACATGCGGCTCCTGGTGCTCATCTGACGACCCGTAGAAATCACAAACAGCTCTCGCCCAACGGCCGTCACGGAATCGCATTACGTGTCCGCCCCACCTGATTATCGGCAACCTAGCCCACGCAACTGCATCTCTGATCTTCGACTGTCGACGTAGCTCGGAACTCCGTGTACCGTACATCGCCTGACTGCAATTCTTTGCGGGACCCAAATTGCATGTTCATCCTGCTTACGTAGCGTCCGGGACTCTGAGGTGTACCTTAACGCAGGAAGAACCATGGAGTCGTAGAGACGGGTGCGAAGTCGGGTGTTCTTTGCCTTTCGTCACTACTTCTTCAACCCTCTTGGAAGTGCCCAAGCCGTTCGTTTCCTTCTGCGCAGGACTAGAGGCTGTAACTCATCAGAAAACTTCTGACCTGTCCGGTTAGATAGCTCTCTCAACCGAGTTGATTGAGGTCCACCACGCCCCTTGGGATGTTTCGCTCCACCCTCTTCAGCGTCCAGATTCAGGATTCAGGAGTCATTCAAATTCATTGATAGTGGCAAGTGCAGGCAGCAGGGGAGCGCATCGATTCACCACCACGAACGCCTAATCCGCTCAGAATTGCTATCAGAAAAACACGCACCGAAGGACACCGCCACCCGAAAAGAAAATGAACGCCTATATCCCTCGAGATTGCTCGAAGGGTAATTGTACGTCGCGAAAAAGGCGCGTCGAGAGCTGACAAGAACGAGGAAGAGAATCGTATGAGGGCCTAGATACCCTCTATGGGATGCTTTTTCACAAAAAAACAAAAGTAAAGTGTTAGAGCGATTGTAACCGATCAGTCGCCAAAGGTCGCGCCATGTACTCATTTTCCAACCAGAATCGCAGAGGCACGGTAAATGCGAGTTTGACCAATACAATGACTTGCTGGTACAGCCGCTGTTCAAGTCGGTGTTTTTTACCTTCCCATGGATGGAAGGCATGGTAGGATCGATCGCACCACATGGCAGGTGTCAGAAGCACCCACTACCACTGCGCCACGCGCATGCTCCTCGAAAGTAAAAGTGCTACGATTATGGCTGCTAAGGAAAAAAAAATGTCGGCCGGTGACGGGCGAACGGAAAATGGACAACGTATTCGTCTTTTCGTGCCATTAGCCATGAACTATGGAGGAATTCTCAAGCAGTAGAGCAGACGGGTTTTAAGCATAAAAAATAGTATCGATTGCGGCCGGAGAAGGCAGAAGCACATGAAGTTCTAGGCATGCACTCTACTCAAGTAGGATTACCTACTAGCCGGTGCCAATGGGGAACGGACTCACCACTGGGTGGGTAAGGTGGGGGTCTGTTCCAGCGACTAAATGGTAAAAAGGTAAAGTGGACGGCGTGGATCAGGGACGGACCATTATTTCACCTTTCAATCGAAATGGTGGAGGTTTGGCGATATACCATGACTTGCGAAGGAGGACTGCTGTTAAAGCCAGAGTCTTTATCTTCCCAGACCACTATGGTAACAATCTACCCAACTGCACAAGGGAAGAAACACCCTGAACAGCCCCTCGATCGCTTAATATAACCTGGTTCACCTTGGAAAAAGAAGTGGCCTATAGGAAATTATGCGTCTGCAGCCACAGGGAACTTTCTGTCTATGAAACTGGGCACTATAAATCGCCTAGATGACATTATAAATTAAAATATCGAATAAGGCATTGTAAATCATCTAGATAGCATAGAGTGACTCCGAAAAGTAGGTTCCTTCCATTAGTTGGAAAATGCTCGGTAGAGAATGTGATGCAAGGGTAGCAGAACATCGAAATCAGTGCAAAACTATTGCTATTTAAAGAGGGTAATATAAACAATCTACTCTCTAGACCGCATCGGGTAACCCAGGTAAATTCGGTAAAATAAATTCTGAGACTTGCGATGATAACTAGGGCCGGGATTCATGAACGGTTCATCGGTCGGTTACACTGATATTCAACTCGGTTACCCGCCGGAGCGTGATTCATTAACGCGCGGTGAGTCCCTTTGGCAGTGGACTGACCAGTGAAAATTAACCAAAGGTGAAAATCTGGGCGGTTTCGGTCATGAATCCCGATCCAGCTTGACGCCTAATCGGTTCATTGGGTTATACGTGAGAGAGAGAAAGCATACCCGGGTTAAAGATGGATGACGGCACAATCTCCCCGGCTTTTTTAACCTCAAGTTTATCCAGGAGGTGGCCACTCTGCCGGTGGTTCTATTGCGGGTTTAATCAAACCAGCCGGCCTCTTCCATAGAAAAACGCCACACCGCGGAGCATTTCTTGGCAATCCGCCATATCTCTGGCCATCAATGGGAGTGTACGAACTGGTGAATAATGATGTGCGACGACTAAAATACTCGTTGCTATGGTTACCTCGGCGAAATTGGCTATAGGTGCCTCTCGAGCTTTGCGTGCTATTGATTAAACGACTAGGTGCTAGACATGTACGGCTCAACCCCATCGTTATGTGAAGTCCTCCGAACGCGCCATGCACTCGCCTTCCATTCAAAATGTGGAGTCATGGTTAACCGGCACTTGGCCTATAGAATACGTTGCGGAGCCAGCCGCTATGCCATGCCGGCGTTTTGACCTTCCCAGACAGGCCCGCTAGCAACCTAACCGGAGGGATCAGGGGATTGGTTAGCCAGGCTGGGATCGATCGCTCGACTGTGCGGGTGTCAGTAGCGCCTCTTACCGCTCTACCAGTGTACTAGCAGAAAAACTTCGAGTATAGCAACATTGGAGAAATTGCATTTCATTCATCTGTAAAAGAGGGAATTGGGGTTTGACAGAGTTTTGGTGTGCAACTGTTGAAGACAGGGTTCACATTTCCAGCCTTTCCGATGTTTACCCTCATTTAACCCGACAGGATTCGGGTTGTCAAGGTTTAAGTCCAGGTATAGAGTCAACATAGTGTTTAATCAGCTTTTTATGTTGGCTAGCTTTCATCATGGACGCATTCAAAGAAAAATAAAAAGTAGGCATCTTAATTGTTTTAAATCGAACCTCGACGATCTTACCTATAATAACCCGATGTTTGAAGTGTCCCTTATGATCTCTCACTTGCTAAACAGTTCAGCGAAAACCAGAAGAAACAAAACCAAATTTACAAAGGAGCCTGCGAAATGAGAAAGTTTCCTTTCAAGAGCGCCCGGAAATGAGCAGCGGGGACAAAAACAGGAAGCAAAGTCGGATGTTCGCGATTACAAAGGGTGTTTTTACCGAGCAGGAGAAGAGAAATAGTGCCGTTAAAATCACACGAATACCAACAGGTAAAGACCGTGTGATGTTTTTTCCAAACAGGACCCACCTCGGAGATCTCTCGCAGCCATTTGTAGGACGATTTCAGCTCGTCAAAGGTGTTCGGCAGTTCGGAACTGAGCGCATCCACCGCAGGCACTTCGTTTCGAACCGCGGCGGCGGTGGTTTTGGCAACGATCGGCTCCACTTTGTGAATCTTTGCACCGCTGAACACGTCGGATGGTATCATCATACCCGGAGAGCGCTTCAGGCCGCTGAAATTGATTTGAATCAGGGTTATTTCTACCTTCAAAAAAAGAAGACGGAAAAGTGATTCAGACTTGATCACAGTTGTATGACCAGAGGTAAGTCCTAATACAGTTTTCTCGAGTAGATAGGGGCCTTTGCAGACTGTTGGGTTAGTAGTCAATTGGCAATAACCTTTAGAGCATTTGCTCGGCTTCTTCATCTCTGATAAACCGGCCGGTGACCGCTATGATTACCCCGATTAAACCATTAATCAATCCGTTGATTCGATTCATAAATTCGCATAGGGTAAAATCCTTGGTGAATTTAACTCACAAATGCGCGGCTGAGTAATCACCTAGATAGTTGGCAAACAAGTCAAAGTAGGGTTTAAACTTTAGCTTTTAGCTGTTCATTCGTTTGAATTACTCTTTTTCCGAATTGACATGGTCCGTTGCACTGCTTTTATTTTTGCCACGCCATTGTGCCGCGTAATAAACAGCGATAGTAAACTGTCACAACTGGGTAATGAGCGCCTTGGGCGCCTAATAGATCAGCACTGGTGAATGCTAATCACAATCTTCCTTAATCAGAAATAGCGCTAAATTCATGTTAAGAAACCGGAGCCTAACTGCGTGATAACGGAAACCATTGGCTCCATTCATGAATATGGCTCTAGATCGCTTGAATACCGCTTGAGTTTGAATATTTTGCAGAATCAAAGTCTCACCGAGGTGACGACTCGCCGTCGGTCTCCGGATGCGCCATGACCGACTCCAGTGTGCTGCCGAGTGGCTTCGACAGTGGAAGCAGCAAGGGAGAAGCTTCCGATGAAGCTGTGGAGGCCTCCGGGTCACCGGCACTTGTTGCCGTCGCTGTCGTCGTCGATGTGGTCGCCGTAGACGTTGATGTCGTTGTTGAGAAAGCCGCTGAAAGAAGGATAGTAAAGGTGGAAGGTAAAGGGTAAAGTGGTCGGTGTTGATCACTCCCCAAATGGCGAGCCACTCATTCGTGTTCCATTCAGAATCGTAGTGCCATAGTGAAAGCGCATTGGGCCTATGCAATGATCTGGGAGCTAGCCGCTAAACCAACCGAGTGCCTTTACCTTCCCAGACAAGTCTGGCATCAATTTACACGACCCCGAAGGGATTGAAAGATTGGTTAGCAGTGGCCGGAAACGATCGTTCGACTTTGCGGGTGCCAGTAGAGCACCCTCAAGCCTTGATAAACGCGGGCGAAAAGCAGAACGATAGAACTAACACATAGATGACGATGGTGGAGTAACGTGGTCGTCTACGGCATCTACACCATGCCGGCAGCCTCTTGAGGACGACAAAAAGTGCACTACATAACGATCTCTGTGAAGCACCCCGTTGTTCTTATCTGATGATGGATGGTGAGGAGGAGCCGAAGCGGAAGAAAAGGGCGCTGATCCGTGGACGATCAACTGGGAAAAATTAAATTTCTACATCTACCCGATTCTTGGAAGGTGCTGTGGCGCTACACACCAGGGCCGTGATTCATGAACGGTTCACCGGCCGGTTACAGTGATATTCACTTCGGTTACCTGCCTAAACGTGATTTCTCAAAGCGTGGTGAGTCACTTTGGCGGGGAAATGGCCGGTGAAATTCACTGATGGTTTCGTTCATGAATCCCGGCCCTGAGTGACTGAGGCCAAATAGCAGGTTCGCCAAAGAACGAGTCACCAAGATTTATTATCCCGCCAACCCATTACCGACCAAAAAATTGCAGCTCTACGTAAAGGAGTCGCGCAGCAAACTGAATTTTTTCTGTTTCTTAACCTAAACCCTAGAAGTAATCAAAACTTGAGGGTGTATAGCCACATAAAAACCGATTAGGTGCCGAATGTCAGGCGCTCGAAGTGCAAAATGCCGACAGAACGAGCAGATGAGACCCAGTTGATGCGGAAAAACCGCAAGCCCCGCCCGGCGCACTTTCGATAGTAGGCCGAAAACAGCTCGTAGTGCACTTTTCTCAGCTTTTTTTGATGCATATATCAACGTGCTGTTTAATTATATTATACTTCTTCTCCTACAATGAAAGCTGTCTGAGGTATCGTGACGTCCGGCTTACTACATCACCTCACAGTTGTAAAGGAAATGCTGTAGGGAAAAGGCGGTTAAAGGTCCCTTCAGACTTTACCGCGTTGCTGCCGCAGTATCCGGTTTATATTTTTTTTTGCGGAAACCACCCATATCGTGAACTATGCACTAAATAAGTTTTTGTCCAACGACAGTCCAGAGGATGGCCACAAAAGTGCGCAGCTATTACGGAAATACGCGCACCCCCTTATTGCTGCACAACTTTGGTTTACTGTGGCAGTAGAGTCTGAAGGGGCCTAAGGAGGAGGTGGGAGAGTGCAGAGTCATGAAAGAGCCAAAAATACTGGATTAGTATAAGATTGAAGAGGAGGTAGCAAGGAAGGAAGACAAGTAGAGATTAGGGAAAGATATAGGTCGCGCCAAGGAAGAATGATGTTTGGGAGTTTGAGGTGTAGGAGGAGGAAAAGCTGAGGACTAGCAAGAGACGAAAGAGGAATAGTGATGCGGAGGAAAGTGAAATAGAGGAGGAGGGATGGAGAGAAGAAAAGATTGTAGTGAAGGGGACGTCTTGTAGGAGAATAGGAAAGTGGAATGAGGAGAAATAGCTAGAGAGTGATGAGATTCAGGAGGAGATGGTAAGGAAGGAAGACGTGTAGCAATGAAGCGGATGGATGAAGAGAGGGTGCGAAGGGTGTTATTTAGAATTTTGGGATTAAGAGGTATAGAAAGAGGAGATGAGTAGTAGAAGAGGCTTGGGGTGTAGAGTGAAGGAAAGGGTTGCAAGGGTACGGAAGGTTGTGAAAAAACTTCATGGTAAAGTTCAGAAGTAGATGAAAATAGGCGGGAATGAAGAAAAGGGAGGAGACGGATAACCATGAAACGTAACGGAGAAGGCGGTATAGGAGACGTGTCAGAGGAGGTAAAGGAGGAAGATGATAATGAGATTCGTGACGAAATACTCAATGTCGAATTTTGTAAGACTAAGGCAAACATGTAGGAAATCAAGGGGAGGAGGAACTAAAGAAGGAAGAGACAGGATAAATCAGCTGATGTGAGGCGGAAAATGCGCTGCAGATGAGAAGTTAGAAAAAAGGTGGGAAAGGAGGGAGGTCCAACTTCGAGGAAAAAAGGAAGAGACACACGAGGAAATAAGATGTGGGAGAAGGAAGGTGTAAGAGAAGAGGAAATGAGGAGGTCTCACAGACGGCGAGGGAAACGTAGGAAAGAGAAAGCCCAGTAGGAGGTGCAAGAGCAGAGAAAACTGTAAAACGAGGAGACTGGATAGACTGGATAAAAAAGAGTTTTAAAAGGAGTGGGAGTGGAAGGATGTAAGCAAAAATGTAGGAGAAGGCTTTGTAGGAGATGTGTAGGCGGCGGAAGTGTAGGAGGATCGTCTCATAGATACCGACGACAATTATGTCGTGCTGAAAATTGTTGTTATTTCTGAACGACGAGTGGGCGACCGAGACAAATTTTGCCTGAGGCAACATCGGGCAAATGTTTATAGAGTTCAAGAACCTAAAAGACAAAGAGCCACGCGGCTGGGCTGCTGACTGGACTCGTCATTAGGAATTCCCCCGGCGGACTCGCCACGGGGGGCTCTGTGGACTGCTGAACTATACCCTTACATGTCGGGGTATTGACTCGGCCGGATGACGTCGGAATGAATAACGACAGCAAAGATATCGAGCAGAAAAAGAAGGAAAGCATGAAAATCGCGAAAGTAATCCATTAAATTAAATGTAGTGAACGAAAGTCTCGCTGAAGAAGCCAGAAGATGAAGAAGCTCATAAAATCTAAAAGGAAAAGTAGCCCTGCGCTGATCTGCCCTTTTAGAACGTGCCATGCATTCGCCTACCGGTTAAAATTGTAGCGGCATTGGAAGGTATGGACCACTGGGGACTCAATCTGTGCCATGATCTTATAAACAGCGAGGAACTAAGTCGATTTCCAGTTCATCTCCTCCTGAACTGGAACTGAGGTGGTTTTTTTTGGCAGGTGAGGAAGCGTAGGGAAATTAGAAGGAACATCGAATGAATAAAATTTGAAGGCTAAGAGTTGACTGGAGCGACAGGTCATTTCACTGGAATGGAGTGAACTTCAGCAAGGCGAAACAGCGAAAAGAAGTTGGTGTGGAATGCGGAATGCGCCATGCACTCGAGTTCCGTACAAAGTCCTAGAGGGAGTTGAGGAATATTTAGCTGTTCAGCAGGGCCTAAATTCATAACGGGTATCGGCACAACATACCCGAGAATAAACCCCGGTTGGCGCGATTATTTGCATTCATGAATGCGCCGCGGAGTTTATTTGGGGGATATCGCTGGCCTATTCCACTCCGCGGCGCATTCATGAATGCGAATAATTGCGCCGACCGGGGTTCACTCTCGGGTATATTGTGCCGATAGCCGTCATGAATTTAGGCCCTGGTTTCTATCGAAAACGGATGACTTTGCACCATAAAGAGAAAAGAAGAGGATAGAAGGAAGAGAATGAACAGAGAGAAATAGAACAGAGGGTTACGATAGGAAAGAATGGCAGCCAGGAATTCGCGTCGAACATTAATTGGTTACTAATTACTAATATGCTAACCAATTATTATTTGTTTGACTCAATTAATTACCTACTACAGGAGATGCACTAAAACTCAGCTATGGAAAATTGGGACCTTGTCAAAAATTTGTGCCATCTGGGTAAGTTTCATGAAGAAATCGTAGAAGAGGAATCAAAAGATGCCGAAAGTCCTACAAAAAGATTAGATTCTGAGGTTCAGCGAGGCCCTCTGCCGTGGGCGAAGAACAAACGAATGAATGGACGACGAAATTAAGCCCGGAACAGCCAAAATTAGATGGTTAATTGAAAAATGAAGGGGCGGAATGACCGAGAGGTTAAGAGTCTGAGCTCATGATCTTGATGATCAGAGTTTAATCCCGTGTACCTCAGCGAAGCGGGAGCAGCACCCAGGAGAGTACAGACGAGGTGACTATTAAGAAAGACGGACCTCGTAACTGATCGTAACAAAAAGGTTGTGGAAAAGATGAAAAATGAGAAAAAGGAAGTCATCGGAGCCTCTCCGGTGCTGATCTCAAAATTCTTCTCACCTGTGGTCGTGGTGATCGGTTGCTGTTGGAACGGCTTCTGATCGTAGTAGAGTAGGTTCGGCTGCGATTTTTCCGGCGTGTACACCGAGTCCAGCTGGAACAGATGATGAAATAAAAAAAATAAAATTGAAAAATAAAAAAGTAGATAACAACGGTCCCTTACAACTCACCAATGACTCGATGTCGGCCATTGTCTTATCAATGGACGCGCTAATTGACGGCGGTATGTCGGAGATGGTCTGGTTTGCCGACGTTGAAGCCGGGGATATAGCTGAAATTACAGAAATTATGTAAAAATAAGAGATAAGAAAAGGACAGAGATAAAAAAACTCAGTGAAAATATGGATCAATTCACTATTTAGTTTATTGTGCCGTCAATTTTTGATATAGTATTCGAGCAGCTTCGAAAAGAAACTTATAAAAACACATCAATAATTCAACAGGTTCAATAATATCATCAAGTTCCATGATTTTGGGTATTTTCAACAATGCCCTTGAAAAAACTATAATACAGATTAGGAGCGGATTAGAATAATTCCTTAGCGTGAGAAGTGCTGACAGAAAAATGGTGATGCACCTTCCACTCGCTGTCCTCTAGTGGTTGAAAGAATTTTTCTAACTCAATTACGCTGAAGAACCGCCTAAGGGTTTAAATCATTTATTAATTAGAAATAAAATGAAAAAAAATTAAATAGTTCAAAACAAACAGCAAATTTTATGTGATACAAAAAGTTTTATTTATTCATTTATTAAGAGAAGTTAGTGACTCTGAGTAGTGAGAGATTGACAATTACGATTATACACTGTTAGAAGAACCAACTCAAGTATGGAAAAAATCAATGAATGATAAATAAATGGGAAATGTGAACATGGACAGTCAAGCGCCTAGGTTTGCGCCGACCAAGAAATCTGGTTAGGTTTAATTGTACTAAAATGTCGATGGTGGATACCCCTGCCGAAGAAACTGTTGGAAGTGGCCGGAAATATCGTTCCAGAACGTCTTCCAGCAGTGAATTTTGGAAAATTTCGAGGTCTCGTTGGTTCCGAGAAACCCACCAATGGTATCCAGAGAGCTGCTAGTTACATATCCCTTCTGGGTATCTGGTATATTGGGGTCAGAAGAACCACTAGTCAGATCTTCAGGAGAGACGTGTGGTGTGAGGTTAAATACGGGGCTAAATAGGACCCTCCAACTACGTATCGAAAATAATACAAAAAATACAGGAGATGATGGCGAATGGATGGAAATGGCGTCGAGATAGCCTCTTTCTCAGCTATTTTCACCTCCAAAGGGAAAAAACCACCAGATGACGTCTTACGCCTTATTCAAAGGCAATGGGAGCAATATGTTATTCGGTGACGTTTATCTGAATAGGTGGTAAGCGAGAGCAAGTACACACCCACCCATTTACCCTTATTTCTTCTCTTTCAGATAGTACAGTAAAAGGTAAATGTAGAGTGGCCGGTGTTGATCTTTCCCATAAGGATACGCCACGCACTAGTTACCCATTCAGAATCGTTAAGGTATGGTGGGGTATTTGGCCTGTACAACGGCTAGCTAGGGCCATCAGCTCTGAGTCAGAGTATTTACTTTCTCAGAGAAGTCTGGTATCAATTTACCCGACGCTGGTAGAGAAAAAAGCAAAACGATCAACCTGGGTGAGGAGCGATCACCAGATGAAATATAAGAACTACCCTTCCATCATTTCACTTAATGTGTATCCTTACCCGTGAGGTTTTCTCCCATAACAACACTGGTCAAAATTTACCTGAGCCCAGAGAGGTAGGAGGCAGCACTGGTGCTTCAAAATCTTCGAAGCTCAATACATTAGATTACCTACAAAAAATCAAAGCGAAGGAAAGAAAGTGACAAAAAAGTGAAAGGAAAAAAAGGAGAAATGGAAAGAGAAAAGGAAGCAAAAAAGAGCTCGCGTGAAGCAGAAACGCACGAAAATAACTATTGAAACAAATCGAATTTATTTATTATACGAAAATATACGAATTGGGGTGATGGTCAGGCTAATTGAAGAAAAAGCGTTCTATGGAAATATTCCTTTTATTTTTTTACTTATTTCACGTCCGATTTATGTGGTTGTTTTACGAAGTCGCTCAGGAATAAATAATCGGGTAATGGATAAATAATAGATCCTCCCGTCATGCAAGTACGCTTTTCAGGCTAAGGAATTGTTCTGAAGAGCAGACAATGTCAATAATGAGTTAATTATACGAATTTTATGTCGAAAAGGGAGGAAATGTTCAAATTTTAGCCGAGTAACCTTTTCAGGAAAACTGTGAAAAAAACTCCAGAAAGTCCTCCTCGGAATCTTAATTCAACAAGGAAACCGCTCGATTGAACTGTAAGGAAGGGGTGTTCTGTTCTCAGAGAGAAAAGCGGATTTTGAACTATCAAAAAAAAACAGTAATAAATAGATCAATAACTTATGAAAGAAAATTAATAATGATAATAGAAAAAATAGGTTAATGAAAGCGGCACTTCTACGTGTAGAGTAACTGAAGCAGGGACACATCCTTTATAATATGATAAAAAACAAAAATATTCTCTATGTTGAGTTTCACGCCACCATGCCAATTCATTCATGAGTAGGGCGAGGTCAAAGAACACCGCCAGATGAGTCGGAGCTTAGCCGCCAAGCGCCTTAATCGAAACATCCTCTAAGAATTCCGGGAAATGACCGAAAACGAAGGAAATATGAGGGAGAGAAGATTCCTCTCGGTGAGGACCGCCAAGGGATGGCTCAATAGGCGAATCATTATAGGATTGTTTTCATGATATTATCCATATTGATGCACATAATGAAGAAAAACATCGCGAATAGAATGCTGAATGAACGGCGACGCTTCGATGGAGGAGAATTAGCGATCCAGTCTAATGCAATTTCTTTCTGAACACACACGCATACATTCGGAGTTTTTTAGAATAAGTGGATCATGCTTTATCAGAATATCTTCTCTGATTGGATCCTCGCTTAGAGGTTTTCAAGATACTTTTAGTTAAAATAGCATATGAAAATCACTACAAAATTATTTTAAAAAATTTAGAATTTGTAACAAAGGTGAGTTTCAATGTATTTTGAGTGAAGTTATCAGAACTATCAGGTGGATTGAGATTCGTTTCGATTTGAGCTATCTGCACTTAAAAATGCAAGGTGACATATATTTTTGACCGCTACTGCATATAGACGAATTCAGAGAAAAATTTGAAAGGAGCAAAGAACTGACAGTGAAATCCAACATTAAGTGGCAAATCAAATGAATTAGTAGTAACTAAAATGCCTAGTCGTAGAACCACAATGAATCGACCAATTATTTCATGCCTGAGGCAAAATCGGACAGAGTTGTAGGGGCCTATTTACGGCTTTTAGTTGTCCACTTTCAATGGCATAGTATAATGATTCGGGACATAAGAAGGTGGAAGCTTTGGAACCACCTATCGAAGATGCCGATTTCCATGACAAGTACAACCCTTGGGTAAAATTAGACCATGAATATTGAGCAGCCAGCCCACTTCGATGACTACGTTCTGACGTTCGTTTGACGTTCTAGATTTTTTCAATTTTCCGTCCATTTTTCCCGCCCGGAAAAACTTGAAAGGCTGTTCACTCAGTGGTTTGATTGCTCCCATTGGAAAGAAGATTCTTTTGAATCCCAAAAGGACATAGGGCAAAGTCATCAATTAAACTGACAAGTTTTTGAGTTTTTTTTAGTTTTTTTTCTTGTGAGTTTTTTTATGGGAAATTCAGCCAACGGCCTGTCAACGTGGGTCCACTGCAATCAGCCTTATTTTTGGAATTTCCGCAAGGCACGGCTCTTTCGCTAGGTAAAATACGATCTCATGGCCCTTTGTGCATAAGCCAACATTCACCTATGCTGGAAGTTTTCTCGAAAAATACGAAATATACAAGGAAATAATGCTTCAAAACAGAAAAATAAGATAAAAAAAGGGAGAGTATCGAGCTTTCAAGAGTAGGGCTTCAAATAATCCGAAAGTTGATCGAATGATATCGTGAACTAGTGATCATAATCAGGCAAAAGACAAAGTCAGGACTTGAAGAAAGAAGAAAAGAAATGAAAAAAGACAGAAAAGAAAATTGGCTTACTAGGAGACGGCAGCGATATCGGCGACGAGGAGAACAGGTACGATGAAGTATAAATACTGGAGGGTGAGGTCTGAGCGTGTGAATGTGAGCTGTAGGTGTGGCTGTCGACGGTCGACGTGACCGAACGAGCTGCAGTATGTATTTGTTAATTTATGAATTTACATAGCAAATGGTTCAGTGGTAAGAGGCGCTGCTTCCACCCACCACAATCGAGTGATCAATCCTTTGCCCAGACAGAGCAAACCTTCTATTCCTACGGGGTCGGGTCGGTCAGCACCGGACTTGTCTGTGAAGACGGTGACACTTGACTAGCCATTATGTAGACCGAATAGATATTCACCACGTCTCCACAACTCTGAATGGAAGGCGAGTGCATGACGCGTCTTGGATGGTCCATCAGACTTGTCTGCGAAGGTGAAAGCACTGAGCACTTGAAGCACTTAAACCACGAGGCAGCTAAGTGGTAGGAGGCAGAGACGCAGAGATCGCGACAAGCTAAGATTTTTCGCTGTGGAAACGCGACAAAAATAAACGTCTTAGGGCTCGTTTAAACGGCGTAAATGCAAAATTGTAGCACAATCAATAATTGACGTCCTTGATCGAATTTGCTCCTTTGTATTAGTAGCGCAGTCCGGTGGTGCCTCATATAGGCAAACTTACTGGTCGTTCGGGTTTTTTAGAAGGTTGGTATTCCCTATTGAAGGACATTTTGACAAAATTCACCTTTTTCGTTTAATTTCTTCCCTATGTGATTATATGTCTATTTTTGTTTGCTTAGACGCGGCGCCATCGGACTGCGCCACCAACGCAGAGAAGCAAATTCGATCAATGGCGTTAATTATTGATTGCGCTTCGATTTTGCATTTTCGCCACGCGGCTTCTTAGCGAGCCCATAGGGACCGCGTGATCTCCCGCAAAGAAAGTGGTCCCAATGTTGGAGGAAGCTGTCCGCAGCTACATTCACAACTGAGTATGAACAGAGCCGAATAATTGTGTCAAGGTAACCTACAGGCGGTACATAAGAGGTAAAGTAGTCATCTAACGATGCGCCATGGATTCATCTTCCATTGAGAATCGTAGGCGGATAGGACGCCACCCTCTATCGGAACGCTTTTAAGTTAATGTGAATGCAACGCGTAGATTTGTTGTATGCGCTGTGTAAAGGTAGAGATAAAGGGGCGACGTTGATCAGTCCCCAAAGGACTCGCCACGCATTTCGCTTCCATTCAGAATCTTCATTCAGAAATTCAGAAATCAGTGAATGCGTTTTTGGCCTGCACAATGACTTGCGGAGGAGAATCGATCCCTCAACCGTGAGCGAGTCAGTACCCCTCATACCACTGCACCACTATTCATTTATTACTATTCAGCTACTATATCGAAAAACTCACTATGAATTCCGGATCCAAGACTGATGATGGCATAGGAGGTGGTCGACGCCGTAGTGGTGGTGGTGGTGGTGGCTTTGGTGGTGGAGGGCGTGGTGGTGATGGCCTTCGTCGTCTGACCGTACATACCAATGATCGAGTTGGCTACCGAACGAGCCGCTTGACGCTTTTTCTCACGAGCTGAAACCACCATGGGTAAACTGGATGCGAACTCGGGTAGAATCTGGCCGCCATGTGGCCGTGAACGACCCTCTCCACCACTGTACACTGCCGGTTCCCATGGCTATTCAGTGCGGGAAAGCCCATACGTACGCCCATACCGTAGCGAAGAAGCAGATGAGGAAGGCGAGCTACCTAATGTTTCAATAGAGCAGTTTTTTTTATTTGAAAATGTTCAATAATGTTTTTTTGCTTTTAAGTCTTATTTTGTCCTTCGAAATATTTTTCTGAGCTCAAAAAGAAATGTAGTAACTACTAATTTGATTATATGAGCTGCTTTGCCTTTCAAAATATTTTTTAAATTAAAAAAGAAAGTGATAAATACTCTCTTCTTTTCAAGAATCAGCCAGGTTTTTCTATCTGAAGGCCTGCAAGAGATGACCGTAAATCCAGTTGTTATTAAAACCTCACTGCTCATTTTGTTCTCCTTCCTTTTATTTATAGATTTTGATTCCTGAAAAAGGAATCCGATCGTACGATTTCTAATGGGTATTAGTTGCCCATTTGCTTGTGCAAAGTTGCCCTTCTCTTTCTATCGTTTCATTACGTAATTTGTTTAACTATTTAATATGCGACATAATGGCGCGGCAACAAAAGAAATAGTGATTAGTAAACAAACAGACCATGTCAATTCGGAAAAAAATAATTCAAACGACTGTACAGCTAAAAGCTAATGCTAAAGCAGCCCTATTGTGGTTTTGTTTGCCAATTAGACTTTGTTCCCGAACTTTATGTCACTTAAAAACAAGCAAAAAACTAAATAGTCAATAGTTTTCTCACCGATCATTCTGCTCTCAGTATTTTCAATCGTTCCGTCGCACTCGTTCGCATCTTCGGGGATAGTATAAACGGGTCCGGGTCGGTGACAGAACAACGAGTGCGTCTGATAGAATTGTGCCGCACGATTCACGTCCACCTCTTCCATGTCGACGGACTGAATTTAAAATTTCGATTTATTTTATTTCATATGAAACATGATTCAGAGAATTTAGATGAAAAGCGAATAGACGCAAGCAATACTCACAACATCTTCGTCTTCGGGTGACTCCAAGAACGGGTTCCGTCGTTCCTCGTCTCTGGTGAGCTCCAATGGTGTGTCCCGTTTCTGGAATCATTTCCGTAAGCAGTTCGTAAAAATCAATAATCTCCATTTCTGCGTTTTGTTTTTTGCTTGAAAAGATGCCTCAAAAAGAGGCTTGATAAGAAAAATAAAAAGTAGGCCTAAACTGATCGAACAGTGTTACGGTGCTGATAAGTCGATAAGCTAGAAAGTCGGATAGTAAACATGAAGGAGATATGCTTTTAAACTGCAAAAAAAACATGAACTAGACCGAAACCCTCCTCCCTTCAGAACTGTTGATACGACAAACCTGGCTAGACAACGATCCGACTTCCTCCATGGTTACCACCGGCATCTGGACTGATGAAACGTCGCCAACCTGTCGAATATTGCCTCGTTTTTCAGCTGACTGCCAAAAAATGTTCAAAAAGGTGAAAATGGTCACCTCCTGTTTCTGCTGACTACGCTGAAGGGTCGACTTCGCCCATTGGACGTCGAATTCGTCATCGGCCGCTTCGCCGAACGCTTGGATCTGCTGCAGAACCTGGAACATTAGATCGTTTTCTTTCAAGGTTCACTGACGAATTTGAGTAATTCCATTAGTTAGGGGCAGCAATAACAGTTATGGCAATAATAATATCAGTAATGACAATAGTACAAAAGCATTAGTGCTAGGGAAAAGTCAGCGTATAGGCAAGTAGAGCGCCTGGGGCTATAGCTCTACAGTTTGTCTGACAAATTGTAGCAATAAATAAATAAATCAGAATAGCTAGAAAGGACCTCTTTGCCGAACTGCTCTTGCTGTTGCCGCTCTCGTTCCACTTCTTCATAGCTGGGCGTCGGAGCGATTGGAGCGGCGACCACCTGGAATGAGTAATTTGACTTTGGGAAAATCACATTGTTCAGCCATTTCATACAGGATTGATTGAACTGAATAAGATCCAAACTAATGAGTTTCCCTGTGGCATTGATCATTCATGATTCTCCCCAACACTGAAGAAAATCGTGTTCACGGCCTATCCCAAGTGAGTCCGTTATAACCTCTTACACAAGAAAGGACTAATTGGACCTCGTTTTTTGTCACCATAATTACCCTACCCATTTATCGTGAATATTCGCATATGTTGATGATGACCAGGGCTATGCGGAACTTTCGTTTCCGTGTTCCGCTTTGTTTTTGGGCGGATCACGGAAACGGAAGAAAAAATTAAGAGCTCCACTGTGCAGGCTAAGAAAGTGGAGACTGAAGTAATTGTGCTGACGTCGATGCGATCCATTCGAATTGTGGTAGAATGAAACCAATGCAGCGAATTAAACCCCCCTAAGAAAACTTGCAATGAAGTATTTGTCGCCACCGACCACATCGTCGGAGTGCGGGAGATTGTTTTCTACTGCTGGTTTCATTGTAAACGATCTGAGAAAAAGCTTCTCTCCTGAGAATCTTGAAAAAACTACTGAATCTCCACCATAACATGCTCGTTTGAGGGTTTTAATTCTATTTTGGAAGCATTCTTGTCTACCACGCCAAAATGTCCGTCTTTCTCTACTTACTTATCTTCGGTTTATAATGAAGTTCACAAAGATAATGAAATTGATATGGTTTCTGTGATGAATTTTCACTGTTTACTTTGAAGCTACAACCAAACGTTGATGCCATCACCAAAATAATAGACACATTCTAGTGGAAGCAAAACGAGCATTCTATGGGTACCTTTAGAAACAGAAATGAAAACTGTGGTCCAATTTTGGCCAATCCCAATAATTTAGTGATTTTTGCACTATTCCCACTTCCGTGTTCCGTATTTCGGCTTCCGGCCATTTCTGACCATTTCCGTTTCGTCTTCCGCCTTCCGATTTTTTGAAAAAAAATTTCCGCACACCCCTGATGGTGGCCCATCTGAATGAAGTGGGCGTATCGACAGTAGCATCGTAGCCAATGGCCAAGTAACGAAGTGTCTCCGCCCACAACAGCCGGACGCCATCCTAGTAGTTTCTGTCATGGTTATAGTCCGCTTGCCGTAGTTGGTTATATTACCCATTATTTATCTGTATTACTTGCATTATGTAAGTAGTATCGTAGATACGATCTGGCTCCAAAAATCGCACGCAGGAAACGCACGAATTGGACAGCCTTCAGAGCGATCACACAAAGTCACCGATCAGGTCAATGATGCCGGCCTTAGGCCCTTGTTATACAATCGCTCGCGGTGAGCGTCAGCGGCTTGCGAGCGGTGATCGCGTGCGCCGCTAACCTCAGACGCTGAGCACGCGACGCACGCACGCGCCCGAAGCATACAGAGCAATGCGCGAGGTGATCGACCCACCCCCAGCGAAAGGGTCAATCGCAGTGCAATGCGCAGCGACTAGAGCGTGGAAGGTACGCGAGCGTGTGCATAACAGCCCGTGAGCGTCACCACGCCAGCGTCACCGTGATAACTCGTACAAACGTGTCTGGCCCCACGGTGTCTGATACTGAATGGACGAGTTACGCTGGGGGTGAGCGAAGGTATAACAAGGGCCTTAGGGTCTCGATATTCAGCGCCTCTGTACAGCCAGCGATGTGTTACGCGATCGAAACCTGGCCTGATAACGAGACCGTCGCCAGAGCCATGCAAACCACGCATTGTGCTCTGGTAGATGCTTTCTGAAGACAAGACTTCGCCAACAATGGCAACAAGACATATGAATCTCAAAGCTAAGGGAGGAATCGCAGCTAGCAGATCCACTGCATTACATGAAGAAACCAAAATATCGTAGGGCTGGACACCTGCTTCCAAGGAAGGACGATAGATGGAGCCTCCGTGTCACAGAATGGCTCCCAAGAGACCATAAGAAACCACTGGGACGACCGCCAACACGATGAGCAGACTCATTTTCAAAGACTCAGAGAACGGAGTCCCCGTCACTGGATGCAAGTTGCCAGAGATCGAGCGATAGGAAGGATCTGGTCCCGCTGAGAAGATCTCCAGCTGAGGGAAGGAGAATAAAAGTATCAAAGTATCAAAGTAACGTAAATGAATATATTAATTCAACCGATTCACCGATTCTACTAATCAATAAGCGAAAGCACGATGTCTGTTTTTCAACTCTAGTGTCCCGCCGCAATTGCTCGTTACCGTACTCCCAGTGCCGTATTTCATCAGTTCCTCTCCGTCTTTTGCTGCATGCTTTTTGCTCGTTTTATTTGTTTTCATGAATGTTTTATATATGTTTTCTACTTTTCATTAGTTCATTTGGCGGCCTGCAGGCCGCTGAATGGCTGATGTTCATAAATCGCTGAACCACTGAGCCACCGGACACCCTGAATGTACAGAAGCCGGCATGGACATCTTAGACACTACAGGCTTCAACAATTGATTGCCAGAAATCAATGGATATTGATCCCACCTTGTCCGGATACTCATCGTCGTCTTCGCTTCCGCTCTCCTCGTCTTCACTGTCCAACTTCTCGTCGTGTACGGTGACAGTGATCTCAGGTGTTGACCTCGTTAGCGGTTTCTCGATACCCATCGGGGTCTGAAATAGTCGCCGAGTGAATATCGGTTCAGTACGTCTTAGGGCCCTTACAGACCAGACGACAAAAAATTGAGCGACGAATTCGCAGTCTTCACCGCGGCGGTGACCGCGCGTTGCAATTACAATTATCGATTAGAGCAATGCGGCCGCCGCAAACGTCGCGTTGGACGAGAATGCTCGTCATTGTGGGTTTCGCTCAATTTCATTTATAACGGCTAATTCTTCGCTCAAATTGCACGTCGTCGGGTCTTTAAGGGCCCTACCTACACCGAAAAAAACATACCCACGCAACCAACGGAGCCGTGCGTGTCGGAGGTCCGACGGGGGCCGACGAAGGTAGAACGCCGGTGTCAAACTCCATCTCTTTGAGTGCGTAGTCGGCTCCATCGTCGTCGGTCTCTGAAAACGTCGAATGAGGGGATCTAAGTGCCATTTAAGGTTATTAGCGAATCGGCGCTGCCTGCACTGACGGACTTTCGACTCCTCCGGGAGTAGACACAAGCTTGGGAAAAAACCGCAGATGAGAACAAGGAAAGGAGAAAGAAAATGATAGTGAGATGAAGATGATCAGCTAGAAGAGCTACAATAGAAAGAGAAGTACACCGGAAGAAAACCGCAAAGGCCCGGGTTATACTTCATCGCCCGCCGCCGCCCGTCGCCGCCCGTCAACAACAACGTATTCCAGACAACTTGTCATTACAATAACAAATACAACTAGTCTTGTAAATGAAAAAAACTAAGAACAATAAACAAACAAACATTATTGAAGCTTTAGGATAACGTAAGAGCAACAGACCGAAGGAACACTTGCAATCAGGCCAGTGCCGTCATTATATCCGGAAACAATTATAATGACAATTGTTATGTTGTTATATATGTTATATGTTATATGTTATATATGTACATATGTTCTCTCAAACAAAAATGTTCCAGTTCCCTTGAATCGCTAATCCCCGTCCGTCGCCGTCCGTCGCCGTCCGCTGCCGTCCGCTGCCGTCCGCCATTAGTATGCCCCGGCCCAAAGACAAGGGAGTAGAGCTGGATGAAGAAGAAGAAGAAAGAAGAAGAAAAGGAAGTCTTGCTCACCTGTGGGTGAGTGCTGTAGGAAGACATCATCAGCTGGTTGTTCGGACTCATCACCTTCGAACACCGTCGTCCACATTCGAGTTCGACCGCCACTCCAGTCAGGTCGCTGGAATTTATGATTATCCAGTTCAATTATATGGATGAATGCGATGTCAAAACCCCAAGAAAACCAATTTTTAGGATATATTTCTATAGAGATCGCTGTGTGATCTGACTGTGGCTTAACATGTTTTACATCCGTTACTTTTGAAGACGGTTTCAATGCAAAGTACACTTATTATACTCCCAGGTACGGCTTCGACTCGTGTCCCGAATAAATGGAAGGATGATTAAAAAGTAAAAAAAAATAGAACTGATTGGCTAGATCAGTGACTGAAGTTTGGCTAGGCGTGGACTTTTATCGAGAGACTGACGTCAGGAGCGAATCCTTTCTGGATGTAAAACGATGCCGCCACTCCCGGCTAGTCACATGAAGCCGTATCCGACAAATGCAGATAGATAGACACCAATTTTCACCTACGAGACATTATTTTCACTGTTTACTATCATAATTGTTTCCTGTTATTTTTAAACCAGCCATTCAGCGGCCTGCAGGCCGCCAAATGAACTAAATGAAATGAAATGAATGAATATTAGGAAACATGAATAAAACATTTATAATCAAATGAAGTCAAAAAGCATGCAACAAAAGACGGCAAGGAACTGATGAAATGCGTCACTGGGAGTACGGTAACCGGCAATCGCGGCGGGACCTTAGAGTTGACAAACAGACGTCGTGGTTTCGCTTATTTATTAGTGGAATGATTGCTAGTAATTTTACAGTGACAATTTTTGTCTCACCTCATGTCCATAGGCGTTGTCCTGCATTTCCACAGCATCCACGTTCACACTTGTGTCATCGTGCAAGCTGACTTTGAACCTTGAATTGTTCATTTTAAATCTTGAAATTCCTTCTTTTTGAGGAATAAAAAATTTCAGGACAACAGTGAATCAAATAGATATCGTTGGAGTGCGCCATGCATTCTACATTTTCTCAGAAACCTTAACGTGAGTCCAACATAACTGCGATCATGACATCTTAAGTGCAGCAAGGTTCGTTCACCGTTTCTGACGTTCACAGTCAGCCTATCCCACAAATTTGAGGAGAACAAAATACCCTGTTGACCTCAGTGGTGGATCGAACCGGGACTGTGCCGGTGAAATCATCGCCTCTTTCCGATTCACCACGAGCGGGGTAAGTAGAAGTGAGTGAATAATCGTAAGGTTAGCCAAGTATCAATCGTTTCACGACCACTTTCATTTTTAGAAAACATATAACCACAACAATTGTTCAATACAGAGGTGTGGGAAAAACCATCTGAATAGAAGGGAGCGAGCAATTGTCGAAGCGATTACGAGTCGGTCACATAAAAGTTGCAGGTGACGGACAAGCCTCGGGATTGCTGGAGTCGAGCTCACTCAGAGAAAAAAATGTAAAAAAAACCAAACAGAAAAAAATCAAGTAAAAAATTTCCTGTAACCGATAACTTATAGCACCAGCTGCTGTACAAGTCAGTATCTACACCTTCCCAAACAAGTCGGGTATCAATTTACCGGACCATGGAAAGGTGGAAGGTCTGTTTAGTTCTGTTCAGCCTTAGGTCTGGGATCGATCGTCTGACAGCGTATGGATGGAAATAGCGCCTCTTACCACTTCACCGCGCGTCCAAGGGATAAAATACCAAGCAAAACGTGACGGAAAACCAGAAAACCCCTATATTAACCTGCTCTGATCGAAGTTCTCGTCGCTGATCTCCGAAAATCGAGCGTCCGAATAGGTGAAGTCGAAGTCGTCTCTTCGATCGTCAGCTCGAGAGTCGTTCCTCGACCGAGCACCGTCTCTCACCTCACTCGTGTCTTCCAGCACGTCGTACATACGCTCGGTCTATAAAAAATAAATTAACTATAAATAATAGAATACAAAATTCGCCGCCAAAACCGTGTTTATACTTCGGACGCGCAGCGCCGCACGACAATGCGACGGCACCGCTGCCCACAAGAGTCAAGCTGAGCTAAAGCTGATAGAATTTTCTCAATCAGAATATGATTTTAGAGCAATAACAGTACCTTTCACTACCTGCACCGTCCGACCCAGATAAATTCCTCTTCCTCTTTGTTTTTCTCCACTTCTCTTTCTCCTTTTCTCTCTCTCTCTGCTGCTCACCTTCGTGGCGAAGTCGCCCAGTTCATGGTCGTACGACGTTGAGGTGGTGCCGTAGCCGGACTCCCGGGTCGGTGAGCCCAACTCGGACGAGGAGTTCATCGACGTCTGGCGGGTTTTCTTCTCGACCACCGAATCCGGCTTTGCTGGACCTTCGGGGATTTCGAACTGAGCACGTTGCGAGGCTAAAAAACGGGCAAGAGCATCAAAAAAATCAAAAAGTTCAATTTTTCGAAAAATCGCCCAAGTTTGAACTGCATATCAGATACTAACGGTATTCTAACCGGTTTAGGTATCCAAGCTTGATACTATGGCTCTCGAAGAAAAGTAAAAATACAAAGAATCGGAAAAGCAAACAAGAAGAGAAGTTCGGACAACCACGGTAGGAGACTTCACAGTTTTGCTACATAAAATCCGTTTATTCGGAAGAAAATACTCGGTATTTGTTCAGTATTAATCTTTTTCTATCTTTTTCTATTTTTCTAAAATGTGTTGGAAGGATGTAAGAATAGAATAGATTAGTACATAGCAAAATAGCTAATTCAATAGGAAATGAACAAAAAAGAAGCAGAAAATATAAAGAAAACGAAAGAAAAAAAATGAAAATCCAATAAAATAAAAGGAAACTCAAGGTGCTCAAAGTAGCCTGAGGGTAGCAAGCCAAGTGGGACAGCCGGACGCCTGAGGGCAAGTAAACGATGGAAAGAAAAAACCGAAAGAAAAACGAAAACGAAGTAAGGGAAAAGAAGAAATATGAATATTTCATGCGCCTCAGGTTGGCCACGGCATAGAAAAAGCTCGAAGAAAACTCTCAGTTCTCATCTGAAAAGCGTTTCAAAATCGCTGTAATTAAGAGTCAAGGATGACTTGAAGGACTAAGTGAGGCACTCATGATATTATTGTATTATTATAATGAGTGGGAACTTCATAATATAATTTCATAAAAAATACCAGAATGGGACGAATGATTGATGCCCATCAGGCTAGCGCAGGCCGAGAAAAAGCTCAAAGAAGTTTCGCCATTCTCATTGGAAAATCTTTTCGAAGTCACTGCAGTTAAAGTCACGAAGGAGGTGAAGGAGTAGGAGAGGAATTTTGTGATATTACTGTAACACAATAAGCTCAAGTGGGAAATTTCATCATATAATCATGATAAATACCAGGAAATGTAAAGAATTCAAGTTTAAGGTGCCTAAACTTTGTCGCACTCTCATGGGTTAAATCGATAAATATCACGTCATCGAATAAATGATAAACGATGTTGATAAAATCAATATCACTAACCCTCTCGACGACCCGGATCGTCCATTTGAGCCATCCGCATCACGGCTCGAATCTGTTCTCGTTCAGACGGCGACAAATGCGACAAGTCGACACCCGGCAAATCCTCGTCGCTGGACTCGGGCTCGATCTCGGCCGGAGCGGCTGTTTCTAAAGAGAGCTTTTAAAAAATAAAAATAAGACAATAAATCGTTATATCTGACCTTGTCTGACATGGACGTCCCTGGGCGTTTTTTGATCCCTCAGCAGACCGAAGGAGTCGATGGCCTCATCGGCCCATGTCGGCGAGGTGGCGATTCGCTCGTCCTCTTGGGCCAGGAAAATCACCGAGTCCAACTTTGCCTCGGCTGCTTTTTTCCTGTAATCCGAAATTTTTCAAAATTGATTTAAATTTGAATAGTGACTTGAAAAATGAAGGGAACGGACTTCTCAGCCGATGTCATCAACTCCTTCACCGAGTGCTCAGACAGACTGTGAGCGAGCGATTCCGAGACGACTTCGGTGACGACCGGTTGAGGTGGTGAAGAGACAATGGCAGTGATTGGTTCCTGCTGGGGCTCTAAACTGGGCGGAGCCGGTGACACTGCCGTCATCTGCTCGTCCATCGCCGCACTGGCCATCACCGCGGCGATCTTCTCGCGTTCTTCTGCCGAGAGTTCCTCCATGCCCGGAGGCGCCATTGGACTGAAAAGTTGAGTTATTTGTATTTTCATGATAGCTGGTGCCCAGCTCAGCTAGGATTCCGACCGTACCTGAACAGCGGCATCACCTCTGGGGTAACAGGTCGTAACCCAGACGCAGCCAACGGTGACGGCGGTGGACGAGTTTCGACGGAGCTAGGAGGGCGAGATTCCTCCCGTCTAGCGGACTCCATCACGGCCAGAATCTGTTCACGTTCAGCTGCCGACAGAGATTCCAGGCCGGGTAACTCGGCCGGAGGATCGGTGCTGCTGGAATAGTCACAGGTAGATGGATCAGCCATCGTAGACAATGACTGACTCTGGCCGACGGTCGATGCCCAACAGGATAACAATGGGGCAGAAAACATCAATGGAAAATGCATTCAAAAGTTTTTTTCTGTTCAAAATCGACATTTGAAAGTCAAGCAATGTTTCGGCTTGACAGCGAAAATTGTTTTAGTTGATCTTTTCGTTGTTTTTTCTTTTCACCTTTCCCTAGTTCAACGACATTTGTACAACACTTCCTAAGATTTTCGAAATCTGAAGGTGCACGTGAATTAAAGTGGGAAATTCCCTCAGGGCAGCCATCCCAAGAGCTTCGGAAGCCATATCCTAATGAGCTAATGTTCGGCGGTAATTGGAGACGGAGACAGAGAGAGCCCGACGACAAAGAAAAGTGCAACGAAGGTGCTACTTTTATGAGTTACGACAGAAAAATACGTCAAACTCCGTTCCATAATTTATAACGCAAGGACTACAAATGGGAATATCTAAAAAGGTCTATGGTATTTCCAATGACGTAAGAAAATTGCAAAAATCGGGAGGAAATGCGATTTGTAGCCACGTTTTAGGTTCAGTTCATACTTTGTCGCTGCGTAGCATCACACGAATTAGTTATAGGTAAGAGACGCAGAGGATGCAGCTCAGCAGTACGACAGAAAAGTTTGTCCCATAATTTTTAAGGTAAGGACTACAAATAGGAATATCTGAAAAGGTCCACGGGGTTTCCGATGACGTAAGAAAATTGCAAAAATCGAGAAAAATGCGTTTTGTAGCCAGCTTTTAGGTTCCGTTTATACTTGGTCGCTGCGTAGCATCACAGAGATTAGTTATTGGTCAGAGACGCAGAGGACGAAGCTCAGCGGTTCGATTTCAGCTGGAATTTTTAACGCTTCCAAAGCCGGGAGGGCGACACTTTGCAATGGTCCAGGAAAAACTCTAAGCCCAAGAGCCTCAGCTGCTGTTGGGGCTCTGCACTCGAGTATGAACGGGACCTTAAAGCTCCCCAAGGGCCTCCTGGGACAAATGTACCACAATTTTTACGCTCGGTCTTGGTTTTCCAGCAAAATAGACCACAAAATGGACACGTTTTCCAGCAAATAACTGGCTCCCTTCGGCAGTTTCATTTTCGCAATTTCTGCAAGGCACGGATCTTTCTCCTAATGGGTCACGATCTCATTGCCGTTTGCGCACAAGCCAACAGTACTAGTCATTCAGCTATGCTGGAATTTTTCTCCAAAAAAGGCGAAATATTTAAGAAAATAAAGAGCGCGGGTAAATGAATTATTTGGCCTCGTGTCTCCAAAGGATCCCTCACCACTCTCATCCTTATTCACTCAACAAATCCGCCGCTCTCTGGAAATGCCCCTGGGCCGCCGGCCAGCCGTCACATCGATTTCTCCCTGTTAGTATGTGGCTGGTGTGTGTATATAAATAACTTTCCTCGATGTTGATTTGCTTCCGAACTCACAACTCGCTTCAAATCTCATAAATATTGCCCCGGAAGCCACGGCTGAGTCATGGCGCAATCTCACCTTCCTCACGCAAGTTTTCCGCTAGATAATCAGCAGTCATCAACTAAAATTCGCTCTCAAACTCAAACTTTCCCGTGGATGTCAAGTGTTAAATTGATTGTGCACTACCCTAAAACCACGCCATGCACTCGTCTCCAATTCAGAGTCGTAGAGGCATGCGGAATGCGCATTTGGTCAACACAACGGCTTGCGGGCCAGCCGCTGTGGTCCCTCCTTCCCTGATGAACCCGAAATCACATTATTTTGTTTTTGACATTTGATTTTCCATGAATTTCATCCGTTTTTCGAGAAAAAAAGTAGAAAATGTCCACACAGACCTGGGTGGCGGCTGTCCGATGGCTGTGTGAGGTCGTCGGGGTAGCGAATCGTGACGAGCGGAAGGAGACGGTAGGGTTACGGTAGCGCTACCGCTCCGTCTCATTTGAGACTGAGGTAGAGGTGATGGAGCGAAAGCGTCTTCACCAGCGGCTGCCATCACTGCCAGAATCTGCCGACGCTCCTCTTCCGAGAGGTCTTCGAGGCCTGGTGGAATGACGACGTCACTGAAAAAATTGAAAATTTCATGGTCCGAAACATGGCGAAACTTTCGCTGATTCTTACGAAAAAACGAAAAAAAAACGAAAAAACAAGTTTTATAGAAACGGCCCAATTCTATACTTAAACGTAAAGGATAAAGGAGCCAACGTTAATTAGTCGCTCGAGGATGCGCCGTGCTTTCATCAACCATTCAGAATTGTAGAGACATGATGAATGAGCACGTGGCCTACTCAATGACTAGCAGGGTTAGCTGCGATACCATTCCAGTATTTTTACCTTCGCATACAGATTTGGTGCCAATTTACCCGACCCGAGAGGGATGAAAGGCTCGGTCAGCCCGAGGGAGGATAAATCGCTCAGCCGTGCAGGTGTGTGTTAAGAGTTTTTAACCAAAAATTACATACAATTGCTGGCAATATTCTGAATAAAAATCTCAATAGAAATAATTTGATAGCATTTCGAGACCGTATACCGCCTCCGGCTCTCTGTGATTCTACGAAGGCCGTAGGTGGAGTAGTGCACCTCACATTCGCTACTAATCTATTTTGCTATTTTTAAAATAAATAAATGACAAAAAATAAACCTATTAACTTCCAGTGGGCTAACCTTGTCTGAGAACATGCCCCGTATACCGCCTCCGGCTCTCTGTGATTCTACAGAGGCCGTAGGTGGAGTAGTGCACCTCACCTTCACTACTAATCTATTTTGCTCATTTTAAAATAAATGAATGACAAAAAATGAACCCATTAACTTCCAGTGGGCTAACCTTGTCGGCTGGGGCTTCGTCGGCATGGACATAGTGGAGTCTCGTTCGGCACTGGCCATTACAGCTTCGATGTGTGCGCGTTCCTCGTCCGATAGGCCATCCATTGGAGGCAATGAAATGTCGCTGAAATCGCCCCAATATCGTCATATTTTCATTCTCATTATTCATATTATGTCATATTTCGTATTTCGTGTTTATGTCATATTTCATTGTTTTTCGAAAAAAAAAACTTCAAAGACGAAAACACTCAGCACATCTCCGCTGGGTAGTGAGTTACCTGCGGGGTTAACTAGGGCAAAAAACAGAATGGGCCGTTCCAAACCTCCAGCGCTCAGACTCAAAAGGGAAGAAGATGGTAAAGGTTACCCCAAGATCAATCAACCCGTTTCTTCTGATTAACTCGCCACGATTTCCGATTGGTGACAATTTAGGTATCCGTTACTCTGTAGGTAGGCTGACGGCCTGTGGCGACTGAGTTGGCCAAAGCTCAGCAGTAGCACGCCATAACCACAGGGAGGTGTCCGATACCCCACCACGTCAGTAGTATGCGCTATACCTCGTAATAAACCCTAGTTGATGAATCGCAGTTAGTTGGCCGACTAGAGTATATTGGAGAATGGGTTACGGGTTATGAATCTGGGTCGTGGAGCAGTCGCTAAGTGGCTGACGGATCCGATTACCCGCGCTGTCGGTTGCCAGGAACTCGGATTCCAATTCCGAGGGTAACTAATGGATGCGTAAGGGAGTGTTCCAGTTCAATGGGATCTGGTAGCTTGGTTACTAAGTGCTTTCCGTCATTCAACAAAAAATCCAGCTATCTTTTCTACCCCTTAATCCATGCTTGACGTCAACTAATGTCAGTCAACCATAGGCAATGCGCAACGCAACCGCCCGCGTGAGAATTATTGTCTCAAACAATAATGGGCTCAAAATCTAGACAGAACCCTACCTTTAACGGTTATCAGAATGTAAGCGCCTGTAACACTCAAAAATCAGGCAAAAACGTAGAAATCGATACGATCGATAACCGATCTATCTCACCTCCGTATCGACATACTCGACTGCGACCGTGACGGCGTGAAATCGGACCGGTCAGCGTAGGAGTCCGGCGGCTTAGCAGCTCCTCGTTCCTTGAATGGCCTCGCAACGGGTTCCATCGGTGGCCGCTCACTGAAATCGGTGTTGAAAGCTGCTGTTGAAGGTTGGAAGCGAACAATATAAGGGATAGTTTATACTCGGCAGCAGAGCCGGGCGCGAGGGCAGGGACAGAGAGGACACGATTGGCATAGCGCTCGACAGGTGAGTTTTTTGGGCGACAAACAGGTATAACGCAGCACCTGGCTGTTTTCCTGAGCCAAAACTGCATATTTGACAAAAGTGCTGAATAGATGGACATTGCCAAGGTAGAAGGCAGAGACGCAGAGGACGCGGCGTGGTGGAAAGCACGATTTTCGCAGATCTCGCAATGGTGGCACGGAGCGCGGTAGTTTTTAAGGAACTGAATGGGCTCTAGAGAAACGATGAAGCCCAAACCCGATAGAATCATGCTTTCAGAGGACAAGCACGATTCTATCGAAGCGCGTCCATTTCTCTACCGTACTCCGTCGTTACAAAGCACGCGACGGGCGCCTCGCCCCGACTTTGCGTCAATGCGGCCCTTGGCACGAACACGGTGCAAATTCGGTCAGAGAGCCTAGCAAATTAAGTCGGCGGGTTTGTATAAGGGCTAAAATCGACAAGATATCATGGCTATTTTATAGTTCTTGGACGAGAACGTATATAAAAGGTAAAAAATGTCAAGGGTATCAATTTGTTATTCACAAAAAAATTCACTGAGCTGACGACGAGTTACGGTAGACAGATGGACTCTCTCCGATAAAATCGTTTCTTATAGAAATAGAATCATGCTTTCAGAGGTCGGGATCAATCAATCGTGGCGCTGATTTGCAGCCGAGTATAAATGCCTCCTAGGTCGCTCGAAAACGAACGATATCGGCGTGACGGCAGCCGACGGAACGGCGCTGGTGGTGGTGGTCGCGGCCGCATCCAGCTCGGCACAAGCCATTACCGCTTCGATCTTCATCCGCTCCTCCTCGGACAGCCCCTCCATACCGGGCAGGAGTTGAACCGGCGGTGCAGCAGCCTGAACAAGGACAAAATATAAAAACACAAAGTTCACTTGAAATAAGGGTAGATAAATTTGAATCGACAAGGCTGTGGCCAGCAGAAAGCCTTCTTCTCACGGAGTCACTGCTGCTGCTGCCCAACGATTGATGAAATCGAGATGGGTTGAGGGATTGCGAGAGCGGAAAAAAACAGCTCGGAAAGTATCCAAAAATAGATGTCTCTCCGGTCACAAATGCCAAGCAAAGTCTCCTAGTATGAAAAGGAATCGATGAAGAGGATTTAAATATTGATTGCGAAAATATTGTTTCTCGTAAAAATTACCAGACAAGCGAAGTCAAACGGCGACAAACGTCCTTGGAACAGGAGAGATACAGGTACGAACGAATGAAAAATACGGAAAGAAGCTGAAATTCAGCAAAGATGGAAGGAATGACAATGTTCGACCAGCGCCTCCTAATTCATTAATTACGCAAACCCAAACTAATAGTACTAATAAAAAATCTCAAAAAAATAACAGCTTTACTGAAGAATAATAGCTTTTTCATTTCATAAATCGTACTGCACCACTGTTTGCTAAGCTAGCTAAGAACGGGTCTTGGCAACTGAGCTATGGTTCTTTCAGAAGAGCCATAAGTAAGGAAGGCGCACTTTGATACCTCACATATTTCCTCCTTTCCCGTTTTGTTCCCCACCACTACCGATGTTTTTGTTTTAGATGCATTTTAGTTTCTGATTTTATGTTTTCCTACGTTAGTTGCACTGTTTGATTAGTTGAATTCTGAGACTTGATGCCATGTATTTTACAGTATTTTTTTCACAAAGGTGGTTTACCATCTGCGTAATAAACATAACATAACATAGCTTTCACTATCAATATCTTTCTATCACACTTAGCCGGCTTTGCATTTCCAGCGAGAATTGGGCAACTTTGACCCGACAGATCCGGCTGAACATCTCGACTGCAGAGGAACCTAATTTCGGTTCACCCAGAGTCAGGCAGAAAACGGTTTTCGCCCCAAGCGATTACACCAAAAACTCACCGACACTGTTGATGAACAAGATAACAGAAGCACAAAAATTAATCAATTTAAAATTATGGCAAAGATTTTCCCCCAGGGCAGGTAAAAGGTAAAGGTAAAGGTGCCAGCGTTGATCAGACCCCTATAAGGACACGCCGCCGCATTCGTGTTCCATTCAAGTCGTAGAAGCATGGTGAATGCGTATTTGGCCTATGCAATGACCTGCGGGGGCCAGCCGCTATACCAGGTCAATGTCTTTACCTTCCCAGACAAGTCTGGTATCAATTTACCCGACCCCGGAGGGATGGAAGGCTTGGTTAGCACGGGCCGGGATCGATCGCTCCACCGCACGGGTGTCAGCAGCGCATCTTACCACTGCAACACGCGGGCCATGCAGGTAAACCGTGCTACTGATTCCTGGGGGAACGACTTGAATTCATTCAGGTGACATAAGAAGGTTTGGAATTCCCCAAAGAAGGAGATGGCTAAAGGGCCAGGGAGTTGGTCTGCACTTCTCGGCAGAACCCTAGAGATAGATTTGGACTCCATTTTGTTAACGAAGAAAGTTGGTCGAAAAAAGGAATTTCGTCCGGATCGTAAAAAAGTTTTCCCAAAATTTTGAGTCTAAGGTAAAGGTAAAAGTGGCGGGTTTGATCAGTCCCCCAAGGCTGCGCTGCCGTATCCTTGTTCCATTCAGAATCTTGGTCTATACAATGACTTTCGGAGGTTTACGCTATACCAAGACAGTGTCTTTACCTTCCCAGACAAGTCCGGTACCAATTTACCCGACCCCGCAGAGATGGAAGCCGTGTTATCCTGTGCGAGGATTGATCGCTCGACCAAACGGGTGTCGGTAGGGCCAGTTACCACTGCCACACGCGAGCCTTTCTAAGTCTATCATGCCTAAAATATTGGCACATGTTCGCAGTGAAAACCACTCTCTCCAAACGATCGTGAAAGCCGTTAGCTTTTCACCACATTTTATTCGGATTCAGTTTTGTGCTGCTGTTTCCCTCGGTTGAATGCAGGGGGTTCTTTACGCCTGCGGGGTTCTTTTCACAGTCGGAAGCTGTTTTCGTCGACCGAATTATGAAGCTGTCAAGCCGCACCTTATTTCAGCGATAAAAACCTCGGCAGTAGATTTCCATGTAGAAGAATGAACACAAACAGTCGTTGGATTGCCCATTCAATATTTCTCTACGTGGGAAAATGGAGGGTCTATTCGCCACCGAGGGTTTTTTTCCTAGATGGAGGAGATTTTGTGCTCTCGTGGTTCACTGGTAAGAGGCGCTACTGACAAACACACGGTCGAGCGATCAATTCCTGCCCAGACTAACCAACCCTTCCATTCGTCCGAGGTCGGGTAGATTGATACCAGACTTGTCTGGTAAGGTGAAGACACTGACTTGGTACAGCGGCGGCCCCCCGCAAGTCATTTCCAAATACGCATTCACCATGCTTCTACGAAGCCTGATAACCGGTTAGAAATCTCCGAAAACCAACAGCTGCAATGAAGTATCAGTCCTTATAAACTGAAAAAGGAAGAAAAATAATTGATTGATGATCGTCTGTGAGATCTGCTGAAGGAATATATTATTAAAGTTTCCCCCAGACGCTGTCCTCTAATAGAGCCGCTTTCTTGGCACTGTGAATTCGTGGAAAACGTTACGCTCCAGACGCTGAGAAAAGCAGTCCCTACACCCATAAACTCACGGCGAGGTGTTATTGTGAAGATTCTATTAAAATGTTAGGTGAACCGTTTCACCCCATTTGGATGGATGGGCTTTCAGTTCTCTTTATTCTCGTAAAGTCTGTGATCAAAAATGGTTACGAACGAATCGAGTGTCCATTCGAATAATTTCTTCTATTCTCAGATTAGATGCTTCTCTATTTTATTGAGTTTTTTCCTCTATTGCTCCAGATGGACGTTAGCAGACCTTTGCTCTCAAGGAGATTGTGATGTTGTTATTTTTCTCAATATATGAAATGCTCAAAATTTCACCGTTAAAAGGATTCTCGCCGTGGCTAACCAGACCAGTATCTCTTCGAAATCTGGTAAATCGGTGCCAGACCAGTCTGAAACGACGAGACTAACTAGGACACCGGTCGCTGTTAGGTATCGGCACGTTCAAGCACATTTCCGATTCTTAATAAAAGTCATGTATGTGGCCCATCCTTCCCTAGAGTAATAAAGACGGTTTTCGAAACTGCAGTTTCAACCTAGGCCACTATGGGGCTACAGGGGCTCGAAATTGATCGAGTCATCTCTGTGGCTTTGAATTTCAATCAAGGAACGGAGACTATGAAGTTTCAAAAAATTTTACCAAGAAAAAAATTCTTGAAGTTCAGGACCCGAAAAATCAATAATGACTGGGAGCGGGGTTTTTAATGAGCGATTAGAATGTCCAACTATTCTTTCCAATTCGAAGCTGCTGCTTAACGAGCTTCTCCCCTCCCCCCATTTCCACCCTCTCTTCTACAATTTCGGGATTCCCTGGGGCAAAAACTCAGCTATACCTCCTATTTGGAGGGATTGTAGGCGGTTAACAGGCTCAGTAACCCCTACGAGGGTTAACGAACAACAGACTGTGATTAGCTGATTTACCGGGCCGTGCCAAGCGCTCTCAATAGCTTCACTAGTCGCTCGTCAACGGGGACAAACACGGGCAGCGGGGTAAACACGGGAAAGGTAATGAATAACGATCGCGGAAGAATAGTGGAATTTACCGTAATTAATGCCCATTCATAGTCGGCAGCAAGACGCTGAACACCTTTACTCTTAGGCCCTTGTTATACATTCGCTCGCGGTGAGCGTCTGCGACTTGCGAGCGGTGAGCGCCCAGCCGCTAACCTCACTAGGGAGGTCACCGAGCGTGCCCCAAAGATTCCGAACGAGACCTGTATAGTTTTGTAGAGCATCGAGCGGGGATCACAGCAATATAGTTTATTTTTGCTGCGGGCCAATGGGTGGTCCAAAAATCGCAAAAAACCACCGCCGTTGGGACACATTGGAAGCCGCTTCTCAACCACTAGTCTTCGTGGTGAGAAGCCGCCACCAATGTGCCTCCCTGGCGCAATGGTACCGCAGCGGATTGCCGTTCAGAGAGTCGTGGGTTTGGATCCCGATGGTGTGTTTTTGTTTTGCTTCAATCGCATTGATACCAAAACGTGCTCCGTTTGCGATTTTGCCATTCAGGTTGGAGGAAATCATGTTTGGATTAGCTTAAAACGCACAAATTTCAGTAACAATATTGTTTCAGGCAAGATTAATATGAGCAGCCAATATCTACTGTATTTTTCGTTAGGCCAATATCTAACTTTGTAAAATTCGTCATCAGCAGTCCAGGTGAGACTCCCAGGCAATTTCTGAAGGTAGTGGAAGCTGGGGATTTCCCGACAGCTAGAGTCTGAATGGTAGCATAGTATTGCCAGTAATTCATCAGAGACCGAATCTTGGGCAATTCTAACGATACCTGACATGAGGCTCGAGATGTCACGGTCACCCATTTCGCCAAAACTTTGCTAGTGAAGCTATTTGAGGCGCTGGTCACGGAACTAACACTAGTTTCATGATTTGCAACTGGGAGGGTATATTACGGTGGGTTTGGTTGTGTGTGGGCTGGTGGGCGCTTCCCATGGTAAGGGTGAGTAAGTGAGGTGCCTGGGTAAAATTCACCGATTTCGTCCAAATTCCGTATTTGGGAGTTATTTGGGGCTCTGATCACGAATCTAACATCGGTTTCTGAATTTGTGTCCGTTTAGTATAAGTTTCAGTAGATATTGGCTGCTCATATTAATCTTGCCTGAAACAATATTGTTACTGAAATTTGTGCATTTAAGCTATTCCAAACATGATTTTCTCTAACCTCAATGGCAAAATCGCAAACGGAGCACGTTTTGGTATCAATGCGATTGAAGCAAAACAAAAACACACCATCGGGATTCAAACCCGCGACCCTCTGAACAGCAATCCGCTGCGGTACCATTGAGCCAGGGAAGCACATAGGTGGCGGCCTCTCAATACGAAGACTAGGGGTTGAGAAGCGGCTTCCAATGTGTCCCAACGGCGGTGGTTTTTTGCGATTTTTGGACCACCCATTGGCCCGCAGCAAAAATAAACTATATTGCTGTGATCCCCGCTCGATGCTCTACAAAACTATACAGGTCTCGTTCGGAATCTTTGGGGCACGCTCGGTGACCTCCCTAGTCAGACACTGTGCACGCGACGCACGCACGCACGCGCCCGAAGCATACAGAGCAATGCGCGAGGTGATCGACCCACCCCAGAGCGTGGAAGGTTCGCTAGCGTGTGCATAATAGCCCCTGAGCGTCACCACGCCAGCGTCACCATGATATTTCGTACAGGCCTTACGAACTTGTTATACGTTCGCTCACCCCCAGCGTAACTCGTCCATTCAGTATCAGACACCGTGGGGCCAGACACGTTTGTACGAGTTATCATGGTGACGCTGGCGTGGTGAACTCGTACAAACGTGTCTGGCCTCACGGTGTCTGATACTGAATGGACGAGTTACGCTGGGGGGTGAGCGAACGTATAGCAAGAGCCTTATAGTCGCGATTTCCATGAGCCTGTGCTCCAATATCTCTTTGCGGGTAATTGACACAAACCGAAACCAAGTATCAATCTTTCCCAATTCTATGTAAAGCAAAGAGGAGAGAAAGGAAATAAAGATGTTACTTTTCCAACGCTACCACTAGATGCAAAAAGAACACGAATATACCCTCAAGGGGGTAAAAACAGCAGGAATACAGAAGAATAAGCCATGCGGCTCAAAATTCATCCAAAAACCTCACAGAAATTGAGCTTCATTTACTGACTCTGAACGCCTTTCCAAAAATAGAAAAATCGAGAAATAAAAAATAAATGAAATCAATATTTCCAAATCGTTTTTGAAATAATAGACCACACCATCGAGCATCGGCTGGATACGTAGCTATGTCGGTTCAGGATGTACGAATTGAATGGACTAGTCTCCAAAAGTAAGAAGATGGTAAGAGAACGTTCGAACAGGAATGGTCGCCGGATAAATGAATGAAAAATTGCAAAATGAGACAAAAAGGATTAAAAAAAGAAAGGGACCCCTTTCACGGTGTCTGTGATGTTCTTATTCGTTCTTCGATTCAGTTTTTACATCGTCTTCGCGTACTGCTATGTCCCGCACAAGTATGTCGTGCTTCAAAATAAATAAATAAATGATAAATAAAATCAATGACCAATGAAAGTGAAAACGATGAAAAAGCATTGCGAGAAAAAGCTCTACATCGTTTGCCAGAGAAATGGACTTGGCGAAAATCGTAAATAATGAAACCAACAAAAATGTTAGTTCCTAGTTTAAGTGAGACCTTTTAATTCAGCAGTTCTCTTCTCTTGCTTTAAAGGCAACTAAAGGCAAAATTCAGCACTATTCGCAAGATGCAAACCAATTTACGTCTGCGACGGTTGAAGGCTATCAGATGAATTTCTAAACAAAGCTTAAATGTGCAGAAAAATGTACTCCTGAAAAGGTGAAAATTTAATAAAAAAACCATCACGATTGAAGGAAACGAATGATGAAGGCGAAATGTTGAGAGAGCAAGAGTGTGTTTATATGAAAAGGAGGATTCACGAGCTCATCCAAACAAAACGCCCAACTCGACCAAACCTCACGTAGAAGACTGTCATGTCTCGGTTGGCCTTTCCTGATTCTTTTCCTTTGTCTTTTTCCTTTCCTGTTTCCTTCAAAGTCGCATATTCGACTAGGAATCTACGCAGAGGATGTTTTTTTAAACTTCCTCAGCGACAGGATGGCAACTTAGTCTTTGAAGAAAAGGAAGAAAATTCTATGAAGAAAAGAAGAAAATTGTAACTTACTACCTACTTTGTTACGACAAAGTTCAGAACAGCTACACATCCGGTTAAGATATAAAAGTGTAAAAAAAGAAACAAGTCAAAGTAAGTATGGTAAGAAAGTAGAGGGAGGGGAAATCGAGGCGAGACAGCCATCCGGCTCGGAACAGGATATCCGTGAGAGAGGGAGCTGTGGAAGCAAATATGGCTGGGATGAAATCGAAAGCAACGAATCTGACGAGATAAATTCGGAAAAAAACAAAAAAGAGATAAAATAAAAGCAAGGCTAAGCAGGAATGAGCATTTTCTTACAAATAAAGCATATTTTTCTAATAGGCGATAGATTAATATTTTACTCCTGAATAATTCTGCAACTTCTCAATTCAAATTCTGGAGGAAACCTATACATTAGCGCAAGATGCAACGTGGAAGCTGTAAAAAAAACGAAAAAAAAATGAAGAGCATGATGATGGAACAAAGTACCAAATGAAGCTTTTTTTTCAAAAAATGGGGAAGCGTAACAAGTTCACAAATTATCAATATTGAACGATTTTCAGATAGAAAGATGAATTTCGCCGTAGAATCTAGGGAAAAATAGAAGTAGGGGCGGCAAGCGAAAAATAAACGAATAAATAAAGATTCGAGAGGATAGCAATCTGATTCAGAACTCGCAAATGGTCGCCTGATGACACAGGAAATACCTTTGATAATTTAAATACTTCAGAAAGCGTCAAATTCATGGCGCACACCAAGAAAATCGATTGAATGTGAGCAGGCCGGTGCTCTTTCGAGAAAGGTAATGTGCTCGGAAGACGATTATAGTCAGTTAAGGACGAGCAGATCCCTACTAAACAAGTTTCTAAAGATCGGAATCACTTTTTAAGAAGTAAAATGAAAGAAAAAAGAAAAACGATGAAAAAGAGTAGGAACCGATGTAGCAACGCCTCATCGACTATGGGCTGCAGCAGCACTCGAAATTTCACTTACACGCTTGACTGAGCGAAGCACGAATGCAGAAGTAAACCGGAAGAAAACGATGGACGTTGCAAAAGTGACGGAGGAAGCAGCCAGAAATGAAAAAATGAAGAATAAAAGAGGAAAAATAGCTGCAAGAGGATGCGAAAGAAATGAAACTGAATGAACTCGACTGATCGTCAGAGTGCCTACCGTGACTTTGCCGCCGGCACTGCTAGTGGAAGGCACATTGTGGGCAATTTCGGCAGCGGCTTGTTTTGCCTGAAACGAAGCATGAAATTAGGTCATTTAGCTGCAGGTACGCCGTACGAGGCTGCAAATCCCGTTGCCTCAGGCGACGAATTAGTGACCCTGTTGGTGTCGAGGAGCCACGACGACACCTTCGTTTTGTTGCAGAAATTATACGGAAAAATGAAAAAAAAGCCCAGGACCCTCAACTTTGCGTGTCGAATCGCATTTCGATTTATGACCCTGTTACGCGTAAAAGGGTTAGAATTTCACTATAGTAACGAAACTGATTCATCAGATAATTACTACAACATAGGACATATCAAATATTCAAGGGTGTTAAACCCAAAAATGCTCTATGACGCGCATTCAAGACTTGACTTTTATTAGACATTTGGTGGAGAGCGGAACGTCAATATATTCGACACATAGGAAAAAACATTTTTTGATTGAAAAAAAGGCCGCACATTTACACTAGGAAAGCGATCAAAGGGGCATAACAGCTTCTTCCATCAATCGATTCCACATCGAACACCTCGTAAAAGAAAATTCGTTAGAGCTCACAAGCCGGACTCGTGGAGGCCACAACCCACATCTTCTATTAAGAGGTAAAAGATTAGATTAGCAATAATCCCTTGCCCGTCCTGCTGGAACTCTCCCATTTATTTATTTATTTATTTGTCACGATATTAAGACAATCGTGAGGAAGAAGAATAAATATCGAACAGTCCCATGCCAAGTCTTTTCGAGAATCTAACTTGTAGAGGCGACGAGGCGTGGTCTTTAGGGAATTGTTGGAATGAACCACAACAACCCTGACAAGACATTTCTTTCTGATTTCCCTCAATAGTGAGCAGCTCGAAATATGAATAAAAACGAAGGATACAATTTTTCCTTTTCATTGAAGGAGGACGTTCATGGAATGAAAGAGCTCCAAATCACAGAAATTCCCTCAGGTTTTGAAGAAGAAGAAGCAGTACCGGACCGGTAACTAACATTTTGATCTGACAGCTTGATTTACTTATGTATCTGCCACAGTCGAAATTGAGTGAAAATTCGCGGGCAAAAAGACAAAGAAAACGGAGCCTAGGGAAAAGGAAAATAGAAGGAAAAGAATAATGCTTTGAAAGTTATTTTAAGAAAAATGTGAAGACAAACTTTGAAAAAAAAGGCAAAGAAAATAAGAAATTATGAAATTGTACAACACCGCAGCGGCCTCCAAGGCACCCACTAGCATTGATCGAGTGTTACCCATATTGGCCCGCAGGTGACGACTATACCTACTGACCTCTCCCAACGGAAGGGTAAAAGGAGGTGACCTTCTAATAATAAAGAGGATTCAGAAAATCTACACAAACAAGAGTTAATCCAAAAGTGAAGATTTCAGGACGAAAAAGAAGAAAAGAAAAATGAAAAATAGGAAAAATGTAAGGATAGCTGCCTAGGCACTAGGTTTTCAAGATCATCGAAAATATGAAATGAAATTGAAATGCCATCCATTCTGGGTGGCTCAGTGGTGTCTGATCTCTAGGAACATTTCAAAAAAATATTTTTTCCCTTCAGTCCCTTCTCACTTTCATAAGTCCTTTAGTCGTTTAAAAAGTCACTATTCACTACAAAACTCCTTTTGCCATGTCTGAGCGGGTGTAATAAGGTTTGCGAGGACATAAAAAAGATAAATTTTCACCACAGAGTTCTTTTACCCGTCATCTGCTTTTTTGCTTTTTCAAATACTTTTCGATTTCTATATTGTTTTGTGGTTCTACAAATTCGCTACTTCTCATTAGGGACTCGTGCATGCAAATAAAAGAAATAACGAAGGAATAACTAAAAATAGAGTGGCATAAAGTGCAAGAACGACCTAGATGGCTTCTCCAGGGAGAATCAGACAAGCAGAGCCTTATTAATCGAGATATCGAATGGGCGACATCGGAGCCTAGCCGCTGCTTAATAGTCGGCTCCGTTTTCACGAATGTTCATAGGAATTGTCCCAATAAAATGACGTTTGAATAATTACAATTTAAAAAAGGTACCACAAAAAATTAGAAGGGGAAATTCGGCTTCCCACCAAGAGCGACAACAGTTGAAGCTGTCCAGAATAAGTGCGACTCCTTAATCTACAAAAATAAAAGGATATTCCACTTATTAAACTTTCTAAACCTAATTCCTTGAGTTTTCACACCCCGAATTCGGATTTTCTTGTCGTTCGGCATCTGTTGATCTCTTTAGGTTACCAACTGATCGTTAGAACCCCTGTGAGACTAGTAAGAAAGCAAATGAAAACACCAATGGAAAGGAATTCAGGCTGAATAATCACGTTCTTTGGATGCATTTTCTTTCATTATAATTATATATAATTTGTCGTGTTAGGCCCAATAAACCCTACTAACCTCGCTTGGCACAGAAGCACACGACAATTATAGCATCATGTCATGTAACAACTAAATTCACGTACATATGAATAAATAAATGAACAAATAAATAAAATGTCGAGGTTTCAATAAGGGAGAGCGTAGAGAATTACATCCCATTTAATTCTTACACAAAATACTGAATCTAAATAATTCTAATTTTAAATAAATCTAATTTTATGTTAAATCACATATTGGTTCGGCTCCTTTTTCTTGTTTTCTTAGTGGTTGCACCCCCATAACTGGATAAATATCCGATTAAATAAGATAACTTCTTATCTCTTGGACGCCCTCCTCATGGACCATCCTTCTCTTAATAGCTCTAGAGGAACCGGGCATTCCTCTGCATTTTAAAAAGGATGTGAGTGAGCGCGAGATGATCCGTCTTCATCCGGCTTTGCCTTCTCTGTGAATAACGCGAATTTCCGCTCTAATCCATGGCATAACACTAGGCCTCGCTGCGGCTTCCTAAAGAGTCGAACTTCCAGTGATTCCATAGCCCATAGCAAAAGGATTGCAAGATGTCTGAGCCATCAAATGGCACGAAATAGCAGCTATATAGAGGTGAATAATTAGTTACTAGCACTAAGAGCGCAAAGTGTTCGAAAACATTAAAGTAAAATCAGAGACTGAAACGAAGAAGATCAGAAGATCCATTGAAAACGAATATCAGCGAAGTAGTAGGAATGGAAGAAAGAGGAAATAGCATTTTCCTCAACATCGTAGGAGAGGTACAATTTTCCAGCATTAATAGTTTTTTTCAGAACATGTACGAAGAGCTGAAAACGGGGCAAGGTCATAGTTATTGCTTTGAACGGAATTTTTTTCAAAGATAATTTCTCAAACCAGCATGCTTGACTTGAGAAAATTGCTCAGCATAGAAATCAGGTGTGGTAGAAATTGAAAAGCGACGGATATAAGAAAAAATTCGAGAAGAAATAATAAGTATCGGAAAAGCAGTGAGAAAATTTATTTATTTATTTATTTATTTAATACGTCAAATGACGTGCCTAAAACAAAAACAGCAGAGGGCAAAAAGAAAGACAACAAATGAAAAACCTGAACTCAAAACACAAGAAACGATCCAGAAAGACTACGCAGGCCTCCCTAATAGTTAGGCAAAATTAAGGCAGAAAAACGAAAAATTGTGAATTTTCGAAGCAAAAAAAGAAAAATTGTGAGCTTCTAAGCTTCTACACTGTCTCACTAGAGAAACAAGAACAGAAATAGGAGAGATTTGACGAGAAAGCAAGCTCCGCAGAAGTAGAAACTCCTAACTTTTGGCGGGCCAGGACGGCGGGTTAGGCCCGGAAGGCGACGAGCAGGTCAAAACGTTAGGCGTCAATAAAGATTTTCACCCAACAATCTCGACAAAGGCAAGTAACATCAAAATATTCACCACTTCAGATAGAAGAAAAATGAAAAAAAAATAGAAAAGACCAACCTTTCCAAGGGCGCCAGAGGCGAACTTTCCAATGCCAGAGAGCCGAAACCGACCTCCCTGGCTGGAGTCCAGCATGCCACCAACGGCCTCAGCTGCCACAGCAGCCACAGCAGAAGACGACGTGCGATCGATGCCGGCCTGAGTCCTGCCGCCTCTCGTCGTCGTCGTCCCAGTCCCAACTACAGCTTCGATCGATGCACCAACTAAACACAGAACAACACGAGCGCTAAATTATTCCGAAAACACGCCATTCAATCCCGGTCGGGCCATCTGAGAGCGGAGAGAGCTCATTAGCCGCCCGGCCAGCGACCCAACAGCCAGCTAGCCCGGCTACCCATAGCCGTCGAACGCCCGACGACTCCGTTCGTACGGCTCTGTTTGCTATGTGAGGTCTTGCGCTAGAAGCCGCCCCCCCCCTCCTTCCGATAGCTGTTCGTTGAGATTTCCGGTGTGAATTCCGGCCAACTGAAAGCGGACACCCGCCCCGGGGCAGCGGGGCCGCCATTAGTGAATTCGTTTTTCTCCTCGCCTTTGTTGACGACAAGGTCGTTGTTAACCGGCCGATGGACTTCAGCCTGGTGATGAACTATATGGATGTGTAGATGTAACGACAAGAGGATTAGGACAGGTTGAATAAGAGAATCGGTACGAAAGAAAGGAATTCTGGTTCACAGGTTTGACATTTTCCAGGTATCTAATAAAATTACGCTCTAGATTTTAGGTATAAAATATAAAAAATGGATGACCAAATTCGGCTTTCGAACTAGATTTTCTGGATCCCTTACTTCTCAGTTTACCGAGTTTGTCCTGAATAAGTGAAAAATTCCTTAGAACTAGTCCATCGCGAATTCGGTTCATTAGGGACTTCATACTATCCTAGGGCGCGCGTAGTGCAGTGGTAAGAGGCGCTACTGAAACCAGCACGCTTGATCGATCCTCGCCCGGGCCAACCAAGCCTTTCATCCATCCGGGGTTGGATGAATTGGTATCAGACTTGTATGGAAAGATAAGGACACTGAGTTGGTACAGCGGCTGGCCCCTGAAGGTCACTGCATAGGCCAAATACGCATTCACCATGCCTCTACGATTCTGAATGGGAGACTAATGCATGGCGCGTCCCTAGGGGAGAGATCAACGCCGATACCTTTACCTTTTACCATCCTAATATAATACATATCTCATAGCCCCGGACAATCTAATACAAAAGATTTATGTTACGTTGTTTGCTGAAACTCATTCATCTTTTTATATATTATGCCATGTAGAGGCTGGTAATTATACAAGCAGAGGTTAGTAAAGTAAAGGCCATGCTATGGTTCAAAAAGGAATTCAACGGTCAAAAAACTAAACCAAAGGCTAGAACGAGGCAGATGAAATGCAGAATAGGAGGTAGATTTTGTAGACTTCGAGTTGTTTTTTAAATTTAGATTATAGACGAGAAGGGATACTACCATTTTCCTAACCTAACAGCCAAGGATTTACGAGTAGCCTTCGGGGTAATTCATCTCCAGACAGGAGGCGGGTATGACGTAAGTGAGCGAGAAGCTAACACAGCTGTCAGCTGTGGTGACTGCTTCTGACGTTTACCCTTACCGGGTTTTTGCCGCCCCACTAAACGCCCAGCTATGACGGACGTCATCGAGTTTTCACCGTCTATTGGAACGCTTTCAAGTTATTGTGAATGCAACACGTCGACTTGTTGTGCGCGCTGTGCCGAACGAGGTTAACAAAGGTAAAGGTAAAGGTGTTCGGAAAAGGTGCCGGCGTTGATCAGTCTCCAACAACGCGCCATGCATTCCTCTTCCATTCAGAATCGTAGCGGCATGGTGAATGTGTCTTTGACCTGTACAGTGACTTGCAAGACCAGCCGCAAATCCAAGTCGGTGTCTTTACCTACCTAGACAAGTCTGGTACCATACCAAATCGGCGTCTTTACCTACCTAGACAAGTCTGGTACCATAGCAAATCGGCGTGTTTACCAACCTAGACAAGTCTGATACCATACCAAATCGGCGTCTTTACCTACCTAGACAAGTCTGGTACCAATTTACCCAACCTCGGAAGCATGGAAGGCTTTATTGTCTATTCACAACAAGTACCAGATCATACCGAGATTTCTAGAAGGGAGCATTTGGAGAATGCGCAGAATTACCTGGAATGAAATCGTCGTCTATCGGAGTGTCGACGATATCAGCACCGGCTGCAGCTGCACGTGGATACAACTGGAAATGGGTGTTCTATCAAAAAATCGAGACAATTGATAACAAAAAAACAATGAGAAGAAAAAAAACCTAAAAGAGATTGTCTATTCACAATGCCCACTTCGACTCTACCTTTAGAAGTACCACACAATTGAACTAAAATTTCAGGGGAAGAGCTACCTGATATGCAAGAGCTAAGATGGAAATGGAATGAAAAACGGACTAGGGCTAATTTTGTGATTCCGGCAAATCTACGGAAGCAAGCAGACAGGAAGAAGAAGAGGCTATAATCATAGCTGAGGAAAGGAATGGGATTAGAAGCGTTGCGGTCATTTTTCACGACTCTCCAAAACGGCAAGCTCGGTAATGCCAACGGAGCCATTCACAGCCAACGGAAAAGTGATAAATTTGTCGGCTTCGCAACGTTCGGTCAGAAGTGCATCGACAGTTCTCTCTATTAAATTTAAAACTTCAAAAAGGGAGCGAAAAGTTCGGCAAAAAGCCGGTCTGAGATCATGGACGTTTTAGTACCAGAGAATGACTCGAACTGTCTAGATCGGCACGATTTCACTCTTCTACTCACATGCAGAGATCCGTTTAGTATAGGTATGGAGTAGGTAACGATGTATTGACCCTACCAGCCTCATCCAGTGTCGAAATAGTGAAAAGATTCCTTAGAGAAGCGAGTGGATTGGTAACGAATAGCAAGGAAAAGTCGAATGCGAGTGCCAGGGCGACGTTTTTTGTGAGAAATATGTAGGTGCGTGGTGCTCGAGTTCGATTGCTTCCTGTCTAGTCAATCGATTCATATGGGTCTGGTTCCAAAAACGAAGGCGATGAAAAATCGAAAAAGAAGTTATTCCACATATAAACCTAGCCAGCCATTGAGCGTCCTGCAGGCCGCCTAATGAACTAATGAGGAGCAGGAAACATATATAAAACATTTATAGCAACAAAAAAAGAAGAACAGAAAGCATGCAGCAAAAGATGGCGAGGAAATGATGAAATACGTAACTGGGACTACGGTAATGGGCAATCGCGGCGGGACCATAGAGTTGACAAACGGACATCGTGCTTTCTTATTTATTACGTGGTTTCGCTTATTTATTAGTAGAATTTTAAATTTCTGAATTCTACCGAAAGGAACAGCATAGTCGACATTGTCCCTGTGATTCCTTCCTCTCTTGACAGGATCTCTATCTTTTCCGATGACGATAACTAGTGTTTTTACTTTTTTACCATTTCATAATGTCGCATGACTCATTTACCTGCAAGTCCCATATCTCTGCTCCCCTAGAAAAGCCGCGCTAACTGTGGATGTACTTTCTCTTCTCATCTTCTCCTCCTACTGTCCTCTAGCTCTTACCTATTAGCTTCGTAGAATAATTGTAATTGTTACGCTAGAGGTATAATTCCCCGTGAATAACCCGTGGGTTCTGGTCCCAGATTCGTGACGGGTATCGGCGTTACAAAACCGCGAAATATACCACGAACGGCGCGCAAACCAGTACTCGTGAACGCGTGCCGCAGTTTAGGCGGGGTTTATCTCGGGTATCCGAAGCCTCGCGATGAGGCGGGGTTTCGGAGACCCCAACGGCTTACGGTGCATATCGATGTACCGAATTATGTGTCGTCGGCGCTTGTCCGTAGCTGAGCTGGGCCCTGATGTCATTAGTTTTATCGATCGCTGACATTTGATTTTTCTTGAATTGCGGTACAGAACTCATTGTGATAGGTCTTACCTGCTCGTCAGTTCCTACAGCGGAGCCATCTTCTTTTTCAGACGGCAGACGCTGTTGTTCGACTTCTGAAACTGCAAAGTAGACTAGAAATAGGAACTGATCCATGACCAACTCACCTATTGGCGTCTCCACTGCTTCCTCATCCAGGTAGCCGCCTTCCTCATCCGCAATTGACTCTTTCATGAACGACAGCTGCTCCTCATACCACTGGCTCAGACTCGGTTTCGGGATGGTGACGATTTCAGGAATCGAGCGGATATCAAACCCACTCGACTGACGTCTAAATCGAGTACCGGCTCGAGAGTCGTTGCTGTCCACCGGAGAACCGAACAATTCGGCTTCATCCCGTGCTTCATCTCTGTAGTTGTCGTCGTAATCGTCTTCTGGAGCTTCTGGAGCCACTGGACTACTGTACGCCGATGAAAGCTGCTCTTGCCTATCCATTTCATCGGTCTTGATTGCGAGATCGAATTCATCAGGATAGACAGGAGCAGGCGGTACTTGTTCTCCTTCAGCTAACTGAGCTCTCCTATTGATATGATCCAGTTCCTCCTGGGTGAGATCAAAAGAGGACTGATGACGGATGTCCTGAGGCGGAGGTGATTGCTCTCTCGGAGCGGAAACCTCTTGGGCGACTAGATCACCTTTGCGGGTTTGTGTCGGAGGTTTTGTTGCGGCTAGATCCTCCAAGGCAGCCTTGGTCTCTTCCACCTTCTTCATCGCTCCTTTAAGAGCACTCAGGCCGAATCCGGTGAAGGATTTTGCGCCGAAGATCGATGAGGTTTCCTGTTTTCTAGGAATCATTGGCGGACGAGAAGCAATATCAGGCTCATGTCCAGTTCTGGTAACTTCTGACGCATCCTTCTGCGTCAAAGGCGATGGACTAACTTGTTCCTCCCCAGCCATTCGGGCAATTCTGTTGATGTGATCTAACTCCTCTTGAGTTAGTCCGCCCATTGTCGAGGGTGGAGGAGGCAGAGGAGGAGGAATAGAAGTATGATCGACTGCACCAGATCCGGGCACCACAGCAGCATCTCCCATCGCCATTCGAGCAACTCTGTCGATATGGTCGAGTTCTTCCTCGGTAAGCTCAGTCTGTGAGGGTATAATTGGGGTCGGCGCAGTGTCGCTGGCCATTGCTAGTTGATTGATTCTAGCGATATGATCGAGTTCTTCCTCAGTTAATTGGACATCCTGTGGAGCTGTGCCTTGTTTCGTAGATCTCTCTACCTCCGTAGATGACTTTCCCCTCGGTATGCTACTAACCAGAGCAGCGCTGGCGACTTCTGCCTTGTTGGCGACCTCGTTCATGGCCTTCGTGAGAGATTTGAGTCCAAATCCGGCAAATGACTTGCTACCAAAGAAAGACGTCAGCGGTGCTTCTGATCTAGGCTGCTCCATAGTCCCCGGTGTTCGTGGAGCTGGTGGAGCTTCGAATTGGTCAGCTGGTGCCGGTGGAGTGGCCAACTGCTCAGCATCGGGTTCAGCAAGCTGCTCCAGGTGCTCCAAGTACTCCCGATCTTCAGCTTCTTCTTGAAGTTCTTCGCCTGCAGAAAAAGCTTCGTCATCGACTTCGTGCTTAGAGGAGGAAGTGGAGATCGAACCGCTTCTGGAAGCTTCTTCAATGATAGTCTTTTCCACTGAAGATTGGGCAGAAACATGGTCATCATCTGCTTTTACCGCCTCTCTCTGCATCACACCAGTAGCTGCCTCGCCCAGAGCGTTTCTAGCCTCGTCCGCCTTCTGCATAACATCTTTAAGAGCTCGTTGGCCCAGACCAGTCAGAGGTGTGGTGCTGAGCTTGCTGAAAATGGACTCCTTTGAATCGGTCTTCGATCGAGCCTGGACTCTTTCCGAAGCACCATCCGAGGGTATTCCTCCTCCTACTTCTTCCTGGCCCCTATCAGCAGATGGTTCTGCCGAGCTCTTAGGTTCTTTGTCTTGGCCTAGATGTTCTTCAGCGGGCCGAGCCAGGTCCTCCAAAGCCGTCCTTGCCCCCTCGGCCTTCTGCATCACACCTTTTAGTGCTTTCATACCAAAACCTGTAAAGGACTTGGCACCGAGTATCGAGGAAGCACTCGCCGGCGGCTGACGGATTTCCGTGGATCTCTTCTCTTCATCCTCCATAGCCATACGATTGATTCTCTCGATGTGATCAAGTTCCTCTCGAGTGATTTCTGTGTTCATGTCACTGGTATGACACTCTCCTCTATCAGTGGATACGGTAGGCGCCACAGCTTCTTGGCTTACAGTAGGTGCATGTCCCTGTGGAGCTGTAAGTGATGATTCAAGCGTAGGAGGATGAGGCAGTAACATACTCCCTTGCTCTTGAGCCATCATTGCGATTCTGTTAATGTGGTCCAGCTCCTCTTGGGTAAGTTCTGGAACTCCACCGGGCAGCTGGGGTAAGGGCGGTAACATCTGTTCGTCCTGGGCAGCAATTTGAGCTATCTTATTTATATGGTCGATTTCTTCCTGTGTGAGCTCAGAGTCTCTTTCAGCGGTCCCTCCTTGCTCAGCCGATTTGGCTGCCCCACTGATCTGCCTAAAGTCTTCCTGTTTCGAGACAGCGATGGAGATCGCGCCCTCACTTTCAGCCATCTGTGCGATTCTATTGATGTGATCAAGCTCCTCCTGGGTAAGCTCTGACGGTTTGTCCGCGACAGGTGGACGAGTTTCTCGGATAGTGGTCTCTTTCGGCTTTGATACTGTAGCGATATCTTGAAGAACGGCCTTCGCGACATCTGCTTTCTGCATGACGCCTTTGAGGGCATTGAAACCAAACCCGGTCGTGGATTTGCCTCCAAAAATTGAACCCGAGGGAGCAGGCTTCTGCGTAGCTTGTTGTTCGGGACGGTCTACGGGTTCGGTGACAGTTGTTTCGAAACTTGGCCCTCCCGTGACTTCCACCGGTTTCTGCGGTTGTGCAGGAAGCTGTTCCTGAGCCAGTTGGGCGATTCTGTTGATGTGGTCGAGCTCTTCCTTCGTCAATTCTTCTCGGTTCGTTGGAGCTCCCTTCTTAACGTCTACTCCGGTTGATTTAGACTCGGCCTTCTCCGTAGCCGCGGAATCTTTGGGAGTTTCTGCTGGCCAGTTCACCACGTCTTTGAAAGCTTTGAATCCAAAGCCCGAGAAGCCTTTCACGGAGAAGAATGAAGTGGACGCTGCCGCTTGGTCTTGACGTTTTTCTGGTTTGGGAGATGAGGCAGCTGTCGATATACCTTCGCGTTCTCCAGCCATCTGAGACACTCGATTTATATGTTCAATTTCTTCCTTGGTGAGAGCTTGTGCTCCCGATACGGGCATTGGGTCGACCCTTGTTTTCTCGATGCTCATCGCTTCCTGCGCCATTTCATTCACTTTTCTGATATGCTCCAGTTCCTCAGCGGTGGGCTCGGTCGACTCTTTCTTCTCTGGTGGTTGTGGACTAAGGAGCAATGATCCTGCACCTGCCTCTTTTTCGGCTAACTCGGCCACCTTACGAATGTGTTCCAGTTCCTCGGCGGTTAACTCGCTAGGCCTTGATGGGGAAGACGGCGATTTGGCCTCGGCTGCCGGTTCTCCAGACCACAGATCTGTGGCGTGGAATAGAGCACCGCTGGCTCTCCTCAGCAACGATCCAAAGCCACCTAGAGACGACTTCCTCTGCTCTGAAACAGTCGGTGAGACCTCAGGAAGCGGTTCCGGAGCGGCGGATTTAGCTACTGATATGTCTTTGCTGGTTGTAGCTTTCATCTCGACAGCTTCAGTGACTTCTTGTGAAGGTTGTGGTTCTGATGACTGGAGAGCTGCCGCTTCGGCTCTCTGTTTCTCCCGTTCGTGTTGTTCTACCTTGCGAATCGCGTCGTCGATACACTTTATCTGATGTTCGTAGCCGTCATCGAACGACGCTTCGGATGCATTGAACGAGGAAACTCGTCCGGATGACTGGATCGACTCAGTTCTCGCGGTGAGCTGCTGGGTCAGCGGCATCCGGATCACATACGGAGCCCGCTGTTCGGCCTTCTCAACAACATTCTGGATGTGACGTCGTTCGGTGTCCGACAAATTGTCGATGTCAGGAAGAAGTTGTTGCAGAACCGACGAGCCTCTGAAACACGATTTCCTCAATAGGTTGTAGAATTATTTGTACATTTACGGTCAAAAGGAAGACAGTCCGCCGAACCGGGGGTAAATTTAGGAACGAACTGTTTCGGTTACTCATAGTTACCGGGAATGGGTTTCTCCCACGAACTTGCGGAGGGTTTCAGTTCTTGGAGATAGTCGTTAGCAATTGGCAACGGCGTAATGTTGCTGCTAAAAGTTATGCTCTACCCAGCTGCGCCAGCGGGTTACACTATACCGCGAAATTACCCGTCATCTCCCTTGTTTTGATGAGTAAGTCGCGAAGCCGCGGCAATCCCTAGGGTTATCGACCAGCGCGTCAATGGTGAATCCTGGGCCCGGATCCACGACGGATATCGATGCTATATACCCTGAACTGCGCACAAATCGATATTCGTGAACGCTCCGCGGTTTAGACGGGGGTTTCGGAGGGGTCTCCGACACCTTACGATGCTGCAGGGTTACGGAGACATAGGCGCGAGATCCTTGTTGACTTATTCCAAACTTCCCATGTCAAACGCAATATCTCATCGACTCCGCCGTCTGGTTCTGGCCTAACCGCAACGCATGTGCATTTCTTCTAGCTGCGCCGCGGTTCTAAGCCAGAGCCAGAACGCAGAGTCGATAAGATTCCCGCAGTGGATGCATTGCTGCAGTTGCGCGATAAGCCGTCGAGGTCCCCAAAATCCCATCCTTCACGAATCAGAAATGGCCGCAGATTGGCGGTACCGAGCGGGTATAGCGTCGACGAGGTATCGGAGACTGCTCGATCCGTTCATGAATCCGGGCCCTGGCGGTACTGTTCGACTCGGAGAGTTAGAAACCCATATTGCGAAATTTCCACCCTCCCGTGTTGGGTCCGAACCGCCATTCCAGCGCTCAACATTCTTCATCCAACTTCTCCCAAGGGAAGTGTCTAGTTCATTCTTTTCTTGTTGTTGTTCTTTATCGTGTTTTTTGTCTCCAGTGTTGTTAGCAGGGTCATTTCGCGTGCTGCTACCTGTCCACCTATAAATTTCTTTCTCTCTTAGCGTGCTGCCCTATCTGAATCCTTCTCGAGCGGCTGAAAAACTTATAAATTCTTACCTGCGAGAATCAAGCGGCGAGGCGCTTCGGTTCGACTTGTTCAGCACCGCTATCACATGATCGAGTTCGGTCTGAGATAGACCCTCCAGGGCAGAGTCAGGCAGTCTCGGACTCTCGGTGGATGCTCGAGAATCACCACCGGAGGATCTGAAACAAATGGTTAAATTACTTAACGGATGATACGGGGAAGAGCTGATTTGGGCCTTTTGCTCCTCTAACTGAAAAATTTACTTTTATTCGCCTAGTCCTACACTTAAAGTTACCCACAGGCTCAGAGAGTAAGCTTAGATCGGCAAGAATATTATAGTAATATTTCTCAATATACCTGTAGGTAGAATGAGATCTTACCTCCTCAGAAGATTGAGAATGTCTCCGTTACGGTCCTCGGATGGTTTTCGCGACGATTTGCCCGAATACTGAGCTTCTGCAGCGTACGATGTGGATGGTAGTGAGACAAACGGTATTGATGATCTGGGTCGTTCGGGTACAAGGCTTTGTTTCCTGGTGAAGAATGAGAACAATCCAAACGGTGGTACGTCTTTTGGTGCCGGCTCGACTGTGAAGCCAACTCTGAAATGAACTGCTATTCGCTGAAAAGTTCCAGAAACTGGTAGGTTACTGGAGATTTCTAAACTGAATGTGACTCACCCTATGTTCTGGTCGTCATCCAGACTGGATGTGGAAGTAGAATGTCGCGGTAGAGATGTGTCCGTGAAGTATCGAGCGCGGGGATTGTTCTGAGCTCTGAAGTGTATTCTGAGCTCACGTCCGGCCTCATCGGCAATGTCTTCAGTAAGTCGATGGGCAGCAAAGTTCAGTCGACACAAAAAGTCCACATTGCAGAGCAGATCTTTGCTATCGGTAAAACTATGTTGTTCACACAGTTCGTAGGCATTGAGATAGGCATGCAGTGCAGAGCAACTACGCGCAACGCAGTTTGTGCTGCGTGAGAAACGAAGATTTTCCGCTGCCGCAGGCGATTCCATGCCATCTTTACCCACCTCGCTGAGAGATCTGCGCAGGCTCTTACCATCTGATGAGTCAGAGGTGTTCACGGTCACACCGATTTCTGGCCAAGGAATTGAGCTCTTATCGGCGCCATTGTCCTCGAAAGGATCTCCAGGAAGGATGTCGTCTTCCGCGTCGGAACTATCGCCCGGATGAGAGGATTGGGATTCTCTCAGAGAATGATCTGTGTAAACGACGCGTACGTTGGATCCACGCTGACTCTCCATGAGCTGCTTCTTTTCTGCTGCCCTCTTCAGCGTCGGCGAATTGTTACCCAAAGAAACAATCGACGACTGTCGTGGAATAATGCCTCCTACATTACTGGAGTAGTTCACGGAAGTACTTCTGCTTAGAATATCTGTCTTCTCGACATCATGGACCATTCCAGTTGATGTTGAAAATCCTCTTACAAAAGGAGGTCGTCGGGGTAATGGCGTGCTTCTCTGAGCTTCTGCTTTACTAGCTTCATCCACGTCTGCAGAATGCTTTCCAAAATGATCAGTGACAGAAACAATTGTCCAAGGTGATCTAGCTGACTGGGCTTCTTCGCCACGAGACCCGTTCAAGGACTTCGACTCTACGATTTGCATCTGCAGAGTCGCGTCGAAGATGTCTTCCTCGTAGTTCACATAAGAATCTGTTGATGGAGGTTTACCGCTGCTGGAAATTCCTGGAATTTCCTTTTTCTCTCTTAGATTGTTTATTTGCGAAGGTTCGGATGCTTCGTGTTTGAATGGTTGGGGCGAGATCGTTTGCCCAGCGACATCTTCTACCGGCCGAACTTCAGATGTTTCAAAGGAATCCTCATTCGGCTTTTCCAAGGAATTCCTCCAAGTAAAGTCGTGCTGCTGGTACATAGGCTGCGGTTTATACGAAGGTGTGTCTCCCGAAACAGTCGCATGCATATCATCTTCACTAAGTTGCTGTACTTCTTTAGAACCACCGAGATCGGACATCAGCTCGGGCTCTTCTCGAAGCGTCTCCTCCACAAGAGGCTGAGAAGGAGTAGGGCTGTCAAAGTTCTCAGCAGATGACAATTTCTTGCGAGCATCATCAACCGAGGAAATTTCAAATTCATCAGCACCATCCGCCAAGGATGGAGACGGCAATTCTGGTGCTGAAAGGTCATCGGTGTAATCCAAATCAGATGCGGGTGCAGCATCAGCGCCCGACGTGAGTTCTGATTCATCACTTTCTTCACGGTAGATGGAGCCATGGTCACCTGAAGGGCAAATGTCACCGTCAACGCTAAATGGTACTGGCATTGGTGGCCCAACAGCCAAAGAGAGAGTGTTATCAGTTGCTAAGTGTGTTACATCGCGCGCTCTTTGAGTGCCATGCAAGGACAGTGACTCCTCTGCCAAACGCTGAATGTATGCAATATGGTCGAGCTCCTCTTGGGTTAACTGATCGGACTTCTGGATTGGTCCAGGTGGATTAGGCTGGGAAATGGAGGGATCATGCTCCGCCGGGAGAGCAGGTGGCTGTGACGATTCCTCAGCCAGTCGTTGAACATAAGCGATATGGTCAAGTTCTTCCTGTGTTAACTGATCCGGTACGACAGGTTTCTGGATAGCGTTAGGTGCTGGTACAGAAGAAAGTGTAGGCTCTGATGGTGGAACAGGTAGCTGAGAAGATTCTTCTGCTAATCGCTGAATGAAAGCGATGTGGTCAAGCTCTTCTTGTGTTAGCTGATCCGATCCCGTAGCCTCATGGGTAGGATTAAGCATTTGTTCAGTGGAAGATTTTGGAGCTGGCTCCTGAGGAGGTATCTGTGACGATTCCTCAGCCAGTCGTTGAATATAGGCGATATGGTCAAGTTCTTCCTGTGTTAACTGATCCGATACCTCAGGTTTCTGGATAGTGTTAGGTGCTGGTACAGAAGAAAGTTTAGGCTCTGATGGTAGAACAGGTAGCTGGCATGATTCTCCAGCTATTCGCTGGATGAACGCGATGTGGTCAAGTTCTTCTTGTGTCAGCGTAAGCGATTGCTCACGTTCTGGTGTAGCATCAGGAGACTCCAAGTCTGAAGGAATTTCGTGGTCAGCAAAGGATGTCGCTCCCGATGACTCACCTAGGTCAAGCGACAGAGAAGGATTTGCCAAGAACTCCTCCTTTTCGTGTTTCTCAAGCAGCGGAATTGGTCGGTCATAGCCAGCAACAGAGTCAACATATGGCGGTGTTTTACTCGAAGTAGCCTCAGCTTCGTCGCTTCCTTCGCCGTCGCATTGCGAACTGTTTCCAACAATAGGTTCTGATCGAACAGCCTTTATACCTACTACGGCTGGACTAGGTAGTGAAGCGAATCCAGCATTGAAGGCTAGCTCTCCTGCTAACCGTTGGATGTGAGCGATGTGGTCGAGCTCCTCTTGGGTTAGCTGATCAGGCATGGCACCGTAGTCAGTTGTAGCCACAGGCAGCGCTGCATAATCAGTGGTACCCACAGGCATGGCAGCGTAGTCAGTGGTAGCCGCTGATGGTTGTGCGACGGGCTGTTGTTCTTGCAAATCCGAAGGCTCTTTTACAAGCCGCTGAGTATAGTCGAGGTTATCCAGCTCTGCAGCCGGTAGATCTTCACGTACAACAGATGTTGTTTCCTCGCCTTTGCTCAGTTGCGAAGGAAGAGGCGGTCTCGCTGGTAGTTGACGAGGGAGATCCGATATCGGCACCTCGATCTCATGATCTTCGAGTAGTGGACTGGATCGGTCATATTCAAGAATAACACCAGCGTCAACATCTGACGGTATGTCCTGGTCCGCACCTGAAGTTGCCTCGGATTTGTCACTTCCTTCGTCGGCGTACTGTGGAGCTCCAAAGCTGTCGTCCGCGACCGGTGGTACTACGGCTGGACCAGGTCTTGGAGCAAATCCAGCGTTGATGGCCGATTCTTCTGCTAACCGTTGGATGTAAGCGATGTGGTCGAGTTCTTCTTGGGTCAGCTGATCAGGCATGGTGGCATAATCAGTGGTAGCCACAGGCAGCGCTGCATAATCAGTGCTAGACACGGGAATGGCACCGTAGTCAGTGGTAGCCGTTGATGGTTGGGCGGCGGGCTGTTCTTCTTGCATATCTGAAGGCTCTTCCACAAGCCGCTGAATATAATCGAAGTCATCCTGCTCTGCAGGCGGTAGATCTTCACGTACAGCAGATGTTGTTTCCTCGTCTTTGCTCAGTTGCGAAGGAAGAGGCGGTCTCGCTGGTACTTGACGAGTGAGATCTGATATCGGCTCCTCGATCTCATGATCTTCGAGTAGTGGACTGGATCGGTCATATTCAAGAATAACACCAGCGTCAACATCTGACGGTATGTCCTGGTCCGCACCTGAAGTAGCCTCCGATTTGTCACTTCCTTCGTCGGCGTACCGTGGAGCTCCAAAGCTGTCGTCCGCCACCGGTGGTACTACTGCTGGACCAGGTCTTGGAGCAAATCCAGCGTTGATGGCCGATTCTTCTGCTAACCGTTGGATGTAAGCGATGTGGTCGAGTTCCTCTTGGGTCAGCTGATCAGGCATGGTGGCATAATCAGTGGTAGCCACAGGCAGCGCTGCATAATCAGTGCTAGCCACGGGAATGGCACCGTAGTCAGTGGTAGCCGTTGATGTTTGGGGGACGGGCTGTTGTTCTTGCATATCCGAAGGCTCTTCCACAAGCCGCTGAATATGGTCGAAGGCATCCTGCTCTGCAAGCGGTAGATCTTCACGTACAGCAGATGTTGTTTCGTCGTCTTTGCTCAGTTGCGAAGGAAGAGGCGGTCTCGCTGGTACTTGACGAGGGAGATCCGATATCGGCTCCTCGATCTCATGATCTTCGAGTAGTGGACTGGATCGGTCATATTCAGGAATAACACCAGCGTCAACATCTGACGGTATGTCCTGGTCCGCACCTGAAGTAGCCTCCGATTTGTCACTTCCTTCGTCGGCGTACCGTGGAGCTCCAAAGCTGTCGTCCGCCACCGGTGGTACTACGGCTGGACCAGGTCTTGGAGTAAATCCAGCGTTGATGGCCGATTCTTCTGCTAACCGTTGGATGTAAGCGATGTGGTCGAGTTCCTCTTGGGTCAGCTGATCAGGCATGGTGGCATAATCAGTGGTAGCCACAGGCAGCGCTGCATAATCAGTGCTAGCCACGGGAATGGCACCGTAGTCAGTGGTTGCCTTTGATGGTTGGGCGACGGACTGTTGTTCTTGCTTATCCGAAGGCTCTTCTACAAGCCGCTGAATATAATCGAAGTCATCGTGCTCTGCAGGCGGTAGATCTTCACGTACAGCAGATGTTGTTTCCTCGTCTTTGCTCAGTTGCGAAGGAAGAGGCGGTCTCGCTGGTACTTGACGAGTGAGATCTGATATCGGCTCCTCGATCTCATGATCTTCGAGTAGTGGACTGGATCGGTCATATTCATGAATAACACCAGCTTCAACATCTGACGGTATGTCCTGGTCCGCACCTGAAGTAGCCTCCGATTTGTCACTTCCTTCGTCGGCGTACCGTGGAGCTCCAAAGCTGTCGTCCGCCACCGGTGGTACTACGGCTGGACCAGGTCTTGGAGCAAATCCAGCGTTGATGGCCGATTCTTCTGCTAAGCGTTGGATGTAAGCGATGTGGTCGAGTTCCTCTTGGGTCAGCTGATCAGGCATGGCAGCATAATCAGTGGTAGCCACGGGAATGGCACCGTAGTCAGTGGTAGCCGTTGATGTTTGGGGGACGGGCTGTTGTTCTTGCATATCCGAAGGCTCTTCCACAAGCCGCTGAATATAGTCGAAGGCATCCTGCTCTGCAGGCGGTAGATCTTCACGTACAGCAGATGTTGTTTCCTCGTCTTTGCTCAGTTGCGAAGGAAGAGGCGGTCTCGCTGGTACTTGACGAGTGAGATCTGATATCGGCTCCTCGATCTCATGATCTTCGAGTAGTGGACTGGATCGGTCATATTCAAGAATAACACCAGCGTCAACATCTGACGGTATGTCCTGGTCCGCACCTGAAGTAGCCTCCGATTTGTCACTTCCTTCGTCGGCGTACCGTGGAGCTCCAAAGCTGTCGTCCGCCGCCGGTGGTACTACGGCTGGACCAGGTCTTGGAGCAAATCCAGCGTTGATGGCCGATTCTTCTGCTAACCGTTGGATGTAAGCGATGTGGTCGAGTTCCTCTTGGGTCAGCTGATCAGGCATGGTGGCATAATCAGTGGTAGCCACAGGCAGCGCTGCATAATCAGTGCTAGCCACGGGAATGGCACCGTAGTCAGTGGTAGCCGTTGATGTTTGGGGGACGGGCTGTTGTTCTTGCATATCCGAAGGCTCTTCCACAAGCCGCTGAATATGGTCGAAGGCATCCTGCTCTGCAAGCGGTAGATCTTCACGTACAGCAGATGTTGTTTCGTCGTCTTTGCTCAGTTGCGAAGGAAGAGGCGGTCTCGCTGGTACTTGACGAGGGAGATCCGATATCGGCTCCTCGATCTCATGATCTTCGAGTAGTGGACTGGATCGGTCATATTCAGGAATAACACCAGCGTCAACATCTGACGGTATGTCCTGGTCCGCACCTGAAGTAGCCTCCGATTTGTCACTTCCTTCGTCGGCATACCGTGGAGCTCCAAAGCTGTCGTCCGCGACCGGTGGTACTACGGCTGGACCAGGTCTTGGAGCAAATCCAGCGTTGATGGCCGATTCTTCTGCTAACCGTTGGATGTAAGCGATGTGGTCGAGTTCCTCTTGGGTCAGCTGATCAGGCATGGTGGCATAATCAGTGGTAGCCACAGGCAGCGCTGCATAATCAGTGCTAGCCACGGGAATGGCACCGTAGTCAGTGGTAGCCGTTGATGTTTGGGGGACGGGCTGTTGTTCTTGCATATCCGAAGGCTCTTCCACAAGCCGCTGAATATGGTCGAAGGCATCCTGCTCTGCAAGCGGTAGATCTTCACGTACAGCAGATGTTGTTTCGTCGTCTTTGCTCAGTTGCGAAGGAAGAGGCGGTCTCGCTGGTACTTGACGAGGGAGATCCGATATCGGCTCCTCGATCTCATGATCTTCGAGAAGTGGACTGGATCGGTCATATTCAGGAATAACACCAGCGTCAACATCTGACGGTATGTCCTGGTCCGCACCTGAAGTAGCCTCGGATTTGTCACTTCCTTCGTCGGCGTACCGTGGAGCTCCAAAGCTGTCGTCCGCCACCGGTGGTACTACGGCTGGACCAGGTCTTGGAGCAAATCCAGCGTTGATGGCCGATTCTTCTGCTAAGCGTTGGATGTAAGCGATGTGGTCGAGTTCCTCTTGGGTCAGCTGATCAGGCATGGTGGCATAATCAGTGGTAGCCACAGGCAGCGCTGCATAATCAGTGCTAGCCACGGGAATGGCACCGTAGTCAGTGGTAGCCGTTGATGTTTGGGGGACGGGCTGTTGTTCTTGCATATCCGAAGGCTCTTCCACAAGCCGCTGAATATAGTCGAAGGCATCCTGCTCTGCAGGCGGTAGATCTTCACGTACAGCAGATGTTGTTTCGTCGTCTTTGCTCAGTTGCGAAGGAAGAGGCGGTCTCGCTGGTACTTGACGAGTGAGATCTGATATCGGCTCCTCGATCTCATGATCTTCGAGTAGTGGACTGGATCGGTCATATTCAAGAATAACACCAGCGTCAACATCTGACGGTATGTCCTGGTCCGCACCTGAAGTAGCCTCCGATTTGTCACTTCCTTCGTCGGCGTACCGTGGAGCTCCAAAGCTGTCGTCCGCCACCGGTGGTACTACGGCTGGACCAGGTCTTGGAGCAAATCCAGCGTTGATGGCCGATTCTTCTGCTAAGCGTTGGATGTAAGCGATGTGGTCGAGTTCCTCTTGGGTCAGCTGATCAGGCATGGCAGCATAATCAGTGGTAGCCACGGGAATGGCACCGTAGTCAGTGGTAGCCGTTGATGGTTGGGCGACGGACTGTTGTTCTTGCTTATCCGAAGGCTCTTCTACAAGCCGCTGAATATAGTCGAAGGCATCCTGCTCTGCAGGCGGTAGATCTTCACGTACAGCAGATGTTGTTTCCTCGTCTTTGCTCAGTTGCGAAGGAAGAGGCGGTCTCGCTGGTACTTGACGAGTGAGATCTGATATCGGCTCCTCGATCTCATGATCTTCGAGTAGTGGACTGGATCGGTCATATTCAAGAATAACACCAGCGTCAACATCTGACGGTATGTCCTGGTCCGCACCTGAAGTAGCCTCCGATTTGTCACTTCCTTCGTCGGCGTACCGTGGAGCTCCAAAGCTGTCGTCCGCCGCCGGTGGTACTACGGCTGGACCAGGTCTTGGAGCAAATCCAGCGTTGATGGCCGATTCTTCTGCTAACCGTTGGATGTAAGCGATGTGGTCGAGTTCCTCTTGGGTCAGCTGATCAGGCATGGCAGCATAATCAGTGGTAGCCACGGGAATGGCACCGTAGTCAGTGGTAGCCGTTGATGGTTGGGCGACGGACTGTTGTTCTTGCTTATCCGAAGGCTCTTCTACAAGCCGCTGAATATAGTCGAAGGCATCCTGCTCTGCAGGCGGTAGATCTTCACGTACAGCAGATGTTGTTTCCTCGTCTTTGCTCAGTTGCGAAGGAAGAGGCGGTCTCGCTGGTACTTGACGAGTGAGATCTGATATCGGCTCCTCGATCTCATGATCTTCGAGTAGTGGACTGGATCGGTCATATTCAAGAATAACACCAGCGTCAACATCTGACGGTATGTCCTGGTCCGCACCTGAAGTAGCCTCCGATTTGTCACTTCCTTCGTCGGCGTACCGTGGAGCTCCAAAGCTGTCGTCCGCCGCCGGTGGTACTACGGCTGGACCAGGTCTTGGAGCAAATCCAGCGTTGATGGCCGATTCTTCTGCTAACCGTTGGATGTAAGCGATGTGGTCGAGTTCCTCTTGGGTCAGCTGATCAGGCATGGTGGCATAATCAGTGGTAGCCACAGGCAGCGCTGCATAATCAGTGCTAGCCACGGGAATGGCACCGTAGTCAGTGGTAGCCGTTGATGGTTGGGCGACGGACTGTTGTTCTTGCTTATCCGAAGGCTCTTCTACAAGCCGCTGAATATAGTCGAAGGCATCCTGCTCTGCAGGCGGTAGATCTTCACGTACAGCAGATGTTGTTTCCTCGTCTTTGCTCAGTTGCGAAGGAAGAGGCGGTCTCGCTGGTACTTGACGAGTGAGATCTGATATCGGCTCCTCGATCTCATGATCTTCGAGTAGTGGACTGGATCGGTCATATTCAAGAATAACACCAGCTTCAACATCTGACGGTATGTCCTGGTCCGCGCCTGAAGTAGCCTCCGATTTGTCACTTCCTTCGTCGGCGTACCGTGGAGCTCCAAAGCTGTCGTCCGCCACCGGTGGTACTACGGCTGGACCAGGTCTTGGAGCAAATCCAGCGTTGATGGCCGATTCTTCTGCTAAGCGTTGGATGTAAGCGATGTGGTCGAGTTCCTCTTGGGTCAGCTGATCAGGCATGGTGGCATAATCAGTGGTAGCCACAGGCAGCGCTGCATAATCAGTGCTAGCCACGGGAATGGCACCGTAGTCAGTGGTAGCCGTTGATGTTTGGGGGACGGGCTGTTGTTCTTGCATATCCGAAGGCTCTTCCACAAGCCGCTGAATATGGTCGAAGGCATCCTGCTCTGCAAGCGGTAGATCTTCACGTACAGCAGATGTTGTTTCGTCGTCTTTGCTCAGTTGCGAAGGAAGAGGCGGTCTCGCTGGTACTTGACGAGGGAGATCCGATATCGGCTCCTCGATCTCATGATCTTCGAGAAGTGGACTGGATCGGTCATATTCAGGAATAACACCAGCGTCAACATCTGACGGTATGTCCTGGTCCGCACCTGAAGTAGCCTCGGATTTGTCACTTCCTTCGTCGGCGTACCGTGGAGCTCCAAAGCTGTCGTCCGCCACCGGTGGTACTACGGCTGGACCAGGTCTTGGAGCAAATCCAGCGTTGATGGCCGATTCTTCTGCTAAGCGTTGGATGTAAGCGATGTGGTCGAGTTCCTCTTGGGTCAGCTGATCAGGCATGGTGGCATAATCAGTGGTAGCCACAGGCAGCGCTGCATAATCAGTGCTAGCCACGGGAATGGCACCGTAGTCAGTGGTAGCCGTTGATGTTTGGGGGACGGGCTGTTGTTCTTGCATATCCGAAGGCTCTTCCACAAGCCGCTGAATATAGTCGAAGGCATCCTGCTCTGCAGGCGGTAGATCTTCACGTACAGCAGATGTTGTTTCGTCGTCTTTGCTCAGTTGCGAAGGAAGAGGCGGTCTCGCTGGTACTTGACGAGTGAGATCTGATATCGGCTCCTCGATCTCATGATCTTCGAGTAGTGGACTGGATCGGTCATATTCAAGAATAACACCAGCGTCAACATCTGACGGTATGTCCTGGTCCGCACCTGAAGTAGCCTCCGATTTGTCACTTCCTTCGTCGGCGTACCGTGGAGCTCCAAAGCTGTCGTCCGCCACCGGTGGTACTACGGCTGGACCAGGTCTTGGAGCAAATCCAGCGTTGATGGCCGATTCTTCTGCTAAGCGTTGGATGTAAGCGATGTGGTCGAGTTCCTCTTGGGTCAGCTGATCAGGCATGGCAGCATAATCAGTGGTAGCCACGGGAATGGCACCGTAGTCAGTGGTAGCCGTTGATGGTTGGGCGACGGACTGTTGTTCTTGCTTATCCGAAGGCTCTTCTACAAGCCGCTGAATATAGTCGAAGGCATCCTGCTCTGCAGGCGGTAGATCTTCACGTACAGCAGATGTTGTTTCCTCGTCTTTGCTCAGTTGCGAAGGAAGAGGCGGTCTCGCTGGTACTTGACGAGTGAGATCTGATATCGGCTCCTCGATCTCATGATCTTCGAGTAGTGGACTGGATCGGTCATATTCAAGAATAACACCAGCGTCAACATCTGACGGTATGTCCTGGTCCGCACCTGAAGTAGCCTCCGATTTGTCACTTCCTTCGTCGGCGTACCGTGGAGCTCCAAAGCTGTCGTCCGCCGCCGGTGGTACTACGGCTGGACCAGGTCTTGGAGCAAATCCAGCGTTGATGGCCGATTCTTCTGCTAACCGTTGGATGTAAGCGATGTGGTCGAGTTCCTCTTGGGTCAGCTGATCAGGCATGGCAGCATAATCAGTGGTAGCCACGGGAATGGCACCGTAGTCAGTGGTAGCCGTTGATGGTTGGGCGACGGACTGTTGTTCTTGCTTATCCGAAGGCTCTTCTACAAGCCGCTGAATATAGTCGAAGGCATCCTGCTCTGCAGGCGGTAGATCTTCACGTACAGCAGATGTTGTTTCCTCGTCTTTGCTCAGTTGCGAAGGAAGAGGCGGTCTCGCTGGTACTTGACGAGTGAGATCTGATATCGGCTCCTCGATCTCATGATCTTCGAGTAGTGGACTGGATCGGTCATATTCAAGAATAACACCAGCGTCAACATCTGACGGTATGTCCTGGTCCGCACCTGAAGTAGCCTCCGATTTGTCACTTCCTTCGTCGGCGTACCGTGGAGCTCCAAAGCTGTCGTCCGCCGCCGGTGGTACTACGGCTGGACCAGGTCTTGGAGCAAATCCAGCGTTGATGGCCGATTCTTCTGCTAAGCGTTGGATGTAAGCGATGTGGTCGAGTTCCTCTTGGGTCAGCTGATCAGGCATGGCAGCATAATCAGTGGTAGCCACGGGAATGGCACCGTAGTCAGTGGTAGCCGTTGATGGTTGGGCGACGGACTGTTGTTCTTGCTTATCCGAAGGCTCTTCTACAAGCCGCTGAATATAGTCGAAGGCATCCTGCTCTGCAGGCGGTAGATCTTCACGTACAGCAGATGTTGTTTCCTCGTCTTTGCTCAGTTGCGAAGGAAGAGGCGGTCTCGCTGGTACTTGACGAGTGAGATCTGATATCGGCTCCTCGATCTCATGATCTTCGAGTAGTGGACTGGATCGGTCATATTCAAGAATAACACCAGCGTCAACATCTGACGGTATGTCCTGGTCCGCACCTGAAGTAGCCTCCGATTTGTCACTTCCTTCGTCGGCGTACCGTGGAGCTCCAAAGCTGTCGTCCGCCGCCGGTGGTACTACGGCTGGACCAGGTCTTGGAGCAAATCCAGCGTTGATGGCCGATTCTTCTGCTAACCGTTGGATGTAAGCGATGTGGTCGAGTTCCTCTTGGGTCAGCTGATCAGGCATGGTGGCATAATCAGTGGTAGCCACAGGCAGCGCTGCATAATCAGTGCTAGCCACGGGAATGGCACCGTAGTCAGTGGTAGCCGTTGATGGTTGGGCGACGGACTGTTGTTCTTGCTTATCCGAAGGCTCTTCTACAAGCCGCTGAATATAGTCGAAGGCATCCTGCTCTGCAGGCGGTAGATCTTCACGTACAGCAGATGTTGTTTCCTCGTCTTTGCTCAGTTGCGAAGGAAGAGGCGGTCTCGCTGGTACTTGACGAGTGAGATCTGATATCGGCTCCTCGATCTCATGATCTTCGAGTAGTGGACTGGATCGGTCATATTCAAGAATAACACCAGCTTCAACATCTGACGGTATGTCCTGGTCCGCGCCTGAAGTAGCCTCCGATTTGTCACTTCCTTCGTCGGCGTACCGTGGAGCTCCAAAGCTGTCGTCCGCCACCGGTGGTACTACGGCTGGACCAGGTCTTGGAGCAAATCCAGCGTTGATGGCCGATTCTTCTGCTAAGCGTTGGATGTAAGCGATGTGGTCGAGTTCCTCTTGGGTCAGCTGATCAGGCATGGCAGCATAATCAGTGGTAGCCACGGGCATGGCACCGTAGTCAGTGGTAGCCGTTGATGGTTGGGCGACGGGCTGTTGTTCTTGCATATCCGAAGACTGTTCTACAAGCCGCTGAATATAATCGAAGTCATCCTGCTCTGCAGGCGGTAGATCTTCACGTACAGCAGATGTTGTTTCCTCGTCTTTGCTCAGTTGCGAAGGAAGAGGCGGTCTCGCTGGTACTTGACGAGGGAGATCCGATATCGCCTCCTCGATCTCATGATCTTCGAGTAGTGGACTGGATCGGTCATATTCAGGAATAACACCAGCGTCAACATCTGACGGTATGTCCTGGTCCGCACCTGAAGTAGCCTCGGATTTGTCACTTCTTTCGTCGGCGTATCGTGGAGCTCCAAAGCTGTCGTCCACCACCGGTGGTACTACGGCTGGACCAGGTCTTGGAGCAAATCCAGCGTTGATGGCCGATTCTTCTGCTAACCGTTGGATGTAAGCGATGTGGTCGAGTTCCTCTTGGGTCAGCTGATCAGGCATGGTGGCATAATCAGTGGTAGCCACAGGCAGCGCTGCATAATCAGTGCTAGCCACGGGAATGGCAACGTAGTCAGTGGTAGCCGTTGATGGTTGGGCGACGGACTGTTGTTCTTGCTTATCCGAAGGCTCTTCTACAAGCCGCTGAATATAGTCGAAGTCATCCTGCTCTGCAGGCGGTAGATCTTCACGTACAGCAGATGTTGTTTCCTCGTCTTTGCTCAGTTGCGAAGGAAGAGGCGGTCTCGCTGGTACTTGACGAGGGAGATCCGATATCGCCTCCTCGATCTCATGATCTTCGAGAAGTGGACTGGATCGGTCATATTCAAGAATAACACCAGCGTCAACATCTGACGGTATGTCCTGGTCCGCACCTGAAGTAGCCTCCGATTTGTCACTTCCTTCGTCGGCGTACCGTGGAGCTCCAAAGCTGTCGTCCGCCACCGGTGGTACTACGGCTGGACCAGGTCTTGGAGCAAATCCAGCGTTGATGGCCGATTCTTCTGCTAACCGTTGGATGTAAGCGATGTGGTCGAGTTCCTCTTGGGTCAGCTGATCAGGCATGGCAGCATAATCAGTGGTAGCCACGGGCATGGCACCGTAGTCAGTGGTAGCCGTTGATGGTTGGGCGACGGGCTGTTGTTCTTGCATATCCGAAGACTGTTCTACAAGCCGCTGAATATAATCGAAGTCATCCTGCTCTGCAGGCGGTAGATCTTCACGTACAGCAGATGTTGTTTCCTCGTCTTTGCTCAGTTGCGAAGGAAGAGGCGGTCTCGCTGGTACCTGACGAGGGAGATCCGACATCGGCTCCTCGATCTCATGATCTTCGAGAAGTGGACTGGATCGGTCATATTCAAGAATAACACCAGCGTCAACATCTGACGGTATGTCCTGGTCCGCACCTGAAGTAGCCTCCGATTTGTCACTTCCTTCGTCGGCGTACCGTGGAGCTCCAAAGCTGTCGTCCGCCACCGGTGGTACTACGGCTGGACCAGGTCTTGGAGCAAATCCAGCGTTGATGGCCGATTCTTCTGCTAACCGTTGGATGTAAGCGATGTGGTCGAGTTCCTCTTGGGTCAGCTGATCAGGCATGGTGGCATAATCAGTGGTAGCCACAGGCAGCGCTGCATAATCAGTGCTAGCCACGGGAATGGCACCGTAGTCAGTGGTAGCCGTTGATGGTTGGGCGACGGACTGTTGTTCTTGCATATCCGAAGGCTCTTCTACAAGCCGCTGAATATAATCGAAGTCATCGTGCTCTGCAGGCGGTAGATCTTCACGTACAGCAGATGTTGTTTCCTCGTCTTTGCTCAGTTGCGAAGGAAGAGGCGGTCTCGCTGGTACCTGACGAGGGAGATCCGACATCGACTCCTCGATCTCATGATCTTCGAGAAGTGGACTGGATCGGTCATATTCAGGAATAGCACCAGCGTCAACATCTGACGGTATGTCCTGGTCCGCACCTGAAGTAGCCTCGGATTTGTCACTTCCTTTGTCGGCGTACTGTGGAGCTCCAAAGCTGTCGTCCGCCACCGGTGGTACTACGGCTGTACCAGGTCTTGGAGCAAATCCAGCGTTGATGGCCGATTCTTCTGCTAACCGTTGGATGTAAGCGATGTGGTCGAGTTCCTCTTGGGTCAGCTGATCAGGCATGGCTGCATAATCAGTGGTAGCCACGGGCATGGCACCGTATTCAGTGGTAGCCGTTGATGGTTGGGCGACGGGCTGTTGTTCTTGCATATCCGAAGGCTCTTCTACAAGCCGCTGAATATAGTCGAAGTCATCCTGCTCTGCAGGCGGTAGATCTTCACGTACAGCAGATGTTGTTTCCTCGTCTTTGCTCAGTTGCGAAGGAAGAGGCGGTCTCGCTGGTACCTGACGAGGGAGATCCGACATCGGCTCCTCGATCTCATGATCTTCGAGAAGTGGACTGGATCGGTCATATTCAAGAATAACACCAGCGTCAACATCTGACGGTATGTCCTGGTCCGCACCTGAAGTAGCCTCCGATTTGTCACTTCCTTCGTCGGCGTACCGTGGAGCTCCAAAGCTGTCGTCCGCCACCGGTGGTACTACGGCTGGACCAGGTCTTGGAGCAAATCCAGCGTTGATGGCCGATTCTTCTGCTAAGCGTTGGATGTAAGCGATGTGGTCGAGTTCCTCTTGGGTCAGCTGATCAGGAATGGCAGCATAAATAGTGGTAGCCACGGGCATGGCACCGTAGTCAGTGGTTGCCGTTGATGGTTGGGCGACGGACTGTTGTTCTTGCTTATCCGAAGGCTCTTCTACAAGCCGCTGAATATAGTCAAAGTCATCCTGCTCTGCAGGCGGTAGATCTTCACGTACAGCAGATGTTGTTTCCTTGTCTTTGCTCAGTTGCGAAGGAAGAGGCGGTCTCGATGGTACTTGACGAGTGAGATCCGATATCGGCTCCTCGATCTCATGATCTTCGAGAAGGGGACTGGATCGGTCATATTCAAGAATAACACCAGCGTCAACATCTGACGGTATGTCCTGGTCCGCACCTGAAGTAGCCTCCGATTTGTCACTTCCTTCGTCGGCGTACCGTGGAGCTCCAAAGCTGTCGTCCGCCACCGGTGGTACTACGGCTGGACCAGGTCTTGGAGCAAATCCAGCGTTGATGGCCGATTCTTCTGCTAAGCGTTGGATGTAAGCGATGTGGTCGAGTTCCTCTTGGGTCAGCTGATCAGGCATGGCAGCATAAATAGTGGTAGCCACGGGCATGGCACCGTAGTCAGTGGTTGCCTTTGATGGTTGGGCGACGGACTGTTGTTCTTGCTTATCCGAAGGCTCTTCTACAAGCCGCTGAATATAGTCAAAGTCATCCTGCTCTGCAGGCGGTAGATCTTCACGTACAGCAGATGTTGTTTCCTTGTCTTTGCTCAGTTGCGAAGGAAGAGGCGGTCTCGATGGTACTTGTCGAGTGAGATCCGATATCGGCTCCTCGATCTCATGATCTTCGAGAAGGGGACTGGATCGGTCATATTCAAGAATAACACCAGCGTCAACATCTGACGGTATGTCCTGGTCCGCACCTGAAGTAGCCTCGGATTTGTCACTTCTTTCGTCGGCGTATCGTGGAGCTCCAAAGCTGTCGTCCGCCACCAGTGGTACTACGGCTGTACCAGGTCTTGGAGCAAATCCAGCGTTGATGCCCGATTCTTCTGCTAACCGTTGGATGTAAGCGATGTGGTCGAGTTCCTCTTGGGTCAGCTGATCAGCCATGGTGGCATAATCAGTGGTAGCCACAGGCAGCGCTGCATAATCCGTGGTAGCCACGGGAACGGCACCGTAGTCAGTGGTAGCCGTTGATGGTTGGGCGACGGGCTGTTGTTCTTGCATATCCGAAGACTGTTCTACAAGCCGCTGAATATAATCGAAGTCATCCTGCTCTGCAGGCGGTAGATCTTCACGTACAGCAGATGTTGTTTCCTCGTCTTTGCTCAGTTGCGAAGGAAGAGGCGGTCTCGCTGGTACCTGACGAGGGAGATCCGACATCGGCTCCTCGATCTCATGATCTTCGAGAAGTGGACTGGATCGGTCATATTCAGGAATAACACCAGCGTCAACATCTGACGGTATGTCCTGGTCCGCACCTGAAGTAGCCTCGGATTTGTCACTTCCTTTGTCGGCGTACTGTGGAGCTCCAAAGCTGTCGTCCGCCACCGGTGGTACTACGGCTGTACCAGGTCTTGGAGCAAATCCAGCGTTGATGGCCGATTCTTCTGCTAACCGTTGGATGTAAGCGATGTGGTCGAGTTCCTCTTGGGTCAGCTGATCAGGCATGGCAGCATAATCAGTGGTAGCCACGGGCATGGCACCGTAGTCAGTGGTAGCCGTTGATGGTTGGGCGACGGGCTGTTGTTCTTGCATATCCGAAGGCTCTTCTACAAGCCGCTGAATATAATCGAAGTCATCGTGCTTTGCAGGCGGTAGATCTTCACGTACAGCAGATGTTGTTTCCTTGTCTTTGCTCAGTTGCGAAGGAAGAGGCGGTCTCGATGGTACTTGTCGAGTGAGATCCGATATCGGCTCCTCGATCTCATGATCTTCGAGAAGGGGACTGGATCGGTCATATTCAAGAATAACACCAGCGTCAACATCTGACGGTATGTCCTGGTCCGCACCTGAAGTAGCCTCGGATTTGTCACTTCCTTTGTCGGCGTACTGTGGAGCTCCAAAGCTGTCGTCCGCCACCGGTGGTACTACGGCTGTACCAGGTCTTGGAGCAAATCCAGCGTTGATGGCCGATTCTTCTGCTAACCGTTGGATGTAAGCGATGTGGTCGAGTTCCTCTTGGGTCAGCTGATCAGGCATGGCAGCATAATCAGTGGTAGCCACGGGCATGGCACCGTAGTCAGTGGTAGCCGTTGATGGTTGGGCGACGGGCTGTTGTTCTTGCATATCCGAAGGCTCTTCTACAAGCCGCTGAATATAATCGAAGTCATCGTGCTTTGCAGGCGGTAGATCTTCACGTACAGCAGATGTTGTTTCCTTGTCTTTGCTCAGTTGCGAAGGAAGAGGCGGTCTCGATGGTACTTGTCGAGTGAGATCCGATATCGGCTCCTCGATCTCATGATCTTCGAGAAGGGGACTGGATCGGTCATATTCAAGAATAACACCAGCGTCAACATCTGACGGTATGTCCTGGTCCGCACCTGAAGTAGCCTCGGATTTGTCACTTCCTTTGTCGGCGTACTGTGGAGCTCCAAAGCTGTCGTCCGCCACCGGTGGTACTACGGCTGTACCAGGTCTTGGAGCAAATCCAGCGTTGATGGCCGATTCTTCTGCTAACCGTTGGATGTAAGCGATGTGGTCGAGTTCCTCTTGGGTCAGCTGATCAGGCATGGCAGCATAATCAGTGGTAGCCACGGGCATGGCACCGTAGTCAGTGGTAGCCGTTGATGGTTGGGCGACGGGCTGTTGTTCTTGCATATCCGAAGGCTCTTCTACAAGCCGCTGAATATAATCGAAGTCATCGTGCTTTGCAGGCGGTAGATCTTCACGTACAGCAGATGTTGTTTCCTTGTCTTTGCTCAGTTGCGAAGGAAGAGGCGGTCTCGATGGTACTTGTCGAGTGAGATCCGATATCGGCTCCTCGATCTCATGATCTTCGAGAAGGGGACTGGATCGGTCATATTCAAGAATAACACCAGCGTCAACATCTGACGGTATGTCCTGGTCCGCACCTGAAGTAGCCTCCGATTTGTCACTTCCTTCGTCGGCGTACCGTGGAGCTCCAAAGCTGTCGTCCGCCACCGGTGGTACTACGGCTGGACCAGGTCTTGGAGCAAATCCAGCGTTGATGGCCGATTCTTCTGCTAAGCGTTGGATGTAAGCGATGTGGTCGAGTTCCTCTTGGGTCAGCTGATCAGGCATGGCAGCATAAATAGTGGTAGCCACGGGCATGGCACCGTAGTCAGTGGTTGCCGTTGATGGTTGGGCGACGGACTGTTGTTCTTGCTTATCCGAAGGCTCTTCTACAAGCCGCTGAATATAGTCAAAGTCATCCTGCTCTGCAGGCGGTAGATCTTCACGTACAGCAGATGTTGTTTCCTTGTCTTTGCTCAGTTGCGAAGGAAGAGGCGGTCTCGATGGTACTTGACGAGTGAGATCCGATATCGGCTCCTCGATCTCATGATCTTCGAGAAGGGGACTGGATCGGTCATATTCAAGAATAACACCAGCGTCAACATCTGACGGTATGTCCTGGTCCGCACCTGAAGTAGCCTCCGATTTGTCACTTCCTTCGTCGGCGTACCGTGGAGCTCCAAAGCTGTCGTCCGCCACCGGTGGTACTACGGCTGGACCAGGTCTTGGAGCAAATCCAGCGTTGATGGCCGATTCTTCTGCTAAGCGTTGGATGTAAGCGATGTGGTCGAGTTCCTCTTGGGTCAGCTGATCAGGCATGGCAGCATAAATAGTGGTAGCCACGGGCATGGCACCGTAGTCAGTGGTTGCCTTTGATGGTTGGGCGACGGACTGTTGTTCTTGCTTATCCGAAGGCTCTTCTACAAGCCGCTGAATATAGTCAAAGTCATCCTGCTCTGCAGGCGGTAGATCTTCACGTACAGCAGATGTTGTTTCCTTGTCTTTGCTCAGTTGCGAAGGAAGAGGCGGTCTCGATGGTACTTGTCGAGTGAGATCCGATATCGGCTCCTCGATCTCATGATCTTCGAGAAGGGGACTGGATCGGTCATATTCAAGAATAACACCAGCGTCAACATCTGACGGTATGTCCTGGTCCGCACCTGAAGTAGCCTCGGATTTGTCACTTCTTTCGTCGGCGTATCGTGGAGCTCCAAAGCTGTCGTCCGCCACCAGTGGTACTACGGCTGTACCAGGTCTTGGAGCAAATCCAGCGTTGATGGCCGATTCTTCTGCTAACCGTTGGATGTAAGCGATGTGGTCGAGTTCCTCTTGGGTCAGCTGATCAGCCATGGTGGCATAATCAGTGGTAGCCACAGGCAGCGCTGCATAATCAGTGGTAGCCACGGGAACGGCACCGTAGTCAGTGGTAGCCGTTGATGGTTGGGCGACGGGCTGTTGTTCTTGCATATCCGAAGACTGTTCTACAAGCCGCTGAATATAATCGAAGTCATCCTGCTCTGCAGGCGGTAGATCTTCACGTACAGCAGATGTTGTTTCCTCGTCTTTGCTCAGTTGCGAAGGAAGAGGCGGTCTCGCTGGTACCTGACGAGGGAGATCCGACATCGACTCCTCGATCTCATGATCTTCGAGAAGTGGACTGGATCGGTCATATTCAGGAATAGCACCAGCGTCAACATCTGACGGTATGTCCTGGTCCGCACCTGAAGTAGCCTCGGATTTGTCACTTCCTTTGTCGGCGTACTGTGGAGCTCCAAAGCTGTCGTCCGCCACCGGTGGTACTACGGCTGTACCAGGTCTTGGAGCAAATCCAGCGTTGATGGCCGATTCTTCTGCTAACCGTTGGATGTAAGCGATGTGGTCGAGTTCCTCTTGGGTCAGCTGATCAGGCATGGCAGCATAATCAGTGGTAGCCACGGGCATGGCACCGTAGTCAGTGGTAGCCGTTGATGGTTGGGCGACGGGCTGTTGTTCTTGCATATCCGAAGGCTCTTCTACAAGCCGCTGAATATAATCGAAGTCATCGTGCTTTGCAGGCGGTAGATCTTCACGTACAGCAGATGTTGTTTCCTTGTCTTTGCTCAGTTGCGAAGGAAGAGGCGGTCTCGATGGTACTTGTCGAGTGAGATCCGATATCGGCTCCTCGATCTCATGATCTTCGAGAAGGGGACTGGATCGGTCATATTCAAGAATAACACCAGCGTCAACATCTGACGGTATGTCCTGGTCCGCACCTGAAGTAGCCTCGGATTTGTCACTTCCTTTGTCGGCGTACTGTGGAGCTCCAAAGCTGTCGTCCGCCACCGGTGGTACTACGGCTGTACCAGGTCTTGGAGCAAATCCAGCGTTGATGGCCGATTCTTCTGCTAACCGTTGGATGTAAGCGATGTGGTCGAGTTCCTCTTGGGTGAGTTGATCAGGCATGGCTGCATAATCAGTGGTAGCCACGGGCATGGCACCGTATTCAGTGGTAGCCGTTGATGGTTGGGCGACGGGCTGTTGTTCTTGCATATCCGAAGGCTCTTCTACAAGCCGCTGAATATAGTCGAAGTCATCGTGCTTTGCAGGCGGTAGATCTTCACGTACAGCAGATGTTGTTTCCTTGTCTTTGCTCAGTTGCGAAGGAAGAGGCGGTCTCGATGGTACTTGTCGAGTGAGATCCGATATTGGCTCCTCGATCTCATGATCTTCGAGAAGGGGACTGGATCGGTCATATTCAAGAATAACACCAGCGTCAACATCTGACGGTATGTCCTGGTCCGCACCTGAAGTAGCCTCCGATTTGTCACTTCCTTCGTCGGCGTACCGTGGAGCTCCAAAGCTGTCGTCCGCCACCGGTGGTACTACGGCTGGACCAGGTCTTGGAGCAAATCCAGCGTTGATGGCCGATTCTTCTGCTAAGCGTTGGATGTAAGCGATGTGGTCGAGTTCCTCTTGGGTCAGCTGATCAGGCATGGCAGCATAAATAGTGGTAGCCACGGGCATGGCACCGTAGTCAGTGGTTGCCTTTGATGGTTGGGCGACGGACTGTTGTTCTTGCTTATCCGAAGGCTCTTCTACAAGCCGCTGAATATAGTCAAAGTCATCCTGCTCTGCAGGCGGTAGATCTTCACGTACAGCAGATGTTGTTTCCTTGTCTTTGCTCAGTTGCGAAGGAAGAGGCGGTCTCGATGGTACTTGTCGAGTGAGATCCGATATCGGCTCCTCGATCTCATGATCTTCGAGAAGGGGACTGGATCGGTCATATTCAAGAATAACACCAGCGTCAACATCTGACGGTATGTCCTGGTCCGCACCTGAAGTAGCCTCGGATTTGTCACTTCTTTCGTCGGCGTATCGTGGAGCTCCAAAGCTGTCGTCCGCCACCAGTGGTACTACGGCTGTACCAGGTCTTGGAGCAAATCCAGCGTTGATGGCCGATTCTTCTGCTAACCGTTGGATGTAAGCGATGTGGTCGAGTTCCTCTTGGGTCAGCTGATCAGCCATGGTGGCATAATCAGTGGTAGCCACAGGCAGCGCTGCATAATCAGTGGTAGCCACGGGAACGGCACCGTAGTCAGTGGTAGCCGTTGATGGTTGGGCGACGGGCTGTTGTTCTTGCATATCCGAAGACTGTTCTACAAGCCGCTGAATATAATCGAAGTCATCCTGCTCTGCAGGCGGTAGATCTTCACGTACAGCAGATGTTGTTTCCTCGTCTTTGCTCAGTTGCGAAGGAAGAGGCGGTCTCGCTGGTACCTGACGAGGGAGATCCGACATCGACTCCTCGATCTCATGATCTTCGAGAAGTGGACTGGATCGGTCATATTCAGGAATAGCACCAGCGTCAACATCTGACGGTATGTCCTGGTCCGCACCTGAAGTAGCCTCGGATTCGTCACTTCCTTTGTCGGCGTACTGTGGAGCTCCAAAGCTGTCGTCCGCCACCGGTGGTACTACGGCTGTACCAGGTCTTGGAGCAAATCCAGCGTTGATGGCCGATTCTTCTGCTAACCGTTGGATGTAAGCGATGTGGTCGAGTTCCTCTTGGGTCAGCTGATCAGGCATGGCAGCATAATCAGTGGTAGCCACGGGCATGGCACCGTAGTCAGTGGTAGCCGTTGATGGTTGGGCGACGGGCTGTTGTTCTTGCATATCCGAAGGCTCTTCTACAAGCCGCTGAATATAATCGAAGTCATCGTGCTTTGCAGGCGGTAGAGCTTCACGTACAGCAGATGTTGTTTCCTCGTCTTTGCTCAGTTGCGAAGGAAGAGGCGGTCTCGCTGGTACTTGACGAGGGAGATCCGATATCGCCTCCTCGATCTCATGATCTTCGAGCAGTGGACTGGATCGGTCATATTCAGGAATAACACCAACGTCAACATCTGACGGTATGTCCTGGTCCGCACCTGAAGTTGCCTCGGATTTGTCACTTCCTTCGTCGGCGTACTGTGGAGCTCCAAAGCTGTCGTCCGCCATCGGTGGTACTACGGCTGTACCAGGTCTTGGAGCAAATCCAGCGTTGATGGCCGATTCTTCTGTTAACCGTTGGATGTAAGCGATGTGGTCGAGTTCCTCTTGGGTCAGCTGATCAGGCATGGCAGCATAATCAGTGGTAGCCACGGGCATGGCACCGTAGTCAGTGGTAGCCGTTGATGGTTGGGCGACGGACTGTTGTTCTTGCATATCCGAAGGCTCTTCTACAAGCCGCTGAATATAATCGAAGTCATCGTGCTCTGCAGGCTGTAGATCTTCGCGTACAGCAGATGTTGTTTCCTTGTCTTTGCTCAGTTGCGAAGGAAGAGGCGGTCTCGCAGGTACTTGACGAGGGAGATTCGATATCGGCTCCTCGATCTCATGATCTTCGAGAAGGGGACTGGATCGGTCATATTCAGGAATAACACCAGCGTCAACATCTGACGGTATGTCCTGGTCCGCACCTGAAGTAGCCTCGGATTTGTCACTTCCTTCGTCGGCGTACCGTGGAGCTCCAAAGCTGTCGTCCGCCACCGGTGGTACTACGGCTGGACCAGATCTTGGAGCAAATCCAGCGTTCACGGCCGATTCTTCTGCTAACCGCTGGATGTAAGCGATGTGGTCGAGTTCCTCTTGGGTCAGCTGATCAGGCATGGTTGCATAATCAGTGGTAGCCACAGGCAGCGCTGCATAATCAGTGGTACCGTAGTCAGTGGTAGCCGTTGATGGTTGGGCGACGGGCTGTTGTTCTTGCATATCCGAAGCCTCTTCCACAAGCCGCTGAATATAGTCGAAGTCATCCTGCTCTGAAGATGGTAGATCTTCACGTACAGCAGATGTTGTTTCCTCGTCTTTGCTCAGTTGCGAAGGAAGAGGCGGTCTCGCTGGTACTTGACGAGTGAGATCCGATATCGGCTCCTCGATCTCATGATCTTCGAAAAGGGGACTGGATCGGTCATATTCAGGAATAACACCAGCGTCAACATCTGACGGTATGTCCTGGTCCGCACCTGAAGTAGCCTCGGATTTGTCACTTCCTTCGTCGGCGTACTGTGGAGCTCCAAAACTGTCGTCCGCCGCCGGTGGTACTACGGCTGTACCAGGTCTTGGAATAAATCCAGCGTTGATGGCCGATTCTTCTGCTAACCGTTGGATGTAAGCGATGTGGTCGAGTTCCTCTTGGGCCAGCTGATCAGGCATGGCAGCATAATCAGTGGTAGCCACGGGCATGGCACCGTAGTCAGTGGTAGCCGTTGATGGTTGGGCGACGGACTGTTGTTCTTGCATATCCGAAGGCTCTTCTACAAGCCGCTGAATATAATCGAAGTCATCGTGCTCTGCAGGCGGTAGATCTTCACGTACAGCAGATGTTGTTTCCTTGTCTTTGCTCAGTTGCGAAGGAAGAGGCGGTCTCGCAGGTACTTGACGAGGGAGATTCGATATCGGCTCCTCGATCTCATGATCTTCGAGAAGGGGACTGGATCGGTCATATTCAGGAATAACACCAGCGTCAACATCTGACGGTATGTCCTGGTCCGCACCTGAAGTAGCCTCGGATTTGTCACTTCCTTCGTCGGCGTACCGTGGAGCTCCAAAGCTGTCGTCCGCCACCGGTGGTACTACGGCTGGACCAGATCTTGGAGCAAATCCAGCGTTCACGGCCGATTCTTCTGCTAACCGTTGGATGTAAGCGATGTGGTCGAGTTCCTCTTGGGTCAGCTGATCAGGCATGGCAGCATAATCAGTGGTAGCCACGAGCATGGCACCGTAGTCAGTGGTAGCCGTTGGTGGTTGGGCGACGGGCTGTTGTTCTTGCATATCCGAAGGCTCTTCCACAAGCCGCTGAATATAGTCGAAGTCATCCTGCTCTGTAGGTGGTAGATCTTCACGTACAGCAGATGTTGTTTCCTTGTCTTTGCTCAGTTGCGAAGGAAGAGGCGGTCTCGCTGGTACTTGACGAGTGAGATCCGATATCGGCTTCTCGATCTCATGATCTTCGAGAAGTGGACTGCATCGGTCATATTCAGGAATAACAGCAGCGTCAACATCTGACGGTATGTCTTGGTCCGCACCTGAAGTAGCCTCGGATTTGTCACTTCCTTCGTCGGCGTACCGTGGAGCTCCAAAGCTGTCGTCCGCCACCGTTGGTACTACGGCTGGACCAGATCTTGGAGCAAATCCAGCGTTCACGGCCGATTCTTCTGCTAACCGTTGGATGTAGGCGATGTGGTCGAGTTCCTCTTGGGTCAGCTGATCAGGCATGGTTGCATAATCAGTGGTAGTCACAGGCAGCGCTGCATAATCAGTGGTACCGTAGTCAGTGGTAGCCGTTGATGGTTGGGCGACGGGCTGTTGTTCTTGCATATCCGAAGCCTCTTCCACAAGCCGCTGAATATAGTCGAAGTCATCCTGCTCCGAAGATGGTAGATCTTCACGTACAGCAGATGTTGTTTCCTCGTCTTTGCTCAGTTGCGAAGGAAGAGGCGGTCTCGCTGGTACTTGACGAGTGAGATCCGATATCGGCTCCTCGATCTCATGATCTTCGAAAAGGGGACTGGATCGGTCATATTCAGGAATAACACCAGCGTCAACATCTGACGGTATGTCCTGGTCCGCACCTGAAGTAGCCTCGGATTTGTCACTTCCTTCGTCGGCGTACCGTGGAGCTCCAAAACTGTCGTCCGCCACCGGTGGTACTACGGCTGTACCAGGTCTTGGAACAAATCCAGCGTTGATGGCCGATTCTTCTGCTAACCGTTGGATGTAAGCGATGTGGTCGAGTTCCTCTTGGGTCAGCTGATCAGGCATGGCAGCATAATCAGTGGTAGCCACGGGCATGGCACCGTAGTCAGTGGTAGCCGTTGATGGTTGGGCGACGGACTGTTGTTCTTGCATATCCGAAGGCTCTTCTACAAGCCGCTGAATATAATCGAAGTCATCGTGCTCTGCAGGCGGTAGATCTTCACGTACAGCAGATGTTGTTTCCTTGTCTTTGCTCAGTTGCGAAGGAAGAGGCGGTCTCGCAGGTACTTGACGAGGGAGATTCGATATCGGCTCCTCGATCTCATGATCTTCGAGAAGGGGACTGGATCGGTCATATTCAGGAATAACACCAGCGTCAAAATCTGACGGTATGTCCTGGTCCGCACCTGAAGTAGCCTCGGATTTGTCACTTCCTTCGTCGGCGTACCGTGGAGCTCCAAAGCTGTCGTCCGCCACCGGTGGTACTACGGCTGGACCAGATCTTGGAGCAAATCCAGCGTTCACGGCCGATTCTTCTGCTAACCGTTGGATGTAAGCGATGTGGTCGAGTTCCTCTTGGGTCAGCTGATCAGCCATGGTGGCATAATCAGTGGTAGCCACAGGCAGCGCTGCATAATCAGTGGTAGCCACGGGAACGGCACCGTAGTCAGTGGTAGCCGTTGATGGTTGGGCGACGGGCTGTTGTTCTTGCATATCCGAAGACTGTTCTACAAGCCGCTGAATATAGTCGAAGTCATCCTGCTCTGCAGGCGGTAGATCTTCACGTACAGCAGATGTTGTTTCCTTGTCTTTGCTCAGTTGCGAAGGAAGAGGCGGTCTCGCTGGTACTTGACGAGTGAGATCCGATATCGGCTCCTCGATCTCATGATCTTCGAGAAGTGGACTGGATCGGTCATATTCAGGAATAGCACCAGCGTCAACATCTGACGGTATGTCCTGGTCCGCACCTGAAGTAGCCTCGGATTCGTCACTTCCTTTGTCGGCGTACTGTGGAGCTCCAAAGCTGTCGTCCGCCACCGGTGGTACTACGGCTGTACCAGGTCTTGGAGCAAATCCAGCGTTGATGGCCGATTCTTCTGCTAACCGTTGGATGTAAGCGATGTGGTCGAGTTCCTCTTGGGTCAGCTGATCAGGCATGGCAGCATAATCAGTGGTAGCCACGGGCATGGCACCGTAGTCAGTGGTAGCCGTTGATGGTTGGGCGACGGGCTGTTGTTCTTGCATATCCGAAGGCTCTTCTACAAGCCGCTGAATATAATCGAAGTCATCGTGCTTTGCAGGCGGTAGATCTTCACGTACAGCAGATGTTGTTTCCTCGTCTTTGCTCAGTTGCGAAGGAAGAGGCGGTCTCGCTGGTACCTGACGAGGGAGATCCGACATCGGCTCCTCGATCTCATGATCTTCGAGAAGTGGACTGGATCGGTCATATTCAGGAATAACACCAGCGTCAACATCTGACGGTATGTCCTGGTCCGCACCTGAAGTAGCCTCGGATTTGTCACTTCCTTCGTCGGCGTACTGTGGAGCTCCAAAGCTGTCGTCCGCCATCGGTGGTACTACGGCTGTACCAGGTCTTGGAGCAAATCCAGCGTTGATGGCCGATTCTTCTGTTAACCGTTGGATGTAAGCGATGTGGTCGAGTTCCTCTTGGGTCAGCTGATCAGGCATGGCAGCATAATCAGTGGTAGCCACGGGCATGGCACCGTAGTCAGTGGTAGCCGTTGATGGTTGGGCGACGGACTGTTGTTCTTGCATATCCGAAGGCTCTTCTACAAGCCGCTGAATATAATCGAAGTCATCGTGCTCTGCAGGCTGTAGATCTTCGCGTACAGCAGATGTTGTTTCCTTGTCTTTGCTCAGTTGCGAAGGAAGAGGCGGTCTCGCAGGTACTTGACGAGGGAGATTCGATATCGGCTCCTCGATCTCATGATCTTCGAGAAGGGGACTGGATCGGTCATATTCAGGAATAACACCAGCGTCAACATCTGACGGTATGTCCTGGTCCGCACCTGAAGTAGCCTCGGATTTGTCACTTCCTTCGTCGGCGTACCGTGGAGCTCCAAAGCTGTCGTCCGCCACCGGTGGTACTACGGCTGGACCAGATCTTGGAGCAAATCCAGCGTTCACGGCCGATTCTTCTGCTAACCGCTGGATGTAAGCGATGTGGTCGAGTTCCTCTTGGGTCAGCTGATCAGGCATGGTTGCATAATCAGTGGTAGCCACAGGCAGCGCTGCATAATCAGTGGTACCGTAGTCAGTGGTAGCCGTTGATGGTTGGGCGACGGGCTGTTGTTCTTGCATATCCGAAGCCTCTTCCACAAGCCGCTGAATATAGTCGAAGTCATCCTGCTCTGAAGATGGTAGATCTTCACGTACAGCAGATGTTGTTTCCTCGTCTTTGCTCAGTTGCGAAGGAAGAGGCGGTCTCGCTGGTACTTGACGAGTGAGATCCGATATCGGCTCCTCGATCTCATGATCTTCGAAAAGGGGACTGGATCGGTCATATTCAGGAATAACACCAGCGTCAACATCTGACGGTATGTCCTGGTCCGCACCTGAAGTAGCCTCGGATTTGTCACTTCCTTCGTCGGCGTACTGTGGAGCTCCAAAACTGTCGTCCGCCGCCGGTGGTACTACGGCTGTACCAGGTCTTGGAATAAATCCAGCGTTGATGGCCGATTCTTCTGCTAACCGTTGGATGTAAGCTATGTGGTCGAGTTCCTCTTGGGCCAGCTGATCAGGCATGGCAGCATAATCAGTGGTAGCCACGGGCATGGCACCGTAGTCAGTGGTAGCCGTTGATGGTTGGGCGACGGACTGTTGTTCTTGCATATCCGAAGGCTCTTCTACAAGCCGCTGAATATAATCGAAGTCATCGTGCTCTGCAGGCGGTAGATCTTCACGTACAGCAGATGTTGTTTCCTTGTCTTTGCTCAGTTGCGAAGGAAGAGGCGGTCTCGCAGGTACTTGACGAGGGAGATTCGATATCGGCTCCTCGATCTCATGATCTTCGAGAAGGGGACTGGATCGGTCATATTCAGGAATAACACCAGCGTCAACATCTGACGGTATGTCCTGGTCCGCACCTGAAGTAGCCTCGGATTTGTCACTTCCTTCGTCGGCGTACCGTGGAGCTCCAAAGCTGTCGTCCGCCACCGGTGGTACTACGGCTGGACCAGATCTTGGAGCAAATCCAGCGTTCACGGCCGATTCTTCTGCTAACCGTTGGATGTAAGCGATGTGGTCGAGTTCCTCTTGGGTCAGCTGATCAGGCATGGCAGCATAATCAGTGGTAGCCACGAGCATGGCACCGTAGTCAGTGGTAGCCGTTGGTGGTTGGGCGACGGGCTGTTGTTCTTGCATATCCGAAGGCTCTTCCACAAGCCGCTGAATATAGTCGAAGTCATCCTGCTCTGTAGGTGGTAGATCTTCACGTACAGCAGATGTTGTTTCCTTGTCTTTGCTCAGTTGCGAAGGAAGAGGCGGTCTCGCTGGTACTTGACGAGTGAGATCCGATATCGGCTTCTCGATCTCATGATCTTCGAGAAGTGGACTGCATCGGTCATATTCAGGAATAACAGCAGCGTCAACATCTGACGGTATGTCTTGGTCCGCACCTGAAGTAGCCTCGGATTTGTCACTTCCTTCGTCGGCGTACCGTGGAGCTCCAAAGCTGTCGTCCGCCACCGTTGGTACTACGGCTGGACCAGATCTTGGAGCAAATATAGCGTTCACGGCCGATTCTTCTGCTAACCGTTGGATGTAGGCGATGTGGTCGAGTTCCTCTTGGGTCAGCTGATCAGGCATGGTTGCATAATCAGTGGTAGTCACAGGCAGCGCTGCATAATCAGTGGTACCGTAGTCAGTGGTAGCCGTTGATGGTTGGGCGACGGGCTGTTGTTCTTGCATATCCGAAGCCTCTTCCACAAGCCGCTGAATATAGTCGAAGTCATCCTGCTCCGAAGATGGTAGATCTTCACGTACAGCAGATGTTGTTTCCTCGTCTTTGCTCAGTTGCGAAGGAAGAGGCGGTCTCGCTGGTACTTGACGAGTGAGATCCGATATCGGCTCCTCGATCTCATGATCTTCGAAAAGGGGACTGGATCGGTCATATTCAGGAATAACACCAGCGTCAACATCTGACGGTATGTCCTGGTCCGCACCTGAAGTAGCCTCGGATTTGTCACTTCCTTCGTCGGCGTACCGTGGAGCTCCAAAACTGTCGTCCGCCACCGGTGGTACTACGGCTGTACCAGGTCTTGGAACAAATCCAGCGTTGATGGCCGATTCTTCTGCTAACCGTTGGATGTAAGCGATGTGGTCGAGTTCCTCTTGGGTCAGCTGATCAGGCATGGCAGCATAATCAGTGGTAGCCACGGGCATGGCACCGTAGTCAGTGGTAGCCGTTGATGGTTGGGCGACGGACTGTTGTTCTTGCATATCCGAAGGCTCTTCTACAAGCCGCTGAATATAATCGAAGTCATCGTGCTCTGCAGGCGGTAGATCTTCACGTACAGCAGATGTTGTTTCCTTGTCTTTGCTCAGTTGCGAAGGAAGAGGCGGTCTCGCAGGTACTTGACGAGGGAGATTCGATATCGGCTCCTCGATCTCATGATCTTCGAGAAGGGGACTGGATCGGTCATATTCAGGAATAACACCAGCGTCAAAATCTGACGGTATGTCCTGGTCCGCACCTGAAGTAGCCTCGGATTTGTCACTTCCTTCGTCGGCGTACCGTGGAGCTCCAAAGCTGTCGTCCGCCACCGGTGGTACTACGGCTGGACCAGATCTTGGAGCAAATCCAGCGTTCACGGCCGATTCTTCTGCTAACCGTTGGATGTAAGCGATGTGGTCGAGTTCCTCTTGGGTCAGCTGATCAGCCATGGTGGCATAATCAGTGGTAGCCACAGGCAGCGCTGCATAATCAGTGGTAGCCACGGGAACGGCACCGTAGTCAGTGGTAGCCGTTGATGGTTGGGCGACGGGCTGTTGTTCTTGCATATCCGAAGACTGTTCTACAAGCCGCTGAATATAGTCGAAGTCATCCTGCTCTGCAGGCGGTAGATCTTCACGTACAGCAGATGTTGTTTCCTTGTCTTTGCTCAGTTGCGAAGGAAGAGGCGGTCTCGCTGGTACTTGACGAGTGAGATCCGATATCGGCTTCTCGATCTCATGATCTTCGAGAAGTGGACTGGATCGGTCATATTCAGGAATAACACCAGCGTCAACATCTGACGGTATGTCCTGGTCCGCACCTGAAGTAGCCTCGGATTTGTCACTTCCTTCGTCGGCGTACCGTGGAGCTCCAAAGCTGTCGTCCGCCACCGGTGGTACTATGGCTGGACCAGGTCTTGGAGCAAATCCAGCGTTGATTGCCGATTCTTCTGCTAACCGTTGGATGTAAGCGATGTGGTCGAGTTCCTCTTGGGTCAGCTGATCAGGCATGGCAGCATAATCAGTGGTAGCCACAGGCAGCGCTGCATAATCAGTGGTAGTCACTGGCATGGCACCGTAGTCAGTGGTAGCCGTTGATGGTTGGGCGACGGGCTGTTGTTCTTGCATATCCGAAGGCTCTTCTACAAGCCGCTGAATATAGTCGAAGTCATCCTGCTCTGCAGGCGGTAGATTATCACGTACAGCAGATGTTGTTTCCTCGTCTTTGCTCAGTTGGGAAGGAAGAGGCGGTCTCGCTGGTACTTGACGAGAGAGATTCGATATCGGCTTCTCGATCTCACGATCTTCGAGAAGTGGACTGGATCGGTGATATTCAGGAATAACACCAGCGTCAACATCTGACGGTATGTCCTGGTCCGCACCTGAAGTAGCCTCGGATTTGTCACTTCCTTCGTCGGCGTACTGTGGAGCTCCAAAACTGTCGTCCGCCACCGGTGGTACTACGGCTGTACCAGGTCTTGGAACAAATCCAGCGTTGATGGCCGATTCTTCTGCTAACCGTTGGATGTAAGCGATGTGGTCGAGTTCCTCTTGGGTCAGCTGATCAGGCATGGCAGCATAATCAGTGGTAGCCACGGGCATGGCACCGTAGTCAGTGGTAGCCGTTGATGGTTGGGCGACGGGCTGTTGTTCTTGCATATCCGAAGCCTCTTCCACAAGCCGCTGAATATAGTCGAAGTCATCCTGCTCTGAAGATGGTAGATCTTCACGTACAGCAGATGTTGTTTCCTCGTCTTTGCTCAGTTGCGAAGGAAGAGGCGGTCTCGCTGGTACTTGACGAGTGAGATCCGATATCGGCTCCTCGATCTCATGATCTTCGAAAAGGGGACTGGATCGGTCATATTCAGGAATAACACCAGCGTCAACATCTGACGGTATGTCCTGGTCCGCACCTGAAGTAGCCTCGGATTTGTCACTTCCTTCGTCGGCGTACCGTGGAGCTCCAAAACTGTCGTCCGCCACCGGTGGTACTACGGCTGTACCAGGTCTTGGAACAAATCCAGCGTTGATGGCCGATTCTTCTGCTAACCGTTGGATGTAAGCGATGTGGTCGAGTTCCTCTTGGGTCAGCTGATCAGGCATGGCAGCATAATCAGTGGTAGCCACGGGCATAGCACCGTAGTCAGTGGTAGCCGTTGATGGTTGGGCGACGGACTGTTGTTCTTGCATATCCGAAGGCTCTTCTACAAGCCGCTGAATATAATCGAAGTCATCGTGCTCTGCAGGCGGTAGATCTTCACGTACAGCAGATGTTGTTTCCTTGTCTTTGCTCAGTTGCGAAGGAAGAGGCGGTCTCGCAGGTACTTGACGAGGGAGATTCGATATCGGCTCCTCGATCTCATGATCTTCGAGAAGGGGACTGGATCGGTCATATTCAGGAATAACACCAGCGTCAAAATCTGACGGTATGTCCTGGTCCGCACCTGAAGTAGCCTCGGATTTGTCACTTCCTTCGTCGGCGTACCGTGGAGCTCCAAAGCTGTCGTCCGCCACCGGTGGTACTACGGCTGGACCAGATCTTGGAGCAAATCCAGCGTTCACGGCCGATTCTTCTGCTAACCGTTGGATGTAAGCGATGTGGTCGAGTTCCTCTTGGGTCAGCTGATCAGCCATGGTGGCATAATCAGTGGTAGCCACAGGCAGCGCTGCATAATCAGTGGTAGCCACGGGAACGGCACCGTAGTCAGTGGTAGCCGTTGATGGTTGGGCGACGGGCTGTTGTTCTTGCATATCCGAAGACTGTTCTACAAGCCGCTGAATATAGTCGAAGTCATCCTGCTCTGCAGGCGGTAGATCTTCACGTACAGCAGATGTTGTTTCCTTGTCTTTGCTCAGTTGCGAAGGAAGAGGCGGTCTCGCTGGTACTTGACGAGTGAGATCCGATATCGGCTTCTCGATCTCATGATCTTCGAGAAGTGGACTGGATCGGTCATATTCAGGAATAACACCAGCGTCAACATCTGACGGTATGTCCTGGTCCGCACCTGAAGTAGCCTCGGATTTGTCACTTCCTTCGTCGGCGTACCGTGGAGCTCCAAAGCTGTCGTCCGCCACCGGTGGTACTATGGCTGGACCAGGTCTTGGAGCAAATCCAGCGTTGATTGCCGATTCTTCTGCTAACCGTTGGATGTAAGCGATGTGGTCGAGTTCCTCTTGGGTCAGCTGATCAGGCATGGCAGCATAATCAGTGGTAGCCACAGGCAGCGCTGCATAATCAGTGGTAGTCACTGGCATGGCACCGTAGTCAGTGGTAGCCGTTGATGGTTGGGCGACGGGCTGTTGTTCTTGCATATCCGAAGACTGTTCTACAAGCCGCTGAATATAGTCGAAGTCATCGTGCTCTGCAGGCGGTAGATCTTCACGTACAGCAGATGTTGTTTCCTTGTCTTTGCTCAGTTGCGAAGGAAGAGGCGGTCTCGCAGGTACTTGACGAGGGAGATTCGATATCGGCTCCTCGATCTCATGATCTTCGAGAAGGGGACTGGATCGGTCATATTCAGGAATAACACCAGCGTCAACATCTGACGGTATGTCCTGGTCCGCACCTGAAGTAGCCTCGGATTTGTCACTTCCTTCGTCGGCGTACCGTGGAGCTCCAATGCTGTCGTCCGCCACCGGTGGTACTACGGCTGGACCAGATCTTGGAGCAAATCCAGCGTTCACGGCCGATTCTTCTGCTAACCGTTGGATGTAAGCGATGTGGTCGAGTTCCTCTTGGGTCAGCTGATCAGGCATGGCAGCATAATCAGTGGTAGCCACGAGCATGGCACCGTAGTCAGTGGTAGCCGTTGATGGTTGGGCGACGGGCTGTTGTTCTTGCATATCCGAAGGCTCTTCCACAAGCCGCTGAATATAGTCGAAGTTATCCTGCTCTGTAGGTGGTAGATCTTCACGTACAGCAGATGTTGTTTCCTTGTCTTTGCTCAGTTGCGAAGGAAGAGGCGGTCTCGCTGGTACTTGACGAGTGAGATCCGATATCGGCTTCTCGATCTCATGATCTTCGAGAAGTGGACTGCATCGGTCATATTCAGGAATAACAGCAGCGTCAACATCTGACGGTATGTCTTGGTCCGCACCTGAAGTAGCCTCGGATTTGTCACTTCCTTCGTCGGCGTACCGTGGAGCTCCAAAGCTGTCGTCCGCCACCGGTGGTACTACGGCTGGACCAGATCTTGGAGCAAATCCAGCGTTCACGGCCGATTCTTCTGCTAACCGTTGGATGTAAGCGATGTGGTCGAGTTCCTCTTGGGTCAGCTGATCAGGCATGGTTGCATAATCAGTGGTAGTCACAGGCAGCGCTGCATAATCAGTGGTACCGTAGTCAGTGGTAGCCGTTGATGGTTGGGCGACGGGCTGTTGTTCTTGCATATCCGAAGCCTCTTCCACAAGCCGCTGAATATAGTCGAAGTCATCCTGCTCTGAAGATGGTAGATCTTCACGTACAGCAGATGTTGTTTCCTCGTCTTTGCTCAGTTGCGAAGGAAGAGGCGGTCTCGCTGGTACTTGACGAGTGAGATCCGATATCGGCTCCTCGATCTCATGATCTTCGAAAAGGGGACTGGATCGGTCATATTCAGGAATAACACCAACGTCAACATCTGACGGTATGTCCTGGTCCGCACCTGAAGTTGCCTCGGATTTGTCACTTCCTTCGTCGGCGTACTGTGGAGCTCCAAAGCTGTCGTCCGCCACCGGTGGTACTACGGCTGGACCAGGTCTTGGAGCAAATCCAGAGTTGATGGCCGATTCTTCTGCTAACCGTTGGATGAAAGCGATGTGGTCGAGTTCCTCTTGGGTCAGCTGATCAGGCATGGCAGCATAATCAGTGGTAGCCACGAGCATGGCACCGTATTCAGTGGTAGCCGTTGATGGTTGGGCGACGGACTGTTGTTCTTGCATATCCGAAGGCTCTTCTACAAGCCGCTGAATATAGTCGAAGTCATCCTGCTCTGCAGGCGGTAGATCTTCACGTACAGCAGATGTTGTTTCCTCGTCTTTGCTCAGTTGCGAAGGAAGAGGCGGTCTCGCTGGTACTTCACGAGGGAGATCCGATATCGGCTCCTCGATCTCATGATCTTCGAGAAGTGGACTGGATCGGTCATATTCAGGAATAGCACCAGCCTCAACATCTGACGGTATCTCCTGGTCCGCACCTGAGGTAACCTCCGATTTGTCACTTCCTTCTTCGACGTACTGTGGAGCTGCAAAATTGTTATCCGTAATTGTTTCCTTATGAGTAACTTCCATACCAACTATGACTGGAGTAAGTTGCGCAGGAAATGTCTGTTCTGCTAATCGTTGACTGTAGTCGGTATTGTCGAACTCTTCCTGCGTCAGCTGATGATGCATAGCAGCTGCTTGTGTACCACTTGACGACAGTTCCGTAACTGCGCCTGGTAAATTTTCATGTAGTGCTGAGTTGTCAGAGTTGCTTACATGTATAGGAGACGACTGACTCGCTGCACACTGCTGTTGGAGACGTATAAAGGAGTCGTCGGTTTCGTGCTCTTGCAGTAGTGGAGTTGATCGTTCATATTCTGGCACAAATGCGCTATCACTATCGGAAGCTGCATCCGCGTCAGAGGTCACTTCCGAGTAGCTACTCCCTTTTTCTATGTACTGTGACTGGCCTACAGCTGACCCTCCTGCCACGCGTTGGACGTACGCTATGTAGTCATGTTCTTCTCGTGCTAATTGATCTGGGATGGTAGAGACCTCTGTAGTAGTCATAGGCGATTCAGTAAGTGCTTGTTTGATCTCTACTTCCTGCTCAATCTGCTGAATGTGCTTAAAGTCGTTGTCTTCTTGCGTTAAGGCATCAACTGCTCCTGGGTGTTCTGCTTCATGTTGGCCTACTTGCATGGGGTGGTGCAGCGCTTCCAGTAGATGCTGCGGGGATCCTGATGTGCACTGCTCCATTTCAGTTAGTTCGCCCAGTAAGGGAGTTGACCGCTCATATTCGTCTATAAATCCAACGTCGCTGTTAGAGTCTCTATCATCCGTACTAGAGGATGGCTCGGATGGCTCTCTTTCTTCATGCGTGTGTCGTAAATCAACAAATGTGTCAGATTGCTCAACTAAATTGTCTTCTTCTTTCATGGGTGGGCTAGTAGGGCGAGTAGGGAAATCCGCGCTGACTGCTGCTTCCTCGTCGGTTACCTGTGCAGGTGGCAGTGTTGCTGTCGCCGTTTGTACAGAACTCTGTGGAATTTCGTCTTCATATCGGTCGGTTTCTACAGGAAGAAATTTACTACCTATGATCATGTCGTCGATTGCGCTCATCCTTGAAATACCCTCGTTGTCGGGTTTCACTTCTCCTTCTTCTTCTGCAACTTTTTGTTGGACAAAATCATCCGCTTGATGGAGGTCCCCTTGAAAATAATTGTCTGGTGATTCGACGCGTGGCAGAGTCTGTTGGTCAAAGTCTTCGCCCGCGAACCCATCTCTCTCATAAGTTGAACTAGGTTTCTCTGCAGAATGCCGTTTCTTTTCCACGGTCTCCCATTCTTGAGCTCCCGATTCCTTGCTATACCTATAACTGAGCGATTCGTCCGGGTTCTCCTGCGAACGTTCCTCTATAACTTCTTCAGAATAATTCGCAGCGGAAGTGGGGAATTCAGTGACGGCTTTTTGTCCTGATGTTTCGTGCGATCGTCTCTGCTCGTCCGAAACCTGGCTCGAGAGGAATGAAGAAGCATAGCTCTCGCCACCGACCGTGGTCCGTAACTGCGCTTCCCAGTACGCGTTTTCTACATCACTAGCTGGAGGTTGGATTCCCTTCTCGACTCTTCCATAAGCTTCCTTTTCGCCATGGCAGGGCGTTCTCTGCAATTATCATTCTCCAATGATTCTCCAATTATGCTTGTGGCCAAATGATGATCTTTTAATCAAACGGCGACTACTTGTCGTGAACTAATGGGCATGAATGAGGGTCTACTGAAGCCAGAGACATCCCCACCATGGACCTTCGCATGGACCTTATTTTCATTGTTTCATAGTCATTTAATATTTAATGGTTTGTTACTGTTCTGCTACATTTAATGAACCCGTATTACTACATCTGTTAGTCCGTGCAACCTACTCGCGTTGTGAGCAATCCCCTACAAGCCCCGCATTATAAGGACTTTGCCATTGATGCCTGGAGACTCGGGAGCTCATGGTCCTTTTGAATAACTAGTGACGGTGATTTCTGGATTGAATGAGAGGTCAATAAGAATCATTATTAGAGAGGGATGCCTTCCGACCCACCTGTCTCTGGTAGGAAAACACCTAAACTTAAACCCGGTTCACCTACTTGTGGCATGCCAATTCGGATCATTTGTCAACTGGTTGGATAATTTTACCCACCTCATCTACTTTTGAATAGAACACCAGCGCCTCTGAATCGTGGATTCCCTCTGGAACACCCTTCCTCAGCTGCTCGTCCAACGTGTGCGTAGAGACTTGTTCCAGACCCTCGATGATCCGTTCCAGTTCTTTGCTTGCTGCCTCAGGATGACCCTTCGATGGATCGGACTCTTCTCGCCCAGGGTCGAACTGCTTTGGTTCTACCGACGCGATCAATCCGGCCAAAGAGGAGATTTCCGTGGTGATTGGAGGACACTGTACACCTTCGGGGTCAGAGGTTTGTTCAATTTCAGATGGGTACTCGAATGACGAGTAGCTTCCGAAACTGTCTCCTCCAGTGGCTTCGAAATCCTCTTCAACGTCAAGAATTTCGTAGCAGCCGGACAAATTTGTCGATACTGACGATGACGCGGTTGGTACATCTGAAGTAGAATGCAGTGAGACAAATTAAAAAGATATCGTCTCAAAGTGAATGTTTAGACATTTTCCCAAATAGTTCTGTAAAAGCAGAAATGCATCCATTCAGGGTGCTTGACGGATGACCCAAATCGGAGTAAACCCTGAAATATACCTCAAATGGATGATCGGATTCATCATCTCGCACCGGAGTTCATTCAGGGTTTCTCCGGGGGCAAGTAAGAGGTCAAAATCTCCTTGCTGGTGAGACGAGTGTGTGGAGAACTCGAACGAGTTACAGGGTTCAAACTCAAAAAATCGCTAAAAAAACCCCAAAGGACATTGACGAATAAAGGTTTATACGCCATTCGAGGTTTGTTTCGGGTAGACCATTCACGAATCTGGATCCTCGTTGAACACTTTTAGCTTAATCTTATGATTAGACATCGCTCAGACTTTACCCCTCTCCAAAGCTCAACAGACATCTCTAGCTTCATCTTCACTATGGAAGTTTCTTATAATTTATGCAGTCGCTGCAATTTTTTTCAGAAATCAATATTTATGAGAGTTTTGCTCTCTGCAATTGCTCGATATTCATTCCGCCTCTCCGCCTCCTTGTCACATGCGTCATCTTCCTCTACTATAATCCACAAAAAAAAGAAGAAGAAGAAGTAACGTCACCTTCGACAACTTCCGCGTATCCTTCATCGTCAGGTGACGTTGTTGCGGTGAATTCCACAAGGACGTCGTTCAGAATATTTAACGCGATAGTCGATCCGAAATCCTCGATAAGACTGTAGTCGAACTCAATGGCGAGCTGTTCGAGATCATAGTAGACCATTTCGAACACGGCAATAGAAATTGTGTCGGAATATAAGTAAAGTGAGTATGAGCGTTGCAGTGAGCTCTCGTAAAGCTCAAATAAGGCAAGTACAATAACACCGGTAGAAAGCACTTCAGCAAATGCGATCGTTTCCTGACCAATTGACGTGGAGGCGTGCGACTCTGGAACAATTTCTGTGATTTCTAGTTTCTTTCCCTTCTCTAAAAGAAATTGGAGAAATTTAATTATTCATTTATTTGTTTATTTAATACGCTCTGAGACGTATCATACTGATGCAAAAATGAGAAACAAATCTCAGTCTAAGAAAAAGAAAAGAACCACAAAATTCAACATCATGCCATAAAAACAAGAACTAAAACTTAAACTAAAACTCTTGAGATTCGAAAAAGACAAACACAAAGGATTCAGCGAATTAGCCGAAAGAGCCAGCAAATTGAAAGCAGAAAAAGCGTAACTAAACCCATCTAGGTTATATTAATTTTAAACACCGCGACATGCTGACATTAAGTGGTCATATAGAACTTGAGAATTGCTTTTCCCTAAGAATTTGATTAAATATATACGTGAAAATAGCAATACCGGTTGAGCAGGAAAATCACACGAAACCAGCTAGCTAAAGAGCAAAAAGAATGGGGTGAAGGGTAAGGTACGATCAGAAATGACCCAATAAGCCAACATCGAGCAAGAAAATTATCAAAAAGGTAGGTAAATCTCTCACCTGACGCTAAATGTACATTGGCGAAGTCGCCGTCGTAGTCTAACGTGTTAAACCAGTTCGACAATCGCTTTCCAAACGTTTCCATTCGATTCCTCAGATTCATCTGATACCAGTCAGAATCTGGAAAGGTATATATTTACCGAGGAGAAGAACGCCTAATTCAACATTAGCGAACAGGAGAGTAACCCCACGCGTTACTGCGATTTCCCCGACATAAGTTCGAGGGATATTCGGTGATGTTCACGATCGGATATCAACTATCCTGCACTTGTAACAGAGCAAAACTTCTCTTTTTCTAACCTACCGCTTCATGAATCAGAAACCTTGGAATGTCTGCGATAAGAAACCGGTTTGGTAACTTTAGGATAACTGGAACGCAACAATATCACTCACCACTTCCTCGGCTGCTGGAGAACGGATACGGTATGGACAGTCTGGACGTGATCACACTAGGGCTGACGGTAATCGTGAGATCTGAAAGGTGAGCATAAAGTAGCATCAATCAATTAAACACAAAATGTGTCGATGGAACATTCATGGTTGCAAGCGCGGTGCATCGCGGTCACTGCCGCGCCGCATTGTTGCGCCGACTATAAACTACCCATATGATTTTTTTATTTATTTATTTAAAATACAAATAAAATAAAATATGATCACCTTCTGGTATTGAGTCCATCTGTACCAGATCTGCCCGTTCCAAGCTGTCCTTGTCGGAGATGTTTTCCACACTGAAACGTCCCTCGGCGTCGGCTGTCATCGCCATTCGTATTCGGCCGTAACGTGAAAGATTTCGACCGTCAACGACTACATTTGCTGCTCGTCGCGATTCTTCAGCTCTTCGTAGCACCTACAATGATAAAAAGTAACAGTAAAGGTGACAGCGTTGTCCAGTTGCCTCAGTACGCGCCACGCATTCACCTTCCGTTCAGAATAGTAGTCATAGCGAATATAATGATTTGCGGGGATCAGCAACTGTATACGGGTGAAAAGCGCTGAGGGTGTTACATAGGTTGGTAGATATTAGAGGCGGTAGGTAAATCGCTCAAAATCTCATGAAGGAGTCGCCTTCAAAATATAAAAAACAAATTTTCTCTGAAGAGGCACTGAACCTTATATGACGAGAGAAAAAACGAAAGGAAGAAAAGAAAAACAGAAAATGAAAAAGAAAACAGAAATTTCACCTCATTGATGTGTTGTTTCTGTTGTTCCGGCAAACTCTCAAGCACACAGCTGATGGAAGTCGAAGTTGATGGCTCCATTCGTTCCGTCTCGCTGGTACCCTCTTTCTCCTGTAACTTCTACCCATCAAAAACCGGAAATTGAATGACGAATCCTTGCGTTTTGTAATCGATTTTTTCGAATTGGTCAGAAGGACTTGCACATAGCTAGAAAAGCTCAGATATGATAAGGTATTTATTCAAATAACGCCCTGATTCACCGGGAGCCATGTGACCGACATCCATGGGAGCCTTAATCAAGGAAAAATCAACAGAAGTCTCAAAATGCTACTTATTCTAACCAATAAAGGTTCCAAAAAACGATAAAATGAAATCAAACAAAAATGATAGTATGTCCTTACATATGTCGATAGTTATCACTAGTGATTGTCTACAAAGAAAAACGATAAGATCGACATTTATTGTTGGGTGAATTTACTTACCTGCTTTTCAGAGGATTCAGCTGGTGGCCCAGCGACTTCTTCTTCCTCCTCTTCATTCTCTTCTTCTACCCTTGTCACAGCGCTTCTACAAGAGAACTCGGACTTCATGAAAATAGCAGAAAAAGACTTTGAAAACAAGTTTGGTATTCGGGGAGTTATTCATGAAACAGCTAATAATTCTTCGACTAACAACAAGTAGTGGAAAAGTAAACGTAGGAAGTTTTGTGCCTAAAAGTTCTTTGGACGATGCGCCATGGACCCGATGATTAGGAAGAAGAAATCTCGAAAACCTTCTGGACTAGACTTCACTACTACACGGTAGAAAATAGTTAAAAACTGATAGCAATTCGATCATCCAGAATGAAGCCAATCAGCTCGATTCTCAAAAGAAATGTC